>JARBWK010000011.1:107944828-108607328 GCA_030556195.1 Anolis apletophallus
GTCGTTCTGCGAGTGAACAAGTCCCAACTTCAGCACGCACGCCTGTTCTCGGGTGGAAACCCGCACGTCTTCTCCTTAGCCCCGCTGAGCCTGTCCAAAAGGTTCTTGCCATTTTCTGACCTTCTCCCCAATTCTCCTGAATTTTTATATTTTTTTTCTCTCCTCCTGCTTCCCAGGCGCCTTAAGACTGCGAGGAGAGCTGCATCCAAGGGAAAGATGCGATAGCTCAAGCGGCAGGGCCAAGGCCGTTTGGGACGGGGTTCTCGGGTTCGGGACCCCCAAGGGAGGAAAGGAACTTATTCTTATTTTTGCACTTTTATCTTTATTCTTATCTTTCCCCTTCTTTCCTCACTCTTGGGACATCTCTGAGCTCAGAAGGAAAAGTTCTGAGAAAAGAATTGGCCTATGAAGCAGGGGGCCTCATCTGTTTGTGTTGGGCTGACATCAGGGAAGCAGAAATCATAAATATAGGTTCATCTCTGTATCTGTGTATCTGTACAATATTGCCCCATGCCTCCCTTGTCCCCTTGTAACCCTTCCCTTCCCCATCTCGCCCTTGTTAGTTAAGAAAAGACTGCCTTGAAAGTGTTTGTTGTATTTGTCAAGAGGAAATGCGACTGAGCCCTGTTCCAAGACCTTTATGGATCACCATATTCATATTGCATGCGTTTCCTGGTGAAGATCTTGTTATGGTAAAGTCAAGCCCTTGTCTTGGCCCCACGCTTCATCAGTCCTGAGGCGGTTTAACGGTCGGATTTCTAGTCTAACTAAACTAGCCTTTGGAACCTGGACAATAAATGTTTGTTCTTCACAACGGGTGACACATCTGGCCTCGGAAACCAAGGTGTGCCCCAGAATAAGTTCTTTTGTCACCAAAGGGTCTGAGTGAATCACCTTCATCAGGCCTTCTTCCTCTTCTCCCTCATTCACATATGGATGAGACACATCAACTCAATGATTTCATCACTTCCAGGTGTTGCCCCAGGTCGTTACCTGGCCCGGACTCTTTGTTTTCATTCATATGCCATCCTGACAGTAATCTCCGCCTAAGCTCCTCTTCCCGGACATTCCTTATATGGCCACGGACCTCTGATTGGCCGAAGCCGGCAAATGGGAGTGAGCGCCGATAGGCTCCCTGGAGCTGACCGACGTCCCGCCCATCAGCTGGCCTCAACGTTCCAACCAATCACCAGCGGAGCCGGCCCGGAAGAGGGTGGGCGGGAAATTCAATTGTTTTGACAGTTCTGTAACCTTTAAAAAACCAATGTTTTGAATGTATATGCATGCGTACTTTGCGGGAATCAGGGAATTGCGGTTCGCATCCTCTCAGCTGAGCAGAATAAACAATTTCGTGGCATCTACCTTGCAGCATTGGTGAGCATAATTGGATCTAAGGGAGGCGGGTAGGCTTCGAGGACCTAGTCGCTCCGGGCTCGCCAGGTTAACTGAACCCTCGCGGTCTCTGTCCCGCAGTCAGTCTGCGGGACTTGTCCGGTTGTTCGACAACATATATACTATGGCGACTTTACATTGGAGAAGAAATGCAGTTTTATACCACTTTAACTGCCATGGCCCAATGCTATGGAGTCCTACGAGTGGTCATTTGACACTCTTTGGATAGAGAAGGCTCCCAGGAGCCCAAAGCATACATACAGCCAATGGTGCCGAACTGCATTAACTCTACAGTGTAGACTAGCGTTTGTCAACCTGGGGGTTGGGATTCGGGGCATGAGAGGGTTTCAGAGCGGTCACGAAAGACCGTCAGAAAATATGAATTTCTGATGGTCTTGGGAACCCCTTTGGCAGAGAAGGCTGAAGATCTCTCTGCCTGTTGTTCTCTTCCTTTCTGGAAACAGTTGGCAAATACTCCCACCAAAAGCCCTCCTCTGCTGTGATTGGCCGACCTCTCAGCCAAGGGGAGGGCTCCTTCTGAGACTTCAAGTGGGGGAAAGTAGAGCAGGCGTGCTCGGTGCATGGCACCTTAGTGCACATGTGCGGGCTAAGGAGAGCGTGCAAGGCTGGAGGGGGGCTTGCGCCAGTGAGTCCCTTCAAGGCATGGAGGTTCCATGTGGGAAGTTGGCCCAATTCTATCGTTGGTGGGGTTCTGAATGCTCTTTGATTGTAGGTGAACTATAAATCCCAGCAACTACAACTTCCAAATGACAAGGTCTATTTCCCCCCAAACTCCATCAGTGTTCACATTTGAGCATATTGAGTATTCGTGCCAAGTTTGGTCCAGATCCATCATTGTGTGAATCCACAGTGCTCTCTGGATGTAGGTGAACTACAACTCCAAAACTCAAGGCCAATGCCCACCAAACTCATCCAGTATTTTCTGTTGGTCATGGGAGTTCTGTGTGCCAAGTTTGGTTCAATTCCATCGTTGGTGGAGCTCAGAATGCTCTTTGATTGTAGGTGAACTACAAATCCCAGCAACTGCAACTCCCAAATGACAAAATCAATCCCACTAGTACTAAAATTTGGGCATATTGGGCATTTGTGCCAAATTTGGTCCAGTGAATGAAAATACATCCTGAATATCAGATATTGACATTACAATTCATAACAGTAGCAAAATTACAGTAGCAACAAAAAAAATTTATGGTCGGGCCTCACCACAACATGAGAAACTGTATTAACGGCTTGCGGCATTAGGAAGGTTGAGAAACACTGGTGTAGACGCACCCCTGGAATACATTCAGCGCCTGCCATTGTTGGATAACAGGGTTTATGTGGATAATGGGGTGAATAGTCAAGACTAGAATTCTTCTCTTTCTTTCTTTCTTTCTTTTCTTTCTTTCTTTCTTTCTTTCTCGTTCTCTTTCTCTTTCTCTCTCCCTCCGCCTTTCAATCTGCACCAGTTTAGCTTTCTCCTCCTGATTTGTTATCTTAATTAATGATAGTTCTGCAGAGAGGGCCAAGATCGGGATCGTCATGATTAATTACACGCTTCTTGCCTTAACGCTGCGACCGAAGCCGCTCCTTAAAAATAGAAAACAATTTGGGAAGGAGGAAGGCAGGCCATCCTTCTCCGAAGCCCAGGGAGAAGGAGTCAATAATGCAAGAGCGAAGCTGCAAAAAGGATGGAGAAGAAATGTGCGGGAAGGCCTTCTTACAAGGACCACAGGGCCATGGAGTTGGGATGGACCCCCAAAAGCCATCCAGTCTGTCTCCATTCACATGGGATGCCACAATCCAAGACCTGCTGACAGAAGGCCATCCAGCCTCTGTTTAAGAGTCTCCAGAGAAGGAGACCATCAGTCTGAATCCTAGAATTGGAAGGAACTTAAAGGTTCTCTAGTCCAACTTTCAAGTTGGAAAGGATCCCAACGGTCATCCAGTCTGACCACATTCTTCCACATGGGATGCCACAACCCAAGCTCTCCCAACAGATGGCCACCCAGCCTCTATTTAAAAGCCTCAAGAGAAGGAGAGTCCATCAGAGCCTGAATCCTAGAATTGGAAGGAACTTAAAGGTCCTCTAGCCCAGTCATTGTCAACCGCTGTGCCTCGGCACACTAGTGTGCCATGAGCAATCAGCTGGTGTGCCGCAAGAAAACCTCTTCCCCCCGCCTTTCTTCCCCCTCCGAGGTTTTCCCGCGGCACACCAGCCGATTGCAGGACAGCGGGTGGGGAACACGACCCTCTCTAGGACCTAGAGAGGCAGGGGAGAGGCAGGGGAGGCTCAGGAGGGGAGGGGCCAGGCCAGGCTCTCCTCCTCCTCCAGAAGTGAGCCCACAGGAGGAGGAGGCGGGAAGCTGGCGCGAAGCAGGAAAATGGCTCCCCGCAGGGCCCAGGCCCTGCCTGGGAGCCGAGTTTGTCCGGCTCGGCTCGCGTCTTCCGCGGAACCTGGCGGAAGAGGCGAGCTGCCCAAACCCGGCTCCCAGGCAGGGCCTGTTCCCCAGGCTCTCGCTCTGCTTGTGAGGGAGAACTGGGGAAATGGAGCCAATCTCGGGGCTTGCCTTCTCCCAAACCGGTTTGGGAGAAGGCAAGGCCCCAGGGGCGCCTGCTCCGTTGCCCGAGTCTTCCTCCGCATACGAGAGAGGCTCGGGCAAACGGAGTCAATTTCGGGGCTTGCCTTTTCCAAACCGCTGTTTGGGAGAAGGCAAGGCCCCAGAGGTGGCTTCTCCATTTGCCCGGCCTGCCCCCCTGCATGCGAGAGAGAATGGCTCAGGCAAACGGAAAAGCCACCTCTGGGGCCTTGCCTTCTCCCAAACCGGTTTGGGAGAAGGCAAGGCCCCAGGGGCGCCTGCTCCGTTTGCCCCCCGCCCCTCCCTCCTCCCCCTCCTCTTCGCTGCGGTTCCCTCCGGCTCCCTGTCAATTTCCCCCAAACTCCATCTGTGTTCACATTTGGGCACATTGAGTATTCATGCCAAGTTTGGTCCTGATCCAACATTGTTTGAGTCCAGAGTGCTTTCTGGATGTAGGTGAACTACAACTCCCAAACGTCAAGGTCTATTTCCCCTGAACTCCATCTGTGTTCACATTTGGGCATATTGAGTATTCATGCCAAGTTTGGTCCTGATTCAACATTGTTTGAGTCCAGAGTGCTTTCTGGATGTAGGTGAACTACAACTCCAAAACTCAAGGTCAGTTAAATATATGTATTACTGTGTTAGAGTGTCATTTTGTTTCATTTTGGTTGGTGGTGTGCCTTGGGATTTTTTAAATGTCAAAAGTGTGCCTCGGCTCAAAAAAGGTTGAGAAACACTGCTCTAGCCCAACCCTCAAGTTGGAAGAGATCCCAATGGTGATCCAGTTTGACCCCATTCTGCCACATGGGATGCCACAATTCAAACTGATAGATGGCCATCCAGACTTACCGTTTTCCAATTTTGGGATGTCCGCATTTGCAGATAATACTATGCAGCACGATTTTTGTCCCTGGCTTCTAAATGCCATCTTATAGAATCATAGAGTTCAAAGAGATCTTGTGGGCCAAGAAGCAGGAAAGTTGTATTCAAAACATGCCTGACAGATGGCCATCCAGCCTTTAAAAGCCTCCAAAGAAGGAGCCTCCACCACACTCCAGGGCAGAGAGTTCCACTACTGAACAGCTCTCTCTCACAGTGAGGAAGTTCTTCCTCATGTTCAGGTGGAATCTCCTTTCCTGTAGTTTGAAGCCATTGTTCCATTGCATCCTAGTCTCCAAAGGCAGCAGAAAACAAGCTTGCTCCCTCCTCCCTATGACTTCCCCTCACATCTTGATCCATGGCCCTCGTCATGTCTCCTCTCAGCATTCTCTTCTGAAGGCTAAACATGCCCAGCTCTTTAAGCCGCTCTTCGTAGGGCTTGTTCTTCAGACCCTTGATCTTTTGAGTCACCCTCCTAATGATACAGTGTGGGATGGGGTTCAGCCGCAGGGAGTTCCACAGTTCTTTTCCTCCATCTTGGGCCAGGTAGCTCAAGAAAAGGGACCAGTAAAATGGCCCCTTTTTCCTCCTCCTTCTCTCTGCCTCTGCTGTGTAGCTTCCTGACTCACAGCACAACAGATTGTCCCATCTACCATAACACAGAGTTCGCCCCTCCCAACCAGCCCAGCCACCCTTGTCCCATCACAACACTTTACACAAACAATAGCACATAAGAGTCAACTTAAAAAAACATCACATAACAATGCATCAGGGCATTTTCCCCAGCGTCCACCCAACCCCACACATGGCCACAACACATTGATCCCCACAGGCAGACCACTCCAAGACATAAGCCAACACATTCCCCCTCCTCCAAGCCACAACCGCCAGGCGACCTCCCACGGGCCTACACTAGGCCGCTGCAGTACCTCCACCCGCTACTAGGTTCGAAACGCCCTTTCCCCCCAACCGCTAAGAAA
Source organism: Anolis apletophallus (assembly GCA_030556195.1). Taxonomy (NCBI): domain Eukaryota; kingdom Metazoa; phylum Chordata; class Lepidosauria; order Squamata; family Anolidae; genus Anolis; species Anolis apletophallus. The sequence continues at coordinate 107,950,662 of JARBWK010000011.1, forward strand.
CTTTCCAAAAGTAAACAAAACACTTTACAACACAATAGGAAGCCCGCCCACCCCCTCTTACCTTGTTTTCCATCCTTTCCCAACCGGTCCGACTCTTCTGGGCCACAAGGGGGCCCTGCGAAACGGCCGCACGTCGCGGCCGCCTCGCCCCGTCCACCATCTTGGAAAGGTGGGGGGAGTGCTCCGAAAGGGAGGGGGCAGGAGCGATCCGCGGTTAAAGAGATCTCCATAGGAATCAATGTATTCAGTATCCACAAGTTGAAAGTTTCACCGATTCACCCCGTCTTTGCCCCAAAACACTCTGTCGCTTCTCTCATCTTCTCCCCTTCCTCTCTCCTCTCTCTCTATTTCTCCTCCGGCCTGGGGGAAGCTCGAAGAGCGGCTGCTCGCTCTCAGCGGTTCACACGCTCTGAGTTCATCTAAGGACAATGGCCCCCACCTTTTTCCCATTCAAAAGTCCCATTCACTCTGCAGCGAAAACGAGCCCAAAAGCGGCAGCAAGTTGACGATTTGGGCTCAAGAGGATCCTGCTAGGGGGGAGCGGATCCCCAAAAGTCTGCCGCTTTGGGAGACTCAGTGCTCAAGTACCCGGACTCCTTTTTCTCCATTTCTACCCATTTTCCCTGGACGAACTCGAGACCCTTTCTCTGGCTGGAAACAGTCAAAGAGCCTTGATACATCCATGGACTCTGGGGGGGGACGGGAAGGTGCCTCTGCCTCAATGGATCGCACCAGGGAAGCGTCCTGGGAGTCATGCGAGCAGGGAGGCTTCGAACCCGCAGCCCGGGTCCTTGTGGGCTGGGATGAGAAGTTCACTTAAGGAAACTGATCATGGACTCATTTACTGCTGTTTCTCTGCCCTGGGTTTGCCCCGTACAAGCGGGCTTACCGAGGATTGCTACACACAGACCTTTCCCCTGTTCACGGACTCTGTAGATTCCCAAGGACAAGGACTTTGCCCCAGTTGGATTGCGCTCAACCATTTCCCTTTTTGCCACATGGACTCTGTGATTCTCCCAAAGACTCTGCCACCCTATTGTACCCCAGGAACAACTGTGCCCCTCAAGACTCTATAGTTTCCAAGGACGGTGATTACATCTAAGGGAACTATAACTCCCAGAAGGAAAGCAGCATTTTGCTGGTTGTTTAAAAAGATCATTTCTCTGGGAAGTGGGCTGCATGGGAATAATGTGGGATGATTGCTGGGATATCCGTTTGTCTTATACCCTTTATGTGTTCTCCCCAATGTTTCTGTATGTCTAAAGAAAATACCTCGCAGAGGGTCCCAAAGGTTAACGCCAAGTATGATCTCCCAGCCAATTTCCCTTTGCACAAACAATATTTAAGGTAGATATCAATTCCTTCTCAGGGCTATCTGAATTTTATATTGAAATCTACCCGCTTATGTTTTTCCAGCCTCTGAGACTTTGGCCGCTGGAAGGACATAAGCACTGGCATTCCCAAAACTCATATTCATAGACATAATTGGACCCAAGTGGGATTTGGAACCCCACTACCAATTGTCATAAGTCAAAATTATAGGTCGTTTTTACTGAAGACAACCATATTTTCCTGCTCAGCTGAAACTGCCCCAAACAAGGAAGTTTCGGCTATGGACAAAGACCCTATTGAAATAATTCAAATAGACAATAGCACAAAGGGACCAGGAGTCCCCAACGGTCGTTTGCTAGCCCTTGGGCACCCCTAACCAGGACACTTCCTCATTCACACAGCTGTTCCATTGTGCCTTTTCCCGCCTCGCGCAGCCCGGCCTGGATTGGCTAATTCAAAAAGACTCGCCGTTCGCTGATTGGCCAACACGCGCCGGCCGGCTTCCTGTACAGCTAACTTTGACATCTCGGCCTATCAGCTGGAGCCGCTCGTAGGCTGGAAGGCGCGCAATTCAAATGTAAATGAACTTCTCTGTTATAAATACATGTACCATGTACCCAATAAAACAGGCTTGCTTTTGGACGAGACCAGGACTCTGCTTGCATCCTTTGACCAGCTGGTAAAGAGACTCTTCTCTCGGGTTTGGCGCGCTTCGGATTCGGGTGAGGAAAGAATTGGCATTGAAATAGGGGGAACTTTTGGGCAATTTTACAGCGTTTATTAAATTTAATTCACCCGGATTGATCTCCTTTTCATCCTCGCTTTTAGAGGTGGTCAAGGCCTCTGCCCCTAACTGGGAAAGGCCTATTTTTCGGCATCGCTCTGAACACATTCCAGCTCAGAATCAACATTTCCCTTCAATTGCATTGCCCAGAGTTGGACACAGTGTGATTCCAGGTAAAGTGGTCTGACCAAGGCAGAATAGAGCATGGGTAGCATGACTTCCCTGGATCTAAGCACTAGACCTCTATGCATGCAGGCCAAAATCACATTGGCTTTTTTAGCCGCTGCATGACATTGTTGGCTCATGTTCACCTTCCTCCCCATGAGGACTCCAAGATCTTTTTCACAGGTCTCGCTGTCGAGCCAGGCATCGTATCCCATTCTGTATCTTTGCATTTCATTTTTTCCTGCCTAAGTGGAGTATTTCCTAATTAGTTTAATCATAAAAACATTGGATTTTTTTTTAAAAAACGAACTAAAAACAGTCTGGTTTTGCAGGACACCCTGCAGCACATTTCATCGAGTCTCAGCCAATATCTCATTGAGCCTCAACCAATTCAATCTACTTTGTGGCAGCCATGAAACCAAGTTTCTGGAGTAGAACATCTGCTTTCAAAGTAAGGGCAGCACAATTAAACTGGAAATGACACTTTCAAACCAGGAACAGACTTTTGTTCAAATTTTGCTACATATTGATTTATTTACTGCATTTCTATGCCGCCTTTCTCAGCCCGAAGGCGACTCAAGGCGGCTTACACTGGCACGATTTGATGCCACAATGAACATAAACAAAATTAAAACAAAATTAAAAACAAAAACACATTATTAAAAAAAAACCTGTAAAAAGCATTCAAAGCACAAAACACCAGTACTTCCTATTCACTCATTTTGCAAATACGTTGTCAAGCCATTCCATGTTCATTCTTTCCTGGGTTCGATATTCATCCATTACACTGTGTTTTCAAAAAGCGGGGTTTTAATTATTTTTTTAGGAATGTCAGTAGAACATAAGAACATAAGAAGAGCCATGCTGAATCGGACCTCAGCCCATCTAGTCCAGCATTCTGTATCACACAGTGGCCCACCAGTTGTACACGGGGATCTCGAGCAGAAGGGAGGGCAAAACCTTGACCTGCTCCCGACCCCCCACAACCAGTACCCAGGGAAATCCTGCCTACCTCAACCAACTCCGAGGTGGCACGGGACTGATCTAATTTCCCTAGGGAGGGAGTTCCATAGCCAAGCAGCCACCACTGAGAAGGCCCTGTCTCTCGTCCCGGCCAGGTGTGCCTGCGACAAAGGCAGGATCGAGAGCAGGGCCTCCCCAAAACTGTAAGGAAAGGTCTTGGCATTATTATTGTTTATTTGTTCAGCCATGGAGCAGTCCAGGCCAGAGCTTCCTGTCGGCCGTGGCCACACACAACTCCTTCAAGGTCAAGCCAGACCCTTCAAGGATACCATCAATCCATCCATCTTGCTTTTGCTCGGCCCTTCTTCCTTTTTTCCTTCCATTTCCCCCAGAATCATTCCCTTCTGCAAGCTTTCCTGTCTTCTTACGATGTGGCCAAAGTACTTCATATTTACCTCTAATATACTTCCCTACAGTGAGCAGTCAGGCATTATTTCCTGGAGTATGGACTGGCTGGATCTTCTTGCGGTCCAAGGCACTCTCAGACTTGACTTGGACTCCAGTCTAAATCTGACATTTATTTCATAGAAAGCCTCTGGCACATATCTTAGAGCTAATTCTAAACCCCATATTGCATTCATTCCCCAGTGCAGATGCACCCAGGCTGTAGAACATGTTGCTACTAGAGGTTTACAACAGGCCTTTTCTAAGTAACAGGGAGGATCAGAACCTTTTCTGTTACAGCTGCCATGGCACACTGGTTGGGAAACACTGTATTATACTATATAGTATAGAGGCAGCCATAGATGGATACTAAGCCTGGGTAGGTTTGGTTGGAATGCTCATAAATCGGAATGAATTCAGATTAAATCCACTTTCGAAGCAGTTTCGAAGCGATGTAAGCAACCCGAAAGTATATTTGCCAATTCAAAGCCATTGCCGCCACCCCCCCCCCCCACTTCCTGGATCGGAAAGGAATAAGCCTTGGATTCCTGCCCCTCCTGAGGTGGTTTCCCCTCATTGGCTGGAGGCAAGCAGCTGTAGAGATTGCAAAAGGTCCTGTAGTTTAACAGCAGTTAAAAACACATGGTTTGCCTTCCCTGGCGAGTGGCGATGCAAAGAGGGATGAGGTGGGCGTGGCTAAGCACAGCTATTCTTGAAGGCCACGCCCCCAGTGGTAGAGATTGCAAAAGGTCCTGCTGTTAAACTAAATATAAATATAAAATAAACTGAATCTACAAAAGTGTTTAAAGAGAAGGCAGCAAGGCCTTTCCCTGCAATAAACCCTTTCCTTGCAATAATGATAGCATGTGTCCATCACAAAAGGGGAGCCTCCATGACTCTCCACACCTTCCTTTTCAGCAAAATGTGTGTCTTGGCTCCCCCTGCCCTGCCTTTTGCTGTTTGCCATTATTTGCCACATTTATTTTCTTTTTGCCATTTTCCCTGGCAGGGACTGAACCCACGGTCCTGGTTATTAAGCTGGCGCGCTGTCCCTGAGCCACGCTAGCCCTGTAGTAAAATCAAGGCAGAACTTCTACTTCAGTGGGAAGCCAAGCCAGTTCTCCCAAATTAACACCGTTTGTGCCACACAAAGTTTCTGGAGTAGAACAACTACTTTCACAGGAAAAACACTTTCAAAATTCAAACTAGGAATTATTCTTTTAAAGACTTTAAAAAAAACATTGAAATTTTTTCCTTGGCAGGGGAGGGGATCGAATTCACGGATGTATGCTTATGAGACCGGTGCGTTTTCTCTGAGCCATGCTGGTCCTATAGCATAAAACTTGTCAGAACTTGTATTTAAGCTGGGTCGGTCCATAAAAACTTTTAATAAAAACTTTGAAAATTTGCCAAAAATCCATGGATAAGTCAAAAACTATGAAATTTGGTGAGCTAGCAGTGATCCATGTGTTCTACCACTGTAGCAAGTTTCATCACAATTGGTCTAAAATGAGGGAGGGACATCCCCTTGAAGTTTCCCCAGTACCAATGCTGTTTCTTTCCTACTGCGCATGTAAGTCTGCCATTAACGAAGCAATTCCAAAATTTTGGAAATTTCAAACTTTTCCCCCAGAAAATTTCGGAAATCATTTCAAAATCAAATCACCAGGGCCCCCTACATCCAAAACAAGTTTTGAACCTTTTTCTAATCAAACAGGCGTAATGGCTACTGACCTTGCAAAACTACACCCTCCTGGCCCTCGCTTGGTCTCCAAATGGCCTTTGCCTTCCCTTTCCCGTTTCTCCGGTCCATCCTTCATCTTGATTTCCCTTCCCAGCCTCATTGGGGAAAGCAGAGCTTGACAGCCCTTGGTTCCCTTCATTACTTGGCCATTTCCAAGACGGTTAGTGGCGATCAATACCAATTATTTGTCCAAAGGGAGGAAAGGCATTTCGTCTTGGTTATTGCTGAAAAAGAAAGGGGAGAGTGGGCCTAATTTCCCAACTTTGTGACAATTGCACAGAAGCAGAGAATGAGGTGCTACAGAGCCTTGAGAGTTATAGTTTAACAAGGCCTATTGCCTTCTCTGTCACAGAGTGCTCCTAGGGCCTCTCCAAACTACATTTCCCAGGATGCCATAGCATTGATTCATGGGTCTTAAACGGCATCAGTTCAACAGTGTGGAGATGCACAGTCCAATGAAATGGGATCCTGGGAGTTATAGTTTTGCAAGGTGCATCTACTCTGAAAAATGAATGCAGTTGGGCACCACTTGAAGAACCATGGCTCACTGTGATAGGATCCTGGGATATGGAGTTTTGCAAGGCCTATTGTCTTCTCTGGGAGCATTTACATTGGAGAAGGTGTGCAAATTGGCATCATCCTTAAGTGATATGGCTCAATGCAATGGGATCCTGGGAGTTATAGTTTTGCAAAGCCTGCGGCCTTGCTGCATCTATTCTGAAGAGTGAATGCCATTTGTCACTACATTAGGAACTACAGCTCACACAATAGGATCCTGGGAGATGTATTTTTGCAAGGTCTACTGCCTTCCCTGGGAGTATCTACATTGGAGAAGGTGTGCAATTTAACACCCCTCTTAAGTGCTATGATTTGATGCAGTGGAATCCTGGAAGTTGTCGTTTCCCAAGGTCCTTTGCCCTTTCTTGGCCCGAAAAGTTTTTTTGTGTGTGTCAAGAGTGACTGGAGAAACTGCAAGTCACTCTGGTATGAGAGAATTGGTTGTCTGCAAGGATGTTGCCCAGGGAACGCCCGGATGCTTTACCATCCTGTGGGAGGCTTCTATCATGTCCCTGCATGAGAAGCTGGAGCAGACAGACAGGAGCTCACCCCGCTCCCTGGAGTCGAACTACCGACCTTCTGGTCAGCAGTCTTCCCAGCACAAAGGTTTAACCCATTGTGCCACTGGGGGCTCCGATAGTCCGAAAGTGCAAAACTACAACTCCCAGGATTCCATTGCATTCGCTTAATCCTGCAGTGCAGATGTGCCCTCAGCCACTGAGATTTTGCATCGCTTGCCCGAATGCTTCATTTTCAACCTGTATTTCCAATAATGATTTTATCCAAACCCAAGAACTTCTTGCAAAACAGTCCAGACCGGTATCTTGTCTATTCTTTCCATTAAGGAAAGGAGAAGAGAAATCTGCTTTCCCTCCCCTTTCTTTTCATTAGTGCGGACTTAACATTTCAGAAACCCCAGCAGCTCTGTTGGGCCTTGGTCCGTCTGCCGTCGTTGCAGGAACGGAAGGCGCCTTCACTTTCGTGTCAATCTGTTTTCGTGGCTTGACCCTTTGATTCTATTAAGGGCCCATGGAGCGTAATGACTGCCGAGCTTTGCCTTTAAAATAAAATAAAATAAAATCCCTCGACACAGACAGACATGCCGTTGGAGATCCTCTTATCAAACTTCTCATCAGAGGCAGACAGGATTATGGTAATACTCTCAGCAAAAGTCACCGGGTTTTTTTTATTTGGGCTTCTTTGAGAGGAGTGATAGTGGATGGTGGGGTGTTTGCCTTCCCCGTTTTAGTGTTTTGCAAATACAAACCTGGATATATATGGATGACAAAGTGAAGCATTATTATTATTATTCCTGTTATTATTTATAGTACCTGGTGGCACAGCGAGTTAAACTGCTGAGCTGCTGAACTTGCTGACTGAAAAGTCACAGGTTCGAATCCGGGGAGCAGGGTGAGCTCCCGCTGTCAGCCCCAGCTTCTGCCAACCTAGCAGTTCGAAAACATGCAAATGTGAGTAGATCAAAAGGTACCGCTTCTTCTGGAAGGTAACCATGTTCCATGCAGCCATACTGGCCACATGACCCTGGAGGTGTCTACGGATAACACCAGCTCTTCAGCTTAGAAATGGAGATGAGCGCCAAGTTTTGAGTCGGACAAAACTAGACCTAATGTCAAGGGGAAACCTTTCCCTTGACTATATCCCAATTTGTGTCTCTCTGGAATACGTTCATCCAAATGTCACTGCTTTCATTTTTGGAGACGGCTATTTGTTTGATGGATATCTGAGGGGAAGCAAGGAAAGCTTTCCAAAGAATGGCACCACCGAGAAAGCAAATCAACTACATGAATACCAATACAAATAATACAGGTTGTATGGCCTTTATCTAGAATTCTGGAATAGTCCAAAACCCCAAACTGCCCAGTTGAGTAGCTAACAGAGTGATGACTTTTGCATCCTGGTGTTTCATGCACAAATACAATGACCATCAGCCTATATGTGAAAAGATACTACTACTACTACTACTACTACTACTACTACTACCAACACTACTGCTACTAAATGGATTGTACATTTAGACCACCAAGGTCTCCCATTATGAAAGCCAAATGGGAGCAAAGAGCACACTGGGAGCAAAGGGTATGTTGGGGACATATTGGGGCACACTGGGAGCAAAGGTCATACTGGGAAAATACCAGGAGCATATTGGGAGTGAATGGCATGTTGAGAGCATAAATGGAGCATATTCAGTGTACTGAAAGGGAAGGACCATGTTGGGAACATAGTAGAGGCAGAGATCATACAGGGGCCTACTGGGAGCTAAGACACATTGGAAGCATACTGGGAATGAAGTGCATAATAGAATCATATTGGGAGCGAAGAATTATTGGGAGCATTCTGGAAGCACAGACATACTGGGAGCCTATTAGGAGTGAAAGATACAGTATATTAGGAGCCTATTGGGAATAAAGGACATATTGGGAGCCCATGCAAGTGAAGGGCATATTGGGAGCCCATTGGGAGCAAATTGCATACTGTGAGCTTATTTGGAATGCTCTATTGGGAGTGAAAAGCATATTAGTAGCCTATTGGGAGCTATTGAAGTGAATGGCATATTGGAAATCTATTGGTAGTGAAGGATGTATTGGGAGCCTATTGGGATTATGATGATGATGATGATGATTTGAAACACAACAAGATTAGTACACAACAAACAAGATCACTCTGCTGGCTGTTGGATTGGATTACATGTCGGACACTTCCTAAATGTCTAGGACTGTGTGATGTATCGGCGAATAATACGTGAAGATCCCAGTAGGGTGGCCTTCTGCAGCTGGCAGATGGTAATTTTGTCAGCGCCGAATGTGTTTAAGTGCAGGACAAGGTCTTTGGGCACTGCACCCAGTGTGCTGATCACCACTGGGACCACCTTTACTGGCTTGTGCCAGAGTCTTTGCAGTTTGATCTTTAAATCCTTGTATGGTGTCAGCTTTTCCAGTTGTTTCTCTTCAATCCTGTCACCTGGGATTGCAACATCAACAATCCATACTTTGTTTTTTAATACGATCGTGAGGTCAGGAGTCTTTGAAATGGAACATGAATTTGGGGTGGTCTTGCCTTAAAGGCTATAAACTATAAATCCCAGCAACTACAACCCCCAAATGTCAAGATCTATTTTCCCCAAACTCTACCAGTGTTCATATTTGGGTATATTGAGGATTCGTATCAAGTGTGGTCCAGATCCATCATTGCTGAGTCTATGGTGCTCTCTGGATGTAGGTGAACTACAACTGCCAAACTCAAGGTCAATGCTGTTGGTCATGGGAGTTTTGTGTACCAAGTTTGGTTCCATTCAATTGTTGGTGAGTTCAGAATGATCTTTGATTGTAGGTGAACTATAAATCACAGCAACTACAATTTCCAATTGACAAAACACCCCCAAATACAGTTATGAAGTAGCAATGAAAATAATGTTATGGTTAGGGGTCTCCACAACATGAGGAACTGTATAAGGGGTCGCAGCATTAGGAAGGTTGAGAAACACTGTGTTAGAGGCAGAAAGGGACACAATGTATCATTATGGAAAGGAGAAAAGTTGCAAATAGAGGTTTCTTTTATTGGAGGATTAGCTACGATGTTAAAAGAGCGGAAGGGAAAGCAAGGCAGGAACATATCTTCAGAGGCTGCTGCTGTAACCACGCTACCCAGCCATGCCGGCCCAATGGGGCATTTTGGAACTGCGGAACTCCCTGCTGCAGGCCAATCCAACTTGGAAGCAGGGGGTCCTCTGGGGCTCGACTTCATCTTGTGCTCCAAAACTCTGTGAGTCTGAATTTGGAAGTCCCAGAGGAGTTTGACGTGTTCATTTTCTGTAACTTTTTCAGGCTTGTGATCCCACCAGTTCCTTGTTGCAGGCAGGCAGGTGGTATCTGTGGCACAAGTTCCAATTAATCACCTGAGCAACGGTGTTCTGCCTCTGCTTGTAGTCTGCCTGCACGATCTTCTTGCAGCAGCTGAGGGTGGGATCTATTGTTCCATCTGCTTCCTTGCAGAGTCTACACTTGGGATCTGTTGTCAACTTTTCAATTTTGGCTTGGATGACATTGGTTCTAATGGCTTGTTCTTGGGCTGCCAGAATCAGGCCCTCCTTTGTCTCCTTTTTCAAAGGTCCATTTGTGAGCCACATCCATGTTTTTTCTTTGTCCATTTGGATCTCAGTTTCCCCCGGGAACTGTCCATGGAGAGCCTTCTTCCGCCAGTTTTCTCTTCAGCTCTGGATTGTGTTTTTACGGTATTCATTCTTTGTCTTTTACACTTGGGGCAGTTTAGTACTATTGTTATTGTTGTTATTATTGTGTTTATTTAGACCCCACTTTTTCCCTCCACAAGCAGACTCAAAGGACACCTTGGGAGCCTATTGAGAGAAGAGAATACTGGGAGCATACTGGAAGAAAGGGGCATACTGGAAGCATTAGTGGGTGGGAGCGAAGAGCATATTAGGAGCTATTGAGAGCAAAGGGCACATTGGAAGCATATTGGGAGTGAATCTATCCGGACTCCCCTTCCTTTGCCCAGTTCTGTGAGAAGACCGCCTTGTGCCAACCAGCTGTTCCCCTTTAAAGGGTCACTCCAAACCCAAATCCCGCTTAATCCAAGCAGAGATTCAACTAAGTCTCCCTGATGCTCTAAATAGCAGATAACAAAGAGTGGAGCCAACTGGCTTCTTTCGCCAGATGGGAAGGCGATAAAGCAGAGCCTTTGCAATTCCATCTTCTGGGACTTCTGGGAATGGCGGATCTCAGCTTTGGAGGCCTGGGTTTTCTAATCACGCCGACCGGTTAAACGCAAGGCCAGGAGGGAATGGGGCCACGTTTTCATTTGCGATTTATGGGCGGCGCATCTGGTGGGTGAGTGAGTCTCCACTGGAATCCCCTTCCATCTTCTCCAAAGTTTCTCCGTGGTCAGTTTGGTCTCATTGAGATGAATGAGGGAAATTTGCAAATTGGATCTCTCTCCTTGCCGTTGCATTTGATTGGCTGCCTCCAAGGCATCTCCAATTTACAATGGCCTTAAGGCGAGCCTATTGTGGGGTTTTCATGGCAAGAGATCTTCAGAGAAGGTCTTCTTCTTTCCCTTCCTCCTATTCTTCCTTCTCTTCTTCATCCTCCTCCTCCACTTCTTCGTCCTCTTCCTCCTTTTCTTCCTCCTCTCCTTTGTCCTGCACCTTGTCATCTTCTTCCTCCCCATCTTCACCCTTCTCCTCCTCTTCTTCTTTCTCTTCCTTCTTTTTGTCTTTCTCCTTTTCCTCCTCTATCTCATTTTCTTCTTTCCTCCTTCCTCAACTTCCTCTTCTTCCTAAACTACTTCTTCCTTTCTTCCTCCACAACTTTTTTCCTCTTCCTCCTCCTTCTTGTCTTTTTGTTTTCCTCTTCCTCATTTTTGTCCTCGTTGACCTTTTCCCCTTTCAAACGTCATCCTCTTTTTTCTGCTCTTCCTCTTCTTCCATTATTTCTCCCTCCTCCTCTTTTCCCTCTTCCTCTTTTTTCCTTTCACTATATTTTCATCCTCTTCACTTTGTTTTCTTCCTCTTCTTCCACCTGTTCTTATGTATCTTCTTCTTCCCCCTTCATCCTTTTCCTCTTCTTCCTCTTTCTTTTTTGTCTACTGTCCTTTCCTCCTCTATCTCTTCTTCATTCCTCCTTCCTCTTTCTCAGCTTCCTCCTCCTAAACTTCTTCTTCCTCTTTTTCCTCCACAACTTTTCTTCATCTTCCTCCTCCTCCTCCTTCTTGTCTTTTTCTCTTCCTCCTTCTCATCTTTGTCCTCTTCCTCTTCCAAACTTTAACCTCTTCTTTCTGCTCTTCCTCTTCTTCCATTATTTTCCCCTCCTCTTCTTTTCCCTCTTCCTCTTCTTTCTTTCCACTACGTTTTCATCCTGCTTCACTTTGTTTTCTTTCCCCTTTTCACCCTTCTCCTCCTCTTCTTCTTACTCTTCCTTCTCATCATCTACAGTCATTTCCTCCTCTATCTCATCTTTTTCTTTCCTCCTTCCTCTTTCTCAGCTTCCTCCTCCTCCTAAACAACTTCTTCCTTTCTTTCTCCACAACATCTTTCCTCTTCCTCCTCCTCTTCCTCCTCCTCCTCCTCGTCTTTTTGTCTTCCTCTCCTCATCTTTGTCCTCTTCCTTCTCTTCCTCTTCCAAACGTAATCCTCTCCTTTTCCCTCTTCCTCTTTTTTCCTTCCACTCCATTTTCATCCCCTTCACTTTGTTTTCTTCCTCCTCTTCCTCCTGTTTTTATGTATCTTCTGTGGGGATTTGTAAAGAGACACCATGATGTGGTGGGCTGACTGGAAAGACATGTGTTGGCAGCTGATTGGCTGAGCATGCCAGGGGCCAGAGTTCAGATTGGCTCCTGTCTCTAGCTTGCTGCTGAGACAAATGGTTTTAACTGCCACCTTGGAGAGTGAAGAGAGTGCTGACTGGAAACAGCCAGGATGGAAATGGCTGTCAACTCTCTGAAGCCTGATAATTTCTAAGGCATGAATCATATATTTAAAGACTGTTTAACAGGACTGTTTATTCCCTCTGTTCTCTGTGTGAATTTAGAGAGACTGCTGTATATATTGCTGCCCTGCTTGATCTTTTGAATGAAAGTAAAGATACTGTTACTTGTTACACAAGCCCAAGTGACACTTTATTATACTGCATGGTATATCTTGATTCAGAAACTGTGGTAAAGTTTCTGTTTATTTACATTTATAACCGCCAACATCTTCTTCCTCCTCCTCTCCTCCTCTTTCCTTCCTTTTCTCTTCCTTTTCCAATTTCAGGAAGATGAAAATGAGGCCCCATTAGGACCCCCTCCCTTTCGACTCCCAATGAGTTCCCCTCCCACAAAATCACCTGCAATTGGATTAAGGCACACTGCTCAATATTTGCCCGATCATTTCCAATTAGTCTCCAAGTCTTGGAGGAAGATCTTGCCTGCAAAACTGGAAGGACGTTAATTAGCTAAGACCTGTCAGCGTGATGCATGAGCTTCTCTTTCAACCGCCATGAAAACCTTGCTGGGCTTCTCCAATTTGCATGGCACAAGCGAAAAACCTGTCCAAACACAGTGTCAGAAGCTTGTCTCTGCAGTTGTTTGTGAGGCGGAAAAGGAGACATCTCCATCTGGTTCCCTCCATCTTTCTTGAACTGTTTGGCAACATGTTTATGGAGACATATTTATGCTGGATCTGTAGTGTTTCAGGTGTTTGGTTCAGACTAAAACCCAGAGCGGTGTCTTTTCCATCACTGGAACTAGTGAATCTACTCCACGTTTAGAGTTTAATTTCTAAGAGCTCTCCAATGCGGCGAACAATTTTGGGGATTACGTTCAACACCTTGGAGAGCTGTTTGAAAGTTTGGGGTTAAAGTAGTGGTTCTCAACCTTCCTAATGCCGCGGCCCCTGAATACAGTTCCTCCTGTTGTGGTGGCCCCGAACCATAAAATTATTGTTGTTGCTACTTCATAACTGAATTTTTGCTACTGTTATGAATCATAATGTAAATATTTGATAGGCAGGATGTATTTTCATTCACTGGACCAAATTTAGCACAAATACCCAATACCCCTAAATCTGAATGCTGATGGGATTGGGGGGGGGGGGTATTGATTTTGTCATTTGGGAGTTGTAGTTGCTGGGATTTATAGTTCACCTACAATCAAAGAGCATTCTGAACTCTACCAACAATGACATTGAACCAAACAGATATCCCATGACTATCAGAAAATATTGGAAAGGTTTGGTGGGCATTGACCTTGAGTTTTGGAGTTATAGTTCACCTACATCCAGAGAGCACTGTGGACTCAAACAATGATGGCTCTGGACCAAACTTGGCACGTATACTCAATATGCCCAAATGTGAACATCGGTGGAGTCTGGGGAAAATAGACCTTGTCATTTGGAAGTTGTAGTTGCTGGGATTTATAGTTCACCTACAATCAAAGAGGCATTCTGAACTCCACCAACAATGGAATTGAACCAACGTTGGTACACAGAACTCCCATGACCAACAGAAAATACTGGAAGGGTTTGGTGGGCATTGACATTGAGTTTTGGAGTTGTAGTTCACCTACATCAAGAGAGCACTGTGGACTCAAACAATGATGTCCCAATGATGTCCCAAATACTCAATATACCCAAATGTGAACACTGATGGAGTCTGGGGAAAATAGACCTTGACATTTGGGAGTTGTAGTTGCTGGGATTTATAGTTCACCTACAATAAAAGAACATTCCGAACTGCTCCAATGATAGAATTGGGCCAAACTTTTCATAGAGAACCCCCATGACCAACATAAAACACTGTGTTTTCTGATGGTTTCTTGTGACCCCCCTGACACCCCCTCATGACCCCCTCAGGAGTCTTGACCCCCTGCTTGAGAAACACTGGGTTAAAGCCTGGCTCTGTTGCCTCCACCATTCATACATTCACATGGATGGCAACCCGCCCTTTCTTTCCTAGAGTGATGCGGCCACCTCATCAGAAGGCGATATGTCCCAGAAGGAGCTTTATGGAGGGATTTAATAGCAGACAGAGGGATTGAGAAGCGATTAAGAGAAAGATCAAGTTCTCCTGCTCACTAAAGGAAGATGTATGCTGTCTTTTCTGATTTATGGCAACCAAATGTCTGTGGTAAGATTTCTTCATTGAATGGCCAAGGCTGAGAGAGTGTAGCTGGCTCAAGGTCGGCTGTTTACTTTTGAGGATCGCAATGCTTGTGCTTTTAAACCTTGAACTTTCTTCCAGAGTTTCGGCCTCTTGCTCCAGACTTGGAGAGAAGGGAAGCCCGCCAACAAACCCTTGGAAAGCATCCCAATTTTGATGTCTTCCCTCTCCTTCGAACGAGGATTTATTTAGGTCCACCGTTGCCAACTCTGTGACCCATCCATTTGGTCGGGAAGATGCCAGTCATGCATTCAAAGCTATGACCATCCATCCATCCCTTTGGCATCTGTTCCTTGCCCAGGGGAGTTGTGTTCCTCGCCTTTCCTGCTCCGACTGATGCAACGTTAAGGCTGAAAACATAAGTCGGACCGAAAGCCATTATGACGATTTCTCAATTCCCAATTCCTGAGTTTGAGGAGGTCCCAAAACATAAGTTCTCCTCCATTGGGGGACATCAGAAACTAAAATCTCTCCTGACCAAGCTGCTGTTTGTTTCGAAGGAGAATGGAGTTTTGGCACAAAATCCTGTCCTTCTCTGTTGCCGATGGTCATAAAACGTAGGACTTTGGAGTCATCCTTTTCAGGTTTCCAGCTTGGAAAAGTTGCAGAACTCTGTGATGTATGGGATGTGTCCACAGAGTAAGCGTAATATAGTTTGGCACCACGGCTCCATGCAAAGGAATGCTAGGAGTTGTAGTTGGACATTTACTGTATGCAGATGATATAATATTCTTTGTACAGAATGCTCAAGACTTTCTCAAGTGACAACTGCAATAATGAATGCAGATTGACAAGATTTGAACTGCCATGGCTCAATACTTAGGAATCTTGGGAGTTGCAGTTTGCCAAAGAGAGCTGGAACCTCACCGAACTACCACTCCCATTATTCCATAGACTTGAGTCGGGACAATTCTAGTGGTGTCAATCTGCATTCCTTATTGCAGTTGTCATTTGATAAAAGTCTTGGGCATTCTTTAGAATCCTAGAGTTGGAAGAGACCTCGTGGGCAACCAGTCCAACCCCATTCTACCAAGAAGCTGGAAAATCACACTCAAAGCACCCCTGACAGATGGCCATCCAACCTCTGCTTAAAAGCCTCCAAAGAAAGAGGGGCAGAGATCTCCACTGATGAACAGCTCTCAGTCAGGATGTTCTTCCTAGAAAGAATACAATATCATCTGCATACAGTAAATGTCCAACTACAACTCCTAGCATTCCTTTGCATGGTGTCAAAGTGTATTAGGTTTGCAGATGATATCATATTATTTGCAGAGGAGGCCCAACTACAACTCCTGGGATTTCAAAGCACTGTGCCATGGCAATTCAAATGGTGTCAAACCATCTAATATCAGAGACATGGGCAAACTTTTACACTTGGGGGCCGCATGGTGGGGCAAAGTGTGGTGGGTGGGCCAGGAGGGAGGGAGGGAGTAGGTTCTCCCCAAGCCCCCTCCCTGCCCTTCCCTCCCCTTCCTCTTCTCTTTCGGAGGCAGAAAATGAAGGAAAAACGGGAAACATTTGGATCCCAAAAGGGTTAGCCTTGGTCAGGATGAGATGATGGACTGGAGTGAAAAGGTGTCTCCATTAGACCCCATATTGCCCACTCCTGATCTAGAACCCTATAGCTGGAAGAGACCCCCAAAGGCCATCCAGTCCAACCCCCTGCCCTGCAAGAAGGCACAATCAACGCACTCCCGATAGACAGCCTCTGCAGAAAAGCCTCCAGAGAAGGAGACTCCAACAACTTTTAATCTCAGGAAGTTCTTCCTAATCTTTTCAGTCAAATCTCTTTCCCTGCCATTTGAACCCATTGCTCCCTTATGCCCTGGTCTCTAAAGCAGCAGAAAGTCAGTTTTCCCCCTCTCTCCTCCTCCTCCTCCTCCTCCTCCTCAATGGGACATTCTTTGAAATCTTGAAACATGCTTCCCATGTTCCCTCTTCTCCCAGCTAAACATCCCCCAGGAAGAAAGGAGGAAGGAAAAAGAGAGAGAGGGAGGGAGGAAAGGGTGAAGGAAGGATGAAAGGGTAGAAGGGAAGGAAAGAGGTAGAGAGAAAGAGGGATGTAAGGAAGAAAGAGAAAGAGGAAAGGAGGAAGGAAAGAAAGAGAAGGAAGGAAGGAACGATGGAACTGAGGGAGGGAGGAAAGACAAAAAGGATGGCTAGATGGATAGATGGATGGGTGGATGGATGGATGGAGAAAGGGGGGAGGGGGAGGAAAGAGTGAAGGAAGTATGAAAGGGTTGAAGGGAAGGAGGGAGGGAGGGAGAAAGAGGTAAGAAGAAAGGGAAAGAGGGAAGGAGGAAGGAAAGAGAGAAGGAAGGAAGGAAGGAAGAAGGAAGGAAGGGAACAGAGGGAGGGAGGAAATGTAAACGGGAAAGAAGGAAGGAGAAAGAGAGAGAGGGAAGGAGGGAGGAAAGGGAGAAGGAAGGATGAAAGGGTAGAAAGAAGGAGGGAAGGAGAAAGAGGGAGCTAAGGAAGAAAGAGAAAGAGAGAAGGAAGGAAGGGTGGAAAGGAACGGAGGGAGGGAAGACAAAAGGGATGGATGGAAGGAGAAAGAGAGAGAGGGAAGGAGGAAGAACGAGGGAAGGATGAAAGAGTAGAAGGGAAGGAAGGAGGGAGGGACAAAGAGGGAGCTAAGGAAGAAAGAGAAAGAGGGAAGGAGGAATGAAAGGGAGAAGGAAGGAAGGATAGGATGATGACAGAGAAGAGGGCATGAGAAAAGAGCCAAGGGGCTTTATCTGGCCCCCGGACCTGGGTTTGCCCATACCTATAATATTATATAACTTATAGAGAAGGCTTGAGACCTTGTCAAATTACAACTCCCAGGATTCCATAGCTTTGAGCCATAGTGTTCAACTTTGTAAAGGATGCTTAACAAACTAAACTTACTGAAGGATATGTAATAAACGTGGTAAAGGATACTTAACAAATGTGCAATTCTCACGTTGCATTGAGCCATGGTGTCAAACTGCATCAATTCTACACTGCACATGCCCATTTCGTAAAGGATGCTTAACAAACGGATGCTGAATCCAGATCAAAATATGTCTCTGCCTCTCTCCTCATGATCAAACCTCCCATTTGTCACCCCTGGAAAGACCAGAGCAGCCATTATCTGCCTTTTAATTGTGGGAAGGTGGCTTTTCACCAAATCTTGACCTGGCGACGGGTTCCTCTCCCCAATGTAGAGGCCCGAATGGGACTAATGAATGCCGTGCTTCCATGATTATACTGGCGGCGAACAAACAGTAGTAAGCTGCTAATGTAATTGGGAGGTATGTGTTAAATACAAATCTGGTAATTGCTACGTTTCTCAGGTCTCCTAGCAACTCCTTTGCTCTCTGGGGAGAAAGGGAGAAAAGTACAATCCTGGATCCCAAGAATCCAAGCGATTGTTTGAGAACAATGGTAAGGAAAACCAGAAGAAGCAGAGCGCATCATCCAAGGAATGCTGCTTGACCCTGCTTGCCCTGCCATGGCTCCATGCTATGGAATCTTGGGAGCTGTAGTTAGCCCAAGGCTTTGCAAAACTACAATTCCCAGGATTCGGCACCATGCTAGGGGTTGTTCTGCCTTCATTAGACAGTGTAGATGTGCCCGATGACTCATTGTGCATAATGTGAAACAATCATCTTTAATTCTCCCTGGGGATGCGCTCGCCCGTCTGTTTCCTTTTATCCTTCCGAAGAAGAAGTGTCGCCTCGGGGAATAATAAACGGGGAAGAAATATGGGTTTCTTCCTGCCACCGTTCCGCTTTCTGCCCTCCTTGCTGCAGTAGGATTTCAAGGTAGAGGGCAGAGAAGGCCAGGGAGGACAAATCAGATTGATCCCCAAAGTGTTTCTTTATACCACAGATGTTTAATTCACAGCCCGCGGTCTGAATCTGGCACTTTGTGTCCTTTTATGTGGCCCTCCTCCATATGCTCGGCTAAATGCAACTCCTGTCCTCCTCATAATTAGACATCATGACTAGAGCTGATGGGGGTTCGGATACATTCACATCAGGAAGGCTGGAGTTCATTCTGTTTAATCAGGATTTTGGGCTTTGGATTGAGATGCAAAGCTTGTGGATAGGATGCCTGGCTTTAATATGTCCTTTCGTTTTTCCCCAACCTCAGAACCACTAGGGCTGTTGAATGGTGTGACAATCTCGGTCACCTAAATTGACTATTTTGACACTCCCGGTAGTCTGCCACCAACCTAATGGGTCATTAGGATTTGCTTTACTAATTAAATACTAATTAAATGAAGTGTCTGTAGCGTTGGCCTTTACAACAACCCACCAAGCAAGAATGTAAACTGAGGAGACCGAAAGATGACGGAGGCTTCTTTTAAAAGTTAATAATAAAAGTATTTATTAACAAGAACGAGGCTATCAAATAGGCACAGATCATATTGGTTCTACTAAGAGGCAACTAGCGTACGGTTACAGCAATGATAGACTTGGATAGCGTGATGGTTACAAGATCAATATATATGTGCTAGAGCGTAGAGGTTTCTGACTATAAAAGGCTATTATTACTTCTTAAGTTGGTACGTTCAGTTCCACAGACAGTACGAAGACTTGTCTCCCAACTCCCACCTAATAGTTCCACTAGATGGTTGTTGTACTAAAGTTCTGGAACATCTAATCACCTAGATCGTTCCCTGAGTCTGGCTACTCCTGGGTTACTCATAACCCACACAGTCTAAGAGTCCAACTACCTGTCACCCTAGTCTCCAGAGATGACCAGGTATCCCAACTGCCTATCACAAGAACAGTTCTAAATTGGCACTCTTCCACAAGCGTCCCCACTAGAATGACTACTGGCCCTAAGGGCGGTCAGATCTCAGTCTTGACTCCCACTAGTCCAGCCTATTCCTACGTGGTGAATTGCTTAGGACAGACTATCAGTCTCTGTTGCCAAGGCTCTGCTGATACTCCCTGTGATACAGAATGCTGGACTAGATGGGCTGAGGTCCGATTCAGCATGGCTCTTCTTATGTTCTCCCCCAGAACCTTGCTCAAGACTGCCTCAGGCTTAGATGTCGAATCTACAGCCTGACTCTAAACAGCAGAGGCTGGAGATGTGCATCTGCACAGCCTCGCTCTAAACTCCAGACTCCCGACTGAAACATTCTCTGACAGGATTTTCTACTCTGTCAGCTCCAACTCCTCCCCCTCTACTCTCTAACCAATCACAGCCTCTTCACTGTATCTAGGCACAAGCCTACAAGGCCACGCCCCTTGCTCTGGCTTTCCTTCCCTTAATGGTTGCTGGCTGCAGCCACCTCTCCAAGATGGATGCCAGCACAACCAAAACAGGATTTCTAAACCCCTTCTAAGCAGGCCTCGGCCCTGCTTAAGGCAGGTGAGTCCTTACAGATGGTAATTCCTATTATTCCTCAGATAATTATCAAAATGGATGGGAATTGGCATTGAATAACATTGGCCCAAATTGGGTAAAAGAACACCAACCACTATGCAAAATAAATAAATAAATAGTTGGTCCTCTGTATCCCCAGATTCTCCATCTATGGATTTAATGGTCCTCTGATGGCAACCATAATCAGGCTGATGTGGCCCTCTATGGAAATAAGTTTGACACCCCTGACCTACACAGCAGAATTAATGCATTTGATCCTGGGATTTGTAGTGTGGCAAGGCACCAGCATCTTGGGTAGAGCAGGCTCAAGAACCTGAAGGGCCACTTCTCTAAGAGCCTCCAGCTCCTCCAAAACAATTCTATGGTAATTCCCTGGTGGCATTTGAATATTACATTGCCCTAGATGCACCCAGAAAATTTGCAAGACCTTGCCAAATTACAACTCCCAGGATCTCATTGCATTGAACTATGGTTCCTAAAGTGTTTCAATATTGCATTCATTCTACAGTGTAGATGCACCCAGAGAACATTATGGGCCTTGGCAAACTACAACACCCAGGTTCCCATTGCATTGTGCCATGGCTCTTAAGGTGGCACTATAGCATGGAGCCAAACTGCATTACTTTAACAAGGTAGGTGCACCTTGGATTACATCACGAACCAATGCTGCAGAACTCCTTTGCTTCATATGGCAGCCTGGTTTTTCAGAGGAATCTCATGGGGGTCAAACCAGGAGACACTCCAGGTCCCATGCAAGATCTCCGCTTGGGGTTTTAAAAATGTTTGAGCAGGAGGCAAACGAGAGGAGAAAGATGACAGATTAAGTCTTGTCTCAGTGACATCCAGCCAATTTGCGAATGCTGCGCAAAACGGAGACGGTAGCCCACAAATGCAATTTGGTTAATGTTAAACAAATGGATCTGCGGCTCTCTTGGCAAACGTTTTTGTTTTATGTGCACGAAGGGGGACATTCTCCGCCTCTCAATAAAATGCCATTGCTTTATTTTGAAAAACGAGGCCAGCAAAGAACCGGGAGTGATGAGGCCCGGGGCAGAAAGTTTCGGGAAAAGCGTAGACGCTGCAAAGAGGAACTCTTTCGTTTATTAAATCGGCACCAGAAACACTTTGACGGAGGGAACAGTTCCTTGCTGACCTTTCCCTCCATCCCTCTCAGTAGAAAGGCCTCATCAAACAACATCTCCCCCTCATTGTTAATAAATACGCAGTTTTATAATTAGAAGTAAGAACCCTGTGGACCTAAGTCCTCTATTTTAAAAATGTAGTTGGCATTCTATGTTGCCATTCTGGATACGGAACTTGGATGCATTTATACCAGAAAATTAATGTAGTTTCACGCCACTTGAACCAAAATGGCTCAATGTGATGGGAACCCGGGGATTGTAGTTGGCACTCCAATGCAATTGTATGGTTGACTTCCATGAGATGTTGACCCCAGAGTTGTGCTGGAGGACCTAGAGATCTCTCTCTAGAAATCTCTAGGTTCCCCAACACAGTTCTTAAACCCACCTTCACCATCTGGAGGAAGTGGACCATACACTTCTCTAGAAACCTTTAGGTCAGTGGTTCTCAATGCCGCAACCCCTTAATACAGATCCTCATGTTGTGGTGACCCCAACCATAAACATGAAATAAATGTATTTATTTACTTATATATTTACTGTATTTATATCCCACCCTTCTCACCCCATGATGTCCAAGAACTAGGTATCCAGGTTTGCTGGAGGGAGGAAGTGAGGAAGGCGGGGGGAAGGCCTCACAAAGAGCAGCGGAGCCTGGTCTGTCGGGGAGAGAGAACCCAGACAGCCTGGAGGACTGTGTCTTCCTGTACAGGACAGACATGCACAATTGGCATGGCTAGGTTTAGGAGTGGCAAGGAGGGGAATGGCAGCGCACTGTGGAAAAAAGGGAAGGCAGCTCAGCTGGCGGTTTGCAGGCAGAGGGAGCCTGACAGACATGCCGGGGAGGTGGGGCCAAAGGAGGTAGTGGCGCAACCCCTCACAAATTGCAGGTTGACCTTTCTAGGTGCCACGACCTCTAGGTTGAGAACTGCTGCTCTAAGTCCTCTGATATATTCCTATGGTCAACTTCCTCCAGATGATGAATCATGTAAAAGGGAAGATGAATGGGTCATATAGGGAACCCCCAAAAGGGGCTGAAATTGACTTTTGGGTTTGAAGACTCTGAATTCAGCTTGATGAAGATCACCCATTGGGTTTTCATCAAAAGTCTCCATAAGCCAAATAGTGCTGAGCTTTCTACTAGCCAACAGATCAACTTTTGATCCTCTTGGGATTTATATCTTGTTCCTTTTGGGATATATACCCCATAACACCAAGACACCACCAATCAAGTAAAAAGGAAAGGCATGAGACTACCTGAGGAACCCCAAAAGTTGACCTTCGGTCTTGATGACCCCAAATTCCAGCTTTATGGACCTCTTGCACCTCCTCTGTGCCCAACTTTGCTCCTTTCTGTTGCCTTCATCTTCCATCCCAATTAACATCTGGTTCAGCAAAGTTGAAAGCTAATATCACCAAACATTCAAACTGGACCAGATGCTTCTTTCTGCTTGTATTTCTTTATTCTTGGGTGCATTTTCCATTCATTGCCACGAAAAATGAACGAAGACATTGTCGAGAAAGAGCTATGCTTCGTTAACCAAAGCATTTTGCTGACCTTTCTCCGGATCCCGTTCCAACCTTTCTCCGAACGGTTCCTTTGAGCTTGGCATGATGTCAGCCTTGGCTTTGGGCAGACCTTAATTGAATTAAGTTTCCAAGTATTTTAGAACCATTTGGAAAAGTGAATCATTCATCCCTGCCCTGTTGAAGGCTTGGAAGTCCTCTCTGGCAAGATTCCCATTCTTTTTCAAAACGGAATGGCTCAATCATTACTCAAGAGGCCCTTTAGACAGAAAAGAGGGTTGTCTAGGCAAAGATAGGCAAAAAGTAACTTCTACACACTTCTTGTCTCCATCTTGATGTATGAGTTGGGCCCTTTTTTTCAGAAAAAAGGGAGAAGTTGCTGTTCTTGGTTCTTGCATTGGATTACTGAGGGCCATTGCACACAGCCCTATATCCCAGAATATCAAAGAAGAAAATCCCACAATATCTGCTTTGAACATTATCTGAGTCCATACTCAGATATCAAGGATTTTCTGCCTTAATATTCTGGGATATAGGGCTGCGTGGAAGGGCCCTGGGTTGTTGCATTCATCACATAAACCAACGATATTTGGTTTCTCATCACCGACCCCAAATGCAGCTTGGGTTGGATGAGACAATAGTCTCTCAATGGAGAGACAGCACAGCAAAGGGGTTTGAGGATGGACTCTGGAGACCTGGGTTTGAATCCCTGCTCAGCCATGGCAACCCATTGGGTAAACCTGGCTAAGACACACTCTCTCGGTCTCAGAGGACCACGAAGCCAAAGTCCCCCAAAATCGCTCCAAGAAAATCCCACCACTTTCAGGTCACCAAAAATCAGAAGCGCC
Source organism: Anolis apletophallus (assembly GCA_030556195.1). Taxonomy (NCBI): domain Eukaryota; kingdom Metazoa; phylum Chordata; class Lepidosauria; order Squamata; family Anolidae; genus Anolis; species Anolis apletophallus. The sequence goes on from JARBWK010000011.1 coordinate 107,974,205, forward strand.
TCGAAGGTCCTTGAAAGTCAACAAAGACTCGAATCTCAGCCATGCATTCTCCCTTTTCTTCCCACCGTTTTATTCTTGTGTTATTGATTATATGGTTTTATTTTAAATGGGGAGAATTTGCTCAGAATCTTCCCACTTCCTTCCCCAGCCCAAAACGACTTTTATCCTTTTCTCCCCGAGACAGATAAAATGTTCTTTTAAGACGTTACTTAATTTCCGGTCATCTTGGCAAGCTTAGACGAGACCACAAGAAAAATCATATTTTTTCCTCCCCTTGGTTCATTTTTTATTATTATTATGATTTGAAAGAGATTAATTTTGACATTTTTGCTTTCCTCGCCTTGGCCATTACCATATCAAAGGGCCGCGTTGCCGCCGCCTGTTCGTGATAAAAAAAAACCCCGCAGCCTTGTGTGGTCTTGTCCGCTTTGTATCAAATGCACACAATAGGCCCAACCTTGAATAATTTGCCATCCGTTTGGCTAATTAGCATACATTAATATTAGCAGACAGGTGAGGATTGGCCATGTGGTTGGCATCAATGAGTTGAGTTGATAAAAGAGTCGCAAAAGAGTGCAACCGGTGCCTAGCACATAGTTTGTCAAAGTTACTTTTTTGGGTATTATTTGCACCTTCTGGGGGGAAGATAGGAACAAGGGGAGCAACTGGTGCCAATGTTCCTTTTTGACAAAGTTACTTTATGCCAAAGTTACTTTTTGAAAAATCTGTATCTTTTGATGGAAAGATAGCAACAGGAGGAGCAACTGGTGCCAAAGTTCCTTTTTGACAAAGTTACTTTATGCCAAAGTTACTTTTTGAAAAATCTGTATCTTTTGATGGAAAGATAGCAACAGGAGGAGCAACTGGTGCCAAAGTTCCTTTTTGACAAAATTACTTTATGCCAAAGTTACTTTTTGAAAAATCTGTATCGTTCAGTGGAAAGATAACAACAAGGGGAGAAATTAAAGTTACTTTTTTGGTGGAAAGATAGTAACAAGAGGAGCAACCAAAGCCAAAATTACTTTTCACCAAATTTACTTTTTTGACAAAAGCTTTACTTTTTAGTGAGAAAATAGCAGCAAGGGGAGCAACCGGTGCCAAAGTTACTTTTTACCAAAGTGTCTTTTTTTAAAAAAAAAAACCAAAAAAAACTGTACCTTCCAGTGGGAGATACAACAAGGAGAGCAACTGGTGCCAAAGTTACTTTCTGTGGAAGTTACTTTTTGCAGAATCCTTACCTGCTAGAGAAAGGCAACAGCAAAGAGAGTAATTTTCTACCCATGACAAGAAAGGCTTGGAAAACCACACTGCTTTTGACGCCGATTCGTAGCACAGAGCTAAATCTGTGCAAAATGTGCACATGGCTGCTTTGCGCATAAAACCAGCATTTTCTGCACAAAACCGCATTTTCTGCAAGGGAAATTATATTACAACACAAAAATATTATACCCTGTATGCTTTCTGTACAGAAAATGTTATTTTCACCAAAAACCAACCACATGCGAATTTTTGTCTCTATTGTATTTGAATATTTTTGCATATTTTATCCATCTCCAAAAATCCTAGTATCACAATAGAGATGAATATCAACCCATCATTGAGAAAACTTCATGCTAAGACAAGGGTTTCATTGCCTTTTCATATATTTGAATCTGGATGAGCGTGCAATTTTCCCCTCTTATTCAGAGACCAAAAAGGAAAAAGCACAAAACAAAATCATGTTGACGCTTGCAGAATGCGCTTCCTAATTTATGCAAGTGTTTGCATCTGTATATCTCTCTGTGTGTATTTCGGTTTTGATGGCTGTTGCTTTTTTACCATGGAGAGATTGAGGATTGCTGTTTGCAGTGCAGGTTTAATGATGAATAATAACTCTAGCGGCTCATTTATTCCAAAACTTATTTGAAGTCCTCGGCTTTTCCTTTTCTCTTTCTAGTACAAAATAGGAAGAGCATATGGCACCGAAAAAGGAGCACGGTGCATTTAAATCAGCCTCGGATGTTGGGCGGAGGGTAGCCACCTAATGGAATCTGACAATTAGGAATCCCATTAAAGCCCATCAAGCCATACTGAATTTGTGGGAAACTGGGAACAAGTGCTCCGTCTATACTGTACAGTTAATGCAGTTTGGCACCACTTGAACTGCTATGGCTCAGTGATACTGAATCCTGAGAGTTGTAGTTTTACAAGGTTTACACTTTCTTCTGCCAAGAACTACAACTCTCAAGGTTCCACTGCACTGAGTTAAAGTGGGATCTGACGGCATTCATTTAACAATCTCGATGCACTTAGAGAGACCAGGGTTTGAATCCTTGGGAATTGTAGTTTTGTTGCATGAAACCTCCCTGGGCAAAATTTTTATTTGTTCCTTTTGTGCCTGCAGCAGAGAGTTCCAAAGGCTGCAGATTCTTAAAGTGTAATTGTATGTGCCAATTTACAACTCAGAACTGAGAACGGTCTTGATTTTATAGGTACTGAAGTGGTGTGAGGTTTGAGAATGGACCCAGTGGAATGCAGAGCAGCCCTCAAGCTCCTTGACTTGAAAGGCCACACACCAAAAGAGATGTCCAATGAGAGGAAAGAGGTTCATGGTGATGATTCCCCATCATATGACGGAGTCAAAAACTGGCATCGTCAATTCCAATGTGGTTGGACTTTGGTGCAAACAGTTCCAATTCCAGGATGACCCTGCTCTGCTATTGATGAATACACCATCCAGCAAGTGGAGGTCACCATTTTGGAAAACTTCCACGTAACCATTTGCCACCTAGCCCAAAATGTCAAGATTAGTGTGGGCTCCATGGAAAAAAGTCATCCAAGACAATCTGCACATGCATAAGGTATCCGCTCGCTGGGTCCCCTGGCTGCTCACATCTTTCCAGAAGCAGGAATGAGTTGAATGATCTCAGGCTCTATTGACAATGATGTGCCATGGAAACCAGGAGGACCTTTTCAACAGACTGATCACACAGGATGAAAACTGGGTCCATCACTCTGATACTGAGACTAAAGCCCAGTCGATACAATGGAAACATCATGACTCACTGCCTCCAAAGAAGGCACGTGCCCAACTCTTGGCAAGCAAGGTCATGCTCACAGTATTTTGGGACCTGCACTGAGTAGTATGGATCGATTTCCTAGCAAAGGGGACCATGATCACTGGGGCAGACTAGGCTTCACTGGGGCAGACGAGGCCATCAAAAGCAAGAGACAATGTGGCGTGCTCACCAAAAGTGCCTGCCTTCTGCAAGACAATGCACCAGTTCACAACTCACATGTTGCCCAGATGGAAGCATTTTCCGGTGGCTTTGAAATTCTACCACATCCCTTTATTTCCCTGACCTCGCACCATCAGACTTCCACTTCTTTTCAACAATGACGTTATTTTGGAAGGGCAAGCATTTCTCAGATGAGGAGACTCTGATTTCCAAAGTCACAGCGTAGCTTTTGGAGCAACCTGTTGAGTTTTACAAGCGAGGTGTTTACAGTTGCTGAAAAAGATTTCTTTATTTATTTATTTATTGGATTTGTACACCGCCACTCCCAAAGGCTCGGGGCGGTTTACAACATGAAAATCAATCACAAATGGACAAGCAATAAAATGAACGAGCGATAAAAACAATAAAAAACAGTAAAAATTCAGTAGCACAATAAAACACTGACGAGAATCACTAGCAATCAAACGCCTGCCTAAATAGATATGTCTTGCAAGCTCTGCGAAATGCATTCAGATCTCGCAGCGCACGTGTCTCCGAAGGCAGTGCGTTCCACAGTGTAGGAGCAATGATGGAAAAGGCTCGCCGTCTAGTTGAAGTTAGTTGAAAGGATTTCACACTGGGAATAGTTAGAAGATTCAAGTCTTCTGAACAAAGTGATCTCAGGGGGTTATATGGAATCAGGCGATCCTGTAAGTACACTGGCCCCAGACCATACAAGGCCTTAAAAGTAAGAACTAACACCTTGAAGGCGATCCGGCATTCAATTGGAAGCCAGTGCAGATCCTGCAGGATTGGTGTAATTCGGCACATTGCGGGCTCCCCTGCAAGTAGCTGAGCTGCAGCATGCTGGACTAGCTTAAGTTTCCAGATCATGGTCAAGGGAAGGCCAATGTAGAGAGTGTTACAGTAGTCAAGTCTTGAGATGACCGTGGCTTGGATTACCGTGGCTAGGTCGTTCCGGGACAGATAGGGGGCCTGTCGCAGATGGAAAAACACGATTCTGCTGACAGTGGAGATTTGGGTCTCAATTGACAGCAGAGGGTCCAAATGGACACCGAGGCTTTTTACATATGATGACGGGCGTCATGCCTCGCCATCCAGGGTCGGCAGTTGGATATCCCTATCGCCCAGACGACCCAGCCAAAGGATCTCCGTCTTTGCCGGATTCACCTTCAACCTGCTAGCTTGCAGCCATCCAGTAACGGCTTCAAGGCACAGATGGAAATTATTGGGTATGGAGTCCGGCCGGCCCTCCATCCTCAGAATGAGCTGAGTATCATCAGCGTACTGATGGCACTCAAGCCCAAAACAGCGCACCAGTTGAGCGAGTGGTCGCATATAGATGTTAAATAACAAGGGGGAGAGGATGGCTCCCTGAGGGACCCCACAAAATTAAGGGGATCCCCCGGAAACCAACCCTCCCCTCTGCACTCGTTGCTTCCGATTGCGGAGAAAAGAGGACAGCCAGTTTAAAGCTGTCCCACTCACTCCAGCCACGGCAAGGTGGTGCGTCAATAGATCATAAGCGACTGTATCAAACGCTGCTGTGAGGTCCAATAACACAAGCAGCGCCGATCCACCTTGATCAAGCTGGCAGCGCAGCTGGTCTGTGATGGAGACCAAAACCATCTCCATCCCATGCCCCATACGGAAGCTGGACTGGAAGGGATCAAGTCCGGCTGTGTCATCTAGGAAGGTCTGCAACTGCTCCATTGCTGCCCTCTCAATCACCTTGCCCAGAAACGAAAGATTTGAAACTGGGCGGTAATTGGAGGGAACCGAGGGTTCTAATCCTGGTTTTTTCAGCAATGGAGAGACCATCGCCTCTTTCAATCCCTCTGGAAAAACTCCTTGCTCAGGGGAGCTATTTATTATGCTCAACAGAGGGTCACGTAATCCCTCTAGGCAAGATTTCACTAGCCAAATGGGACACGGATCGAATGAGCAGGTGGTCGGCCTAGATGCAGTAACGATCCTATCAACAGCCTCTGCGTCCAGTGGATGGAATCGGTCGAAGGTGCGCACGGTGAGTGGCCACGGACTCTCAAGTTTGCTTACTGTATCAATTGTGGCTGGAAGGTCCCAGCGGAGGGACGAAATCTTGTCTGCAAAGTAACTCTGAAAAACCTCAGCAGTAAGGTCCTGATCGTTATTTTTTGGGATGGTAGGGACCATCGTCAATGACCGAATTATCTTAAATAATTGTGCTGGGTGTGAGTTAGCAGACGCTATCATGGCTGCATAATATAATTTCTTCGCTTCCTTGATAGCATGCTCATAAGCATCCATAAACTGCTTATAAGCTGATTTCAACCCTTTGTCACGGAGTTTCCGCCACACGCTCTCTAGCCGTCTCTTTTCTCGCTTCATCAACCGGAGCTCCCCGATGAACCAGGGGGACCGATTCCTACGAGGTTGGAGAGGGCGTCTAGGGGCAATCTCGTCGAGTGCCACAGACAATTTGGTGTTCCAGGTGTCCACCTGCACCTCGACGGAGTTGCTGACAGGCTCCAGATCCCTCAGAGCATTCAGGAACCTACTTGGTTCCATGAGTCTCTTTGGGTGAACCCAAATTTGTTCGGCGCCTTTGCAGGGTGGAGGAGTTTGCTCTATTCGGATTCGCAGGGCGCAGTGGTCCGACCATGGAACTTCTATAACAGAAGTTAGGGCCACTTGGATTCCTGAACTGAAGACCAAATCCAGAGTGTGACCAGCCCGATGTGTGGGCCCAGTATCGCAGAGTGAGAGACTGAGGGTCGCCATGGTCAACACCAGGTCCGCAGCTGAGGTCGAAAATGAGCCTGAGTCGGCATGGATGTTGAAGTCCCCCAGGACATTAAGATGAGAGAAATGTGTGTCCCGAGGTGGCAACGATGGAGAGAAGGACTTAGAACTGGGTCAAGTTTCATTGCTCTCAGTCCACAGGAAGTGGGTCAGGAGAAATCTTTAATCAACGCTCTCGTATATACATACATATATATAGAGAGAGAATAATTTTCTATGGTTTTTAGGCAATCCTTTCCCAATAAAACCCTTCTTTGTTTTCTCTTCTCCGATCTTGCAATCCCAGACTGATGCAAACTCCACCTGTTTATGCAACCCCTTCGACAGTGACATTTTAATTCTCGGAAATGGCATTTGAAAGGATGCCAAAAGAAATGTTCAAAATGTGAGTAAATGGGACTAAATTGCCAATGTGCTTTTGGTCCACGTTGACTTGGTCATAGAAGGCGTACTAGAAATACTTGAATGAAGGAATGCATCAGGAGCACACCAGGGTGCCTAATTTTACTTTTCTTTTTCCCCTCTTAAACCTTTGCATGAAAGCCCATGTCCTCTTTACTATTCAAACAGTTGGGATTTCTATGGAGAACTGAAATGCCAGCCTTAGATAATGTCCTTTCTGACATCCTCCCCACCGCCTTTTGTCCTAAAACCGGATGCACCCATTTTTGTTGTTCAATTAGGATGAATAGGTTCCGGCAAACTCTCTGTTGCAAAAGAGCAGGCTGCCCACTATCCCTCTGTGAAGAGAGCTATCTGTGGAGAAGGATGGAAGTCTTGTGGTCACATTGCCTTCTCCTCCTCTCCCTCCTCTACTTCTTCCTTTTCACATTATTATTTCCCTTCTCTTCCTTCTTCCTTAACTTCTCCTACCTTCTAATCCAGAGGTTCCCAACCTGTCGTCCGTGGACCACCAGTGGTCCGCAAGAATTAAAATATGGTCTGTGTCCTCACTATTACTACATCATTGTAATGAGAGCCTTGCAAAACTCTCTTATAGTGCCCAGCCTTATTAAATATGGTTTTCTGTGGGTGAGCAGATGGTGACTGTAACAGATTGGCCTACCTTACAGGGTTGGTGTAAAGGCAGTAAACAGGCCTGGATTGCAAAAAGCAAAGGAGAGAGGGGGGTGGGTGATCAGACAGCCTCATAACTGGAAGTGCTGTCTGATTGGCTGATGAAATTAGAGGGAATTGCTTAGCCACTAGAGATGGACAGAGCCAGAGGGAAAGGAAGGAGAAAAGCCAGCCATAGTTGGGAGTTGGTTGTTTGAAGAAATTAGTTAGAAGTTTTAAAGGGGAAGGAAGGAAAGAAGAGTTTTAGGAACTGTTTGTTGGGAAGATACCTCTTTGAGGAAAATAGTTAAAGCCTTCAGGGAGAAGGATAAGAAATATAGTAGGCCTCTATAGTGATTAGAGTGCTAGTGGGGAAGGAGGAATTCAAAAGGGTTCAAAATATCCTGTTTGTATCCATGTGTGTGGAACCTTGCTTTAAGAAACTCAAATTACAAGACCATGCTCTGTTAAAAGTAAAACCTGACAATTTATTTGAAACCACCATGATTATTTACTGTCCAAGAGCAACATATTCCTGTTTTATTTCAACTGAAGACTTTGTGTGGCTTTTTAAACATTCCATTGAAGGAGGTGGCCTAGGAGTAGATAAAAGGTGGCAGCAAAAGAAACCTTTATGAATATTTGGTGGCAGCAAAGGAAAATATAATATACAGTGGTAGCTTTCCCACTGCCTGGCTTTCTGTGTGTGTGTGTGTGTGTGTGTGTGGTCCCCTCATGGCTTTGCTTGAGCCTGGCCTTGTTGTTCATCCTCCATTTTTGTTGCAGCAACTACTAGATGGCATATGTTCTGTATCAGAAACTAGTGCTGATGTGGTCTATCCAATTTCTGAATCAGCACCCCAAATAACCAAACTGAATCTAAAATTGACCAAATACTGATTCGTAACTCTTTTAGTACTAATGTTGGAGAGTGGTCCCTGGTCAAAGTGGTCTCTGGTCAAAAAAAGATTGGAAACGACTTTCCTAATCTTATGCTGCTGCCTCCCCCCCCCCTTTTTCTTTTTCTCCCTCCTCCTTCACTTCTTACTCTTCCTTTTCCTCCCCCTTTCTCCCTCAGCTTTTCCTTCCTTGTCCCCCTCCCTCCTCCCTTTCATCCCCATACTTTTTCACCTTACTCCTTCTTTCTCCCCCTACCTCCCTTTCCTTCTTTCCCCCTTTATGTTTCTTTCCTCCTCCGCCTTCCTCCTCCTTCCCCTCCATCTCTTCTTTCATTGTCTCCTTATTCTTTGCCCCCTTCCCTGCTTCCTCCTCCCTCTCCTTCCATTTCCTCATTCTCTTTCTTCTTTTCCTCCTCCTCTCCTCCTCCTCCTCTTCTCCTTCTTTCATCACCCCTCCCTCTTCTTTTATCTCATCTTCCTCCTCCTCCATCCCTTTCCTTCTCCTCTTCCTCTGCTACTTACTACATCTTTTTTCTTTATTCCCTCCTTCATTCACCTCTTCCATCCTTGTCCTCCTCTCCTTTCTCCTTCTTCTTTCTCCTCCTCCGTCTCCTTCCATCCCCTCCTCTTTCTTCCTCTTTTCCTCCAGCTCCTCCTTTTCTTCTTCTTCTTCTTCCTCCTCCTCCTCTACTTTGTACTCCTTTTCTTTTTTCTCCTCCATCCTCCACTTCTTCCTTCCTTGTCCTCCTCTCCTCCACCTCTTCCTTCCTTGTCTTCCTTTTCCTCTCCTCTTCCTTCATTCTCCCCTTCCTCCTCCCTCTTCTTTCCTGCCTTTCACTTCCTTTCCTCATAGAACATCATGGCAATTGTCATTTCAGAGTTCGTCGTTCAGGCCAAAACCCTGGATCAGCTTTGCCGCCCCTCTGACTCGAAAGCCACCACCTGCTCCTCCCAAACCTTCTCTTCTGCCCAAGCGATTTGGCCATAAACGGCTCCCTCATGACTCCAAGCAGTAGTGCTCAACTTTGTCTCCTTCGCTGTGACATTTGCGCATGCCCCCACAATGGATTGGGACACATCCATAATGCATGAGGGACCTGTCAGAGCCATCCATACATTATTAATGGCAGGTGATGAATAATTTAAACCCTGCACAATAAAGGAGGGGAAGGAAGCCATCGAGTCCCAGAGAGCTCAGGTTGGAGGTGAAGCCCAAGAATGTTCTTCAGATGATATTCTTCAAACTCAGATTTCATGCTCAAGGCCCAGTTTTGGTGCTGATGCATCGGACAGATCTGGAATAAATTCCGATGGAACCCGGAAAGCCATCTTGGTGACCTTTTCCCAAGATAGCTGCACATGTGTGCGTTCGAGAGATTGCTTATGCACGGTGCTATTCGCTTCTCCAAGCGCTGTGCAAATGCCAGCTTTGTTTAGAGGGTTCCTGACAACAAATAGAATCAAATATTTAATGGTATCAATTATCCAGAGGAACGAGAAGCGACTAATGCGGGAGTTGGCTCCGGTTCAGTTCTGGGTTGGCTCCGGTTCAGGTTTCGGACACTGCAAAGCGCTTGCATTCAACAGTATCGAATGGTTAGACTCAACAGTGAATTAATAGGATTTTCTTGGCAAGGGGAGAAGGTTTGCCATTGCCTTCTCTATTGCTATTGAATGAAGGCAGTTTGACACCACTTTAAGAGCACAATGCGATGGCAGAGAAGGCTCAAAATCATACAGAACCTCAACTCCTTCCAACTCTATGATTTCAGGATTTGAACTCATGATTTCCAAAAACATCACTTGTTAGTTTCTAAGGGTTCATCTGCACCACAGTTTGACACCACTTTGGCATAGCTCAATGCTATGGGATCATGGAACCTTCTCTGCCCAAAAATGCCTCAGAGTGATAGAGTTAGAAGAGATCTCGTGAGTGATCCAGTCCAACCCCATTCTGCCAAGAAGCAGGAAAATCTCATTCAAAGCACCCCCGACAGATGGCCATCCAGCCTCTGTTTGAAAGTCTCCAAAGACGGAGCCTCCACCACACTCTGGGGCAGAGAGTTCCACTGCTGAACAGCTCTCACAGTGAGGAAGTTCTTCCCAATGTTCAGGTGGAATCTCCTTTCCTGTAGTTTGAAGCCATTGTTCTATTGCGTCTGGGTCTCCAGGGCAGCAGAAAACAAGCTTGCTCCCTCCTTCCTATGACTTCCCCTCACATCTTGATCCATGGCCCTCATCATGTTTCCTCTCAGCCTTCTCTTCTGCAGGCTAACCATGCCCAGCTCTTTTAGCTGCTCCTCATAGGGAGCCTTGATCATTTTAATCACCCTCCTCTGGACACATTCCAGCCTGTCAACATTTCCTTTAAATTGCGGTGCCCAGAATTGGACACAGTATTCCATGTAGCATTACTTCCCTGGATAATAATAACAATAATCTTTATTTATACCTGCCACCATCTCCCCAAAGGGGACATGGGGCAGTTAACATGAGGCCAAGCCCAAAAAATAATACAACAAAGTTGAACACAAAACTAAAGAAAAATTACGTCAAAACAAAATACATAAAGTAACAAAATAAAATAAACAGTGTAAAATAACATAATAAAAATCAAATACAAAGGGCGGGCCAAATGCACAAAATAAAATGTTAAAACCCTGGGTGAGATAGGAATAGAAAAAGTGTATTTGTGAGGGAGGAGCCCAAGGAGGAGGAGCAAAGGAAAGGGCATCATGAGGACAACTGTAGATGGAAACAAACACAATGGGTTGAATGGTCACTCTCCAAAGGCAGTAGACACTAGACTCCTATTGATGCAGGCCAAAATCCCACTGGATATTTAAGCTGCCTCATGACATTGTTGGTTCATGTTCACCTTCCTCTCCACAAGGACTCCAAGATCGTTTTCACACATCCTGCTGTCGAGCCAGGCATCGTCCCCCATTCTGTATCTTTGCATTTCCTTTTATCTGCCTAAGTGGAGTCTCTTGTATTTGTCCTTGTTGAACTTCCTTTTGTTAGTTTTGGCTCATCATCTCTCTAACCTATGAAGATCGTTTTGAATTCTGCTCCTTTCTCCTGGAGTCTTGGCTCTCCCTCCCAATTTGGTGTCATCTGCAAACTTGATGATCCTGCCTTCTAACCCTTCCTCAAAGTCATTAATCAAGATCCTGAACAGGAGCGGGCTCAGGGGGGAACCCTGCTGGTGGCACTCCGCTCGTCACTTCTTTCCAGGATGAAAAGGAAGCATTGGTGAGAATCGCCCATTGGGTTTGTTCCCTTAACCAATTACAGATCCAGCTATCAAAAACTCTAATCAAAAACTACATCAAAACTAAACTCACCAAACTACAAATCCCAGGATTCCATAGCATTGAGCCATGGCTATTAAAGTGGCATCAAAATGCATTAATTCTGCATTACCGACACACACTCACTATTCCATAAGTTATTCAACACATTGACTAAACATTTCAATCTCTTTGCAAAAGTCAGCTTTTTTTACAGATTTGCTGGTGTCTCATGTGTTGTTATTATTATTGTATTGCTGAAGGCTTTCATGGCCGGAATCACTGAGTTTTCCAGGCAGTCTGGTCATGTTCCAGAAGCATTCTCTCCTGACGTTTCACCCACATCTATGGCAAGCATCCTCAGAGGTTGGGAGGTCTGTTGGAAACTAGGCAAGTGAGATTTATATATCTGTGGAATAATGTCCAGGGTGGGAGAAAGAACTCTTGTTTGCTTGAGGCAAGTGTAAATGTTGCAATTGTCCACCTTGATTCACATTGAATAGCTTTGCAGCTTCAAAGCCTGACTGTTTCCTGCCTGGGGGAATCCTTTGTTGGGAGGTGTTAGCTAGTCCAGTATTTAAAAACTCTAGACTCAGAACAGTAAACAAAGAACAATAATAAAAAAACTGGAATTCCAGATAGGAAGTAATCAGGTCCAGCTAACACCTCCCAACAAAGGATTCCCTCAGGTAGAAAGCCTACCATAGATGTGGGCAAAATGTCAGAAGAGAATGCTTCTGGAACATGGTCTTACAGCTCAGAAAACTCATAGTAACCCAGTGATTCTGTTTGAGGCAGGTGTGAATGTTGCAATTGGCCATTTTGATTAGTATTGAATAGCCTTTCAGCTTCAAGGTCAGGCTACTTACTGTACAGCAGGGGTGCTCATTAGGTAGCTCAGGAGCTACTAGTAGATCTTCGGCCCTCTTCCAGGTGATCTTCGGGCCTCACCAACCGGATGGGGCGCTCCTGCCACGCGCGCGCACACCCTGCACGCATGCACGCTCCTGCTGCTGGCTACTACTCTTTGGACGGTGCTTCTTTCGGGGGCATTGCAGGAAAAGGAAGCACAAGGTGGGGCATATTCTGGAGGGAGCGCCCTGCCTCTCTCATCCAGAAGCAGCTGTGCAGCCTCCGTTGCCGGAGAGACAGGCAGGGGAGCTCCCTCTGGATGCCCTGCCACCGTGCTTTTCTCCTTCCTGCAATGCCCTAATAACCACCAGGCAGGACAGAGAAGCATTGCCACAAAGGTGGAAAACAACAGCAGGAGAAAACCATGAAAGTGGCAAAATCCAGCGGTGGTATTTAAAAGCGGCATGGTGGAGGGGGCAGGTAGATCTTTTGAACTTGGTTGCTTTAAGAGTAGCTTGCATGCTGAAAAGTGTGAGCACCCCTGCTGTACAGCATATTATTTGAGAACACAGAAATGCTGGACCACTCTTAACAACTACCATATTAGACTACACAAACTGTAAGACAAGTCTATATAGGGACCACCAAATGAACAAAACTTTCAAAACTTCATTATTATTTCATTATTGGCGATTTTTAAGACAGAACCAATTAGGAACTGCCATTTATAATGAAATTTTGAAAGTTTTGTTAGAGTTTTGAAATGTTCACCACCAGAACTTTCGCAACACTGTAGAAGCAAAGCACCAGCGCCACCTAGTGTTGACCACCAGAACTTTAGTTTTATAAGTACTTTAGAACCATTTAGAACCATGATTGCCCAGGCCTATTAAAACTCTAAAATCAGGACAGTAAATAAAGAGGAACACTCAGAAAACAGGGGAATTCCAGACAGGAAACAATCAGAGCCAGCTAACACCTCCCAGCAAAGGACTCCCCCAGGCAGGAAGCAGCCAGGCTTTGAAGCTGCAAGGCTATTCAATGCTAATCATGGTGGCCAATTGCAACATTCGCACTTGCCTCAAGCAGACAAGTGTTCTTTCACTCATGCTGGACATTATTTCACAGATATACTAGTATAAACTCACAACCTCTGAGGATGCCTGCCACAGATGCAGGTGAAATGTCAGGAGATAATGCTTCTGGAACATGGCCAGACAGCCTGAAAAACTCACAACAATCTATTATTATTATTATTATTATTACAACATTTATACCATTTCTTCTCTCTTCAAAGGGACTCAAGGCACCAAGCTACAACTCCCAGAGTTCTGTCGCACGGAGCCATGGCAGTGACAATATAGCATTGTGGGTCAATGCCATTGATCCAATAGTTCTGCCATAATGAGGACAACCAATGGCCTTATTCGGGATAGATTTATCAATGCCTGTTGGGCATAGGTCATTTGAGGTTATTGGGTCGCTGTATAATTTAATAAGAATCGCTCTCATCTGCTCCACCCAGATCTATATTCCTGGCATTTCCGCTCTATCCAGAGGCCAATGATTCCAGATGTTTGCGATAACAAGGACCGGCAGCCGACACCGCTCTCCGCGGCACAAAGAATATTATCAAAGGGGATCACTGTCAACGCTAATGAAGGCAGGTGATTATGCAAATTCTTTCAACGTACAGGTAAGTAGAACAGATTGGCTCGGAATTGATCGGGAGGCATCCTGTGGACGCAGCGAAGACACACTCCACAAGGTCCCCCTGAATTCTGGTTTGAGAAGATTGTTCACAAACAAGGCTGTGTGGCAATACATTTCATTCAACCCAATCTGGAGAGGATAATTCAGAACGACCACTGGGAAAACAACTCAGTGCCTCCAAATCCAGAAGAAGCTGTGTGCTGGAGGCTCCTTCTGTGTGGCAGAGGCTCCTTCTTTGGAGGCTTTTAAGCAGAGGCTCAATGGCCATCTGTTGGGGCTGCTTTGAATGTGATTTTCCTGCTTCTTGGCAGAATGGGGTTGGACTGGATGGCCATGAGGTCTCTTCCAACTCTATGACTATATGATTCTATCCTTTTCTTTGGATGAGTCCACACTGTAGAATTAACACAGCTTGACACCACTTTTGATGGCTATGGAAATCCTGCAAGTTGTTGTTTGGAGAAGCAAAGGGCCCTGCAAAACTACAACTCCTAGTATTCCATAGCATTGAGCCATGGCAGTTATAGCGCTGCCAAAGTGCACTCATTCTATAATGTAGAACCAGTCAGTGAAGGCTCATGCCCTTGCAAAATTACAGCTTCCAGGATTCTATAGCATTGTTCTATGGCAGGATTCTATGGCAGTTATAGTGCTGCCAAAGTGCATTCATTCTATAATATGGATCTAGCCAGAAAAAGGCTCATGCCCTTGCAAAACTACAACTCTCAGGATTCTATAGCATTGAGCCATGGCAGTTATTGTGCTGCCAAAGTGCATTCATTCTATAATATGGAACTAGCCAGAAAAAGGCTCATGCCCTTGTAAAACTACAATTCCCAGGATTCTATAGCATTGAGCCATGGCAGTTCTCATGCTGCCAAAGTGCATTCATTCTATAATGTAGACCCAGCCAGAAGAAGGCTCATGCCCTTGTAAAACTACAATTCCCAGGATTCTATAGCATCGAGCCATGGCTGTTCTCGTGCTGCCAAAGTGCATTCATTCTATAATGTAGACGCAGCCAAAAGAAGGCTCATGCCCTTGTAAAACTACAATTCCCATGATTCTATAGCATTGAGCCATGGCAGTTCTCGTGCTGCCAAAGTGCATCCATTCTATAATGTAGACCCAGCCAGAAGAAGGCTCATGCCCTTGTAAAACTACAATTCCCAGGATTCTATAGCATTGAGCCATGGCAGTTCTCGTGCTGCCAAAGTGCATTCCTTCCATAATGTAGAACCAGCCAGAAGAAGGCTCATGCCCTTGCAAAACTACAACTCCCAGGATTCTATAGCATTCTATAGGGATACACTGCTGCTATTCATTAATAAAATCTCAAAATATCAGAAAGAGAAGAAGCGCACTTTCAACTGTTATGCCTCCCTATTTATATAATCCTGGGATTTGTAGTTTGCCGAGGCTCTGGCTCTCTGGCATCAAGTCCAAAGACCTTGTGAAACTACAACTCTCAAGAATCTGCAGCAGTTTGAGGGGCGCCAAAGTACATTAATTCCACTGTGTAGATGCACACTTAGCAATCAGACGTCTTGTAATCTCTCTCTGTGTGTGTTTACTGCACCTGAATTTTTCTCGATGTCTGGACGAGTGAGTCTTTCTGAAATTTCTGCAGCCTTTTGACATTTTATTTGCCTTGCTATTAATCACAAGACAGAATATATATGTGTGTATGTATATATATATATTCATATATATACATATATTGCAAAAAAAAAAGAACTTAACCATTGTAATGGGACAGAGCGAAGGAATAGTTTCCATTATCCCTGCGTCCGATTCCAATCAGCAGAAGTCATTGGGGAAGTAATAGCTTCAGCCGCCTACTTTCTGCTTTCCCCCATTTATAATAATTAGATCTTAGTGTCAGTTTTGTACTTCTCTCCTTTAGATGCTAATGAAGAAAATAATAACAGGGCCTCAGACGCTGATGGTCCCCCTTCCTCGCTCTTTGGACTATAATTTCAATATTTCCGAAGACAGATGAGGCTAACTTTGCAGAGGAGAAAAGTCCATTTTCCTCCTGGGATATAGATGAGCCTCATTCCATAATTTGAATTAAATATGAAATGTGTTTAAAGGACCGCCTTCCTTAATTCTATTTTCATCTGGCAAATTAGATTTGCAATGAATGGAAATGGCATAGATAGATGGATAGCCGGAAAGAATAGTTGAACTTGGGAAAAGCCAGCCATTCGAAGCCTAAGGTGAATCTACACTGAGGAATTAATACAGGTTGATACCACTTTGATTGCCATAGCTCAGACTGATAGGATTTGGGGATATGTAGCTCGGTGCACCTTGGGCAAAGAAAGTCACAGCCCCTTGACAAACTACAACTGCCAGTTTTGCATAGCCTTCTGGGATCCTGGGATTTATAGTTTGTTGAGGTCTCAGCATTCAAAAGCCTTACAAAATGACAATTCCCAGCATTGCATAACATAGTGCAAATCCTGGGATTTATAGTTTGGTGAGGCCCAGCACTCAAAAGCCTTACAAAACTACAGCTCCCAGAATTATATCTTATTGTGGAAATCCTGGGATGTATAGTTTGGTGACCTCCCTGCACTCTTGGTCGGAGACATACACCGGCCTTGACAAACTACATATTCCAGGGGCCCAGGGCAATGTGGAATCCTGGAATTTATAGTTCGGTGAGGTATCAGCACTCAAAAGCCTTGTCAAATGACAACTCTCAGGATTGCATAGCATTGTGGACTCCAGGGATCTTTAGTTTAGCGAGGCCCCAGCATTCTTGGGCAGACCTTGAGGAACTACAACTCCCAGGATTGCATAGCATTTTGGACTCCTGGGATTCATAGTTTGGTGATGCCCCAGTACTCTTGGGCAGAGAAGGCCACAAACCCCGAGAGACTACAACTCCTGGGGTTCCATGGAATTGTTGCGGCAGCACTCAAAGGCCTTGCAAAACTACATCTCCCAAGATTGCCTAGCATTGAGCCATGGCAGTTCAAGTGCCACGCTGCATTCGTTCTACAGTATTGCATTGCAGCTGGAGACTAAATATCTCTCGCCTCGCTCCATCGGAAAGTTAATTACGGCACTCATCTGAGTCTATTAAGAAGCCGGCACACGTTAATTTGCACCAGGCCTTCCCTTTGGCGGTTCTTGATGGCAAGATGAGAAACAATACAAGGGACTTCTTGAAATCCTGTCCCAAAGGCGGACACTTAGATGATAGAAATACAGCACAATCGTTTTTAGGAAACCACAACATAGTAGAATAATAAGCCAAACCTCTCCTGCCCACTTGCGATCTCCTTTATGTGCCAAATGCATAAAGAACCATAGAGCCCTAGAGTTGGAAGGGAGGCCAAAGGTCATCCGGTCCAACCCCGTTCTGCCAGACAGGAAGACACCACAATAATAATAATAATAATCATTATTTATACCCCGTCACCATCTCCCGAAGGGAACTCGGGGCGGCTTACATGAGGCCATGCCCATCAATACAAAAAACACAATATAACACCATCAAAACCTTCCTGACAGATGGCCATTCTGCCTCTGTTTAGAAACCTCAGGAGAAGGAGAATTTACCACCATCCACTCTGCCTTGAATGTTTTCATCTTTATAGAATCCTAGAGTTGAAAGGGACCCCCAGAGGCCATCCAGTCTGACCTTCTTTTGCCAGACAGGAAGACACAATCCAAGCTCCCTCAACAGATGTCCATCTGGACTCTGTTTGAGATGCCCACGGATTCCAAAGCTGTGGATTTGAAAAGATCTTGCCCCCAACTCCATCTTCAAGAGGACCTTCTTTCCAACATTGCAACCATAATCCGTCTATCAGTCTATGAAATACAATCGAAACCATTAATAATATAACCATATAAAACGATAAACAATTAGCAATAATCCGTCTATCAGTCTATACATCTAATCCAGTGTTTCTCAACCTTCCTAATGCTGCGACCCCTCAATACAGTTCCTCATGTTGTGGTGACCCTCAACCATAACATTATTTTTGTTGCTACTTCATAACTGTATTTTTTCTACTGTTATGAATTACAATGTAAATATCTGGTATGCAGGATGTAGTTTCATTCACTGGACCAAATTTGGCACAAATACCAGATACACCAAAATTTGAATACTAGTGGGGGTTGTGGGGTTGATTTTGTCATTTGGGAGTTGTAGTTGCTGGGATTTATAGTTCACCTACAATCAAAGAGCATTCTGAACTCCACCAACGATGGAATTGAACCAAACTTGGCACACAGAACTCCCATGACCAACAGGAAATACTGGAAGGGTTTGGTGAGCATTGACCTTGAGTTATGGAGTTCACCTACATCCAGAGCGCACTGTGGACTCAAACAATGATTGATCTGGACCAAACTTGGCATGAATGCTCAATATGCCCAAATGTGAACACTGGAGGAGTTGGGGGAGATTGATTTTGTCATTTGGGAGTTGTAGTTGGTGGGATTTATAGTTCACCTACAATGAAAGAGCATTCTGAACTCCACCGATGATGGAATTGAACCAGACTTGGCACACAGAACTCCCATGACCAACAGGAAACCCTGGAAGGGTTTGATGAGCATTGACGTTGAGTTATGGAGTTGTAGTTCACCTACATCCAGAGCTCACTGTGATGGACCAAACAATGATGGATCTGGACCAAACTTGGCACAGATACTCAATATGCTCAAATGTGAAAACTGATGGGGTTTGAGGAAAAATAGACCTTGATATTTGGGAGTTGTAGTTGCTGGAATATATAGTTCACCTGCAGTCAAAGTGCATTCAGAACCCCACCAATGATAGAATTGGGCCTAACTTCCCACACAGAACACCCATGACCAACAGAAAATACTGTGTTCTCTGATGGTCTTTGGTGAATCCTCTGATGCCCCCTCGTGACCCCCAGCAGGGGTCATGACCCCCAGGTTGAGAAACTCTGATCTATCTGTCTATCTATCTATCTATCTATCTATCTATCTATCTATCCATCATCTATCTCGTATTATGTCCAAAGAGCTTGGATTGGGTAGCAGGATAGACTAGATGACCTCTTGAGGTCCCTCCTTCCTAATCTTTATGTGATTAGGTCCACCTATCAAGGGTAGCTTGGAATACTATGCCACCACTAGTGTGCAAGAAGGGAGGACATTCGAAGCCCACCTGCCTTTACAATCCTACAAAAACAAGTCCATAAATTATATCTGCTTCCCGATGGGAACAAAAGAAATACACCAGAGGCACAGCTTTGCGCGTACCATACCTTTGCAGTAAATAATCTTTATCAATGAAAGCAGAGCACTGAAGTGTGAAGGCAGCTGAGTTATAGGACGGTTTTAGTTTATCGCCGCTGCAGAGCTGTAAAATGTGCTCCGTTTATGGTTTCAGCATTACCAACAGACCCAAACGGTTCTGCCGAGGTCCATCAAAAGTCTTCTGTGTGCTGTCTGGGCTTGGCTTATGCCTATTTAAATAGGTTTGGGCTGCATCTCCACTGTAGAATGAATGAAGATTGGCACCACTTTAATTGCAGTGCCTCAATGCTACGGGATCCTGGGAGTTGTAGTTTCCCAAAGCCTTGAGCCTTCTCTTCAGTGTATCCACTGTCAAATTAATGCACTTTGACTCCATTTGAAATGCCCTGGCTAAATGGAACTCTGAGATTTGTAGTTTCCCCAAAGTGTTGGAGTCTTATTGGCCAAGACCTTGGGAAACTACAATTCCCAAAACTCAGTAACGTTGAGCCATTGCAATAAAAGCATTTTCAAACTGCATTTATTCCACAGTGTAATACTGTGTAGAGAGGGCTAAAGACTTTGCAAAAGTACAGCTCCCAGGACTGCATAGCATCAAGCCATGTGGCTAAATTAGGAGTTGTAGTTGGCTGAGAAGACTCAAGACTTTGGGAAACTAAAACTCCCAGGGTGGTGGCTAAATTGGGAGTTGTAATCTGTCTGAGAAGGCCCAAGTCCTTGAAAAACTACAACTCCCAGGATTGCATAGCATTGAGCCATGGAGGCCAAATTGGAAGTTGTAGTTTGGCCGAGAAGACTCAAGAATTTGGAAAAGTACAACACCCAGGATTGCATGGCACTGTGCCATGGTGGCTAAATTGGGAGTTGTAGTTTGGCCGAGAAGACACAAGTCCTTGGGAAACTGCAACTCTCAGGATTACATGGCACTGAGCCATGGCAGCTAAATTGGGAGTTGTAATTAGTCCGTGAAGACACAAGTTCTTGGAAAACTACAACTCCCAGGATTGCATAGCATTGGGACATGGAGGCCAAATTGGCAGTTGTTGTTTGGCAGAGAAGACCCAAGTTCATGGAAAACTACAACTTCCAGGATTGCATAGCATTAAGCCACGGCAGCTAAAACTGGCAGTTGTGGTTTGTTCAAGAAGTCCTCATCCCAAACCGTGGGAAACTACAACTTCCAGGATTCCATGAGTGCCGAACCATGGCAGTTTTAGATTACACCAGTCCTCTTTGGGTGAGGCAGCTCAAGACCTTGGGAAACTACAGTTCCCCGTCAATTGTGTGTCCCTTTCCCTCGATGCCATTGGGCCAACAATTGATTCTGCCTTTAATTAAATTTGCTAAATAATAGGCAGAGAGAAAGAGAGAGAAGGGAAAAGGGAAGAGAGAGAGAGAGAGAGAGAGAGAGAGAGAGAGAGAGACCTTTTTATTATTGATTTCCAGGGGCAGCCGAGTGCGAAATTTTTGATGTAGTTGTTTTGAGGATTAAAAAGTTGAGCATGAAAATGTATTATTGATTCGGCCCAGGCAAGTACAGTAGGCTGTGCATCCGAGCCATACATTATTGATTAAAGCACTCAGCGGCCCTAACCTTTTCCTTGATCACTCCTCTGCCGCCGCTCCTTCCCTTGATTGTTTCCACACACAAGATGCAGAGCCATACTGGAAAAGTTACTTTTTCCCTCCCCAAGCCAGTAGTCCCTTGCAGCGTTTGGCGGTATGTGCGTTCAGTGTGCCGATAAGTTATTTCCCAGGCTGCCTTCCTTTGAGACAGAAAGAGTGGGACTTACTCATAGTGAGGATTCGAACCCACACTATGGAAGGAATGAGGTTTGATGCCGCTTTAACTGCCATGACTCAATGCTATGGAATCTTGGCAGCTGTAGTTTACACCCTTTGACCCTTTGGAACTACATTTCCCAACATTGGTCTCTCTTTCTCTCTAAGTGCATATAGAGCAGCATTTCTCAACCCGGGGGTCGCAAGGGGGGTTTCAGAGGGGTCACCAAAGACCATCAGAAAGCACGGTGTTTTCTGGGTTGTTGTAGTTTTTTCGGGCTATATGGCCATGTTCTAGAAGCATTTTCTCCTGTATTTTCTGTTGGTCATGGGGGTTCTGTGCAGTACGTTTGGCCCAGTTCTATCGTTAGTGGGGTTCAGAATGCTCTTTGATTGTAGATGAACTATAAATCCCAGCAACTACAACTTCCAAATTTCAAGTCTATTTTCCCCAAACTCCATCAGGGTTCACATTTGGGGATATTGAGTATTCATACCAAATTTGCTTCAGATCCATCATTGTTTGAGTCTACAGCCTGGGGCGCAGTGAAAAATATTATTCCACCCTGCTGCTTTCGGACTCTAACACTACAATAACTTACAATGTTGCTAAGTTCTGTGCTGCTGCTCTTAATATCAGACGGATGATGATTGACACCGTAAGGCAACAATATCCTGTCTTTTGAAACATGTTTTATACTGATTTGTAATCTAATTTTAAATAACTGTTTAGTGGGGAATTGTGCTTCTTTTCTTAGGGCGCTTGTGCCCGCTTTGTGCTGGTCAGTGACCATAATAAAGTTTTGTTGTTGTTGTTGTTGAGTCTACAGAGCTCTCTGGATGTAGGTGAACTACAACTCCAAAACTCAAGGTCAATGCCTACCAAACCCTTCTAGTATTTTCGGTTGGTCATTGGAGTTCTGTGTGCCAAGTTTGGTTCAATTCCATCTTCGGAGGAGTTCAGAATGCTCTTTGATTGTAGGTGAACTATAAATTCCAGCAACTACAACTCCCAAATCAAAAAATCAACCCCCCCCCCAACCCCACTAGTATTCAAATTTGGGCGCATTGGGTATTTGTGCAAGATTGGGTCCAGTGAATGAAAATGCCTCCTGCATTTCAGATATTTACATTTTGATTCATAACAGTAGCAAAATTACAGTTACGAAGTATCAACGAAAATAATGTTATGGTTGGGGGTCATCAGAAAATGAGGAACTGTATTAAGGGGTCACGACATTCGGAATGTTGAGAACCACTAATCTAGATGCTTATATATTAAGCTTCCTTGAGTCCCCTTCAGGGGACATAAAGTGAGGTGGTAATAATAATAATAATAATAATAATAATAATAATTGCCACCAGGTATGGCGATATCAATAATCCAAAAAAGTTTGGATTATTGATGTCACCATACCAGATGACAGTCAAATTTAGGAAAAACAACAGGAAAAACTCAGCCGTTATCAGGACCTCAAAATCGAACTGCAAAGGCTCTGGCATAAACCAATACAGGTGGTCCCAGCCGTCATTGGCACACTGGGTGCCGTGCCAAAAGATCTCAGCCAGCATTTGGAAACCATAGAAAGAGACAAAATCACGATCTGTCAACTGCAAAAGGCCACCTTACTTGTATCTGCATGCATCATTTGAAAATACATCACACAGTCCTAGATGCTTGGGAAGTGTTCGACTTGCGATTTTGTGATATGAAATCCAGCATATAGATCTTGTTTGCTGTGACATACTGTGGTTTTGTGTCAATAAAATAATAATAATAACAATAATAAATGGTTGAATGATTCCACTTTAACACAATGTGACGGAACCCAGGGAGTTGTAGTTTGCACTCTTGGGCAGAGTAGGCTACAGACCTTGTGAAACTACAGCTCCCAGGATCTTATTGCATTGAGCCACAGCAGTTCAACAGAGGCCAAATTGCACAGCAGAGATGCACTCAGAGAAAGCTGAAGGCCTTGGCAAAACTACAGCTCCCAGGATCCCATCACAATGAGCCACGGCAGTTTAAGTGGCATCAAACGGACTCAATTCTACAATGGCAATGCAAGTGTGGAAATCCTAATAACTTTACTAAATCTGAGCATTTTGCTCTGAGCAAGATCAATCTGATTATGGCTAGAAACCAAGAAAAGGATCATTGGAGAGATGGAAAGGAAGGAGTGATTAATTCTGCCGCAATCGCAGTGGGAATTAATTCCCCGCTGTGGCGGCCAACAGCAAAATGCCTTCATCAGCAAATTCCCTGTCGGAAAGATGATATAAACACAGGCTTTCAACCTGCAATGTGTTTGCGTGATTTAAAGGTTGGGTTCTGGAGACCTGGATTCAAATCTGCGCTCGATCACAGAGTCCCAATGAGTGAGTTACACTCTCTCAGCTTCAGAAGAAGGCAAGGGCCAACCCCCTCTGAGATATAATCTTTCTAGAGACTCAAAGTGTTGGATTAAGGCTTTCAATATAGTAGAAATATGATGAACAGATCTGATTCTATTCTTGAGCTGGAAGGGACTCACAAAGACCATCCAGTCCAATCCTTTCCTGCCAGACAGAGAGACACACCCAATTCCTCCTGACAGATGGCCAGCAAGACTTGCCAACATGGCTAATGGTTCACCTGGCTACCAGAGGACAACATTGGATCCATTGATGCAACATCTGTGCATATGGAGGACTGTCTTTATGGGGCTTTTATGGTAATTTTTGGGTGCATCGACCACAATGCAGTTTGGCCTCACTTGAACTGCCATGACTCAACGCTATGGAAGTTTTAGTTTAGGGCAGTGGTTCTCAACCTTCGTAATGCTTGATACAGCTCCTCATGTTGTGGTGACCCATGACCATAACTTTATATTCATTGCTACTGGAAGGGTTTGGTGGGCATTGACCTTGAGTTTTGGAGTTGTAGTTCACCTACATCCAGAGAGCACTGTGGAGTCAAACAATAATGGCTCTGGACCAAACTTGGCACAAATACTCAATATGCCCAAATGTGAACACTGGTGGAATTTGAGGAAAATAGACCTTGACATTTGGGAGTTGTGGTTGCTGGGATTTATAGTTCACCTACAATTGAAGAGCATTCTGAATCCTACCAACGATAAAATTGGGCCAAACTTCCCACACAGAACCCCCATGACCAACAAAAAATACTGTGTTTTCTGATGGTCTTTGGCAACCCCTCTGACACCCCCTTGCGACCTCCCCAGGAGTCCCAACCCCTAGGTTTAGATACACTGGTTAAGGGAGAGCACTGTTGGGTAGAGAAGGCTCAGGACCTTGGACAGCAACAATCCCAAGGTTTACCATTGAGCCATTAAAGTGGTGCCAAACAGCTTTGATTATAGCAGTGTTTTTCAACCTTTTTTGAGCCACGGCAGTTTTTACATTTACAAAATCCTGGGGCACACTGCCAATCAAAATGACACAAAATGACACTCTAACACAGTAATACATATAGTTAATATGTTTTTAAATGTATTTATACACTCAGTGTGAAACCTGGGCCTGTTTCGATGAACACAACATAGATATCCTGGCAGGAATGGCAGAAAGACTTCAACTCCCACCATTCCTAACGGCCTGAGACCCTTTCCTGCTTAAGTGGCTGAATGGGAAAAAGGAAAAGGGCCTGAGGCTGCTAGGAATGGTGGGAGTTTGAGTCCAAAACACCTGGAAGGTCCAAGTTTGCCCATGCCAGCTTTTGACAGAGACCTCTTCCTCCCCCTTCCCCTTTGCGCCCTTTCTTCCCCCTCCTGCCGAACACTTACTCTTTCTTCTCCACTCGGGAGGGAGGAAGACGTGCAGCGAGTCTGTGTAGTAGCGCCTGCACGGGTCACGTCTTCCTCCCTCCCCTCCTGAACACACTCACGCTGCCCCCTCAGATCAAAATGGCGGCAGAAGCGGCAGCATGAGCAAAGAGAGCAGAGTGAGGCTGGGAAGAAGGGAGCCCGAGTGGAGAAGAAAAAGTGTTTGGCAGGAGGGCGAAGAAAGGGTATTGGAGGTTCCAATTTCCCACGGCACACCTGATGATCGCTCCCGGCACACTCGTGTGCCGCGGCACACCAGTTGGGAAACACTGGATTATAGGATAGATGCACCCTGAGATGGGTCAATGTCTCACCAAACTACAACCCCTAGGATTTCTTACCATTGAGCCATGGCAATATAGTGATAATAATAATAGTGTGGTTTTCTGGCACTGTACATTTTTGCTGCTTCTGTGACTGTTTGTTTGTACTTTGATTCTGTAGCCTACTTGTCGATGGATATCCAGAATGAGAAACATCTACCATGATTCTTTTTATCTTGGGCCTTGACCCAGCCAGTATAGACTTTGTTTTGGTTTCTTTCTCCATAATGCTAGTGGGTTAGGTGCTCTTAGTTCCACTCCTCAGCTGAGACCACTCTGACTTGTTTGCACCTGTTGGTAGTTACATTACCACCAGCCAGGGGCGGACTAAGGTAATCTAAAATGGTAAGCGAACATTATTTTGGCACCCCCTCGCTCTCCAGCCTTGTGGAGCGTGCACATGCACACCAGGCGCGCATGCGCTGGGCCAGGTAGTTCTGCGTGTGCGCCATTGCTGCGGAGGGACTCCAGATGGACCGAGATACCAATCGCCCTAAGTGAGGCCGAAAAGGAGGAACTTTTTGCAGCCGGGACGGAGCCAGAGTCTCAGTCCAGCTGGAGTCCCTTTGCAGCAATGGCACATGCATGGAACCTGGCGGCCAGATGCGCCCCTGACTACGTGGCGCCCTAAGCGGGTGCTTACTTTGCTTAATGGTAAATCCGCCCCTGCCACCAGCACAGCTATCAGCATCCTTGGAGCTGTTAAGCCCCCCACCATGACAAGGTGGCACCCAATGGGGGGCAGAATATGTAAAGGAAAGCTAAGAATCTGCTTTAATTGAAGTCAATAATTGGAAACTTCTCAAAGCACAGCAGACAAAAAAATCAGTACAAGAAAACTGCACTACAAACCAGAGCAGACAGATGCACAACAAAGCGTTGCATGGGCAGTTCCTTGACAAAAATGAAGGCAAAGTTGATAAGTCATCAGAACAAATGCCATTTAATGCAGACTGTACAAGGAAGCTGATGAAGCCAGTGGCATTGAGGAAAAACAACAGGAAAAACTCAGCCATTATCAAGACCTCAAAATTAAACTGCAAAGGCTCTGGCATAAACCAGTACAGGTGGTCCCAAGTGGTGATCGGCACACTGGGTGCCATGCCAAAAGATCTCAGCTGGCATTTGGAAACAATAAACATTGACAAAATCATGATCTGCCAACTGCAAAAGGCCACATGACTTGGATCTGCACGCATAATTCGAAAATATATCACACAGTCCTAGACGCTTGGGAAGTGTTCGACTTGTGATTTTGTGATATGAAATCCAACATATATATCTTGTTTTCTGTGTCATACTGTGGTTCTGTGTCAGTAAAATAATAATAATAATAATAATGCTCTTCTGTAAAATGTATTTGCCCCATCTTTCAACTCATGTACTGTTCTCATGTTGTCAGCATTGTTTTCTTCTCCCATTCTGCACACGTCTCTCTCTTGTAACCTTGAAGATCTAGGGGGGAGAGAGAAAACATACACACACACACATCATACGTTTTTATTGCCTGACAGAGCTTAGATCCTGCAGGAAGGCAGCCCGTTATCTCTGCACGTGCCCTAGGTCCCTCTTGCTGCCTCCCAATTTGGTGGCATGTCAATCACCCGGCTGACAGTTCGCCCAAAAACTTTCAAAACTACATTTATATTTCAGGGAATATGTTACCACCCTATTTATATGTTCCGGCCCCTATTTGAAATCTCTCCTTCGCCTACGAGTAGAGGGGAGGGGGAGGGAGGAAGACATGGAGCGAGTCTGCGCAGTAGCACCCGCACGGGTCATGTCTTACTCCCTCCCCCCTCCCCTCCTGAGCAAAGCGAGCAGAGCGAGGCTGGGAAGAAGGGAGCCCGAGTGGAGAAGAAAAAGTGTTTGGCAGGAGGGAGAAGAAAGGGTATTGGAGGTTCCAATTTCCCACGGCACCACTGGTTGGGAAACACTGTTGTAGGGCATAGACATCCTGTGACAATGTGGCATGTCTCATTAAGAGCCACATCCACTGTTTTAGTGTGGTGATATGTATTTCTCACTGGGCATTCGTATTCAGCCGTACAGTAGCAAAACCCAAGGACAAATGTCTTCACTGTGTCTGGTTGTGATTCCCAGGTTGTGCCAGTAAAGTGAAAGTATGGTATTATTTCTAGCACCCACCTTTTGCTTGATATTCAAGCAGTGCTTCTTGTAAGTCAGAGCACAATCCAGAGTAATTCACAAGTATCTAAGTGTGCTGCAATTATTTATTTATTTATTTACGACATTTATATGCCACCCTTCTCACCCCGAAGGAGGCTCAGAGTGGCTTACAAATAAAATGTAAATACAATATATTATATTATTGCCATAGCACAATATTAATAATTTATATTACATTGTAGTATAATATTATACTATAATATTATTAGTAATATTACATGTAATATAGAATTATAATATCATATTTTAGTATTATATTGTATTACATTATAATAGTATTAATATTATATGCATATGCAATATATTATATTATATTATAAGCACAGTGCAGAAGGCAAGATGGAACTGCCTTCCTGGCCCTTCTCTTCACTCTGATCTCAGAGCAACAGTTGGAGCAATGCTTTGATTGCTTCCCAGCTGAACCTCAGAGTTTGAGATGCTTGTCTCTTCTTGAGATGAAAAGCACATCCCTGCATTTTAGATGGATTAGGAATCAGCTCGTTTCCCCTGTAATAGGCAGTAAGAGCACCTAAAGCTTTGGAGAGCTTCTGTTCTATTATTTCAAAGCTCCCTGCTTGAGCGGTGATGGCATGATCGTCAACATAGATGATACTCTCTGTATCTTCTGGCAGTGGCTGGTCAACATTGTGCAAATGTTGATCATTGATGGAGCAATCACGCTTCCCACAGTCATATAATACTTTATGATATTTTTAACATTCAGGCCACATACTTTACACCTGAACTATATCTTAGAAGTTGTAGTTTGCTGAGGCCTCATGGAAGGTGAAAGGCCTTGCCAAACTCTAACTGCTATGATTCCATAGCGTTGAGCCGTGGCAGTTCACGTGGTGCCAAACTGTATTAATTCTCCAGTCTAGATGCAGCCTAAGTTTACTTTACCAACTTGAAACAGTATGCTTTCCTCATCTTTGCTGAGCCAAGCAACCGTTCCTCAAACCATCCTTCTTGCAAAGAGCAGACAGGAAACATTTGTTCTCATTTTCCAAACTCTCCTCTCCTCCGTTGCCTTTGCAAATTGCCTCTTGGAAAACAGATAGGCCTTTCCTCCCAATAAAAGCTTTTCATGGCTGTCGTTCAAGCTCAGGTTGCTTTCTTCGCACCGAAAAGAGAAAAAAGGCAAAATCCTATATTGCATACAAGGAGAGAACTTGATAAATGATGAAATTTTGAGTGCGTCTCCACTGGAGAATGAAGGCCATTTGACCCCACTTGAACAGCCATTGCTTCATTGTAGTAGAGGAATGGAGACATCTTATCAGACTACAAATTCTATCGCTTTGAGTCATGGCAACCAAAGCGGTGTCAAACTGCTTTTATTCTAGATTGCAGACAGTCTGCTCCAAAGGGGAGGGCCAGTCGTAATGGCTTGAAGATTTCAGTTGGACATTAAGTTATTTTATTTATTTATTTATTTATTTTATTCCATTTTATATTCTGCTCCTCCCTGCAGGCTCGGGGCGGATCACACAACATACAATAAAAACACCAAAATACAGCAAATATTAAAAATATTAGGAATTACAGATTTCTTAAAACTCATAAGACAATGATTGGCAGGCAGAATACATTTCTGGTTTAGCTAAAAGCAAGTCTAAAAAGGGCGATCATACATGCCCTCCGGAAGGGAATAAGCTCTGAGATCGCACGGGTGTCAGCTGGCAGTGTATTCCATAATACAGGGGCCACCACAGAAAAGGCTCGTTGCCTTGTTGTGGACAAATGGCAGGAGCGGATCAATGGAATAACTAACAAGTTCTGCTCCTCTGAGCGTAGTGATCTCGGGGGAATGTACGGGGTAAGGCGGTCCCTCAGGTACACAGGCCCTAGACCGTGCAAGGCCTTAAAGGTTAGAACCAGCACCTTGAAGACAATTCGGTACTCGATTGGAAGCCAGTGCAATTGCCGTAAGATGGGAGTGATGTGCTCCCTCACCGGTGCTCCCACCAGTAAGCAAGCAGCGGCATTTTGCACTAGCTTGAGTTTCCGGATTGTTGACAAGGGAAGGCCGACGTAGGAGTAAAAGTTAGGAGTAAAAGTGATCCATAGAACAGAAACAATTGGCTAGAAGGGTCTTGGGGTCCTTTTCTCCAGATATCTCCAAAATAAGCATGGAAAGCAACCTGTTTTTAGTTGGAAATATTGCACTAAACAAAATAGCTTTTGGACTAGATGACCTTTGGGTGACCATTTGCCTTGCCATTCAAAGTGGGAAGATACCCCAAAGACTACCCAGTCCAATCCCCTTCTTACAGGCAGAAACATTCCATTTTTGACAGATGGTCATCCAACCTCTGTTTTTAGCAGTGGTTCTCAACCTGTGGATCCCCAGATGTCTTGGCCTTCAATTCCCAGAAATCCTCCAAGAACTGGTAAACTGACTGAGATTTCTGGGAGTTGTAGGCCAAAACACCTGAAGACCCAAAGGTTGAGAACCACTGGCTGGACTGGAAGAGACTCGGTGGCCATCCAGTCCATCCCCTGAATCTATCTATCTATCTATCTATCATCTATCTATCTACTTACCTACCTACCTACCTCATAACATCCTAGAATTGGAAGAGACCCCAAATGCCATCCAGTGCATCCCCTGATTGTATGTATGTATGTATGTATGTATGTATGTATGTGTGTATGTGTCTGTCTGTCTATCTCTTAACAACCTAAAGTTGGAAAAGACCTCAAGGACCATCCAGTCCATCCTCTGAATGTATGTATGTGTGTTCCTATGTCTGTCTGTATGTATGTATGTATGTATCTTTCTCCCTCCCTCCCTCTCTCCCTACCTCATAACATCCTAGAGTTGGAGGAGACCTCAAGGACTATCCAGTCCATCCCCCTGAATGTATGTATGTGTTTATCTATCTATCTATCTATCTATCTATCTATCTATCTATCTCATAACATCCCAGAATTGGAAGAGACTCCAGATGCCATCCAGTCCATCCCCCGATTGTATGTATGTGTGTATGTGTCTGTCTATCTATCTATATATCTATCTATCTCTTAACATCCTAAAGAAAAGACCTCAAGGACCACCCAGTCCATCCCCCAGAGTGTATGCATGTGTGTATGTGTCTACCTACCTACCTATCTCATAACATCCTAGAGTTGGAAAAGACCTCAAGGACCATTCAGCCCATCCCCAGAGTGTATGGATGTGTATATGTGTCTGTCTGTCTGTCTGTCTGTCTATCTATCTCTATATCATAACATCCTAGATTTGGAAGAGACCCCAAAGGCCATCCAGTCCAACCCAATTTCAGTGAGGAAGGAAGGCACAATCCAATTTCTCCTAAACTGCTGGACACCAAGTTCTTGCTAATGTTTAGTTGGAATCAGTTTGGATCCACAGCCCTTGTGTATCCTAGTCTTGAAAGGAATAGAAAACAAGCTTCACCCCTCCTTGTCCTTTCAAAGAGACGTCTACTCTAAGGATTGGACCGAGAAGGAAAACTTGGGCAGCTTTAGGGTCTCTATCCTAAGTCTCAACATATTTCTTTTCTCCCTTTCCTTTGTCAAGCGTCGCCTTGGCATCTGTTCCTCTTCCTCCCATTCCTGGCCCAGCACCAAGCACTGTCTTCCTCCCAAGGGCCACCGGAGAAAGAAGTAATTTAATATTAAAAGGATTCGGCTCTCCAGAGACCAGAGACAGCATGCTAACTGGAGTTTGCAATCTGGCAGACAGAGAGGAGCTTTTCTCCCCTGCATCCCAGAAGGGGAACCTGAAAACAAGGCAAAACGGAGCCAGGAGACAAAGCTTCCCCGTCCCCAGCAAGAATGCCAAGTTTCTTTTTCGGCATGTACACACTTGCAAACAGAAACTATGTATGTTTGTACCACATAGGCTCCTCTGTGGTTTGATGGATCTGGGCCACACTTGGCATACATACCCTTCATTACACAACTTAAAACCATTGTTAGGTTCCAACCATGAAACCCACCCTAAAAAGGTCTCAACATGTTAAAAACTGGCAGTATATAGGTAGAAAGGATTTCTACTGGCCTAGAGATGTGCAGTGTTCGGATCCAACCACAAGAGGGCGATATATACAAAGGATTAGTTCCTGATTCTTTAGGTAGGAGCTCAAATGCAACCACAAAAGGGCAATGTATAGATAGAAAGGATTAGCTGCTGATGTATAGGGATGTATGTATGTATACAGAGGCAACTACAAGAAGGCATTATATAGAAAGGATTCGCTCCTGATTCTCTAGGTATGTATGTATGTAGTGCTCAAATGCAACCACAAGAGGGCAGTGTATAGATAGAAAGGATTAGCTGCTGGCATAGAGGGATGTATGTACACAAAGGCAACCACAAGAAGGCAGTATATGGAAAGTATTAGCATGTGATTCTCTAGGTATGTATGTATGTATGCAATGCTCAAATGCAACCACAAGAGGTCAAGGTATAGATAGAAAGGATTAGCTGCTGGCCTGTAAGGATGTATGTATGCAGCACACAGATGCAACCAAGAGGGCAATATAGAGATAGAAAGGATTAGCTACTGGTGGACAACACAGCATTGGTAGACAACACAGAATCTTTCCAATATGAGA
Source organism: Anolis apletophallus (assembly GCA_030556195.1). Classification (NCBI taxonomy): domain Eukaryota; kingdom Metazoa; phylum Chordata; class Lepidosauria; order Squamata; family Anolidae; genus Anolis; species Anolis apletophallus. The sequence continues at coordinate 108,005,985 of JARBWK010000011.1, forward strand.
GTGTAGAATGAATACAATTCAATACCACCTTAACTGCCATGGTTCAATGCTAGAGAGTCCTGGGAATTGTAGTTTCATGAGGCCTTTCGCTTTCTGGTGCCTCTCCAAACCACAATTCCCAGGATTCCTTCTATAGTGTAGCTGCTCCCTAAGTAGTGCAGTCTGCAACTTTTCATAGGACATAAGGATGTGACTATTGCAAGCCTACCAGAAGGCCTTGCTCCTTTTTTAAAACAGGGAATCAGATGGAAGCCACCAATTCCCTTCTGGTCTTAACGAAATTAATCATCCTGCCTTGTTGGAGGCTGAGACACAACAACAACAACAAAGGAGGAGAGAGAAGGCTTTTTAATTGAAGTTGTCCATCTCCGCTTCTCTTCTTGGCAGGAGGAGAGAAGGGGAGGGAGAAGGGGAGGAAGGAAAGCAGGCGGAGAGGAGACTTAAAGGAGGAACGTGGGTGGAAATGGAAAGGAACAGGGTGCATCTACACTGGAGAATGAAAGTGGCTTGGCACCACATTCACTGCATGGCTAAGGGACCCCAGGAGTTGTAGTTTTAAAAGGACTTGGGACTTGGTGCCTCGCCAAACCACATAACATGGGGTCAGGGAGTTAAAGCAGTGCTAAATTGCATTCATTCTACAGTGTAGATGCAATCTCGGCCTTCTGTCCTCCAGATTGAACCAACTATTTGGCAGAGAAGACTCGAGTCCTTGTGAAACTACAACTCCCGGGAACTCCATAGCATCCAAAGCAGTGCCAAACTGCATTCATTCTACCATAGAGAATCAGCCAGAAAAGGCACAAAACCTTGGAAAACTATGATTCCCAAGACTCTATTGCATGGAGCCCTAGCAAAGTAGTACCAAATTGCATTCATTCTACAGTAGAGAACCAGCTAGTGAGGGCTCAAGAACTTGGAAAACTATGATCCCTATGGCTTCATAGCAATAACCCATAGCACCCAAAGTGGGGCCAAACTACATTCAATCTACAATATAGAATGAAATAGAGCAGGGCTGTCCAACCGGCGGCCCGGGGGCCGTACACGCCCCCCCAGCCTGTTGGACACGGCCCCCGCTATGCCCCCGGCCGCCATTAAAAAAAATTTTTTTTTAAAGGAGGAGAAAGGGAGCCAGCAGGGAGGAGAAAGTGAGCCAGCTCCTTCTCCCTGCACCGCCCTCTTCTTCCCTCTCTCACCGGCGCCGATGCAAACCGGATCGCATCGGCGCCGGTGAGAGAGGGAAGAAGAGGGCGGTGCAGGGAGGAGGAAGAGAGCTAGCTCCTCCTCCCTGCACCGCCCCCTCCGTCCCTCTCTCCGCGCCGCCGCTGCGAGATCGCAGCGACGGGCGGGAGGGGAGGAGGAGGAGGCGGGGCAGGGAGAAGGAAGGGAGCCAGCTCCCTCCTCCTCCTTGCCTTGCCCCCTCCGTCCCTCTCTCCGCCCCGCCGCTGCGATCCGGTTCGCAGCGGCGGGGGGGAGGGAGGGGAGGAGGAGGAATCCTCCCTTCCTCCTCCTCCCCCTCCTTCCCAGCACCGCTGGTGTCCCGATCGCCGTGGCACCGGGGAAGGAGGAGGAATCCTCTCTCCCTCCTTCTCCTTCCCCGGGGCCGCGGCGATTGGGACACCGGCGGTGCCGGGAAGGGCGGGAGGGAGCGAGGGGGCAGGCCTTCCAGGGAGGTCTGCGGGAGAGTTTTCGCCCGGCTCTCGCGTCCCTCTGACAAGTTGATCACTCACCAGAAGTCCGGCCCTTGGGTCGGCAGAAGTTGGACAGCACTGAAATAGAGGAAGGTCAAGAACCTGGAATGCTACAACTCCCAGGACTCCATAGCATTGACCCATACTGGTAAAGACCAAACTGCATTCATTCTACAGTATAGAAGCAGCCAGAGATTCCCATTACCCAATAGCATTGAGCCATGGCAGTCAACGTGGTGCAAGACCTGTCTGAAGCCAATCAGAAAGGGCTAACGACCTTGGGAAAACTACAATTCCCATTACCCAATAGCATTGAGCCATGGCAGTCAACGTGGTGCAAGACCTGTCTGAAGCCAATCAGAAAGGGCTAACGACCTTGGGAAAACTACAATTCCCATTACCCAATAGCATTGAGCCATGGCAGTCAACGTGGTGCAAGACCTGTCTGAAGCCAATCAGAAATGGCTAACAACCTTGGGAAAACTACAATTCCCATTACCCAATAGCATTGAGCCATGGTAGTCAATGTGGTGCAAGACCTATGTGAAGCCAGTCAGAAAAGGTTAAAGAACTTGGGAAAATTACAATTCTTATTACCCAATAGCATTGAGCCATGGCAGTCAACGTGGTGCAAGACCTGTGTGAAGCCAGTCAGAAAGGGCTAAAGACCTTGGGAAAACTACAATTCCCATTACCCAATAGCATTGAGCCATGGCAGTCAACGAGGTGTAAGACTTGTGTGAAGCCAGTCAGAAAGGGTTAAAGAACTTGGGAAAATTACAATTCCCATTACCCAATAACATTGATCCATGGTAGTCAACGTGGTGCAAGACCTGTGTGAAGCCAGTCAGAAAGGGTTAAAGACCTTGGGAAAACTACAATTCCCATTACCCAATAGCACTGAGCCATGGCAAGACCTTAGAAAACTATAACTCCCAGGACTCCAGGGCGTGGAGCCATGTATCAACCGCCATGCAAAAAGATGAAGCATACAAAAGGCATTTATCTATCTATCTTTCGTTCTCTTCTTCCAAATCGTTTTGCATATTCTTTCTGCAATCTTTCTTCTTTTTTGCTTTCTCTCCTTCCTGCTGAGTCTCGTCACCAGAAGTGCCCTCAAAGGCTATTGATCTTTCGAAGAGTTTCAGGCACTCGGTTTCCTTTTCCTTTGGCAAAGTCCACGGTGGGGCAAGGAAGGCCAGCTCAAGAACAAGCCCAGGCTTCCCTCCTCCTCCTCCTCTCTTTATTTATTTAAGGAGTATTTCTTTTCTTTTCTTTCAGCCTCAGCCCCTTCAAAGAAAGGGATGCTCAAAGCAAAACAGAGAGCCATGAAAGAGAATCTGGAGGAGAGACCCAAACCTCAAAAGAGGTGAAATATTGAGAACGGTGCACAGCCAAGCGCCGCGAGGTGCGTCACGCTTTGTGTCGAAATGTACAAACTCTCCCGGATCAGCAAGAGTCAGAAGGAATTTCAGACTTCAATAATGCAAAGGGCCACCAGGTCAAAAGAAATGCAAAGACGCTGCTGTTCAGATGCTTCCAATTCATGTTAGGAGTCTTAAGAGACCGCAAGCTGAACATGAGCCAAGAGCGTGATGCAGCACCGAAAAAAGCCAATGTGCTTCTAGGCTGCATTCATATAGGAATTAATACTAGTCTCGGGTCTCAATTGAGGGAAGTCATTGCCCTACTCTTATTTTGCTTTGGCCAGATCTCACCAAATTGCTTTGAGTCTCATTTAAGAGAGGAAAATAGGATAACAGTCACCACCACCATCCTCCTCATCCTCCTCACCATCATCAACCACATCATCATCCTGTGTCCAGTCCAGTTTTGACCTTGATCCTGGGAGTTGTAGTTTTGCTTTGGTCAGACATCACCAAGTCGGTTTGAGTCTCATTTAAGATCGGAAAATGGGATAACAGTTGTTGTCAACATCTTCATCTTCGTCATCATCACCATCCTCCTCCTCCTCCTCCTGTGTTCAGTCCAGTCTTGAACTTGATCCTGGGAGTTGTAGTTTTGTTTTGGTCAGACCTCACCAAGTTGCTTTGAGTCTCATTTAAGAGAGAAAATGCGATAATAGTCGTCATCATCTTCATCCTGTGTACAGTCCAGTTTTGACCTTGATTCTGGAAGTTATAGTTCTGTTTTGGTCAGACCTCACCAAGTTGGTTTGAATCTCATTTAAGATCAGAAAATGGGATGACAGTCGTCGTCATCATCATCATCCTCATCCTGTGTCCAGTCCAGTTGTGACCTTGATCCTGGGAGTTGTAGTTTTGCTTTGGTCAGACCTCACCAAGCTGCTTTAAATCTTGCTTAAGAATAGAAAGCAGGATAATGGTGATGATGATGATTAACCTTGATCCTGTGGTTGTAGTTTCGAACAGCACTCTTTAGTAGAGAAGACTAAAGATTTGGTAAAAGTACAGCTCCTATTATTCCATAGCATTGCTCCATGGTAGTTATAGTGGTGTAAAACTGCATCAATTGTACAGCGTAGATGCACCCCAAGTGATAAGATGGTATATTCCATGCAGAGGAAGTAAATAGGAGAATATTTCATATTGAATTTCACAGCAAAAGGTGGTTTCCTTTGGAGAAACCGTCCACGAGTCAATGGCTTCATTCGCAGAAATCCCTGCCTATTGCGATCCCTTTATTTCCTTTTAAATGGCAATCTTTTCCATTCCAAAGATGAGCGAATTAAAGAGAGGGTCACAAAACGTGGATTGCCCCCGCTTTAAAATGTGAAGAGGGGAAAGAAAGAAAGGGACTTGCAGTGCTTTCACAACAGAGGAAATGCTTATGCATTATATAGCGCGGCTAAATAATTCATGGGGATGTACAAGAGGCGTCTCATTTGCTCTTCCAGCTGGTGACATTGCAGGAAAGGTGGAAATGTTGTTCCAGCACTTTCTCGCCCATTTCCCATATGTCTCCGCTCTTCCCAACCGGAGCCTTTGCCTTTAATTGAGAAAAATGGGAGCCGGGTTCAACGGTGGCAGCTCCGTTTAGGCCTTCCAAACCCCATGAAGAATGGCTGCAAGTCATTCCCCTTTTAATATGGATGCTTATGGATTACGTTTGTTTGCATCGTTGTGCACCTCCGAGTTACATCGCAATGGTTTGCTAGGGATGAGAGAATGGGACTCACCTGAGACCAGCGTTTCTCAACCTGGGGGTCGGGACCATTGGTGGGGGGGGGGGGTCATGAAGGGGTGTCAGAGGGGTCACCAAAGACCATCAGAAAACCCTATTTTCTGTTGATCATGGGGGTTCTGAGCGGGAAGTTTGGCCCAATTCTATCATTGCACTTTGATTGTAAGTGAACGATAAATCCCACCAACTACAACTCCCAAATGTCAAGGTCTATTTCCCCTAAACTCCACCAGTGTTCACATTTGGGCACATTGGGCATTTGTGCCAAGTTTGGTCCAGATCCATCATTGTTTGAATCCACCGTGCTCTCTGGAGGTAGGTGAACTATAACTCCAAAACTCAAGGTCAATGCCCACCAAACCCTTCCAGTATTTTCTGTTGGTCATGAGAGTTATGTGTTTGTCAAGTTTGGTTCAATTCCATCAGTGGTGGAGTTCAGAATGCTTCTTGATTGTAGGTGAATTATAAATTCCAGCAACTATAACTCCCAAATGATAAAATCCACCCCCCCCCCCAACCCCACCAGTATTCAAATTTTGGCGTATTGGATATCAGTGTCAAATTAGGTCTAATGAATGCAAATACATCCTGCATATCAGATATTTACATTATAATTCATAACAGTAGCAAAATTACAGTTATGAAGTAGCAACGAAAATAATGTTATGGTTGGGGGTCACCACAACATGAGGAACTCTATTACGGGGTCGCAGCATTAGAAAGGTTGAGAACCACTGCCTTAGATCAAACCAATTTTCAAAGATCTTTATATTAGACATCAATATTCTGCATTGGCTACTACAACAATGACAACAAGTACTACTAGTTTACTTGTCCCAATGTATTCTCCCCTACGAACGAGTGTTAAGATCGTCTGGAGAGGCCCTGCTCTTGGTCCTGCCACCTTCGCAGTCGCATCTGGTGGGAACGAGAGAGAGGGCCTTTTCTGTGGTGCCCCGGCTATGTAATTCCCTCCCGAATGAAATTAGATCTGCCCCCTCCCTCCTGACCTTTAGGAAGCTAGTGAAAACCTGGCTGTGGAATGAGGCTTTTGCAGAATGATGGCTGAGACCGGTAATCGACCAAAGTTATTGACCACATTATATGGACTGAATATAGGGACTGAGTTGGACATGTTTTTATCTTGGCAAACATCTTTTATGTAATTCATCCTATATATATATTTGTTAATTTATTGTTGCTGTATGATGTTTTAGATTTTTACTGTTAGCATTGCATCCTTGCTGTCAGCTGGTCTGAGTCCCTCTGCGGAGGTAGAGAAGATTGGGAGATAAAAGTTTAAAATGAATAAATAATAATAATACTAAACTTTATTTATACCCTGCCACCATCTCCCAAAAGAGACCCAGGGTGGCTTACAAAGCATTCAAAGATGCAAAAACATAAAATACAATATATTTTTTTGCAGAAACAATATCAGCCAACATAAATATCTCACTTTACAAACCCCCCAGGCTAAAACCAGTAACATACAGCAATAGCTGCAGGTATAAAACAACACTCATCAATCTTAGTCATGTAAAGTGCTTGGTGAAATCTATGGGTCCTCACAAATAGCTTCAATTTGGATAATATTTTGACTTTGGTATTTTAGGAATTTAATTTTGCGACAGTGTTGTACAGGTTGCTACCCCTTGTGACCCTATAGCCCACGCATAGGCAAGTTTGGACCCTCTGGGTGTTCCGGACTTCAACTCCCATCATTCCCAACAACCTCATCCTCCCTCCTTTTCAGGAAAGGGCTTGAGGCTGCTAGGAACGGTGGGAGCCGAAGCCCAAAACACCTGGAGGGCCCAAGTTGGCCCATGCCTTTGTCCTCTTGGAACTGGACACTTGAGTCAATCAAGGGATCATCTGCATACCCACCTTGCGGGAGTTGAAGTTCAAAATACCTGGAGGGAAGGCACAAGTTGGCCCATGTCTGCTATAGCCGCTTGACCTCCCAACTGCTGGTAGAGGAGATATGATGGAGTTAAAAATAAACACACACACACACACACGTCTATAAAACAGTCACTTGTTCCATGTCTTGGCCCGAAGCAAAACGTACAGTACTTAGCAATACAAGCATTATTAATAAAATTCCCTTGCTGGGATTGCAATTTTACAGCTTCATGCGATAATTATGTTGATTGTAGCCCCCCCCCTTTTCCTGGTCAAATTATATTAAATTCTTTTTCCAGGGCCGCAGCGGGGACAAGTCACGGATGGCGGGAACCTTGTATCTACCCATTTTGTGATCAACCGGAAGTACGGAGGAGTTCAGCAGCAGCTACTGGCGCCTATGATAATCTTTGGAACAATCTTTCCCCACTTGATTAGGTATATTACTTTCTAACCCCTAAACCAGAGTTTCTCAACCTTCCTAATGCCACGACCCCTTAATACAGTTCCTCATGTTATGGCGACCCCCAAGTGGTTCTCAACTTTCCTAACACCGCAACCCCTCGTGTTGTGGTGAGCCCCAACCACAAAATAATTTTCATTGCTACTTCATAACTAATTTTGCTCTTGTTATGACGTGTATTGTTAATATCTGATATGCGGGATTGTATTTTCATTTACTGGACCAAATTTGGCACAATAATATTTATAATAGCAATAATAATATCTACCAACTTTCTGCATTAACTGCTCAGTTTTGTATGCATTATTAATACATTTCACTAGCAATTGCAATTAATCAGCCTTGTGCAATAAAGTTCTCAATCTGATGGGAAAATTTCTTTGCAAATTCTGATATGAATAGTTATAATGTTGTTGTTGTTGTTGTTGTTAGTAATATAAGCATCCAATAACATTAAGTTATGGTAAAAGTTTTCCCGAAGTCCAGTCGTGTCCGACTCTGGGGGTTGGTGCTCATCTCCATTTCTAAGCTGAAGAGCCGGCATTGTCCATAGACATCTCCAAGGTAATGTGGCCAGCATGAATGCATGGAACGCTGTTACCTTCCTGCTGGAGCGGTACCTATTGTTCAACTCACATTTGCATGTTTTTGAACTGCTAGGTTGGCAGAAGCTGGGGCTTAATAGTGGGATCTGATCCTCGGATTTGAACCTGCGACCTTTCAGTCAGCAAGTTCAGCAGCTCAGCACTTTTACATACTGCTATTTAGTGATGTGTGCATTACTATGAAACTTCCCTAGCTGTAATTGTGATTTATCAGCTGTGTGCAATAAAGCCTTTAATCTAATGGATAATTCCTGTGCAAATTTGGATGTGAACTGGGGAGGAGTATCCTGATCTTTTGGATTCTAGATGGCACAGCCCCTGTTTGGAGGGGGGGGGGGATGCTGAGACTTGCAGTCCACACCATTCCTTTCCCCCCAATTCAAACGTGCCATTTCACCCTCCTCTGGATGTGGAAATGCAGCGCTTGCCCCATCAAATACAGACAAATGTATTGCAGACTTTTTAAAACGCAGTATATCTTCCCCACCATCTGCTCCTGGAGAGCCCTCTTCATGCAAAACATGCACTCCGCCAATGAATTATATCCCCTCCCCCTTTTAACAGAGCAATGGTTTTATGCCTTCTGCTGACCGGCTTGGTCAATGCTGTGTGCATGTTTAGGCCAAGAGAGCATTAAACACCATTTTAGACGGAGGGTTTTGCCCCTTCTTCCTATTCCCTACTCTATAGCTTTGCCTTTTGCAACCCACAGTTCATCTTTATTGGCAGCAACAAGACTAAGGAAACCTGGCCAATGGGTGCTTTATCGGTCATCATTTCACAGCTGGAGCAGCATGGGGCAAACTTTGTCCCTCCAAGTGTTTCGGACTTCAACTCCCACAATTCTTAAACAGCCTCAGGCCCCTTCCTTTTCCCTTTCCTTTTCCACTTTAGTGGCTGAGGAGGAAAAGGAAAGGGCCTGGGGCTGTTAGGAATTGTGGGAGTTGAAGTCCAAAACACCTGGGACAAAGTTTGTCCATGCCTGATCTACACTGTAGAATGGATGCAGTTGAGCTGCCATGGCTCAATGTGATGGAATCCTGGGAGCTGTAGTTTTGCAGGGCCTTGAGCCTTCTCTACCAATTAGAGTTGACTGCAACTCCCATGGGCTCCTTTGCAATGTGGCATCCATGAGCGTCCATCCCTGTGTCACCAGCACTGGACAGCCATTGCACATCAAACAAAGTGCAATGGCCATTGGGGACGTTGTTGCATTTTTTTGCAGTTCCTTAGCAAACATGTCCTAGAACTAATGCAGTCTGACACTACGTGGTTTTTTGTGTTGTTTTGGAGAAGGCCTCCCAATCAACCCAAGCCAAAGTCAGGTATCTATTTTGAGTTTTCACATTCTTCAGGATCAAAGTTTTGGGACCAGGACCTGAGAAAGTTCTGGAACGGAAGGAGGACACACCGGAGCTCCTTCACGATCCTTGCTTTCCTGATGAAAGATTTATAGAGCGGCTGTCTTTGGGGACGTGGTTTGGGCGACTCATTCAAGGGGAGATTCTGTTGACGGCATGCAAAAATTCCAGGTCAAAGGAAGACACGTGGCGCACGCCAGGGACCTGTTCTTTGTCAGCAGGCACCTGGCGCCTCGGGGGCATCAGCGGCCCCTTTTACAGTCCTTGCATTCGCCCTTGAAGGTTGCCACCATCATCAGAATTGGCTCAATCTTTGGAGACAGAGGAGACAACGACGAGAAGTTCACCCCATTGGCATGGCACGTCTTTAAACCCATATTTTCCTGATGCAATGAAAGATCAGAAAAGATATAGACTGTGGGTGCCTCTGAGGCGGAGAGAGTGCGACTTGTCACTCAAGGTCACTCAACGGGTTTCTGTGGCAGAATGAAAATCATGCATAGTTCACGTTTTTACCAATGCACGCACTGTCTTGCTAGAGAAAAGGTATGCCATGCAGATGATCAGTAAAGAATAAGGTATTCAATCCATGGTTCTAAATGGTTCTAAAGTACTTATAAAACTAGGGGGTGCTGGTGCTTTGCTTCTAAAGTGTTGCTAAAGTTCTGGTGGTGAAAATTTCAGAACTCTAACAAAACTTTCAAAATTTCATTATTATTTCATTATTGGTGATTTTTTTAACAGAACCAATTAGCAACTGCCATTTTAAACAAAATTTTGAAAGTTTTGTTAAAGTTCTGAAATTTTCACCACCAGAACTTTAGCAACACTTCAGAAGCAAAGCACCAGTGCCCCTAGTTTTGTAAGTACTTTAGAACCATTTAGAACCATAGATTGCCCATGCCTAGTATTTACTCTTTGTTATGCAGAGCAACATATATAGCGTCATGAGAACAGTTGCATTGACTCACACAATGTTCTTTGAGAGAGTCAAATGTTCCTTAGATGTCCATGTGAGAGATGTTGTCTCAGCAAGTTCCTGCATAGAAAATTTAAACATGTAACTGTTGCTCAAACTCCCAGGCTCAGCTAGCTGCTTTGTGCTTTGTATTTTTCAGTTAACACACTCACCAACTGATTTTTACATGCTCCAACAGTTTCTATGGCCAAGTGGGAATTCACACCTTGGTTTGTAAAAAGTCTGTCGAAGGATTTCATTGCAACCCAATTTTAACCAACGTTGCTCAGTGTTATGCAATCCTGAGAGCTGTAGTTTGTCAAGGTTTTCTCTGCCAAAGTATCTTGGTGCCTCACCAAACTACAATGCCATTCAGTGGTGAGGCAAAGTCCTTGCAAAAACTGCATATCCCAACATGCTATCGGATAGAGCCATGGCCATTAAACTGGGATCAAGATACCTCTGTACTAGCACAGGTTCAAACTGGATCAATTGAACTGAATTAATATAATTTATCGAGATTTTTTTGAGAACTGCATCCAATGATGGATGGAATGGGTACACTCTACTTAGCAATGTTTTGACCTAGCAATGCAGGACTGCTGAACCATCTGCAACTGGCATTAAATTTGACCGGATTAACTCTGTTTTTCTTATTTCTTAATGACATTTTTATCAGCTGGCGAGCCTCGGCTTGACTTGACAACTCTGTCTTTCCTTCTGTGTTTTTTTCCCCATTTTCTTTTTGACAAATGCAACCTCTGAAACTTGCAACAAAGTCAAACGAAGCGGCAGCAAAACAAGGCTGTCTCCGCCTGGAGACATCATAATTATGGAGTTCGGAAGATGATAATAACTCCCCGAAGGAGACAAGACGGAAGGAGGTGCCAATGCAGGATCAGCAATGGCATCTTAGCCAGGAGACGTCTCAGCCTCTCTCTTGATCCTCCGGCAAAGCAGCTGCTTCTCAGCCCAAGATGGCCAAAGGTCTGGAAACTAAGTCTTTCAAGGGACAGCTGAGGGAGCTTGGGGAAGATGGAGAGGTGGCACAATAGCTGTCTTTAAGGAGCTCAAAACAAAGGTCATGGAGAAGGTGGATCTGGCTCCAGAGACTCGGGTATTAACCTATGGATTCAAATGAACAGGGAAGAGAGTCTACATGAATATTTGGAAGAACTTTTTCAGGGGAGATTGTTCAGCAATGGAATGAACCACCTTGGATGGTGGTGAGCTCTCCGTCCTTGGAGGCCTTCAAATAGAAGTTGATATCCATCTGTTGGGAGTGTTTTAGTTGTGTCATCCTAAATGGCAGGAATTGTTCTATATGTCCCTTGGGGTCCCTTTCCAACTCTAATGGATTATGGACTACCTCAAATGGTGATGTTCACCATCTTTGGAGGCCTTCAAACAGAGGTTGGATGTCCATTTGTCAGGAGTGCTTTCGTTGTGTCTTCCTAAATGGCAGGAATTGTTCTAGATGTCCCTTGGGGTCCCTTTCCAACTGTAGTGGGTTATGAACTAACTCAAATGCTGATGGTCGCTCCGTCTTTGGAGGCCTTCAAATAAAGGTTGGATGTCCATCTTTTGGAAGTGTTTTAGTTGTGTCTTCCTAAATGGCAGGAATTGTTCTAGATGTCCCTTGGGGTCCCTTTCCAGCCTTAGTGGATTATGAACTACATGAAATGGTGATGGTCACTCCGTCTTTGGAGGCCTTCAAACAGAGGTTGGATGTCCATCTGTCAAGAATGCTTTAATTGTGTCTTCCCTAATGTCAAGGCTTGGCCTAGATGGCCTTTAGGATCCTACCTCTATGATTCTATGATGCCAGAATTGAGGAAAGGTCCTTCCTTGAAGGTCTCAAGCCTTGGAGAACCCTTTAGATGCTCCAAAGACAGACTTTATAGGGCTTTGTAAGTCTAACAATTGTCTTCTGTGCATCTTTCGCTACTTCTTTGCTGACGTTGGGTCAGTCACTCTGTCTCAGCCTGACCTACCCCACAGGGCTGTTGTGAAGAGAAATGAAGAACCACGAGAGAGATGCACTCTGCTCCAAAGTCATTGAAGTGAACCTATGGCAAAAACAGATAACTGATTGCTTTCATTGTTCTTTATTATAGTCTTTCTTTATCGTGTCCATAAATCTCCAGCCATAGAATTAAGCTCTATAGGAGAAAACAAATCGACATTTCTGGCCTTGGGGGGGTTCCTCCTTCTCAATTGCAACCCATGTCCTCCTTGCCAGGTTTAATTTGGGTCTTAGAAGAAGATTCTGCCCTCCCCACTCTCTTTGTGAAAAGCCCCAAACTATATTAAAACCATTTTTCCTCCATCGCCTCGAGAGCAAACATTTGTCTTCGCTTCCTTGCTAATGGGATGAAGTCCTGGGAAATCAGGAACAGCTCAGATATTGCAATGCTGAAAGTGTCCAAAACAAGACATTTGCCCAGCTTTGCCTGTAATTTTGCACTTTGGAAGCAAAAAAAAGGCATGGCAGTGTTTGCCGATCTGGCCCTTTTCCCATCTTGAAATTTCAACGTTACCAATTTGGTTGGGGATTTTTCAAATGAGGGACGAAGTTCCCTTCATATATGCGGATGCAACTCTTTTCCTGTTTCATCCTTGCAAACAGGAGGAAACCATTAAAATAGTTGGATCTCTGCTGGGGAGGAAGCTGACATGCCTCCAAGTATTATTTCCCTATTTTGTCCTGAATTTTTGCAGAAGAATTTTGGGCTGAACACTCCAAAACTGGTTGAGCCTCTTGGATTTTTGCAATCGTCATTTGCTCCCAGGTTGACTTGGATTTAAGGTGACCCTATGAACGAGAGTCCTCCAAAAGCCCGAGTCATCCATTGACCTGCTCAGGTCTTATTTATTTATTCATTTATTTATTTACAGTATTTATATTCCACCCTTCTCACCTCAAAGGGGACTCAGGGCGGATTACAATTTACATATACATGGTAAACATTCAATGCCATTTAGACATACAGCATATAAGCCCTAAACGGTTTGGGACCCACCTACCTCCATGACCGCCTCTCCCCCCACAAACCTGCCCAGTTCCTTCATTCCTTGGGGGAGGCCCTCCTTTCTCCCCCTGCATTATCACAGACTCGACTTGTGGGAACGAGGGAGAGAGACTTCTCCTCTACGGCCCCCAACTTTGGAACGCATTGCCTAGCGAGATTAGGTTAGCCCCCACCCTGGAAACTTTCAAGAACAACCTCAAGACGTGGCTTTTCCGTTGCACCTTTGGAGAATGATCTCTCACGTCCCTTGTCATTCTCCCCTAATGGGCGTCCTCACATTGCATTGTCTTTGAACCTCCCCTATAAATATACATGTTTTTAATCTTATCTCATCCTTAGTTTTTTATCACTGTATTTTGCACATGGGGCCCACTCCTTTTATTTGATTTGATTGTTTTATTCTACTTGAAATGTTGTTTTATGTTTTTATGTTATTGTATTGATATGTATTTGTGGGCTTGGCCTCATGTAAGCCACCCCGAGTCCCTTTCGGGGAGATGGTGGCGGGGTACAAATAAAGATTATTATTATTATTATTATTATTATATAGACAATTTAACTTTATAGCGTCATGAGGGTATACTCGGTTCTGGCCACAGGGGGTGCTGCCGCTTCACCGTCCACTTGTGACACTGGGTCCTTTGATGGAGTACTTCCTCATTCTTCTGCATGCTGCTGAAAGGTTTTGTGGCGGCGTAAATTAGTTAAATTAGCCTTCTCTGCATAAAGCGGTACCTAAATTTCCTACTTGACAGATGTAACTGTCTTTTGGGCTGCATAGGTCAACAGCAAGCTAGACTATTAATAGTCGGGAGCTTACTCTGACCCGGGCTGGCTTCAAACTCATGACCACTCAGTCAGCAGTGATTTAATGCAGCTGGCTACTAACTAGCTGTGCCACAGCCCAGGTCTTGCAAAGTCAGATCTTGCAATCTCCATCTCTAACAATCACTCTCTTTCCTTTTTTTAAAAAACTTTTTAAGCTTACTTGCTTACTTACTTAGGCAATCCCTCATTGTCCGTGTATAATGGCCTTCAAAGTTGCAGTGTCTTGGCGGTGGATCCGTAAGAGACTGTGAAGACCTATTCTTGAACTGCATGTTATTCCACAGTGAGAACATTGGTTTCAAAATGGAAGGCGGTCCTGGTCAGGTTTGGCTTGACATACTTTCCTCTTGGCATGCTTCTCTGTTCTGCCCTCCATTCAAGCCTCTTCGAATTCCACAGCACTGCTGGTCACAGTGGACCTCCAGTTAGACTGCTCAAGGACCAAGGCTTCCCAGTTCTCAGTGACTATGACATAGTTTTTAAAGGTTGGCTTTGAGTCCATCTTTAAATCTCTTTTCCTGTCCACCAACATTGCATTTCCCTTTTTTGAGTTGGGAGTACAGTAACTGCTCTGGGAGACGGTGATTGGCATTTGGGCAACGTGGCCAGTCCAGCGGAGTTGATGGTGTAGGAGCATGGCTTCAATCCTAGTGGTCTTTGCTTCTTCCATCACGCTGACATTTGTCTGCCTCTCTTCCCAAGAGATTTGCAGGATTTTTCAGCGGCAACGCTGATGGAATCATTCCAGGAGTTGAGTGTGACGTCTGTAGACAGCCCATGTTTTGCAGGCATACAACAGGGTTGGGAGGACAATAGCTTTATAAACAAGCACCTTAGTATCCCTATGGATCCTTACTTTTCTAGAATTGTTGCTTTTTTGGTAGTGAGCCACGTTTTAGTATATGTCCAAAGTATGGCACACTCCTATGTCCAAAGTGTGGCAGCTTCAGTTAAGTCATCTTGTCCTGCTCAGGTCTCGCAAACTCCATCTCTAATGGAATCTCCCTCTTCCCTTTCTTCCTTCTACCTTTCTAGCATTATTGCCTTTGGGTTGTGTTGGTTTTTCTGGCTGTATGGCCATGTTCTAGAAGCATTCTCTCCTGACGTTTCACCTGCATCTATGGCCTCACAACCTCTGAGGATGCCTGCCATAGATGCAGACAAAACATTGGGAGAGAATGCTTCTAGAACATGGCCATACAGCCAGAAAAACCTACAACAACCTAGTGATATTGGCCATGAAAGCCTTTGACAATACATTATTGCCTTTTCTAGATAGTCAGGTTTTAGGATATGTCCAAAGTATGGCAACCCCCATTTAGTCTTACTAGGTCTTGCAAAGTCAAGGCAAAACCAGGTCTTGGAAACTCGATAATTAATGGAGTATCTCCCTTATCCTCCTGCCTTTTACCTTTCCAAGCACCACTGCCCGTTCTAAGGCCCTTTCATGATATATCTACAAGATGACAGCCACCATCTGGTCATCATCTTGCCCTGAGATTTTCACCTCTAATGGCATATCTTCTCAGTTATCTAATAATAATAATAGTAATCTGACATGATACCATTGTTTTATTGTGTATTCTGATGTGTGTGTGAACAGCCCCGAGCCTACCGGGAGGGGCGGAATATAAAATCGAACAAACAAACAAACAAACAAATAAAGACAAAGATTTAAATATTGAACTGCAAAGACTCTGGCACAAGCCAGTAAAGGTGGTCCTAGTGATGACTGGCACACTGGGTGCAGTGCCTAAAGACCTTGGCCTGCACTTAAACACAATCGTCACTGACAAAATTACCATCTGCCAGCTGCAAAAGGCCACCCTAATGGGATCTGCATGCATTATTCGCCGATACACCACACAGTCCTAGACACTTGGGAAGTGTCCGACGTGTGATCCAATACAACAGCCGGCATAGTGATGGTGTTTGCTGTGTACTAATCTTGTTATGTTTCAAATAATAATAATCTCTAATGGAGCCTCTTTCTTTTTCTCTTGCCTTCTACCTTTACTCACCTTTTCCTGCCGAGGTTTGACCATTTAGCCCTCTTGGCTTCTAGTTCATGCTTGCTTTGCTATCTTTAGCAGTCTATTGTATATCTGCAGAACTCTCCTCCAAGGCATTGCATTGATTTCCTTCTGCTTTCTTTCCTGCCCAGAACCTTGGATAGCGCCTTTCCATCACCAGAATAAGTTCAGCGCATTGAAGGCCTGCTTGAAATGCAGGGGGAATTCCTCGCCTTATTGATATGGAAGCCACCAGTCACTCGGTTTTCAAAACAGTGCCGAGGGACAGTCAAAATTCACGACATGCAGGGCCCATCTTCAAGAAGGAGACACTGACGTCTTTGTGCTTGAGCAAAACCTCTACACATAAGTGAAAATATGTATGTGTGTGTGTGGCTGGGGTGCCCATTTAGACAGATGAGCTCCTGCCTCCGCAAACAGCTATAGTTCCCACTCCTCAGGAGTTACCAATGTCCCTCCCTCCAATGACATTGCAGGTTATAGAGAGTGCCATGAACATGTCCAAGAGCCCTGCCAATGTCCTCCAGAAACACCACACTGCCCACCACCCAAGTGAAGGTGTTCATGCGGGGACAATTTCATCCTAGATTTTCTGTTTTTCCTCCACCACAGACATCCCAGTGTTTCTTACTCTCTTCATTGGTGTGGAATTTGCACGACCCCTCCCACTGCCTCTTGCTTAACCCTTCCCTATTCTTTTCTATGGCACACAGCAAACAGAGGAATTCAACAACTGAACATGCTAGAGAGGTTTGGGGAGAATTCACCTTGATTTTTAGGAGTTGTAGGTCCTGGGATGTATAGTTCACCTGCAATCTAAGAGCACAATGAACTCCACCAATGATGGACCTGGCACACAGAGCCCCCCCAACAAAAACTACTTGAGGTCTTTGGAGGGATTTATAGGAGTTGAAGTTCACCTACATCCAGAGCGCCCTATGAACCCAAACAATGATGGGTCTGGACCAAACTTGGCATGCACACCTGATATGCCCAAATTTGAACACTGGTGAGTTTTGAGGAGAATTGGCATGGGCATTTTGGAGTTGTAGGTACTAGGATTTATAGTTCACTTGCAATGTATGAGAACTCTGAACTCCACCAAAGATGGAATTGGGCCTAACTTGGCACACAGAGCCCCCATGGCTAGCAAAAAAAATACTGGAGGTCTTTGTGGGAAATTCACCTACATTTGGGGGAGTTGTAGTTCACTTGCATCCAGACAGCAATGTGAACCCAAACACTTATGGATCTGGCCCAAACTTGGCACACATACTTGATATGTTGAATTTTGATTACTGAAGGGGTTTGGGGATAACTGACCTTCCTTTCTGGGAGTTGTAGTTCACCCACAACCAGAGAAACAGTGACCTCCACTGATGATGGACCTGGACCAAACGTATGATTTTACAAATTAAGCACAGAAACATCATGTTTTATAACAAATCAACAGAAATAGCAGTTGAATACACTGTAATGTTATGCAGTAATGACTGTAACTACGGATTTAGCACCAAAACATTGCAATGTATTTAAACACTTGTGGATCCGGGCGGGAGGCAGACAGCATTGGATAATACAGAATGTTGGATGAGCGAAGGTTGGATAAGCGAGACTCTACTGTACATGGAATCCCTTCAAATAAGGCACAGCTGGCAACTGTAGTGGCTCCTACAAGCTTTGATTAAAAACTAATATTAATTAGCCACCCACTCAATTTGGAAAATGGGAACAGTATATGCACTTTCCCATCCACCCAGTTACTTTCCAGATAGATAAATGCAAACAATGGGTTCTGTCTTTGCAAACTTTCCAAAGGCCCAGATTGGTGCAAAGAAGCCTTGGGCCGTTTCCTGTTCCCATCCTGAGCCATGTCCAGCCTCCTTCTAGGAATCCCGCCTGGCTTTGGCTCTGCTGCAAAGCCAGCGATTGATGGACAGAAGCAGCTTTTCAATATTTCAAAACCTTTGTAAGTTTTGTGGAATCTTTCTTTGATATCTTTGCCTCCTTGGAGTTTGCAGAACACATTCTTCCAAAAGGCAACTTCAGTCCAAAAATAGACATTTCTCCCTATGGGACAAGCGAATGGCTATGGTCTGGATTGGAAGCAATGTGGGAAATCAGACACAGGGTGTGTCTACATTGTAGCAGTGATGCAGTTTTGGCACCACTTTTATACTCAAGGCTATGAAACCCTGGTAGTTGTTAGTTTGCCAGGGTCTTTTGCATTTCTTGCCAGAGAAGGGTGGTTCCTCCCATACTACAACTCTCAAAACTGCATCACAGTGAGCCATAGCAGCATCAATATGCATTCATAGAATCCTAGAGTTGGAAGAGACCTGGTGGGCCATCACATTCAAAGCACACCCGACAGATGGCCATCCAGCCTCTGCTTAACCATTTATTCATTCGATAGTGCAGATGGTGATGCACCCTTAATAAAACTACAGCTCTCAGGACTGCACAGCATATGGCGTCATGGCAATTAAAGTGAGATCCAAGTGCAATCATTCTACAGAGACGCACTCCTTGGCTATCAGATGTGCCGATCGATCGATATCCCATTAAGCCATGAAATACATCCCGCCTTATTAATTAGGTAGTCTGGGGAGATAACAGGCCCATCGATAAGGATAGAGCTGTATTCAGATGTGGTTTTTAAAAATATTTTTGGCATCAAAGAGATCAAAACGCCACAAAATCAATCCTTTCCCCTTCGTTCTTTAGCCCTTTGATATTTGCATCACGGGACGGCCAGAGAGGAAAGTGAAGAAAGCTCTATTAATACCCAGATCCGGAAGCCTATCTTTGCAAACCAGGCTAATGATCCTAATAATGACATCTGTATTCTCTTTACACCACTGCTGACCGTACGGGGAGGGATGTCAGCTCTGGAGAAGCGCCAGGATAGAGGAGGAGAAGGAGAAGTAGAAGAAGCGCATTGCTGAGCCGGCGGAATTTAGATGAGGAACAATTATTGCTGATGGAAGGATAGCGGGTTCGGGATATATATTTTTTGCCCTCCTCTCCTCTATGGTAACTTTGAGGTGAGACTGCAAATGGGATTTCTTGGTCTCCAAAACATACTCGGCCTACGGTGACATGCATTGACAGTGCCATGGGAGTTGTAGTTTTGCAAGGCCTTTCACCTTCCAAACGCTCTCCTTCCTTCTCTCCTCTCTTGACTCTTTCCCTCCCTCCTTCCTTTATTTTTCCTTTCTTTCTCCCCACCTTCCCTTCTTTTTTCCTTTTTGTTTTTCCTCCCTTCTTTCTTCACTGCCTCCTTCCTTCACTGCCTCCTTCCTTCATTTGTCTTCCTTTCCATCTTTCTTTCTTTCCCTTTTCTCTTTCCCCTCTTCATTTCTTCCTTCCTTTCCATAATCCTCTCTTTCCTCCTTTTCTTTTTCTCTGCCTCCTTCCTTTCCATCTACCATCCTTCCTTTTCTCTTTCCCTCTTCATTTCTTTTTCCTTTCCTCCTTTCCATCTTCCTCTCTTTCTTCCTTACCTTTTTTTTTCCTTCCTTCCTTCCTTTTACTCCTCTTTCTTTCCTCTTTCCCCTCTTCATTTTGTTTTCCATTTCTATATTCCTCTCTTTTCTGAGGAAGATGGAAAGGAGGAAAGGAAGAAAGAAATGAAGAAGGGAAAGAGGAAAGGAAGGGGAGTAGAAGAAAAAGAAGGAAGGAGGCAGGGAAAAAGAAAATGAGACTCTCTTTCCTCCTTTTTTCTCCTTCCTTCTTTCCTTCCTCCCTCCCCCTTTCCTTTCCTCTTTCCCCTCTTCATTTCTTTTTTCCTTTCCTTCTTTCAGTCATCCTCTCTATCCTCCTTACCTCTTTTTCTTCTTCCTCCCTTCCTTCCCCTTTCCTTTCCCCTCTTTATTTTTTCTTTCCTTCTTCTCATCTTCTTTTCTAGTCTCTTTACCTCCTTTTCTTTTTCCTTCCTTCCTTCCTTCCTTCCTTCCTTCCTTCCTTCCTTCCTTCCTTCCTTCCTTCCTTCCTTCCTTCCTTCCTTCCTTCCTTTTACACCCCTTTCTTTCCTTTCCCCCTCTTCATTTCTTTCTTCCTTTCCTCCTTTCCATCTTCCTCTCTTTCCTCCTTACCTCATTTTCTTCTTCCTTCCTTTTATCCCTTTCCTTTCCTGTTCTCCTCTTCATTTCCCATAGCACTGAGATGTGGCAGAAAAAGTGGGTTCAAACTGTATTAATTGAAAGTGTAGATGCACCCCTTGATACCCAAAAGCATCTGAATATGTTGTTGGAGGATTTCGTGACTGGAATCACTGGGTTACTATGAGTTTTCCTGGCTGTAGGACCATGTTCCAGAAGCATTCTCTTCTGACGTTTCGCTCACATCTATGGTAGGCATCCTTACAGGTTGCAAGGTCTGTTGAAAACCAGGCAAGTGGGGTTTATCTATCTGTGGAATGTCCGGAGTGGGAGAGAGAACTCTTGTCTGCTTGAAGTAAGTGTGAATGTTGCAATTGGCCACCTTGATTAGCATTGAATAGCCTTGCAGCTTCAAAGCCTGGCTGCTTCCTACCCGAGGGAATCCTTTGTTGGTAGGTGTTAGCTGGCCCTGATTATTTCCTATCTGGAATTCCTCTGTTTTTTATTGTTGTTCTTTGTTTACTGTTCTGATTCTAGAGTTTTTAAATACTGGACCAGCTAACACCTCCCAAACAAGGATCCCCCCAGGCAGGAAGCAGCCAGGCTTTGAAGCTGCAAGGCTATTCAATGTGGATCAAGGTGACCAATTGCAACATTTCCACTTGCCTCAAGCAGACAAGAGTTCTTTCTTCCACTCTGGACATTATGCTACAGATACATAAACTCCACTGGCCTAGTTTCCAACAAACTTCACAACCTCTGAGAATGCTTGCCATAGATGTGGGTGAAACACCAGGAGAGAATGCTTCTGGAACATGGCCAGGCACCCCGAAAAAATTCACAGCAACCTAGCATCTAAATAGTTGCATATCCCAGGGCTGGAATAGATGTCCTTTGGGGCCCCTTCCAGTGCCAAAATCCTATTAATCTGCCCCATTGTTGCTATGAATATTCTGTTTCATTCCCTCCACATTCCCTCAGTTCCTCTATTTTTGCTCCTTTTTGGGCAAAATGTAAAGAGACGTTTGTTTCATCCTGACCTTTGCAGTCTTTTCTCTCTCCCTGAAAGGCATTTTTGAATTGGGCGAAAGAAAATGGCCCCGAATTGTTTTATAATTGCAAAGGGCAGGAGGATGAATTTAGAGGGAAAGGGAGGGCTGAGTGACAGCATCGATTTAAGCTCAGAAGGTGTTATGGAAAGGGGCCTTAAAGAGACAGCGCGCACCTGGTGGTGTTACCTGGTCCAGAGGTGGCCTACAAAGCCCTATACTGCCAGATCCAGATTATGTATAGGGTGGTGCTTTTCCTGCTTGCATTTCGAGACCATTTGGGGAGACCATACCTTCTGGCTTACCTGTACAGGTATTTACCTGAAATACCTGAACAGGTAAGACAGAAAAATGGTCTCCTTTGGAAAACAAACCTTTTAGGTGGCTCTGGAATGTGCTTCCCAGAGATTGTATGATTTCAATAGCATTCCTTGCTTTAGAGATAGTAGAATGCTAAAATTGGAAGGGATCCCAGAGGTCATCCAGTCCAACCCCATTTTGGCATGTGGAAGTCACAATCCAAGTCCTCGTGACAGATGGCCATCTAGCCTCTATTTAAAACCCTCCAGAGAAGGAGACTCTACCAAAGTCTGGATCCAAGAGTTGGGACCGCAAAGGCCATCTAGTCTGGCCCCATTCTGCTACATAAGATGGCACAATCTGAGCCTTCCGGACAGATGACCATACATCCTCTATTTGAAACCCACCAGAGGGGGAGATTCCTGGCTTGTTGTTGACCTTTCTGCTTCATCATCTGTTTCGCACTCGGCTCCTGGATGTGTCAGTTTCCCTTTATAACTCTCCGCTTGCAAAGAGAAGCAAACCGAACTTTCCGCCTTGCAAATGAGTGTAATTTTCAGAGGCATGAAATTGCCAGATGACATAAAAACCCGAGTTGCAGGGTGAAGGGATGAATCAAAATGTCGACGGCGCTAATTGGCAAATGACACATTATCTGCTCCATTTGAGGGCCCAGCCGCCAGCCTTGATTGGAGCGTCCCGCTTTGCAGGGCCGGTCTGCTTTCTCCCCAGTCAATGGCAACAACAATAACAACAACACCCACTGCAGCGATTTAGAAAACAGTACGGTCCCAGAGATAGCATTCTCAGCATCGTGACCTCTGTGGTTTCCTTTCCTTCATGCAAAATAGCAGTGGTCATTTCATTAAAAGGCTGGTCAGCTCATTTTGGATTGGCTTGGGGACCACCAGATAGTCTAGGATGGGATCTAGAGCCAGTCCGGCCTAGTAGTCCAGAGACCCGGGTTCGAATTCCCATTGAAACATGGGAAGCATTGGGTGACTTTAGTAGAGCACACTCTCTCAGTCGCAGAGGAAGGCAAAAACTAACAATCCTCCTTTGGCCAAGAAAACCCTGATGATAGGAAGGCACCCAAGAATAGTGGGCTCCCCTTCTTTGGAGGTCCTCAAACAGAGGCGGCGGGGTGTGTATGTGTTTGTGGGGGGAGTATTGAAGGCTGGACTAGATGACCTCTAGGGTCTCTTCTAACTCTATGGTTCTTGGTCCTAACATGGCCAGAGATGCAGAGCAAGGTCCTCTATCTTGACTGATGGTTGGATTAGATAGCTACTTGGGCTTTTCCCAAGTCTATGGTTCTTGCAATGCCACAGGTGAAGAAAAAATTCTGTCTTCTTGGCCAAAGGTTGGTGTGGTTCTCAACCTGTGGGTCCCCAGGTGTTTTGGCCTACCACTCCCAGAAATCCCAGCCAGTTTTCCAGCTGTTAGGATTTCTGGGAGTTGAAGGCCAAAACATCTGGGGACCCACAGGCTGAGAACCACTGGATCAGACAGAAACTAGTATCCCTTACAATTCTATGGTTCTTGCATTGCCAGACATGGAGAAACTGAACTTCCATCCTGGCTGAAGGTTGGACTAGATGGCCTCTAAATCCTTTCTAACTCTATAATTCTTGCATTGCCAGAGATGGAATAAAAGGGCTTCCTTTCTGGTCAAATGTTGGACTAGATGGCCTCTAGCATCCCTTCCGAATCTATGATTCTTACAGTAGTTTCAGAGATTGAGAAAAAAGGTCTTTTTTCCCGGTTAAAGGTGGGACTAGATGGCCTCTAGTGTCTCTTCCAAATCAAGGGTTCTTTGTTCCAGAGATGGGGGAAAGGGTCTTATTTCCCGGCTACAGGTGGGACCAGATGGTCTCTACGGACTCTTCCAAATCTATGGTTCTTGCATTGCCAGAAATGGAGAAACAGTTCTGCCTTCTTGGCCAGAGGTTGGATTCAACAGCAACAAGGGTCCCTTCCAATTCTATGCTTCTTGCATTGCCAGAAACTGGACTTCCATCCTGGCTGAAGGTTGGACTAGATGGCTTCTATAGCATATCTTCTAACTCTATGGTTTTTGCATTGCTGGGTGGCACAGTGGGTTAAACCCTTGTGCCAGGAGGACTGAAGACCGACAGGTCGCAGGTTTGAATCCGGGGAGAGCGCAGATGAGCTCCCTCTGTCAGCTCCGGCTCCCCATGCAGGGGCATGAGAGAAGCCTCCCACAAGGATGGTAAAACATCAAAACATATGGACATCCCCTGGGCAATGTCCTTGCAGATGGCCAATTCCCCCATAGCAGAAGCAACTTGCAGTTTCTCAAGTCACTCCTGACATGGAAAAAAAAATTGCCAGATATGGAATAAAGGGTCAAAGGTTGGACTAGATGGCCTCTAGCATCCCTTCCAAATCTATGGTTCTTACAATAGTTCCAGAGATGGAGTAAAGGGCCTTCCTTACAGGCCAAAAGGTTGGGTTTGACCAGTGGTTCTCAACCTTCCTAGTGCCGCTACCCCTTAATACAGTTCCTCATGTTGTGGTGACCCCCAACCATAACATTATTTTTGTTGCTACTTCATAACTGTCATTTTGCTACTGTTATGAATCGTATTGTAAATATCTAATATGCAGGTTGTATTTTCATTCAAAGGACCAAATTTGGAGCAAATACCTGATACACCCAAATTTGAATACTGGTGGGGTCGGGGGGGGGGGGAGAGGGGTTGATTTTGTCATTTGGGAGTTGTAGTTGATGGGATCTATAGTTCATCTACAATCAAAGAGCATTCTGAACTCCACCAACTACAAAACTGAACCAATCTTGGCACACAGAACTCCCATGACCAACAGAAAATACTGGAAGGGTTTGGTGGGCATTGACCTTGAGTTTTGGAGTCCAGAGTTTTGGATCCAGAGAGCACTGTGGATTCAAACAATGATGGAGCTGGACCAAACTTGGCACAAACACTCAATGTGAACACTGGTGGAGTTTGAGGAAAATGTACCTTGGCATTTGAGAGTTGTTGTTGCTGGGATTTATAGTTTACCTACAATCAATGAGCATTCTGAACCTCACCAACAACAGAAGTGGGCCAAACTCCCCATGGCCAACAGAAAATATTGGTCTTTGGCGACCCCTCTGACACCCCTTCACAAGCCCTCCCCCCCCAGAGGTCCCAACTCCCAGGTTGAGAAACACCGGGCTAGACAGTCTTTTATGATCCCTTCCAATTCTAGGAGTCTTAGCATTACCAGAAATGGAGAAAACAGTCATCCTTCCGGGTCGAAGGTTGGACTAAGTGGCATCTAGGGGTCCCTTCCAAATCCACGGTTCTTTCCTTGCCAGAGATGAAGACTTCCCACCAAAAACCAGCTGAGGACGGCCCCTGTTTAGGAAGGCCATAATGGCTAACATAGCCCTCCTCTTCTTTTCTTCCTACTTCCCGAGTCTTTGCAAAATCTGGTCATCCACCGCCGCTGCCGGAGGCCCTCGCCTTGTGCCTGCTGAACCAGAAACGTGCTTTTAAGCCTCATAAAAAAGAGAGAGAAGAGAGAAAGGAGGGAAAAAAGATATATAAAAGGCACTTGGTTATAAAGCGCTGGAAGGAAATGGGAAATTATGACCAGGGAGGCAAATGTGAAACCATGCAGAGAAGATGGCAATTGGAAAGAGGAGGACAGATGACAAGCGGCGATAAAGTGGCCCAAATCCTGGGAACGTGCTGGCCAAATGTGTCTCTTCATTTGTGCCACTTTGCTTTGGGGCTTCTCAGTTCTAGATGGCAACTCTTCTTGCCTTCCCTGTCCAGGGATTCTGGGAGCTGTAGTAGGCTAAGGTTTGGAGCACTCTTGGGTTGCGCCAAACTACATTTTCCACAGTGCTATGGCTGTCCAAGCAGTATCAAACCGCGGAGATGGCCAAAACATTTTTACCATTGGGAAGTTATACATGATGCAGCTGGAAATGCATGAACCGTTGACAGCAGACATGGGCAAGCTTGGGCCCTCCTTCCAGGTGTTTTGGACTTTGCCATTGCTAACAGCCTCATGCCCCTTCCTTTCCCCCCTCAGCCCCTTAAGCAGCTGAGGGGAAAAGGAAAGGCCTGACCTGTTAGGAATGGTGGGAGTTGAAGTCCAAAACACCTGGAAGGAGGGCCCAAGCTTGCCCATACCTGGTTTCCAAACAAAGAGAGAGCTCTCTCCAAATGGCTCTCCATTCCAAAACTCTGCAGAGACTTGCATTGGCAGGAATCGCCTGGGCGCTTTTGCCAAGGCTTTGTAAAACATGCTTTGTCCTGGTCGTGCCAAGCTCAAAAGGTATTGTTCTCCTCTCCGTGCCATTGACCGGGCTTAAATATCAAATCTATTTGTAGATGGCAAAGGCAGCGAACGGAACGGAGTGCCACTGTAGAATGGATACAGTTGGGCACCGCTTTGGTGGCCAAGGCTCAATGCTATGGAATCCTGAGAGTCATAGGGGTGGTGTTGAAGGCTTTCATGGCCAGAATCACTGGGTTGCTGTGGGTTTTCTGGGATGTATGGCCATCATAAGGATGTCCCCCCCAATGTTTTATTTGCATAAAACGCTTAACATAACCCCCCCCCCACACACACACACACAAATAAAGAAAAACATTGATACCGATGTGTACATCAACACAGACATTACAACAATTACATAACAAAGTATACAGTGTACTAAACTATATCCATGTAACAACTGTAAAAACTACAAACATTGAGAAATAAGTAAGTCTCTCTCTATAAAAGTCTAGGTATGTCTGTGTTGATGTTTCCTGTCTGTACCACAAAGGCTGTCAGTAGGTGAAGTGGCCCTGTGTGATGTCACTGCACTGTCTGTCGATAGGTGGAGTGGCCCTATGTGATGTCACTGGATTGTCTGTCATTAGGTGATGTGGCCCTGTGTGATGACACTGGGATTGGCTGCTGCTGGGTGAAGTGGCCATGTGTGATGTCACTGTATTGTCTGTTCATAGGTGGCGTAACCCTGTGTAATTTCACTGGATTGGCTGTTGTTAGGAAAGTGTTCCTGTATGATGACACTGGGTTGGCTGTTGCTGGGGAGAGTGGCCCTGTGTGATGCAATTGGATTGTCTGTCAGTAGGTGGAGTGGCCTTTTGTGATGTCACTGGATTGGCTGTCAGTAGGTGAAGTGGCCCTGTGTGATGTCACTGAGTGGGCTGTGGTAAAGTGGCCATGTGCAATAATACTGGGTTGTCTGCCAGTAGGTGGAATGGCCCTATGTGATGTCACCGGATTGGCTGTCCATGAGTGGAGTGGCCCTATGTGATGTCACCGGATTGGCTGCCCATGAGTGGAGTGGCCCTATGTGATGTCACTGGATTGGCTGTTGTTATGCAAAGTGACCTTATGTGATGTTACTGGATTGTCTGTCGGTAGGTGGAGTGGTCTTGTGTGATGTCACTGGATTGTCTGTTGATAGGTAGAGTGGCCCTGTGTGATGTTACTGGATTGACTGTTGTTAGGCAAAGTGTCCCTGTGTGATGTCACCGGGAAAGCAAGGTCACATGGGGATGAGGAGAAGGAAGGAAAGAAAGAGAAACAGAATAGAAAGAGAAGAAAGGAAGGGGGAAAGACAAAGAGAAGGAAGGAAGATAAGTAAAAGGATAAAATGTATAAAGGAAGGGAAAGAGGAAGAAGGGAAAGCAGGACCCCTGGATATATACACAGTATGCTAAGATTTCTTGCTTCCATTTTTGTTGGTTTTACTATAATTTAACATTATTTTTCCTTCCGCCTTCTACCCAACAAGTTGTTTACTTCTGCTTGCTTGAACATTCACAAGTGAATATCCCAACAGCTTGTGTCTTTTCTTGATAGTATGAACAGGTTCTTCAGCCTCCTCCGCCCAATTGTGACCCAAACTACGACTCCCAGGATCCCATCGCATTGAGCCGTGTCAGGGAAAGTGGTGCCAAATGGCATTCATTCGGCAGCGTAGGTGCCCAGTTGGGTCACCTGTCCCCTTTTCTCCTCTGCATTATTTCTTTTGCAGTCTTGGCTCTTCTTCTTCTTGGATGGGAATCTCAAGAGGACATTCCCAGCTGGCTGATTTTTTTTTCCGGGAAAGCAGCTGCAGAGCTCTCCAAGGCATTGCAACAGGCGCAGAAGGCAAGAAAACAAGGCAACATCAAGGACTTTGCTTACCTTGGGATGCATCTACACTGTAGAATGAATGCAGTCTGAGACCACTTTATCCCCCATGGCTCGGTGTCATGGAATCCTGAATGTTGCAATTTGCTGAGACACCAGCTCTTTCTTCCAGAGAGCAATGAAGACCTTGACAAACTACATCTCACTCAAGGCCCACCAATGATACACTCCTCAGTCGATTCCCATGACAATGGGCTAGGAAGGCAATTCATTATCTTATGATGGATTACAGCATCTTTCCCATGCAATGCCCCGTCTCTGTTTGTTTGTTTGTGTTGGGATAATAATCACTCGCAAATATATTTACCTGCTCTCCACGCTGCAATTTGCAATAAGATGGAATGATTTCCACTAATGCCGCTTTTGGCAATCATCGGTTCTTCTTTAAAGCGTCGCCCCTTAAGGTAGAAAGTGCTTAATTGCTGAGATAAGTCTCAAAAGGTGCTTGAATACTCCTTGGGTGAAGTTGGTACAATGGAAACCATTCATAGTAAATGTTCATTCTAAACTGGTGACCCTATGGAGATGTTCCAGTTTGAGTCTGTAGGGTTCCAGTCGTTGGGAATCATAGTCCTACTCTATCCCAATTTGCTCAGATCTCACCAAGCTGTGAAAGTTAATAATTATTATTTACCTGTGATAACTACTACTACTACTACTTTTGGGAAATGGAAATAGCCATAACCTTTTGGAAAATGGCATTCATAACCATTTGGGAAAACAAGGAATCTCTCTAAGAAGAGTTAAAAACTCGGGTGAGTCAACCTTCTCCTTAGTAGTAAATATCCACTAGTATTCATGTAAGGCAATTAGGTTTCTCAACTGTTAGACTGATATACCTAGATATCTCTTTGAACTGTTAGGGACAAAGATATGCCATTGCACAAACACACACAGACACAGACACACACATACACATAGGGCAGAGTCTCAGAAGTGTTATTTCAGTTGCCCAAAAAACATCTACCGTATATACTCAAATATAAGCCAACCCGAATATAAGCCGAGGCACCTAATTTTACCACAAAAAACTGGGGAAACACATTGATTTGAGTATAAACCAAGGGTGGGAAATGCAGCAGCTAAGGGTCAATTTCAAAATAAACATAGATACCAATAAAATTACAATAATTGAGGCATCGGTAAGTTAAATGTTTTTGAATATTTACATACAATTGTAAAAGAAGAGAAAACTGTCTGACTTTGATTAAACCATTATTCTAACTTTCTTCAATGTAAATGTGCGTATACCTCCAATAATAACAAAGAAAGTAAAATAATAAATGTAATAATAACAATTATAAAGAGAGTAAAATAATAAATGTAATAATAATAATAGAGTAGGATTTAAAGATTGAACTGTAAAGACACTGGAATAAGCCAGTCAAGGTGATCCCAGTGGTCAGGCATGTAGCCAGGGGGGGGGGCTAAGGGGGCTTCAGCCCCCCCCGAAATTCTCAGTGTGGTCCACGAAAAGGCCTTACTGGTACATTATTTAAACTGTTATGTTTATTCATATCATGATCTGATCACCATGCTCATTATATCCCACATTAATGGGGTTATTGGGATAACAATACAAAAGGTTTGCTAGGGTAGACCCTCTTCCACCCAGTCTCAGCCCCCCGAACCAAACTCAGCCCCCGACTCAAAATCCTGGCTACGGCCCTGCCAGTGGTGATCGGCACACTAGATGCAGTGCCTCAAGACCTTGGCCTGCACTTAAAAACAATCAGCGCTGACAAAATTACCATCTGTCAGTTGCAAAAGGCCACCCTACTGTGATCTCCACGCATTATTTGCCGATACATCACACAGTCCTAGACACTTGGGAAGAGTCCGACATGTGATCCAATACAACAGCCAGCATAGTGATCTTGTTTGCTGTGTATTAATCTTGTTGAGTTTCAAAAATAATAATAATAGAGTAAAATGATAAATATAGTAATAATAAATAGAGTGAAATAATAAATGTAATAATAATAGAGTAAAATAATAAATTACCTTGACTTGAGTATAAGTCGAGGGGGACCTTTTTAGCCTAATAAAAGGGCAGAAAAACTAGGCTTATACTCAAGTATATACAGGACTCTCGCTTATAACATCTTGGTTTAAATCATTCTCACAAGAGACCAAAAATAAATAGTCTTCATTAAAAGTAACATTCCGTAGTTAATTTGCTCACAAACTTCATGTATTTAGCATACAGGTACATCACATCTCAATCCAGTAATTACAGATAGGATTTGAAATAGTTTCTCTGTGTAGCTGACACAGGGCATCTTTCTTATAATCAACGGTCCAAAGTCTAAAGCATCTGAGAGCCTAATGGAGTGCACACAGTCTGTTTCTACTCACTTCTAAAGGCATTCTGTTTCTAAAACGGAGTCTGAGTCCTGAATAGTCCCAGATCTGATCACATGATCTGCAGTCCCTCCCACAATATAATGTCCCTCCCCTTGACATTAAGTCTAGTTGAGTCCAACTGTGGGGTGTAGTGCTCATCTCCATTTCTAAGCTGAAGAGCTGGCATTGTCCGTAGACGCCTCCTAGGTCATGTGGCAGGCATGACTGCATGGAGCGTTATTATCTTCTTGCCGAAGTGGTACCTATTGATCTACTCACACTTACATGTTTTTGAACTGCTAGGTTGGCAGAAGCTGGGGCTAACAACAGGAGCTCAACCCATCCCACAGATTCAAACCGCTGACCATCCCATCAGCAAGTTCTGCAGCTTTGCAGTTTAACCCACTGTGCCACCACAGTTCCCTGATTGCGGGGCTCCTTATTATTAATAATATAATAATAGGCTGGATGACCATCTGTTGGGAGAGCTTTGATTGTGCCCTTCCTGCCTGGCAGAAAAGAGTTAGACTGGATAATAATAATAATAATAATAATTTTATTTCTTCCCTGCCTTTTCTCGTGACTCAAGCCGGGTTACAACATTGCCAAAAACACATAACAATCTAAAAACATTCTATGAAATACATATATTTAAACACATTTCTACAACATATATATTGAAATACACATTCCATGAAATAGGGATGGAAATATGGCAGATTGGCTATCCCAGAAGCCTCCAAATGTTGGAACGTCCGGCATTTCTCAACACTAGGAAGAGAAGTCCACCAACATCTAGAGATCTATGGATATTGGTGGACTACTATTCCCAGCATCCTTGACCAGCACAATGTTGAGGAATCCTGGGCCTTGACGTCCACCAACATCTGGAGGCCTTCGGGGCGGCCATCTCACTCAAACGGGACTTGGAAGAGGGAGTCCGGGCATTTGCTCATTGGAGAGACACTCTTGACAGGGAGAGATGGACCTCAGGAGAACACTTTTCCGAAATTCTCGGAGAATATCAAATAGCTTTGATAAGGAACAGTAAATCTTTATCCTTACAGCTGAACTCGTTGGGATTGATTTTTGCCATTCCACATTTGGAGGGAGGAGGACGCCAATTTCTGAAGGTTATTCGATGCAGCAGAGCGGCTGTAAAAATATGTGATTAGACTCATAAAAAGGCAAAGTTTGGAGAAAATCCTGCTTTAGAGTTGCACAGGCGAGTGCCTTATCTTCTTACAGGGGGAAAATAAACGGGTGAATTAAGCAGAGCCGGCTCAGAAAGTTGGATGGGGGCAGCAAATCCCCATTTTATCAAGGAGTCAAAGAGAGGTCTTAGGCCTTCTCCATCATTCACAGAAAGAGCCTGACCTTAAAGCTGGAGGCAATGAGGGATGAATACAAAAATATAATAATGTGCCCCTAATGAAAGAGAGGGATTTCCTTGGGATTATCTATCTATCTTATCTATCTATCAAGATATAAATCAATCAACCAATCTATCAATCAATGTATTATTGAAGATATCTATTATATATCGATCTTGGTATCTTGAGAGATATCTATCTATCCTCTTTCTCTCTCAGTGTATTAATCAATCAATCTATCTATACATACACCCATCTATCTAGCTAGCTAATCTATCTATCCCCTCTCTCTTTCATAGTATCTATCTATCTAGATATCTATTCTCTCTGCTAATGTTTCAAGATATCTATCTATTTATTTATGTATCTATCTATCTATCTATCTATCTAGATATCTATTTTCTCTCTCAATGTATCAAGATATCTATCTATCGCTTCTCTTTCGATGTATCAAGATATCTATCTATCAATCAAGAAATCTATATATCTTCTTCTCCTCAGTCAGTCTGTCAGTCAGTCAGCCTGTCTATCACCTATCTATCTATCTATCTATCTATCATCTATCTATCTATCTAATATATCTATCTCCTTTCTTTCAATGTATCTATCAAGATATCTATTTATCCTCTCTCTCAATGTATCAATCAATCAATCAGTCTATCAATCAATCAATCTATCTATCTATCCATCTAGGTATTTATCTATCCCAGGGGTGCTCATTAGGTAGCTCGGGAGCTACTAGTAGATCTTCAGCCCTCTTCCAGGTGATCTTTGGGCCTCACCAGCCAGATGGGGCGCTCCTGCCATGTGCGCGCACACCCTGCATGCATGCGCGCTCCTGCTGCTGGCTTCTGCTCTTGCGGTGCTTCTTTCACCTGCAGGGCATTGCAGGAAGAAGGAAGCACGAGGCAGGGCCTCTGGAGGGAGCGCCCTGCCTCTCTCTCGTCCAGAAGCAGCTGTGCAGCCTCCGCTGCCAGCGAGACAGGCAGGGTGGAGCGCTCCCTCTGGATGCTCCGCCTCGTGTTTTCTCCTTCCTGCAATGCCCTGCAGGCAGAAGAAGCGCTGCGTGGGCAGAAAACAACAGCAGGAGCACACGCGGTGGCGGGAGCGCGCGGGAGCGCACAGTGGCAGGGGCAGGTAGATCTTTTGGACATGGTTGCTTTAAGAGTAGCTCGCATACTGAAAAAGTGTGAGCACCCCTGATCTATCCTCTCTCTCAATGTATCAATCAGTCAATCTATCTATCTATCTATCTATCTATCTATCTATCTATCTATCTACCTTCTGCTCGAGATCCCCGTGTACAACTGGTGGGCCACTGTGTGATACAGAATGCTGGACTAGATGGGCTGAGGTCCGATTCAGCATGGCTCTTCTTATGTTCTTATGTTCTTATCTATCTATCCTCTCTCTCAATGTATCAATCAGTCAATCTATCTATCTATCATCTATCTATCTATCTATCATCTATCTAGGATATCCATCTATCTCCTCTCTTTCAATGTATCAAGGTATTTATCTATCCTCTCTCTCAATGTATGAAGATATCTGTCTATCTATCTATCTATCTATCTATCTATCTATCTATCTATCTATCTATCTAGACCAATCTCTTAAGATCTAGCTATCTTCCCCCCCCCCTCTCTAAATAAACAGTTCCAAAAGCATCAAATAAACAAGCCATCCTTTCCGCTGGTTTCCAAAGCTTTCTAAGCATATTCATAAAGTTGCAGATTTCGTTTCCAAAACACACACACACATATGTATATATATCTGCGCGCAAGCTCCATCATTGGAGTATCTATTAAAATGTAAATTTTTCAGCAATTAGGAAATAATTAAGATAAATAATAAATTATAAGCAAAAAGGCACTGAAGTGCTCCTCCATCCCCGAAAATGGAAGTTATTTCCCTAATGCTCATTATGCCAGGCATTAAATGGCTTCATTTGCCTGGAAATGGAAAAGCTAGAATAGTTGGGGGATGGATAGTGTCACTCAAAGGTCATTTCTCTTCCCAGCCCCCTGAAATACATAACAAAATGGCAATATGGTCTCAATCGCTTGGATCCAATGTCTGGGAGGACTGTATCTCCCACTGGAGCATCAAGATCTTCCAAAGAGATCCTTTCAAATAGCATATGGAAGCCTCCATTGAACTCTTTGTATCATTTTTTTGGAATGCTTTTAATTTCCTGCGCTCGCTCGCTTAATCTTCCGCGCAAGCTTTTTATGGCTTTTGTAGTTTGCAATATTTATGGAAACGCTCTCAAAAACAATGCCCGCAAAGGCGCGATCCCATTACTCAGTCTCTGGTGTCAAGACACATCTTCCCATTGATCCAAAGAGAGGAGAACGTGCTTGGATGTGTGCTTTGAAGTTGCGCAAAGCCATCTTTGTTTTTCGGGGTTGTGGAAAAGGGCCCTGGGCTTGCAAAAGCGGAGACCCTCAAACCGGATGCCTTGCACCCCACCCAAATGACGCTTCCAAAAGGACATCTGTGCATGCCTTGGACTCCAATATGTTTCCATCCCCTGGCCTTGCATTTCAGATGGATAGAACGGGGTCTTTCCCCTCCCACTTCGCCTATTCTGCAGAGCCCTCTGGATCGCTCCAGTGATGAGAAGATGCAAACACAGCCTCAAACACACCTTGGGTTCAGAGCAAAGGAGAGGAAAGCATTTCCCTGGAGGCTCATTGGCAATTAACGGTGAACAAATACAGCACTGATTAAACTATGCACTTGCAATGAGCGGCTGCATCCAGCCTTTATCCTGGTGCTAGAGCAGTGCCTCTCAACCTTCCCAATGCCGCGACCCCTTAATACAGTTCCTCATGTCGTGTTGACCCTCAACCATAACATTATTTTCGTTGCTACTTCATCACTGTAATTTTGCTACTGTTATTAATCATCATGTAAATATCTGATATGGAGGATGTATTTTCATTCATTGGACCAAATTTGGCACAAATACCCAATACGACCAAATCTGAATACTAATAGGGTTGTGGGGGTGGTTGATTTTGTCATTTGGGAGTTGTAGTTGCTGGGATTTATAGTTCACCTACAATCAAAGAGCATTCTGAACTCCACCAATGATGGAATTGAACTAGTCTTGGCACACAGATCTCCCATTACCAACAGAAAATACTGGAAGGGTTTGGTGAGCATTGACCTTGAGTTCTGGAGTTGCAGTTCACCTAGATCCAGAGAGCACTGTGGAGTCAAACAATGATAGATCTGGATCAAACTTCAAATTCTATCTGTGATGGCGCTACTTGCATGGAAAGCATTAAGTTCCTAAGGTTTGGACTGTTGAATTGTGTTTTTGCCGCCTGCTCAATTTGCTAAAGGTGAGGTTGCATTGATTGGTCTCTAGTACCTGTCTATCATTGTTTGCAGAGCCCAGTTGAGTTTGTTCTACCCCTTCTGAGGAGTCTCAAGTGCCTTCAAACCAGTCAGTTGGCATCCAGAGGCAGGTTTCATGCTTCAATATGGGCCATCTGGCTGGGGCTTCGGGTGTCCTTACCTCGAAGCCTTAGAGAAGGAGAGGACTTGGAGAGCCATCCGGCTGAAGCTTCCTGGACCAAAACAACAGAGAGACTGTGGAGTAAGATCTTTCCTTTATCTTTTGGGGAACTAAGCAAAGTGCCTGAGTGAGGTTAACTCGTGTTAAGAACAATAAAGCTGTTTGAGTTAACTAGAGCAGTGTTTCCCAAACAGTGTGCCGCGGCACACTAGTGTGCCGTGAACGATCATCAGGTGTGCTGTGGGAAATTGGCCTCTGTCCCTTTAAGCATGGAAATGAGCCTGGCAGAAGGGCGGGGCGAGGCCAAGAGTGGCCGCCGGCGACAAACCTCGCAGGTGTCCAATCGGGAGCGCAGGGGCCCCGTCTCTTGGCTTTCCATTTGCCTCCTCTGTCCCCTTCGCAGCAAACGCCACCGCCAGACGGGCGAAGAGGAAGGAAGAAAGGAGAAGGTGGTAGGAGAGGGGCGGGGGGAAGTGGCCTTAGGGGCGGAGAGGGGTGGAGTGACCCCTCCAGGGCTGAGAAAGGGGTGGTGCGGCCTCCCCGAACATGCCCGCCTGCCTGCCTGCCTGCCAGCCAAGGGCCTCCTCTTCCGTGGCCTTGAGGAGAGAGCGAGTGAGCGGCCTGGCCCAGCTCTTCCTTCCTTCCCGAAGCACGCTCTCCTGGTGTTTCTCCTGCATCTATGACTAACCTCCTCGGAAGTGGTGAGGTCTCCCCCCCTCCCCACCAGAGATACCCCTGCCCTGCCTCTTGCCTCCTTCTTCTTCTTCCTCTGTGTTCAGCCTCCCCTCCTGCCTCTTCAGCTCCCATATCCGACCATAAGAGACACGGATCCCTTTGGAAGAGCCAGACAGCCCAGCCCTGCCTCTTGACTTCTGGGCTTCCTTTCCCCTCCTGCCTCTTGAGCTCTGCTCTCTGGCCTTCACAGGCTGGAATTCCTTTGGAATAGCCAGAGATTCATAGAATCCTAGAGTTGGAGGAGACCTCGTGGGCCTCTTTCACCCAATATGCAGGAAAATTGCCTTCAAAGCACCCCTGACAGCCTCCAAAGAAGGAGCCTCCACCACACTCCAGGGCAGAGAGTTCCACTGCTGAACGGCTCTCACAGTCAGGAATATATAAATACATTTAAAAACATATTAACTATATGTATTACTGTGTTAGAGTGTCATTCTGTGCCATTTTGGTTGGTGGTGTGCCCCAGGATTTTGTAAATGTAAAAAAATGTGCCGCGGCTCAAAAAAGGTTGAAAAACACTGAACTAGAGTGTCCAGCTTGGCCCTTGGGAGTCCCAAGTCTCGAAAGGAAGGCAAGAAGCAATCCCCTGGTATAGAGAGACCACGTCCTTGCTCTTCACTGAGTATTTACAGACCGGGTGCGATGGCATAATATCAATTTGTATCCATTTTTATCCATGGACCGCACTCTCTTTGAGTCTATTACCATTTTATTATTTGTTTTTTAAAAAAAGGATTTTGTTATTTTCATCTCCTTATTATGTTGTTACTAAGTGTTTTATTTGAAATTATTGTTCTGTTTATATGTACTTTGGCTCTGTTGAAATTTGTTTGGGCTTGGCCTCATGTAAGCTGCCCAGAGTCCCTTCGGGGAGATGGTGGCGGGGTATAAATAAAGTTTATTATTATTATTAACTTGGCACGAATACTCAACATGCCCAAATGTTTATTATTTCCCCCACTGGTGGAGCTTGGGGGAAATAGACCTTGACATTTGAGAGTTGTAGTTGCTGGGATTTATAGTTCACCTACAATCAAAGAACATTCTGAACTCTACCAATGATGGAATTGAACCAAACCTGGCACACAGAACTCCCATGACCAACAGAAAATACTGGATGGGTTTGGCGGGCATTGGCCTTGAGTTTTGGAGTTGTAGTTCACCTACATCCAGAGAACACTGCGGACTCAAACAATGATGGATCTGGACAAACGTGGCACAGATACTCAATATGCTCAAATGTGAAAACTGATGGGGTTTGAGAAAAATAGACCTTGCTATTTGGGAGTTGTAGTTGCTGGGATTTATAGTTCACCTACAATCAAAGAGCATTGTGAACTCCACCAACGATAGAATTGAGCCAAACTTCCCACACAGAACCCCCATGACCAACAGAAAATACTGTTTTCTGATGGTCTTTGGCAACCCCTCTGACATCCCCTTGTGACCCCTTGCCTTTTTTCCTCCTTTTCTTTCTCTTCTTCTTCCTCCTTCCTCTTATTTTCCTTCTTTCTTTCCTTTTCCTCCTCCCCTTCTTCTTCCTTTTCCCTATTCCTTATTTTCTCCATCTTTCTCTCACACCTCTTTCTCCCTCCTTTTCTTTCCTCCTCCCTCTTCTCTTCTTTCTCTCTCTTCCTCTCCTGTTCATTCCTCCTCTTTTTCCTCCTCTCTCTTCTTCCTTTTCTTTCCTCCTCTTCCCTCTTTTCCTCCTTCTCCCGCCTCATCCTTTCCCTGAATCCGTCCTTCTCTCTCTTCTCTTCCCCCTCTTCTTCCCTTTCCTTCTTCCTTTCTTCCCTCCTCTCGCTTCTTTCCTCCTCCTTCAGGGCTTCCCTGCAATTATGGCACCCAGATTAGGTCTTGCTTTTAATTGCTTCTTGGCATAAATCTCTCCATTCTTATGCAAACGCCCTTCCTCCTTCATGTTCACTCCAAATCAGAAAGGGTTCCGGGCTGTGCTAAGGAAAAGGAACAGCAAACCAGCCATGAACACAGTCAAATTCTGGCCATGTTCCAGAAGCACTCTCTCCTGACGTTTTGCCCACATCAATGGCAGGCACCCTCAGAGGTTGTGAGGTTTGTTGGAAACTAGGAAAAGGGGGTTTATATATCTGTGGAATAACATCCAAGGTGGGAGAAAGAACTCTTGTCTGTTGGAAGCAAGTGTGAATGTTGCAATTGGTCAGCTTGATTGGCATTGAATAGCCTTGGGTTAAAGTGCTGAGCTGCTGAACTTGCTGACCGAAAAGTTGCAGTTTCAAATCCAGGGAGTGGGGTGAGCTCCCACTGTAAGGCCCAGCTTCTGCCAACCTAGCAGTTCGAAAACATGAAAATGTGAGTAGATCAATAGGTACCGCTCTGGCGGGAAGGTAAGGGTGCCCCATGCAATCAAGCCACATGACTTTGGAGGTGTCTACGGACAACACCAGTTCTTCAGCTTAGAAATGGAGATGACCCCCAGAGTCAGACACAACTGGACTTAATGTCAGGGAAAAACCTTTACCTAGCCTTGCAGCTTCAAAGCCTTGCTGCTTCCTGCCTGGGGGAATTTTTTTGGGGACACGTTAGCTGGCCCAGATTGTTTCCTGTCTGGAACTCCCCTGTTTTCTGATTGTTGTTCTTTATTTACTGTCCTGATTTTAGAGTTTTTAAAGAAAATAATACTGGTAGCCTATCTACAGACGCTTGAAGAAAATGCAACAATTGTTACATTCAGCAAAGGACAAGAGGGATCCTCTCACCTCTGCAGGAGTCTACCCTATCCCATGCAGCTGTGGACAAGTCTCCAGAGGGACCACCAAACGCAGCAGCATTGCCCAGACACAAATCAGGAACAGGAAAGGCACTGCAGACTAAGTCAACCAGAGAAGTCAGCCATAACAGAGCACTTGATGAACCTATCTGGACACAACCTGGATCACTCTCACAACCACCATGTCAGACTACACAGAGAAGTCATTGAAATCTATAAGCAGGTGGACAATTTCAGCAGAAAGGTCAGCTGCATTAAGATCACTACTGCCCAGAAGGTCATGAGTTTGAGGCCTATCCGGGTCGGTGTGAACTCTCGACCTAATTGTGTAGCTTGTTGTCGACCTTTGCAACCCGAAAGACAGTTGCATCTGTCAAGTAGGAAATTTAGGTACCACTTTGTGGGGAGGCTAATTTAACTGATTTATGAGGCTATAAAATCTCCAGGAAGTCCGCAAAGAATGAAAGAAAGCAACAGCTCCCCCTGGTGGCCAGAAGCTGGAATGTTAAATATAGCCTCTGGTGTCTGTCTATATGTGTTGTGTGTCTATGGCATTGAATGTTTGTCTGTATATGTACGTTGTAATCCACCCTGAGTCCCCTGTGGGGTGAGAAGGGCGGCATATAAATGATGTAAATAAATAAATAATGAATAAATAAAATCTGGTTACTAGTATTTTAAAAACCTCTAAAATCAGGACAGTAAATAAAGAGCAACACTCACAAAACAGGGGAATTCCAGACAGGAAACAATCGGGACCAGCTAATCACCTCTCAACATTTCCCCAGGCAGCAACAACCAGGCTTTGAAGCTGCAAGGCTATTCAATGCCAATCAAGCTGGCCAGTCACTTTCCTTCAACGGACGAGAGTTCTTTCTTCCATTCCCTGGACACTCCAGAGATATATAAACCCCACTCGCCTTGTTTCCAACAGACCTCACAACCTCGGAGGATGCCTGACATAGATGTGGGTGACAACTACACTAACACACTGGGAAGTTGCAGTACCTCAAAGAGACAACAAACACAACCTAGGGTACCAGCAGATGTGGGTGAAACTTCTGGAACAATGCCATACAGGAACTCACAGCAACCCACCAACTATGGCTTTCCTCAATCTGGAGACTAGACTTCTCTCTTCATGCGGCCTAGGATCGCATTGACCCTTTTCAGCTGCTGCATCACACTATTGGCTCATGTTCAACTTGTGGCCCACTACAACTCCAAGGTCTCTTTCACACGCGACTCTGTTGTCGAGCCAAGTGTCCCACATTCTGCCTCTGTTCACTTCCCACCAGCCATTTCAATGGAGGCTGAGAGATTCCCGGCCAACCGCCTCCTCCAATCCCTGAAGGCGTTTCTCTTCCTCCCACCTCATTCCATCTTAATTTTGCAGAAGCAAAACTCTTTGAACTTGGCCAGGTTCAGCATTTTCTGCTCGGCTGCAAAACTCCAGAGGCAGAACTCGGTGCGGGGCCTGCGAACGTGAGTCAGCTCTCCATCAAAAAGACATTTTAAGTAAGCCATAATTTACAAGAAAATGTCAAACGCACATTAGCTTTCCAAGTCATCCCAAAAGCAGCTATTTAAGTCCGAGGCATTTCAAATATTGAACGGGGGCCCATAAGTTCTGGGGTCGAGAAGAGTTCCTGGAGAATGTCACACAGCCCAGTGGCCACCCTGACCTTCCAAGAATCCCCATAAGATGGACAAGCATCCCCATAAGAGGGGACCAGCAGGCACGGGCAAACGTTGGCCCTCCAGGTGTTTTGGACTTCAACTCCCACAATTCCTAACAGCCAGTAGGCTCTTAGGAATTGTGGGAGTTGTAGTCCAAAACACCTGGAGAGCCAACGTTTGCCCATGCCTGGGCTACAGGCTAAAGCCAATTGTGCTCCATGAGCCCACCTTACAAGACAGATGTGTGTTGCAGTGCTGCCACCTAGTGGAGAGGTGGATCAAGAATGAAACCATTGCCAGAGAGAGGGCCAAGCCAAACCAAGGCAGCAAAGTGGCCCATAGGCAATGGCTGAGTTCATGCCTTTGTTAGATGGGCTTTAAAAGCTTCCACAGGACCCTCTCTGTGTTTACATGAGACTGAAGGGCAGAACTTAACAATAGATCATGCATTTTGGTTTCTTCTAAAGGGGAAACTGAACTGCAATTTTTCAGGGGATGATGGGATTGCATCCTCTCTAGGCTGAGGCCATTGGGGTCTTCGGAATCCAGAGGATTTGCTTCTTAATCATCTTCCTCTCCCTTCATCCTTCCTTTTCTGCAGTCCATTCCTTCTCTTTCTATCTTCCCTTTCACCTTTCCCTTTCTTCCCTTCACTTCCTCCCTCCCTTCCCTTTCTTTGTTCCCTTCGTCCACTTTCATTCTTTCCTTTGGTCCATGCCTTCTTTCCTTCCCTGTATTCCTTTTCTTCCTTCCCTTTCTTCTGTTCCTTCCTTATTATTTTTTCTTGCCTTGCCTTCCATCCCCTTTTTTCTTCTCTTCCATCCTATTCCTTCATTTCCTTTCTTCTGATCATGCATTCTGCCTTCTCTTCCTTCTTTCCCTTTCTGTCTTTTCATCCCTCCCTTTCACCCCTTCCTTCCTTCCCTTTATTCGTCCCCTTTGTCTTCTTTCTTCTTTACCTTCCTTTCCTTTAATCTTTCCCTCTTATCCCTTTCTTCCTTCACTTTATTCTCCCCTTTCATCTTCTTTCTTCCTTCTCTTTCTTCTTTCCCTCCCTTCCTTCTTCTCCCCTTCCCTTTATTCTTTCCTTTTGTCTTCTTTCCTCTTTCCCTTCCTTTTCTTTAATCTCTCCCTCTCATCCTGTTCTTCCTTCGCTTTAGTCTTCCCTTTCATCTTCTTCCTTCTCTTTCTTCCTTCTCTTCCTTCTTTCACTTCCTTTCTTTTCATCCTTCCTTCTCTCCCCTTTCGTCCTTCCCTTTATTCTTCCCTTGTCTTCTTTCCTCTTTCCCTTCCTTTCCTTTAATCTCTCCCTCTCATCCCGTTCTTCCTTCGCTTTAGTCTTCCCTTTCATCTTCCTTCTCTTTCTTCCTTCTCTTTCTTCCTTCTTTCACTTCCTTTCTTTTCATCCCTCCCTCTCTCCCCTTTCGTCCTTCCCTTTATTCTTCCCTTGTCTTCTTTCCTCTTTCCCTTCCTTTCTTTTCATCTCTCCCTCTCGTCCCTTTCTTCCTTCACTTTATTATTCCCTTGTCTTTTTTCTTCTTTCCCTTCTTTTACTTTCATCTCTCCCTCTCATCCCTTTCTTCCTTTGCTTTATTATTCCCTTTCTCCCCTTTCTTCCTTCCCTTTCATCTCCTTTCTTTTCATCCCTCCCTCTCTCCCTTTTCGTCCTTGCCTTTATTCATTCCCTTCATCTCCTTTCCTCCTTCCCTTTCTTCTTTCCATTCCTTCCTTTTCATCCCTTCCTCTTTCTCCTTTCTTCCATTTATATCCTTGCTCCCTTCCCTTTCTTCTTTCCTTTCATCTCCTTTTCCCTTCTTTCTTCTTTCCCTTCCTTCCTTTTAATCCCTTCCTCTCTCTCCTTTCTTTCTTCCCCTTTTCTTCTCTTTCATCTTCTTTCTTCTTTCCCTTCCTTCCTTTTCATCCCTCCCTCTTTCTCCTTTCTTCCCTTTCATCTCCTTTCTCCCTTCCCTTTCTTTTCTTTCATCTCCTTTCTTTCTTCTCTTTCTTCTTTCCCTTCCTTCCTTTTCATCCCTCCCTCTTTCCCCTCTCTATCTTCCCCTCTTCCCTTCCATTTCCTTTTTTCCTTCTCTTTCTTTCTTCCCTTCCTTCTTTCCTTCCCTTCTCTTAAACACTCTCTCACACATAAGTTAGCATCGGAAATAGTGGCCAAACGCAATGCGTACATGGCATTGGACTGTGACTCTGGAGACCCAGGTTCAAATCCCCACTCAGGCATGGAAACCCATTGGTTGGGTCACTCTCTCTCAGTACCTGAGCAGGGCTTTTAATAATTACGGAATGCCTCAGAGGCCTCTCATTTCTAGGGTCACTATATATATTGATGCCCACTTGAAAGTAAGCATCAACCTAAATAATAGTAATTGTCCTCATCCCTTCCTAGGTAAGCCTCCCTGCTGAGCTGACATTTCCTTGCTGGTTTGGGATGCTTTCTTGCTTTTTCCTGCGCTAACCTTCTTCCTTTGCCGATGGCTTTCTCCGAAGAGACAGTGCCTTTGGGAGAAAAGCTCTCAAAGCCGAGCCGGGAAAGGCTTTTAAAAGTGTTCCTTCTCCCTCCCACTTTCCCCAAATGCTTCTGAAGGCCTTATTAGCATCATTAAAAAATCAAAAGGAAACCCATCAGCACCTCCTTGTCATTCCTCCTTGAACGTTTTGGACATATTTATGAACTCCGAGGCTCAACTTTAAAGAGATTTCTAAAAAAGGGATTGGGGCAAACTTTGTTAAAGATGCATTTTCCCCCAATTTCCCCCTATCTAGATGACTCCTTTCTATCTTCATCCATATTTAGATGCTATACCAGGCATGGGCAGGTGTTTTGGACTTCCACTATTTATTTATTTATTTATTTATCTATTTATTTATTTATTTACAATATTTATATGCCACCCTTCTCACCCCAAAGGGGACTCAGAGTGGAGATACACACACACACACACACACACACACACACTATATATATATATATATATATATATATATATATATATATAGGAAGACCTGTCCTTGTGAAAAGCAGATCAGGCAGACTACTTTCAAATAAGGAATAAAACAGAAAATAAATAAAGGAGAAAGAAAGGAGCACTGGTAAGTTCCTGGGGTAAATTTGTGGCTTAGATTCTAGTATTGCTTTAGGTCTTTGTTAGCAGCCGCGCGCCTATCGGCTTGTGATAAATTTATAAACTTGTAACAAGTCGGAGAAGAAATATCCAAAGACTTGTAAAAAATTAAATTAAGTAAATTAAGACCACAACAAAACAGTTAATCTACAAAAAAACATTAATAAGAAATGGAGGTAGCCAGCCAGCAGTGGGAGGGGGGTTTCCCAGTGTTTTGCATTGAGTGTCACATGTATGACTACCTGCCTGCTGGGCAGAATGTCTTGGGTGTGCGTTCGCTGCAGTGAGCTCCTGGCTCTCAGGGAACGTGTTTCTTCCCTTGAAGCCAAGGTAGCAGACCTGGAGAAGCACAGAGAGGAAGTGAGGCTGGAGGATAAGATCTCCAGAGATGCAACAGGAGCATCCCACTCCATGACGAGCAGCCTTCCAGCTGCCTTGG
The DNA here is from genome assembly GCA_030556195.1 of Anolis apletophallus. Classification (NCBI taxonomy): domain Eukaryota; kingdom Metazoa; phylum Chordata; class Lepidosauria; order Squamata; family Anolidae; genus Anolis; species Anolis apletophallus. The sequence continues at coordinate 108,049,664 of JARBWK010000011.1, forward strand.
AAAATGGGGGTCTTGGGCAGGGAGAACATCAGTCTGAGGAAGAGGGACCGGCTCCCTCAGTTGGGACCCCTTCCTCAGAGGCTGTGCCCATATCTTCGTGCACCGAAGATACTTCTCGACGGGTGATAGGAGGTGGGCTTCTTGTAGTAGGTGATTCGATTGTCCGGAACATAGAAAGCTGGGTTTGTGATGGACGTGATGACCGCATGGTAAATTGCCTGCCGGGTGCAAGGTGGCGGACATTACGAGGCATCTAGATAGGCTGGTAGATAGTGCTGGGGTGGAGCCAGTGGTCGTGGTACACGTTGGTACCAATGACATTGGGAAGGCTAAGCGGATGGTCCTGGAAGCCAAATTTAGGTTGCTAGGTAGAAGATTAAGGTCCAGGACCTCAAAGGTAGCATTCTCGGAAATGCTACCTGTTCCACGCACAGGGACAGCCAGACAGGCAGAGCTCAGGAGCTTCAATGCGTGGATGAGGCAGTGGTGTCGAGAGGAAGGTTTTAGATTTGTTAGGAACTGGGGAACATTTTCAGGAAAGCCAGACCTGTACAAAAGGGACGGGTTACACTTGAACGAAAATGGAACCAGACTGCTGGCGACTAATATTAAAAAGATTTCAGAGCAGCTTTTAAACTGATTCCTAGGGAAAGTCGACAGGAGCTGGGCAGCTTCCGGTTCGAGAGGGTGAAATGCCAAGTATGGAGGACGAAATCCATACACAAATGGCTGAGTCAACAGAAAAGATAGATAGTAGTAGTCGAGAGGTAGGACATGGTAGGCCTTCTACAAATTCTCACAAACAGCCAAAGTTGAAAGTGCACCAGAGAAATAAATATAAATGTCTGTACGCAAACGCTAGAAGCCTTCGAACAAAAATAGGGAGTTGGAATATTTGGCAAAGGAAAAAAATATTGATATTATTGGCATAACAGAAACCTGGTGGACGGAGGAAAACAAATGGGACACAAAGATTCCAGGTTATAAACTGTTCAGGAAAGACAGGAGAGGGAAAAATGGTGGCGGTGTGGCCCTGTACATAAATGAGGAGCTAGAATCTCATGAATTAGAACTTCAAGAAATTTCAAACTCACCTACAGAAACATTGTGGGTAAAAATCCCAGGACAAAAAACTAATCTAGCACTAGGGATCTGCTATCGCCCTCCCAACCAAACTCCAGAGGCAGACTGCTATCTGGAAAATGAAGTTAAACAGGCCTCAAAAAGAAATACATTAGTCATAATGGGGGACTTCAACTATCCCCAAATAGATTGGCCAAATTCTTGTTCTACGCATGAAAGAGAGACAAGGTTCCTCGACATGCTAGCTGATTATTCCCTTGAGCAGATGGTCATGGAACCAACCAGGGAAAGGGATCCTGGACTTAGTGCTAACTAACGAACAAGATCTCGTTCAAGATGTCCTTGTAACTGAGCCCATAGGTACCAGTGACCACAACACAATAATCTTCAACTTAAGTTTGGATAGCAAACTGTCAGTAAAAACTAACACAGAGACCTTAAATTTTCACAAAGGGAATTTCACCAAAATGAGAAAAATTGTAAAGAACAAACTAAAAGGAGCAGTAAAAAAATCAAATCCCTCCAAAATGCTTGGAAACTGATTAAAAATACCTTAAAACAGGCCGAACTAAAATGCATTCAATAAAAGAAAGAGGCATGGAAAGTCCAAAAGGACACCAGTATGGCTTACAAATGAAGTAAAAGATGTGATTGGAAAAAGAAAAACTCATTTAAGAAATGGAAGGCTCTTCCTACCGAGGAGAACAGAAAGGAACACAAGCTCTGGCAAACTAAATGCAAAGCAACAGTCAGGAAAGCCAAGAGAGATTTTGAGGCACACATAGCAAAGAATATTAAAAAAACAACAAAAACTTCTTTAAGTACATCAGAAGCAGGAACCCAACTAGAAAAGCAGTTGGGCCACTCGACGACAATGGCCAGAAAGGGAAAATCAGCGAAGACAAAGAGATTGCTGAGCGGCTAAATGACTTCTTTGCCTCCGTTTTCACACAGGAGGACAGACAACATATGCCTTCAGCTGAGTCAGTTTTTCAGGGAGGGAATTAAAAGAATTAAAACAGATAGAGATAAACAAGGAGGATGTTCTCATATGCCTTACTAAACTAAATGTCAACAAATCACCAGGTCCAGACGGCATCCACCCCAGAGTTCTTAAGGAACTCAAGTGTGAAATTGCTGAACTTCTAGCTAAGATATATAACCTTTCTCTAAGATCAGGCACTGTACCCGAGGACTGGAGGGAGGCAAATGTAACACCGATCTTCAAGAAAGGATCAGAGGTGATCCAGGAAATTATAGACCAGTCAGTTTAACCTCAGTTCCAGGCAAAGTGATGGAAACCATTATTAAAGAAAAATTACTAGGCACATAGAAGAACAGGCATTGCTGAAAGAAAATCAACATGGTTTCTGCAAAGGCAAATCATGTCTTACTAACTTGTTAGAATTCTTTGAGGGTGTAAATAAACACATAGATAAAGGGGACCCAATTGATATTGTTTACCTTGACTTTCAAAAGGCTTTTGACAAAGTCCCTCACCAAAGGCTCCTAAATAAGCTCTTCAGCCATGGAATCAGGGGACAGGTCTTGTCCTGGATTGGAACCTGGCTAAACTGTAGGAAACAAAGGGTGGTAATAAATGGACACTTCTCTGGGTGGAAAGAGGTGAGAAGTGGCGTACCCCAAGGTTCAGTTTTGGGTCCGTTACTTTTTAATTTATTCATTAATGATCTGGATGTAGGAGTGAATTCTGAGGTAGCAAAGTTTGCAGACGACACTAAATTGTTCAGGGTAGTTAAAAATGAAACTGATTGTAAAGAGCTCCAGAAAGATCTCTCGAAATTGAGTGAATGGGCAACAAAGTGGCAAATGCATTTTAACCTAAACAAGTGTAAAGTCATGCACATCGGGGCAAAGAACCCCAACTACACTTATCAACTGATGGGGTCAAAGCTTTCCGAGACAAACCAGGAAAGGGATCTTGGGGTCTTGGTGGACAGCTCAATGAAGATGTCAACCCAGTGCGCTGCAGCAGTGAAAAAAGCAAATTCTATGCTAGGCATGATCAGAAAGGGAATCGAAAATAGGTCAGCAAATGTTGTATTACCTCTCTACAAATCGATGGTAAGGCCACATTTGGAGTACTGCGTACAATTCTGGTCTCCGCACCTTAAGAAGGATATAACGGAACTGGAAAAGGTACAGAAAAGGGCAACAAGAATGATCCAAGGGATGGAGCAGCTCCCTTATGAAACCAGGTTGCAACGCCTTGGTCTTTTCAGCCTTGAAAGACGGCGTTTAAGAGGTGACTTGATCGAAGTGTATAAAATCATGCATGGGATAGAAAAGGTGAATAAAAAAAAATTATTTTCTTTGTCACAAAACACTAGGACTAGAGGGCACTCCTGAAGCTCCAAGGTAGGAAAGTTAGGACTAATAAAGGGAAATATTTCTATACCCAGAGGGTCATTGGGTTATGGAATTTACTTCCAGAAGAGGTTGTGACAGCTGTCAGCCTGAACAACTTCAAGGCAGGATTAGACAGATTCATGGATACCAAGTGTATCGGTAGTTACTGAAAAGGACATTCAAGTGCCACCTCGGAGTTGGTTGAGGTAGGCAGGATTTCCCTGGGTACTGGTTGTGGGGGGTCGGGAGCAGGTCAGGGTTTTGCCCTCCCTTCTGCTCGAGATCCCCGTGTACAACTGGGGGCCACTGTGTGATACAGAATGCTGGACTAGATGGGCTGAGGTCCGATTCAGCATGGCTCTTCTTATGTTCTTATGTTCTTATCGAACGACTGCCAGAGGCAGAGAAACCTTCCAAGGCAGAGACACCAAACTTGCCAACAAAAATAGGCCTCAAGCAAGGAAGGTTTTTAGCAAAGAAACTTTCCTCCCCAAAACCCAGAAGGCCCCCAAAACAACGATTTTAAAAAACTACATTTCCCAGCGTCCTCTGCGGCCACCAGCGAATCCCATTGACCAACATCGGCCCACACAAAATGCAGGGAGGTTGAGTTCCCATAGTAACGGTGGGCGGAGCCAGCCAAGGCTAGGATAGAATGCTGAGTGATTTGAGTTTAGTCAGTTGGTGTTTGTGGGTTAAACTGTCGGATCACAGTGTCCTGGAAGTCCGATTGGAACTGGTCTCCCCTCCCGGTAAGGGTGCCGAACCCATTTTGGTTTGCCCGAAGAGACTTATGGAACCCACTAGGTTCCTGAATGCTCTAAGGGATTGGGAACTCCCCAGCGACGCGGTCGACGGGCAGGTGGAATCCTGGAATGCCAGTCTCTCTACTGCCTTAGACAAGATCGCCCCCAGGCGCTCTCTCATCCCCCGTAGAAACCGCTTGCCGTGGTATACCGAGGAGTTGCGGGCGATGAAACGGAGGAAGAGACAGCTAGAGGACGTGTGGCGGAGTCTCCGTGACGGAGCATCGAAATCGGCCTATAAACAATTTAAAGGGGTTTATGAGCAAGCTATCAAGGAGGCGAAAAAGTCTACTATTCCTCCTTGATAGAATCGGCTAGTTCACGCCCAGCTCAACTTTTTAAGATAATTCGGTCTCTGACAACAATCCCAACTGTCCCAAATGATAGGGGTTTGGCTCCAACAGCTGAGGTTTTCCAGAACTATTTCGCCAATAAGATTTCGATGCTCCGCCGGGACATTCCAGCCACTCTTGAAACAGTTAGCGAACTCGAGACTCCACCGCCACTCGGCGGGCCCACCTTCACTCGCTTCCAACCGCTGGACGCAGCAGCTGCCGATAAGTTACTCGCTGCAGCTAAACCAACTACCTGCTCCCTCGACCCGTGCCCCTTCTGGCTTATTAGATCTTGCCAGGAGGGGCTACGAGGCCCCCTGGGAAAGATCATAAATAGCTCCCTTGAGCAAGGAGTCTTCCCAGGGGGGTTGAAAGAGGCCATGGTAAGACCGCTGCTGAAGAAGCCGAATTTAGACCCTTCGGCTCCCTCCAATTACCGACCTGTGTCAAATTTGCCTTTTTTAGGCAAGGTAATTGAGAGGGCAGCAGCGGATCAGCTGCAGTGGTTCTTAGACGACACAGCTGGACTTGATCCCTTCCAGTCCGGCTTCCGTATTGGGCATGGGACGGAGACCGTGCTTGTCGCCATTACAGACCAACTTCGCCGCCAGCTGGACCAGGGTGGATCAGCACTGCTTGTCTTGTTAGATCTGATAGCATCGTTTGACACCGTAGACCACGCACTGTTGACCCACCGTTTAGCCGGTTCCGGGGTCGGGGGGACTGCCCATAAATGGGTGGCCTCCTTCCTCCGGGACCGGGGACAACGAGTGGAGGGGGGCGGGGAGGTCTCCGGGAGACTCCCGCTAAACTGTGGGGTCCCCCAGGGGGCCATCCTCTCCCCCTTATTATTCAACATCTATATGCGCCCCCTGGCCCAGCTGGCTCGCGACTTTGGTCTGGAGTGTTATCAGTACGCTGATGACACCCAGCTTCTGCTGAGAATGGACGGCAGGCCGGACACCGTACCCAATTGTTTCCATCTATGCCTTGAAGCCGTGACTGGTTGGCTGCGTGCCAGCCGGCTGAAGGTGAATCCGTCGAAGACGGAGATCCTGTGGCCCGGTCGGCCTGGGCTGGGTGGGTGCCGGTTGCCTACCCTGGATGGCAGGCAGCTCAGCCCGTCACCCTTGGTTAAGAGCTTGGGTGTGCAGCTGGACTCCTCGCTGACCATGGAGGCGCAGGTCTCTGTGGTCAGTAGGACATCTTTCTTCCACCTACGACAGGCTAGGCGACTGGCCCCCTACCTGTCCAGGAACGACCTGGCCACGGTAATCCAAGCGACGGTCATCTCGAGGCTGGACTACTGTAACGCCCTCTATGTTGGCCTTCCCTTGTCGACAATCTGGAAACTCAAGCTAGTGCAGAATGCCGCTGCTCACTTGCTGGCGGGATCGCCAGTGAGGGAGCATATTACGCCCATCCTCCGGCAACTGCACTGGCTTCCTATCGAGTACCGAATTGCGTTCAAGGTGCTGGTTTTGACCTTTAAGGCTTTACACGGCCTAGGGCCTGCGTACTTGAGGGACCGCCTTACCCCGTACATTCCCCCGAGATCACTGCGCTCAGATGAACAGAATCTGCTGTTAGTACCATCAATCCGCTCCTGCCATCTGTCCGCAACCAGACAACGAGCGTTTTCTGTGGCAGCTCCGGTGCTATGGAATTCTCTTCCGGATAGCACCCGAGCCATCTCGGAGCTTGCCCCTTTCCGAAGGGCCTGCAAAACTGCCCTCTTTGGACTAGCCTTCAATTAGACACACTGATCTAGGAAAGTGCCTGGTTGTCCTTTACACTATGACGCGATGTAACGTGTTTTCATGTGTTTTATGCTTTTACTGTAGGGCTACATGTCTGCGACATGTTGCCCATTTTATTGCTGTTATCCGCCCCGAGCCTGCAGGGAGGAGCGGAATACAAGATTGAACAATAAATAAATAAATAAATAAGGCCAAGCTCTAGGAGGGAGCAGGTTCCCACACTCGAGAAACACAATCCAAAAGACCAAGCCAGCACAAAATACCACACATGACAGCCACACAACTCGCAATGCCTACCTCTACAGACCCACAACACAACAGACACACAACACACACAAAGCATACATACCACTGCTAAACAGAAACCTACACAGTACAACCAACTAACACAGGAGGACATAACACTAACACAAATAGGGCACCAGGAACACAGGCACCACTGACAAACACATACCGCCGGAATAACACAAACTTGCAAACCCACCAAAAAAAAAACCAATCCTGCAACACAAAAGCAACACCCCCTCCACATCACAACCAGCACAAAGCCAGACTGAGACAACTATGTCACCACAACACACACAAAATAAACCCCACAAATACCTGACAACTTCCCCAACACAAAACCCAGGACTGCACTCACTACTCACCACCACACACCCCTCCAAATACACAAACGTTCCAGGCACAATACTCCAGCAATTCCTACCCACACAACACAACACAACTTCTTATCACAACCCATCCCCCCAACCTTACGGGACCCTGCACACACAACACCTACCACCACCACAAACAAAAACCAACTCCACCTATACTCCAACCACAACACAACACAACACTGCACTGATACTCTACAAGCACACACAAACACCCAAAACACCCCACCCACACAAGCATTCCACAACATACTACCATCCACAATGCCACCACACACCCACTAACTCATCAAAAAAGTAATACCTACACACAACACAATACGCACATAACACAACCTTGTGTCTACTGCTCAACCCATTTGTATGCCATTCCTTCCTTCAACACCACACACTGACAACTCCACAGGACTTCAACATCCCACCCACCAGAACAACCCACAACGACACAGCCATGACCCCACCAAGACCATAACTAACATCAATTCCAACCCTTACATACTCAGACTTTCTCACATCTCCTAAATAGGGCACAGCAACGCGTGCGGGTACAGCTAGTGTGTGTATATATATATATATATATATATATATATATATATATATATATATATAAAATTATCATAGTACAATATCAGTATTATATATCACTATATTGTACGATACCACATTCAGCTTATAGTTTCCTCAGACTCCTAGATCCCTTTCACACCTGCTCCTGTCAAGTGTCACCCGTTGTATATTTCTGTATTTCTTTTCTTCTGCTGTATTAGCTTAGAATTGCATTGGACTTTTTTTGCTGCTGCATCACACATCTGGCTCCCCTTTCACAGATCCTAGCATTAACTGTCACCCATCCTATTATCTCTGCGTTTCTTTACTCCTGCCTAATTCTAGCACCTTGAAATCGCATTAGGCCTTTTCACTGCTGCGCCACACTCCTGGCTTATGTTGTTTGCCATCTCCAAAGACTCCAAGATCTGTTTCCAGTGTCACTCAACGCATATCTCTGCATTTTTCCCCTGAATATGTTACCTTCTAATCATATGGGACATTTTCACGGTTGCACCACACTATTATGTAATTGATTAGGTTGCTTGATTGATTTTTTTTGTGTTGTTATGTTGATGGGCTTGGTCTCATGTAAGCCGCCCCAAGTGCCCGTTGGAGAGATGGTGGCAGGGGTACAAATAAAGATTATTATTATTATTATTATTATCGGCTGGCATGGACATCCAGTTTGTGGCCTTCTAAGACTAGGAAATCCTTTTCACTGTCAGGCTCATTTTCTATTGCAATTAGCAGGCTACCATAGTACAGATTAAAGGATTCTAAAATCAAAGTGGTATGAAACTGCTACAGTGGTGCTGTGTACGGACACACTGGCGGTGCACTGGAAGACACAGAAGGCCTGGCCATGGCTCTGCAAACAGTGCCATGGGGTGCATCATCCCATGTGGCTTCATACCGGAGTGAGGAAGAAGGATGGATGCGGCCCCATAATGGAAGCCCCTGTCCGCCCCCATTAGCGCCGAAGCCCACCGAGTGATGGGACCCCACCTGACACCGCCATGGGCAACGCGCCTCCATTAGGCCGGCTCCAGATCATCTCCGGATGAAGCGAAAAAACAGTGGGAGGGAGGCGGAGGGAGACGTAGCACAGGGAAACAGGAGAGAGCTTTTTAGCGCAGAATTAATAATGCAAACGGTTAGACACTTGGAGATCCTGGGAGATTTGCTCATTTAAAGAGCATGGAAAGGGATGGGAGGAGGAAGAGGAGGAGGAAGCCAATGCGTTCATGCTCCAGTGGCATCCCTTTTGGAAAGAAGACTCTGTAGCCCATCATCCCCCAAAACCAGACCATACTTTGGGGCAAAACAAATTAGGTCCCATTGGTTTGAACCAGAGGCTGCTAAGCTACTTTTCAAATTCATGGCTGGAAATTCTTCAGTCTCCTTCTTCGTGAGATATCATTTTTTTAAGCAACGAAGGAGTCAGAATGACCTCTTCTAAAAAAGAGGGTTTCCTTCCTTCCTCTTTTTCTTTCTTTCCTATCCTCACTTTTCTCCTTCCTTCCCCTCTTCACTTCTTCTTTTCTTTTTCTGCTTTTCTCATTCCTTTGCTTCCCTCTTTCTTTTCCATTTCTCTCATTCCTTTATTCTTTTCATTCCTCCACTATCCATCATCCCTTCCCTTTTTCTATTTCATCTTCCTTCCTTCCCTTTTGTTTTCTCTTCTTTCTTTTGCTTCTTTCCTCCTTTCTATTCTCTTTTCTCCTTCCTTCCTTCTATCCTTCCTTCCCTTCTTTCCCTCCTCCTTTCTTTTCCTTTCTTTCCTCCTTTTTATCCTTCCTTCCCTCCATTCTTTCCTTCTTCCCCCTCCTTTCTTTTCCTTTTCTCCTTCCTTTCTATCCTTCATTCCTTCCTGCCTGCCTTCTTTCCTTCTATCTTCCCCTCCTTTTCCTTCTTTCCCTCTTTCTTTTTTCCCTTTCCTCCCACTTCCTTCCCTTCTTTCCTTCCCTCCTTCCATTCTTTCCCTCTTCCTTTTTCCCTTTCCTTCCTCCCTTCCTTTCTATTTTTCCTGCCTGCCTGCATTCCTTCCTTCCCTTCTTTTCTTCCCTCCTTTCTTTTCCTTTTCTTCCTCCTTCTATTCTTCCTTTCATCTTTCTCTCCATTCCCTCCTCCTTTCTTTTCCTTTATTTCCTCCTTTTTATCCTTCCTTCCATCCTTCCCATCCTCAATTCTTTCCTCCTTCCCCCTCCTTTCTTTTCCTTTCCTCCTTCCTTTCTATCCTTCATTCCTGCCTGCCTGCTTTCCTTCTATCTTCCCTTCCTTCATTTCCTTCCTTCCTTCCCTTCCTTCTTTCCTTCCTTCCTTCTTTCCTTCCTTCTTTCCTTCCTTCTTTCCTTCCTTCCTTGCTTCCTTCCTTGCTTCCTTGCTTCCTTCTTGCGTCCTTCCTTGCTTCCTTGCTTCCTTGCTTGCTTCCTTGCTTGCTTCCTTGCTTCCTTGCTTGCTTCCTTGCTTGCTTCCTTCCTTGCTTGCTTGCTTGCTTCCTTCCTTGCTTCCTTCCTTGCTTCCTTCCTTGCTTGCTTGCCTGCCTGCTTGCCTGCCTGCCTGCCTTCCCTCCTCCTTTCTTTTCCTTTCCTTCCTTCTTTTCTTTCTTAGTATTTCCTCTCCTTCTTCCCTCTATCCATCCTTCCACCCTCCTTTCTTTCCGCTTTCCCAACATCCTTTATTCTTCTCTTTCCTCCTTCAATCTCTTCCTTCTTTTCCCTTTTCCCAATCTTTCCTCAAGTTGTCTTTTGGGGAGACACCATCCCTTGGAGCCGAGAAGGCTCAAGACCTTGCCAATCTGCATCTCCCAGAATCGTGTAGCAGGAGAGTTAAAGTGGGATCAAACCCCATTAATTCTACAGATGCAGCCTGGGTTGTTGGAAGGCAAAGGCCTGTTTCCCGTGAGGCGTTATTGAATGCCTGGGGAGCTTGCAATTGATTTAATATTCCTCGTTAACATTTGCATTGCCAAGACCTTGCTGGGTAATGAAGGTAATCAAATTAGCAAACCCTTGGCCAGGAGGACTAATGGGAGGGAAAGAGCCAGAGGTTCTGGGAAGCCTTAATTGGGGTCACCTTCCCAGGTTCCGACTTGGGAGAGGGCCAGCATGCCTTCCTTCCACTTTGCAAGACTGAGACATAGAAAAACTCAGCGAAAGCAGGTGGGGTGCATATACTGCCGTGCCTCAATGCCATGGAAGTTGTAGTTTGAGAAAGAAGGCTCAGGCCCTTCAACCGCAAGACGGCTCCATAATATTGAGACATGGCACTTCAAGTGGTATCAAACTGTATTAAATCTGCAATGTAGACACACACAATGATATTCAACAGAGGGTCTCAAATCTAGCTAGGAGCCAAAAAGGAACAAATACAGTTTTACCCCACTTTAATTGCCATGGATTCCTGGGAGTTGTAGTTTTGCGAGCTCTTGAGCCTTCTCTGCCAAAGAGTGCTACGGTGTCACCAAACTATGACTCCCGGGAATCCATAACTTTCTCAAGGCACAGAGAACCTCCATACGTTGTGGAAACAGATTCCATCCCTTTTTAGGGAGCCAACCCTACAAGGTTCCTTAGTGGATTTTGGAATTGGTACAGATTAAAATTCAATTCTTCTCCCCAAAAGAAGAGTTTCCATGCTGCTTCCCTCTTTCATCCTCCACCGCTGGTGGGATCAATGGATCTCAAAGGCGACGGAAATGATGATAAAGCGGCCTCCTTTTCTTGGAAACTTGTAAGCAACCGTTCTGTTGGCAGCTGGGAGCCATTACGATGACAGAGCCGAGCGGTTTAAGTAATACGAGCTCGTTTCATCTGTCCCATTAAATTTCTAATTTCTTTGGAGACACGTCCTTTGAATAAGTGAAAGAAATCCTCCGCGGATGCCATTCTTATCCCTTTTAATTAGCCGGATTTTGATGAAAATACTGGAGGAATGGTTCAATCAGGAAGACATCTACACTGGCTTTCTCCATCAAAGCTGGAGCAGCTCATGCATTTGGACGACGATTTTCAGAAACTCCTGGCAAACTAATGTTGGAATGAATTATCCAAAGCTGGGGCTGAAGTACAGAAATGTTTGATCTTCACTTCCAGAAATAATGGGAAATCCCAAGATGGGAGAAGGTCTCGAAACCAAAGCCTGTTCCGCAAGGCTGGAAGGAGTTAAGACATTCATCCCAGTGCAGTGAGTATCAAGGGTCTGCATTGTGGAAGCTGAAGGTGAATCAGGTGATAGAAATAGTCATAGGTTGGCTCTCATGGATGGTGGGAATCCATGTTGACGTCAACTTGTGGTGATCCCATGAATGAGAGATTTGCAAGTTCTCCACAAAGTTGATAAGGCCTTGGTTCAGGGTAACCTTTGTGGCTTCCTTGATTAAATCTACCCAACTCTAAGATGGCCTTTGTCGTCTCCTAGTTGTTGGCTTAGTGGCCCATCTGTTAATGTTTAACTTCTAGAAAATCTGCTTTGGAGAAAAATAACAACAATCGCAATGAGATACATTTGGGCCTATTGCAAAAAGATCCAAAAGTGTTCATGACTAGTGAATATTGGGTTTTCTTGCTCTTCTGCACTGTAATTTTCCCTGGAGGCCAAAATAAGGTTCCTCAATAGGAGCAGAGTGTTAAATCTGTGGTTCTCAACCTGTGGAGAACCACAGATGTTTTGGCCTTCAACTCCCAGCAATCCTAACAGCTGGTAAACTGGCTGGGATTTCTGGGAGTTGTACGGCAAAACACCTGGGGACCCATAGCTTGAGAACCAATACTCTAGATCAAAGGAGGTAATATTCTGCTTTGGTTATCACAATGTTGCACTCTGGCCTGAAGTCACCTTTGCACCCAGCACCATACAAGAGTCCAGTATTTCTAACAGTTTATTGAAGAAATCAAATATAATAAGGCAACAAGCAAAAGGCAATGTAAAAAGCAATGTCCAAAAAGCAATAGGAAAGAGGCTTTCAAAAGGCAATAGTCCAAACATCAGAGTTCTGATCAAAATGGACAAGGTACATTAAAAAAAACCAGAAATCAAAACATAGGCATAAATCCATAACCAGGAATACAGGACTGTGGCACAGCTGGCTGGGAGTCAACTGCATTAAGATCACTACTGTCCGAAAGGTCATGAGTTCGAAGCCAGCCTGGGTCGGAGTGAGCCCCCGACCAAAATTGTGTAGCTTGTTGTCGACCTTTGCATTCTGAAAGACAGTTGCATCTGTCAAGTAGGAAATTCAGGTACCAATTTGTGGGGAGGCTAAATTAACTGATTTATGAGGCCATAAAAATTTCCAGGAAGTATGCAAAGAATGAGGAAGCAACAGCTCCCCTGGTGGCCAGAAGCTGGAATGTTAAATAGCCTCTGAGTGTCTGTCTATATGTGTTGTGTGTCTATGGCATTGAATGTTTGCCATGTATATGTACATTGTAATCCGCCCTGAGTCCCCTGTGGGGTGAGAAGGGCGGAATATAAATACTGTAAATAAATAAATGAATAAACTTCTTCCAAAACATGAATCCATGGACATGAGCACAAGACTTTCCCAAAGATCTTAGACATAGACTTGAATGTGGAACAAGATCCAAAGTGTACATGGCAACGCAGCATTGCCTGCTCTAACCCTTTCAGTAAACAACACTTTAATTTAAGATCCACAAGCCATGAAGATATGCCTTTGACATCTGGTCTGTTTGAAGGATTTCTCATGAAGTCTCTGTGACCTCTGAGCCCCTCCTCCTGGAAATAGAGTCTCATACTCTTACTGACCTCAGGTGTTTCCCCAGGGGAAAAATCTTTCCCTTCCAGCTCCTTCTCTTCCGTTGCCAAGGAACAACCAGGGAAGGGTCTTCTCTATCAGCTGATGGGCAAACCTCTCCATCTCCTACCTGCTCTGAAGTCATTTATTTCTGACCAGACACAAACCTGCGCTCCCAGACAGAATTATGATCCAAAATCACCTCATTTCCCAAACTGGAAAGCCCATAATTCCTCCCAACCTCTGACTGTACAATCCCCTCGTCTTCAGCCTCTGGCTGAATCACTACACACAAATTAGGCCCTCAAATTATGAATGATTTCAGGTGGAACATGAACCCACAATCCCTAGCTCCATTGGAAATATACTGTAGCTGAGCTACATTGTGATCTTTGACTGCCCTACAGCAGTGGTTCTCAACCTGTGGGTCCCCAGGTGTTTTGGCCTACAACTTTCAGAAATCCCAACCAATTTACCAGCTGTTAGGATTTCAGGGAGTTGAAGGTCAAAACATCTGGGGACCCACAGGTTGAGACCCACTGCCCTACAGTTGCCTTTTAAGAGTTTCATCAGAATGTTGCTCCACCACACCTGGGAGTATAGGCGATAGCCTCACAATTTCCATAATCCCCAAACCATGCTTCTAGACACCTAGCAATGATGCCAAACCAAAGTGACAGAAGTTGCCCAACACTCTCAATTATCCTCCTGTATCCTCCTCCTGGGAACCCGTTCAGACTGGCTGACACCTGTGGCTGCCCATTGTCTCACCAGCTCAGACTGTTGTCCTCCCCAGGCTGGGGATACTACCATCATTGGCATCCATTACTGCAAACCCACCCCCATCCTTTCCTTCACACACCCCATGAGAGGAAGAATTAGCAATGGCCACAGAACTTCAAACTGAACAATGACAATTTATTAAATTTCCCCCATTAAGTTTTGAATTATTACGATCTTGCAGATGGTATAGGGTGATAAACACAAGGACAAATAGGCTGTGTGTGAGAGCTTTTATCCTGACTAAATTGAACACTGTGGTTTCACAATGATGTGGCATCAGGGCTTGTGCAATAGTGATTAGAATGTGGAAAGATGGATGTTTTGTTTTTGTAATTCTACATCTATAATGTGTATTGGGGATGGCATTTAATTTCGTTGTACGATGTACAATGTCAATAAAGTTACAGTATTCTAGAGTTATTCTATTCCACTTATCTCACCCTGAGTTTTTAACATTTTAACGCCTTATCTTTGTGATTTTAGATATCTCGTTGTATATTGTTTTTTATTTATATGTATGTATTTTATTGTGTTTATTGCCGATGTTTTGATTTTATTTTACTGTAATTTGTTGTTTGGGCTTGGCCTCATGTGAGCCGCTCCGAGTCCCCATTGGGGAGATGGGGGCGGGGTATAAATAAAGTTTATTATTATTATTCTATTCACACTTGGAGACCAATTGGCAACAGCGGTAGTCAGCGCATCCCAGTCAACCAGTCTGCAGATCCTAGTCTGCCACAATCTGGACCAATCGGCACTCAGGGCAGCAGATTGTTTGTTTCAAAGTGCTATAAATATATCTGCATGTTTGCATTAAGGTATGTTATTTTTTGGAAGGCTATCTTTATCTCTCTGGCTATCTCTCTGGCCATTGAGAATAAAACCTTTGATGTTACCATCAACCCAGTTGTGTCCTTTGAAAGCTTGGCACTCTGGGCCCCGAACCCCGAGTTTGAGTGGAGCTGAAATCACATAACGGTCAGACCTCACTTGGAAGGATACTGTGCCCAGTTTTGGGCATTAAAAGTCAAGGAGGGTATGGAGAGGACACGATCTTGGAGGGGTTGCAGGAAGGAAAGTGGGGCAGATATCCTTTGGAGGAAAAAGCAAGATAATGGTGAAGCCAACGGTTGAGACGTCTCCAAAGATGCGAGGAGAGCGCAGAAGGGAAGCCAAGGAATGGGCACCCGGCCTTGTAGCCTCAGCTGTCCTTCTTGCAAGACATGGCAGAAGGAATGGCTAAAAGTGGAAGAGCAGACGATACATCCCTTGAGTCCAGATGTCTTGTGTGAAAGACCCTCGGGGCAGGGAGCATGTGCATGGCTTTAGCGGGAGAGTTTCAGGTCCGCATGGACCAAGCTCAGGGTGAAGAAGCTGGAGCAGAAGGCCTGGCTCTGGATGGGTGATAGAAGACATTGGCGGAGCTCTCTCCCCGCAACCAGACCTCAAGAAAATAGGCAGAAATCCAATGCTGCCTGGAATACATTCTGGAAATGGCAAGTCTGCCTTTTCTTGGAAATATGGGAGCAGCGGCAAACAAGCTTGATCCATCTCCCATGGCTGAATAGCTCTGACTATCAGGATGTTCTTCCGAATGTTTAGGTGGAATCTCCACCATTTGAATCCATGGCTCCGTTGTGTCCGACAATGTAGAACAAATGCCGTTCAATCCCACTTTACCTGCCATGGCTCCATGCCATGGGATCCGGGGATTTGTTCTTAGGCAAGTCTTCCAGAGTTGTTATCCAATGCCTCCTTCTTCTCTACATTGTTCTCCTCCTCCTTTTTTCTTTTTTCTCCTTTTCCTTCCTTCACCTTATCATTATTTACTTCTTTCTTGTTCTCCTCCTTTGTCTCATTCACCTTTACCTGTTTTACTTTCTCTCCCTCCTCCTCCTCCACTTTCTTTGTGCCTTCTCCTTCATCTTCTCCTTTTCCTCTTCCTCATCCTCCTTCCATTTCCCCTTAGTCTTTCTTTTCTTCCTCCTCCTTCCCTTTCTTTGCCCCTTCTCCTTCAACTTCTCCTTTTCCCCATCCTTGTGCTCCTCTTAGTCTTTCTTTTCTTCCTCCACTTTCTTTACCCCTTCTCCTTCATCTTCTCGTTTTCCTCTTCCTCATCCTCCTTCCATTTCCCCTTAGTCTTTCTTTTCTTCCTCCTTCTTTACTTTACTTGCCCCTTCTCCTTCATCTTCTCTTTTTCTTCTTCTCGTCCTCCTTCCCTGTCTCCTCTTTGTCTCTTTTTCTTCCTCCTTCTTCACTTTCTTTGCCCAGTCTCCTTCTCCTATTCCTCATCCTCCTTCCCTGTCTCCTCTTAGTCTTTCTTTTCTTCCTCCTTCATTTTCTTTGTGCCATTTCCTTCAACCTCTCCTTTTCCTCTTTCTCATCCTCCTTCCATTTCCTCTTAGTTATTATTTTCTTCCCTCTTCTTCACTTTCCTTGCCCCTTCATCTTCTCCTTCCCCTCTTCATTGTCCTCCTTCACTGTCTCCTCTTAGTCTTTCTTTTCTTCCTCCTCCTTCCCTTTCTTTGCCCCTTCTCCTTCATCTTCTCCTTTTCCTCATCCTTGTGCTCCTCTTAGTCTTTCTTTTCTTCCTCCACTTTCTTTACCCCTTCTCCTTCATCTTCTCCTTTTTCTCTTCATCCTCCTCCTTTCCTGTCTTCTCTTAGTCTTTCTTTTCCTCCTCCCCCTTCACTTTCTTTACCCTTTCTCCTTCATCTTCTCCTATTCCCCCTCCTTCCCTGTCTCCTCTTTTTTTCTTCCTCCTTCTTCACTTTCATTGCCCATTTTGCTCCTCCTCCTCCACCTCCTTCTTTATGTTCTTTTCTTCTATCTTTGACAGGAAAAGCTCAAGGCCTTGCAAAACTACAACTCCCAGAATTTCATAGCATGGAGCCATGGATGTTCAAACATTCATTTGACACTGTAGAACAGGCATGGACAAACTTCGGCCCTCCAGGTGTTTTGGACTTCAACTCCCACAATTCCTAACAGCCGGTTAAGGATCAAATGGCACAGATCCTAAAAAGACTTGGATTTTACCAACTTTTCTTCCAACATGAGAACTGGGCTAGAAGTTGCCTTTGAAGGACATCGAAGACTTGTCATTGGGAGGGTTACTCCGCCGAGAGCCGAAAATCCAAGTTCCGCCCCAAAGCTCCCAGTGAAAACGCTATATATTTGGATATGTATATAGGTTTTTCAGTCTCTGTTGACTCTGTAAATTATTCAGTGTCTAAATTATTCAGCGGCTTAAATTATTTTTATTGTTTAAAATTCCAAATGTCCCCAGCTGGTTTTTATGGCAAGTTGTGCAGAAGGATCTGATGATATTGCGCTGGCTATTAATATTTCACTCAATAAAGGAATTAGTCCATCAATGATTGTTCCGGCCACCGCTGACATCGATCTGGAGGGATGCTTAGGGATTGGGGAAGTTGCAGTTTCAAGGCTTTGCAAAAGTATAACTCCCAGGATTCCATGGCATTGAACCATGGCACTTAAAGTGGCGCCAAACTGCACTGACTCCTCATTGTGGATGCACTAATGGTTGACTTTCGTGCCAGGAATATTTAACAGTCTCTGGAATGGTGATAAATCTGGGCCTAAGTGGCAGCTTTGAACTCATCGTGATGGATGAAGTCGTGCCGGAGTTGGGCTATTAATAATAAAATTAAGGCTCTTAATTAATTTTATCCGATGAGTCCTCGGCCGTTTAATTAATCCATGGCGCTAGGTCGAAATGACACGCAGACAAACTTCTGAAACTTCTCATAAATGTCAGGTAAAGATATTCCACCTGAATATGAGGACAAATACTTCTAATATTTAGCAATGGAATCCTGGGATATGTAATTTGGGGAGGACAAGTTCTAAGGCTTTGGAAAACTAGAACTCCCGGCATTCCATGGCATTGAACTACGGCAGTCAAAGTGGTGTCAAACCACATGAATTCCACAGTGAAGATGCAACTAGAGAAGGATCAAGACCCTGGGAAACTACAATTGCCAAGATGCTGTAGCATTGAGCATGGGGGTTAAAGTGGTACCAAACTGCATTCATCCTACACTGTAGATGCACCCCTGTCATTACATAATAATAATAATAATAAATATTATAGAATCATTGAATCATGCAGTTGGGCCATCCAGTCCAATGCCCTGCCAAGAAGCAGGAAAATCACATTCAAAGCACCTCGACAGATGGCCACCCAGCCTCTGTTTAAAAGCCTCCAAAGGAGCCAAAACATTACTTATATGAGTCTTCAGGTCCCTGTTTCAGAGCATTTGATTCCATTTGTTTCAATAACTTGCCACTTAGACCTTTTTTTCCCTTTCGGAGGGGATAATTGGTCAATTAATCAGATTAAAGCATTGGTAAACGCACAAGTCGCATTGACTCAGAGGGAGGGCAAATATTAATTGGCTGCGATGAAAGGCTCTTTTGTTTGACTTTCCCCCCAATTTTTGCTCCTCTTGACTTTAGAGCTCTTCAACCTAGAAAAAAATTGTGTATCTTCCTCTTAAAACTGGAAACAGGATCGAAGAAACCCTTGGATCTTCTAATTGCCAAAACACAGAAAGATTAGTTGGAAGATGAGCAAGGTTTCCGCAAGGGAGGTTTGCAGAATTATGCCCTAATTCTCCAAATGTCTGCTTTTGGTTGCACAGTCCTCTGAGGCTGAGAGAGTGTGACTTGCCCAAGATCACCTGGTGGGTCTCCATAGGCACGTCTGCACTGTAGAATACATGAAGTTGGATGCCACTTTAATCCCAATTCTGGATTCTATTGAATCATTCCAGTTGGAAGAGGCATCTTCTCCTTTTCCTCCGCTTCATCTTTTTGCTTCCTCTCCTCTTTCTTCTCTTTCTCTTTCACTTTCTCTTCCTTCTTTTCCTTCTCATTGATCTTCTCTTCCTCTCTTTGCTTCTCATTCTCTATCTCCCCCTTCTTCTCTTTCTCCTCCTGCATTTTAATATGAACGCTTGGCTCTGAATGCCAGAAAGCCAGAGTGTGGAAACTGGACTTCCCTCCTCCTCCTCCTCCTCCTCTCTGTTGCCCACAGATGGCCTGGCCCATGCTATGATGTCCAATGCCCTAGCCCTCTAAATGGTTGTTGTTGGTTGCAGCCTCAAAGCAGCCTCTGAAGGGAATGTGCTGACTCCCTGCTAAACCGTGGAGAGGCAGAGGGAGAAAAATAATAAAAGGGAAAACATTGACGTTTGACGCAAACGAGAACGTGCAGATGTCAAAGCCGATGAGGATCGTTTACTAGAGAGATGGGGATCAGGCAGCTCTTTGGCACGTCTTCCTCTCCGTTTATTAAAGGTTGTGTCAGAAGGCATTTCTCCTAATCCCGGATCAGGCGCCATTACGACAGCTCCGTTTTGGGTTTTTAATGAATGAGACGGTGTCGGCGGCGAAGGGGAGGGGGACAAGAAAACAAATATAGATACGGGGAGAAATGATGGTATGATGTGGGAAGAATTGGGGCAGCAACGGAGACAAGCCATAGAACACAATCGGAGATTTGGCGCATGGATCGGAATAAGCCAAAACATTGGGGAATCCTGGATGGCAGGCCTACCAAATGTGGCCATGGTCTCTAAAGATAGCGGCTCAAAATCTCAGCCACATTGAAGCCATTGGGTCAATGGGGATGGTTCACTAGTCAAGTATTGAGCCAATGGGCCTGCCACAGGTTTCCATTCATCTCAACCAGAGCAGGCCCGTTGGCTCAACAGTTGAGTCAACTCTTCAGCCAACTTTTGGCCAAGGAGGGAAGCTTTAATAAATTAAATAAACCAAGCTGTTTCCATCTCTTACAGTCTTAGGGCCCTTCCACACAGCCATATGACCCAGAATATCAAGGCAGATAATCAACAATATCTGTATTGAACCATGTTATCTGAGTCTACACTGCCATATAATCCATTTCAATGTGGATTTTATAACAGCTGTGTGGGAGGGGCCTTAGACTCCTAGAGTTGGAAGACAGAATCCAAGCCCTCCTGATAGCTGGCCACCCAGCCTCTGTTTAAAGACTCCATATAGACTACAAGTGCCATAGCATTGAACCTTCAAGTGGTGCCAAACTGCATCCATTCTGCACTGTAGTTGCAGCCATAGTTACATCAGGTGATGCAGGATCCAGGCCTTCCCATGGTTGGACTGCAAAGCACATAATGGACTACAGGGGCTGCGGTAGCGCAATGGGTTGTGCTGCTGAACTGCTGACCTGAAGGTTACCAGTTTGAATCCGCGGGACAGGGTGAGTTCCTGCTGTTAACCCTAGCTCCTGCCAACCTAGAAGTTCAAAAACATGCAAATATTAGTAGATCAATAAGTACCGGCTTGGTGGGATAAGGCAAAAAGTCCCTCCAAGCAGTGATCCTGGCCACATGACCAGGAGGTGTGTTTACGGACAACGCAGGCTCCTCAGCTTGGAAATGGAGAACAGTATCTCCCCAGAGCTGGAGATGAGCACCGCTTCCAGAGCCAGAAATGAAAGAAGCCGTTGCCTTTGTCTGTGTATTTGTGTCTCATTGTATTTCATTGTAACAAGGCATTGGATGTTTGTCTGTGTCTGTTTATATGCCGCAATCCGCTCTGAGTTCCCCCGGGGAGAAGGGCAGAATATAGGTTTTCCCCTGACATTAAGTCCAGCCGTGTCCGACTCTGGGGGGTTGTGTTCATCTCCATTTCTAAGCCAAAGAGCCGGCATTGTCCGTAGACACCTCCAAGATCATGTGGTCGGCATGACAGCATGGAGCATCCTTACCTTCCCACCGGAACAGTACCTATTGATCTTCACATTTGCATGTTTTCGAACTGCTAGGATGGCAGAAGCTGGGGCTAACAGCGGGAGCTTACCACACTTCCTGGATTTGAATCTGTGACCTTTTGGTTAGCAACTTCAGCAGCTCAGTGCTTTAACCCACTGCACCACTGATGTCTCCATATTTATTATTGTTGTTATTATTATTATTATTATTAAACCTTTGAATATGAGACTTGCCTTTCTCCTCACTTCTTTCCAAAGAAAACGGAGCAAAAAGCCAGCCTATGAATTGCGGCCTACTTTGGACTCAATAAAATGACACGCCTTTTTGGAGAGAAGCAATTTCTAATGTTTTGGTCCCTTTAATTTTGGGGCACATTTTGAAGGTTCCAATTTTTCTGGTGCCCAAAAGGCATGAGGTATTGGAAAGAACCATCCCAAATCCTCAGCTGAAGCACCTGGAGATGTCTTGCCAGGCTGACCTTCCCACTGTCGTCATCTCCTCCTTTGATGGATCCTAATGGGACCCCTTTCAAGCACTGCCTGTATTGCCAGGACTTCAAAGGAGGCCAGCCTCCTCCCCCTTTTTGTATTCCCTTAAAAAGCATCTTCCTCACAAATTATATCACGGCGCTTCTTCGAGGATGTCAATGTCGCCCAATTTGCAGCATCCTCATTAAAGGCAGGGGGCCCTGAGAAAAAAGGAAAGCCTCCTGTACTAATTTAACTGCTGGAAGGGATCATTTTCCCTAATGAGAAAAGAGGATTCAGTCATATGCAAACCCACGTTCCCTCCCTCCTTTCCTCCTTCTTTCCTTCTCTCCTTCCTTACTTTCCCCCTCTTTCTTTCCTTTCTGCCTTTCTTACTTCCCTCCCAATCTCCCTTCCTGCTTCTAGCCTTCCCTCCATCCTTTCTTTCTTAGCTCCTTCCATTTTTCTTTCCTTTTTTCTTTCCCTTCTTTCCCTCCTTCTTCCTTTCCTTATCTTTCATTTCCTTTCCTCTTTTCTTCCTTAACTCTTTCTTTCCTGACTTTCTTTCCTCCTTCTTTCCTTCTCTCCCTTTTTTATTTTCTTACCTCCTTCTTTCCTTTCCTTGCTGCATCCCCTCCTTCCTTCCCTTCCCCCCCTCAATTACTTTCCTTTAGTTCTTCCTTCCTTTTCTCACTCTTTCCTTCATTTTTGATTTTTCCTTCTTTCCTTTCCTCCTTCCTTCCTTCCTTAACTCTTTCTTTCCTTTCCCTTTTTTCTCCTTCGTCCCCTTCTTCTTCCCTCTCCTTCCTTCCTTCCACCTTCCTTTTGCATTTCCTTCCCTCTTTCTCTCCTTCTATTCCCCCTCCTCTATATCATCACCATGAGAACATTTCCAGCTCTTGATGTTTGCAAAATGTGTGTCTTGATATTTATTTATTTATTCATTTATTGTTTCGACTTCTAGACCGCTCCTTCTAGAAGCTCGTGATGGTTTACAACATGATAAAACACACATAATAATAAAATCCACACATTAGTACATTAAAACACATTAAACTAAATCTCTACATTCTATTACACTTTAAATGAGGACTAACAACAAGGTGATAAGACGTTACTCTAGTGAGAATGCTTGACGGAAGAGGACCGTCTTACATGCTCTTCTGAAGAAGGACCGTTCTGTGATTCCTCGCACTTCATCGGGCAGGGTATTCCACATTGTTGGTGCCACCGCCGAGAAGGCTCTTTGCCTAGTTGTGGACAGATGGTATGTCTGGACAGATGGGACACTAAGAAAGTTTTGTTCTTCGGATCGCAACGATCTCTGGGGAACATGTGGGGAGAGGCAGTCCCTCAAGTACACAGGCCCTAGACCATATAAAGCCTTAAAGGTTAGCACCAGCACCTTAAAAGCAATCCGGTACTGGTACTCTATTGGAAGCCAGTGCACTTGCTGGAGGATTGGTGTGATATGGGATCTCGCTGGTGCCCCAGCGAGAAGACGAGCCGCAGGATTCTGCACTAGCTTGAGTTTCCGGGTTACTCTCAAGGGAAGGCCAATGTAAAGGGCGTTACAGTAGTTCAACCTCGAGATGACCGTCGCCTGGATCACTGTGGTCAGGTCATTCCCCGATAGGTAAGGTGCCAGTCGCCTAGCTTGGTGCAGATGGAAAAATGCGGTTTTGCTGACCATAGAAACCTGGCCTCCATGGTCAGCGTAGAGTCTAACTGAGCTCTCAAGCTTTTTACTACCAATGACGGGCATAGTGCCTCACCATCCAAGGTAGGCAGCCGGCACTCTCCCCCACCCGGGCGGCCCAGCCACAAGATCTCCGTCCTTGATGGATTCACCTTAAACCGGCTAGATCGTAGTCATCCAGTCACAGCTTCAAGGCACTGATGGAAAGAATCGGGTACGGAGTCTGGCCGGCCTTCCATCCTCAGCACCAGCTGGGTGTCATCAGCGTACTGATGACACTCCAGACCAAAACTACGCACCAGCTGGGCTAATGGGCACATATAGATGTTGAATAATAAAGGAGAGAGGATCACCCCCTGAGGCAGTGTTTCCCAACCTTTTTTGAGCCGTGACACACTTTTAACATTAAAAAAATCCGGGGGCACACCACCAACCAAAATGACACAAAATGACACTCTAACACAGTAAAGAATGGTTGGGGGTTGGTGGCCTGCTGGGAGCAGCTGCTGGGAGTGCCGAAGCCGGGGAGGGGGCGGAGACAGGCTGCGCCATGCCCCGCCCCCTACCCCCGGCTTCACCTCTCGCAGCAGCTGCTCCAGCCTTGAGGGGGCAGTGCCAAGCCAGCGGTGCCAGAGCCAGTACAGTGCTGGCTTGGCACTGTCCCTCCAAGACTGGAGCAGCTGCTGGGAGTGCCGAAGCCAAAGGGAGGGGGCAGAGCCAGGCCGCACCATGCCCCGCCCCTCCCCCTAGCTTCAGCTCACCTACAGGCCACGCCATGCCCCGCCCCCTCCCCCCAGCTTCAGCTCTCCTACAGAGGAGGAGCATGAGCGGTGAACGGGCTTCAGTGGGCGGGGCTCCTCCTCCACGCGGCTTCAGCGAGCGAGGGGCGAGAGTCATGGTGGGAGTCATGGCGGATTGGAGGCTGGCTGGGGAAACAGTTGAAGGAGGCGGCGCCCGGTCCCCTTCTTCTTTTCTTCGCCACTGCCCGGCTCTTCCTCCTCCTCCCCCAAGCAGCAGGAGTTCGGCAGGAAGGGGGGGGAGGAAGGGGGGCAGAGAGCTTTTCTCGCGGCACAGCAGGAGGTCCGTCACGGCACACTAGTGTGCCCCGGCACACTGGTTGAGAAAGACTGCCCTGAGGGACCCCACAATTAAGTGGAAGTCTCTCCAAGACGGCCTCTCCCTTCACCACTCACTGACCCCGATCCCGGAGGAAGGAGGATACCCATTTAAGGGCAGTCCCCCTTACCCCCGAAACCGTTAAGCGGTGGATCAATAGTGCGTGATCGACAGTATCAAAAGCTGCCGTGAGATCCAATAACACGAGCAGCGCTGATCCTCCTTGGTCCAACTGGCAGCACAGCTGATCTGTGATGGAGACCACCACAGTCTCCGTCCCGTGCCCTGCATGGAAGCCGGACTGGAAAGGGTTGAGACTGGCTGTGTCATTTAAGAACTGCTGCAGCTGTCCCGCTGCTGCCCTCTCAATCACCTTGCCCAGAAATGATAAATTCGAAACTGGGCGGTAACTGGAGGGAACCGAGCAATCTAAGTTCGGCTTCTTCAGCAGCGGACTTACCATCGCCTCTTTTAAGCCCTCTGGAAATACTCCTTGCTCAAGGGAGCAGTTGACTATGTTCAGCAGAGGGCCTCGTAACCTCTCCCAGCAAGATCTAACAAGCCAGGAGGGGCACGGATCGAGGGAGCAAGTAGTTGGTCTTGCTGCAAGTATGATCTTATCGACAGCCTCTACGTCTAGCAGGTGGAAACGGTCGAAGGCGGGCCCATCGACTGGCACCGGAGTATCGAGTTCACTCACTGTATCAACCGTGGTTGGGTGGTCCTGGCGGAGCATTGAGATCTTATCTGTAAAATAGATCTGAAAAACCTCAGCAGATGGTGCCAAATCATTGCTCTTTGGGACGGTAGGAACCGTCGTGACTGAATAATCTTGAATAATTGTCTGGGTGTGAGCTAATTAATATGGAACAAAACATCCTTGTAGATTATAGAAACATTCTGAAGAATGAGAAACCCAATCTTGTTACCAAACTAGGAAGGAAACCAATAGCCAGGCAACCAGATAATGAGAACAACAACCTCCATGAACCTTTTACATCTGTCGAATTGGAAAATGGCTCTCAATAAATGTCAAAATGGCAAAGCAGCTGGCCTGGATGATCTACGGATGGAACTAATTAAGAACTTTAGCCCAAAAGCAAGGTGCCGGCTGCTGAAGCTCATGAAAGACTGCATTGCATCCTGTCAGATCCCTAAAATCTGGCGGAAAGCAAGAGTCATAGCCATTTTGAAACCAGGCAAAACCCGTCAATATCCAAAAAGCTATAGACTAAGCTAATCTTCTTGTTGTGCCATCTTTATAAAGTTCTAGAGGGACTTATCCTGCACAGAATTATGTAAAAATATGAGGGCGGGTCAATAAGTCCGTGACTTTTTTAATTTCCCACCTCTTAACTGAAAGGGCAACACTGCTCCTGTCAACAGGCATCTGTCAGTTGACTCCTGTCAAAATTTGAACAAACTGCGTCATTTAGTTTGTGTTTGACAGCCATTGATAGCAGACTACTGCGTGATTTGAGGAGAAAATGGAAAAAAGTGAATTTCATGTGCTCATTAAGCATTATTTTTTGTGGAAAAAACCATCACTCAAAGCAAGGCTAAGCTTGATAAATACTATGGTGACTCTGCACCATCAATTTCAATGGTAAAAAAGTGGTTTACTGAATTTCGTTGTGGCCGTACAAGCACGGAAGATGCCGAACGTTCTGGATGCCCAGTTGAGGTCTCTACACCCGAAACAATTGAAAAATTCACGATATGGTGTTGGCTGATCGGAGATTGAAAGTGCGAGAGACTGTGGAAGCCATAGGCATCTCACGTGGCTCGGTGGTTTCAATTTTAAATGATCACTTGGGTATGAGAAAGCTTTCCGCAAGATGGGTGCCATGTTTGCTCACAACTGACCACAAATGAAAATCATGTGGCAGTTTCGCAGGAGTGTTTGGCGTTGTTCAACCGCAATATGGATGGGTTTTTGTAACCGTGGACGAAACGTGGATCCACCACAACACACCAGAGACCAAACAGCAGTCAAAACAGTGGGTTTCTCAGGGTGAATCGATGTCAAAGAAGGCCAAGGTGGGTTTGTCAGCCAATAAAGTAATGGCTACGGTTTTTTGGGGTGCACGCAGTATAATCCACATTGACTAACTTCAAAAGGGTAAAACAATCAATGGTGAATATTATGCCAATTTATTGGGTCGATTTAATTAGGATTTGAAAAAAAGCAACCGCATTTGGCCAAGAAAAAAGTTATTTTGCACCAGGACAATGCAAGGGTGCACACATGTGCAGTTGCCATGGCAACAATCCATGAATTGGGATATGAATTGCTCCCTCATCAGCCCTATTGCACTTCTGCTGCTTGTCACAGTATTGTGGGAATGGGATTTTAATTGGGGTTTTATTTTGGTTTTACTGTGTTTATGTTTTATTTGCTATTTTAATCTTGTAAACCGCTCTGGGGTCCAGAGAGAGCGGTATATTAAGTGGAACTAATAAATAAATAAATAAATAAATAAATAAATAAATAAATAAATAGTTTTCCAGATTTCGCCCCGAGTGACTATTTCTTGTTTCCAAACCTGAAGAAATGGCTCAGCGGAAAGAGATTTGACTCCAACAATGAAATCGTCTCACAAACAAATACCTGTTTTGATGACCTTGACAAATCTTATTTTTTTGGAAGGGATAAAAAAATTGGAGAAATGTTGGACAAAGTGTATAGAGCTCAAAGGAGACTACATTGAAAAATAAAATGATTTTTTATCCAAAAACCTGTGTTTCATTCAAAAAGTCACAGACTTATTGACCCGCCCTCGTAGATCCATGCATCATCCCACAGCGAACTGTTTTCAGGAAAGGGTTAAGCTGCACATCGCAGGTGCTGAACCTGACTCAGCACATAGACGATGGCTTTGAAAGACAGCAGATTACAAGCACTGTCTTCATAGATCTGTCAGCAGCTAATGATACTGTAAATCATCACCTCCCTCTGAGAAAAATGTATAATATCACAAAGAATTACTACCTCACCCACTTCATGGGAAATCTGCTACAAAACAGGAGCTTTTTTGTTGTATCCAGGGTCAGAGATGCAGATGGCAAAAATGGAAGAATGGCCTGCCTCAGGGGAGTATTCTTGCTCCATCAATATTTAACATTTACACAAATAATAATAATAATATTTATTTATACCCCGCCACCATCTCCCCAACAGGGACTCAGGGCGGCTTACATGAGGCTAAGCCCAACAGTGCATTACCATAAAATAATACAAAACAAAACACAAAACAGAAACACAATAAGGTAAATAAATCATAAAAATACACTAAACAATAAAAAAAAATAATACAATAAGATAAAATCATTCAGACACAATAACAATGAGTGGGCCATGTGTAAAAGATAAAATGTTAAAAAATGTTAAAAACCCAGGGTGAGATAATAATGGAGCTGACATTCTGTAAGGGAGAGACTCATAGAACGGAGTCATTGGGTTAGGCCTTCTAATAGAGGGGAAGAATTATTCTATAGGTAAAGGATTGAAGGTACAGCTAAAAAGGAGGGGGGGGGGAGGTTAATTTCCAAATGCGCACTGGAAGAACCAGGCTTTAAGATCCTTCTTGAAAGTTGCTAAAGTGTGGGCTTTCCTAATCTCAGCTGGTAATGACCAGCCACTGCCAGAAGGGACAGAGAGTTTCATCTATGCTGACGATCGTGCCATCACCGCACCAGCAGGGAGCTTTGAAATAGTTGAACAGATGCTCTCCGAAGCTTTAGGTGCTCTTGCTACCCATTACAGGGAAAACCAAATGATTCATAATCCATCTAAAATGCAGACAGGTGCTTTTCAACATGCGAGTGTGGAGAAGAGCAAACTACAGACCACTTACTACAATGTAGCCTGAGCCCTGCCGCATGTACAATGGAGCGACACCAGAGGACCTCCAAGTTTCCAGCATCTAGTCAAAAGACATTTAATATAATGCCAAGTTTTTAAACTTTGTGGTTTTTAATACATTATAACTGTATTCTCAATTTACTTCTGACACAATCAATAAATTAAATAAAACAGAAACATTTATGTGTGCCATCGTTTCATTGCAATGGTTTACTTTCCAGACAATCAGGAAATGTCATTGAGTAGGAGAATAAACTGCCAATCCATTCTTTATATATATATCCCTGCTCTTTGAGGACCTGAAGCTCAAGACTATAATCCCAAGCCCCCTTTCCCTGCAAAAATGGGGGAGGGGTGGGAGTTTGCACAGAAAATAATGTTCCCTGCAGAGAAAATACAATGTGCTGCACAAGCGCATCTGTTCTTTTGCAGAAATCTTTGGCAGACAAAAAACATCCAATTTCTTCCCCTTCTCTCAAAATTATTCCTGTGCAATGTCCAAATGCAAGGAGAATATTCATTTTCTCCCACAGCAGGGAGAAGGCGACTTTAATTATTTGTCCTTGCAAGCGAGTAGGAAATAATCGAGAGTTTGCATCCCAGAAATATATGGTGCGACTGGGAATGGCTCGTGTTCTCATTTTCATATGGAAGGAGAGAGAGAGAAAAAACAAACCCTTTGCCTTGCTAGACACTGAAGCAGATTTTCCCCCTCAGGCCTTGGAGAAGATACTTTGGCTGCCAATCCCTGCATTATTGATCGCAAGATGAGTAATGATGGGATGTGTAGTACAAAAGCATGTGACTGTGCCACTTTCACGGCTTGCCTTTCTTCCAGAGTCCTTAATAGGGAGTAACTGTCCTATAAAGCTTTTTATCGTCCTTTTCTTTTAATGCTGGCAAAGAAATCAAATAAAGAGGAAAGAGTTGGCCTCCTGCCTGTCTTTGGCAAGTAGGGCTTGTCTAAGAAAATCCAATGTAAAATTCATTGGGTTGCCATAACTCAATAAGAGACTTGGAGGCACAGGAAAGAGGCCCCTTTGGACTATCATTCCCGGTATTCCCCACCCAAGATCTGAAAAGAAGCTCAGAAGGCCTATCAATGTCATGAAGACCCTATTTCAGAGGAAGGAACTGGCAAAACCACAATTCTTTGCTAAAAAAAAACCCTACACAATTCATAGTAAGGTAAGGTAAAGGTTTTCCCCTGACATTAAGTCCAGGTGTGTCCGACTCTGGGGTTGGTGCTCATCTCCATTTCAAAACCGAAGAGCCGGTGTTGTCCGTAGACACCTCCAAGGTCATGTGGCCAGCATGACTGCATGGAGTGCCGTTACCTTCCTGCCGGAGTGATACCTATTGCATGTTTTCGAACAGCTAGGTTGGCAGAAGCTGGGGCTGACAGCGGAGGCTCGCGCCACTTCCCAGATTCGAACCAGTGACCTTTCAGTCAACAGGTTTAGCAGCTCAGCGGTTTAACCCACTGCACCACTGAGGGCTCCACAATTCATGAGGTCACTCAAAGTCAATAAGTGATTCCTAATCCATTTAAAATGCAGGCGTGCGCTTTTCACCTTAAGAACAGACAAGCATATTGAGCTGGGAAGGTCTCCCATTGGAGCACTGCGCAACACCCAAATACCTGGGAGTCACTCTGGACTGTGCTCTGACTTCTAAGAAGCACTGCTTGAATATCAAGCAAAAAGTGGGTGCTAGAAATAATATCATACTTTCACTGACTGGCACAACCTGGGGATCACAACCAGACACAGTGAAGACATCTGTCCTTGCATTTTGCCACTCTACTGCTGAATATGCACGCCCGGTATGGAATACATCTCACCACGTTAAAACAGTGTATGGGGCTCTTAATGAGATATGCCACATTATCACAGGATGTCTATGCCCCACACCACTGGAGAAATTATACTGTTTAGCCGGTATTGCACCACCTGACATCTGTAGGAAGTAGCAGCCAGTAATGAAAGGACCAAGGCATGGAGATCTCTGGCCCATCCTCTGTTCAGATATCAGCTTCTGGCCAAAGGAAATTTAGTACAATACCAAGTTTTTTACTTTGTCATTTTTCTATATGTTATAAATGTATTTCGAATTCACTTCTGGCACAACAAATAAATACGAGGTGACTTCAATGCTGGAGTTGATGGGAACAGCAGTCCAAAAAGAATGGTCTTCTCCAAGCCTAGAAGGACCACTGATGCATCCAAGGTACTGTAGACTCAATTGCAGGGGAAGAAATCGGCAAAGCTACCTCTGTTCAAGAAAAACCCTACAATATTCATGAGGTCATCATAAGTTCACAGGAGACTTGAAGGCACAAAATCTGACCGTGTTCCCTTTTCCTTCCAAATGCAGTAGACTAGAACATTTACAGCAGTGTTTCTCAACCTTCCTAATGCTGTGACCCCTTAATACAATTCCTCATGTTGTAGTGACCCCCAACCATAACATTATTTTACATTGATTTACATTATGTTGCTACTTCATAACTGTCATTTTGCTACTGTGATGAATTTTAATGTAAGAATCTGATATGCAGGATGTATTTTCATTCTGGACCAAATCTAGCATACTGAATACTGGTGGGGTGGGGGTTGATCTTGTCATTTGGGAGTTGTAGTTGCTGGGATTTACAAAGAGCATTCTGAACCCTACCAACGATAGAATTGGGCTAAACTTCCTACACAGAGCCCCCATGACCAACAGAAAATACTGTGTTTTCTGATAGTCTTTAGTGACCCCTCTGACACCCCCTCATGACCTACCCAGAGGTCCCGACCCGCAGGTTGAGAAACACTGGTCTAGAGGATGGGGACAGGGGCCTTTCTGGATTGTCATTCCCAGCATTCTGCACCCAGGTCACATTGCGCTTGCTCTCCCTTTTGTCAATTTCTACAAAACAGTGATACATTTGTGTCCCTATTGCCATGTAATTCAACCTCCCTTTTTATGGAGGTGACAGTTGATAATATGGATGTCTCCTTCCCGGGAGGCGTTTCCAAAAACAGGCAACATTTTTGCGATTTCCCGAAACCAAGACCTTGGCACCCGTCCGATGTTGAGGATCAGCCTCCCTTGGCTGAACCCATTCCTCTTTTATCCCCCCCCCCCCCTTTAGATTGTTTCATTATGTTTGGCAAAGATTTCCAGCATTGCCACGTTTCGGAGGCACTTAACATCTCCCAGCGCGCGGGGATTATATTGTTGAAACACATTCCGATAATTGACTCTCTTTGTCGAAAGAAAGCAGCCATCTCCCCGCCTCCTGCTGCCAACCAAACCAAACCCTGCGGGGGCATAAATGGCTAGGAATGGAGGTCATAAATCCCCCAAACCACAGGGACAATACATGATGAAGTGTTCCTCAGAGAGCGTTTTTCAACTTGATGGACTTGGCTGGGTTGTCACTCCTGGAAGGTTTGTGGGCCAAAGGTTGAAGAAATCAAGAGAAGGAGTTGGGAAGCAGGTCTGCAGAAGGCTTCACCCCATAAGTGCCCAAAAGGCAGCCCTAAAATCCCAGCAGTGTGCCATCTGCGGCTCTTGTATACCAGTCAAGTGGTGTTTTCTACTCCAGTTGGATACCAAAGCTCCCAGATTCCTTAAGTGAGATGAAATTCAGTACCATGGATAGCTCCAGAAATGCAGAATGGATTGACCATTTCCTTGAAAGTTTCATGAGTACAGTGTTCCCTCGCTACTTCACGGTTTTCTTATTGCGGACTCGCTGTTTTGCGGATTTTTTTAAAAAAAAAATCATGGTATTTTTGTTGTTTTGTGGGATTTTGCCACCGCTCTACGGGGCACTTTCCCTCCTCAGTCCTCCTTCCTTCCCTCCAGCCTTGAAGGGCCTTTCCTTCCTTCCTTCCCTTCACTTTATTTTCAGTTTATAAAGACTTAAAATAGTGTATAACTACTAAAATAATGTATAAATATTAAAATAAATAGAGCATCCCTACATTGCATTTTTTCAAATTTAACTATTGGTTCAGTTTAGGAGCAATGGCAGATAATGGTAGGAATTGTAGTTTAACCACATCCTTATGCATTTTTCTAATGGGACTATTCATAAAATCCCCAAACAAACAATGATTATTTCTAGGTTGCTGTGAGTTTTTTTGGACTGTATGGCCATGTTCCAGAAGCATTCTCTGCTACATACAGCCATACAGCCTGGAAAACTCACAGCAACCCAGTGATTCCAGCTATGAAAGTCTTGGACAACAAATGATTATTCCTAATGTTTCTCTTCCCAAAACACCTAACCCAGGCATCATTATATAGTTTTATATAAGTCTAAATGGGGACAGATGTTCTCTTTCTCTTCCCTGCCTAAGCCAGGCAGATTGACTCTTGAAAAGATCCTTGAAAAGATCCTCATTCCTTGCTTTTGCTCCTCTTTTCCTAAGAGGTCCTTTTTTTCTTTATTTCATTATGATGATGATTTTGGTCTCCATCTTCTTGGAAACCACAACATGTCTTCAGGATCAGGAGCCAAGCAAACGTCAAAAGACTAACATGACAGAAATCCCTCTGCAAATATTGGCAAACGTGCCGCATATTGATGTTCCAGCTTGGCACGCGGCGAAAAAAAATATTATCTGTCCGGACGCCGGAGTTGGAAATGCAGAAAGCAATCAAAACATGTTTGTTCTGGGGGTTCATTTTGAAGATTTGCCTCGGCGCTTCGACACCGTCAGAGACAAGGAAGGCAGCCATTAAGTGCTTTGACTCCAAAGTAATGGAGTCCCACCGAATCAATGGGATTTTCTTACAGGTTGACATTTCAACCCAATATTGATCCAAAGGGTCTACTGTATTTGAGACTTGCTGCTTCAGTTTACAGGTCCAGGTATGTTAAGCCACACTGATAAACTCCAATCTGTTAGGAACACAATCATATACAGTGGTTTGAGCATCCAGACCTAGTTTGAATCCCTGAAAGGTTTGGGAGGCGCCAGCCCTTATTGGCAGAGAAAGCCCCAGGTGTTGGAAAACTACAACTCCTAGGATGTGTGTTATCAAAAAATTGATCCCCCCTCCCAGAAGATAGACTCCACACAAGTCCCAAAATCATACATGAATTTTATTATTTTATTACACTATATGAAGTTGCACAATGTCAAAATAGTAACATTTCCCTTGTCCCCAACAGACTTTCAGATTTCCAGAGCCGGCGTTGTCCATAGGCGTCTCCTAGTTCATGTGGCCGACATGACTGCATGGAGCACCATTACCTTCCTACCAAAGCGGTACCTATTGATCTATTCACATTTGCATGTTTTCGAACTGCTAGGTTGGCAGAAGTGGGTGCTAACAGTGGGAGCTCACCCTGCTCCCAGGATTTGAATCACTGACCTTTTGGTCTGCAAGTTCAGCAGCTCAGTGGTTTAACCTGCTGCATCACCAAAGGGACACATATGTTGTATGTTAAAAATAACTAAGCTATGCCAGAGTGGGGAATCATATCTGTACGTAATAATCTAGTGCTCTAGGAAACCTTAAACAGTATATCCTGCTTGTGTGTGTATGCGACTGCAGGGCTTTTCTGGCTCTCCACCTTCTGGGACCATCAGGAGGAGACAATGCCAGCCGGAAAAGTTAATTCCATCAACAGAAATTTCAATCTCTCGAGGGATTCTGGAGATGAGCTGCTGCCAGACATCATCAGTTGACAGGTAAAATCTGTATGTTTTTTTTTTAAAAAAAAAATTGAACTGATCATATGTACGTAACAGCTCAATTTTATGTTTCTGAGGCTCACCCTTTGTACAAATCAGACTTGGTCAATAATCTTATCATGGACTGTTTTACACATTGCCCCAACACATGTTGCCTATCCATCCCTTTTCTGGGCAGTCCTTCCCAAAGGAATCTGGCTCCAAACACTCCAATGACAGCTGTTTATTTTTCCCACCTTGGAGGAGACTCCATCCATCTTTGACATCATGATGATTCCCCAGCCAACGGGAATCTGAATTGATACCGGGCTGATTTCTTATCCAACTAGGGAGGGCACTGGGACTTTAAATGAATGTCAAAGAGGATAAAATGTCTTGTCCCATATTGCAGTGTTTCCCAACTGCTGTGACGCGGCACCGTAGTGTGCCGTGACGGACCTCCTGCTGTGCTGCGAGAAAAGCTCTCTGTCCCCCTTTCTTCCCACCTCCTCCTGCTGAACTCCTGCTGCTTGGGGGAGGAGGAGGAAGGTCCGGGCAGTGGCGAAGAAAAAGAAGGGGCCAGAGCGCCTCCTCCTTCGGCCGTTTCCCCAGCCAGCCTCCAATCCACCATGACTCCCGCCCCTCGCTCGCTGCAGCTGCGCAGAGGAGCCCCACCCACTGAAGCCCATCTACCGCTCATGCTCCTCCTCCTCCGCGCGGCTTCAGCTTCAGCTGTGGGAGAGCTGAAGCTGGGGGCGGGGCATGGTGCGGCCTGGCTCTGCGCCCTCCCCATGGCTTCGGCACTCCCAGCAGCTGCTCCCAGCAGGCCACCATCCCCCAGCCGTTCTTTACTGTGTTAGAGTGTCATTTTTTGTCATTTTGGTTGGTGGTGTGCCCCCGGAATTTTTTAATGTTTAAAGTGTGCTGTGGCTCAAAAAAGGTTGGGAAACACTGCCGTATTGCATGATTATGTCCGACCCTTTTGAGCGGAGACTCTGTATCAGACAACCTTTCAGATCTGAAAATAATAAACCTCTATTCCTGATGACTTCAACACCAGCTTGCGTGTTGATCAGTGTTCAAGGTACTGAGCGCGCCACACACCAGACTCTCAGCCCACTCCTTTGATGTGTAGCTGAATCTCATCTTCAATAGCATTGAGCCATGGCAGATAAACTGCATTCATTCTCCATGGACATGGTGATTGAATCATGTAATGCAGCCCTTTATACTTTGACATCTTCATGTATTAACTCCCAAATAAATAGGTCTGGTTTCAGTTTGATCTTGCTTATGCATATCTATACACATAATAAAAGTATATGTGGGTGTGTGTGTGTGTGGGGGGGTGTCTGCTTATACAGATAAGCCCCCACTTCCTCAAATAGTGATAGCTCCCACTACTCTGGAAATATCAATGGCGCTCTCTCCAATGACATTGCAGATTATAGTGAGCACTTTGGGCATGTACAAGAGCCCTGCCAACAAACACCATACTGCCCCCCACCCAAGTGAAGGCTTTCATATGGGGACAATTCCACCCTAGATGTTATGTGTTTCCTTAACCACAGACATCTCAGTGTTTCTGACTCTCTCCATTGGTGTGGCCTTTGCACGACCCCGCCCACTGCCTCTCCCACAATCCTTTCCTATTCTTTTCTATGGCACAAAGCAAACGTAGGAATTGATCAGCCACTGAACATACTAGTGGTTTGGGGATAATTCACCATGATTTACAGGAGTTGTAGATCCTGGGATATATAGTTCACCTGCAATCAAAGAGCACTCTGAACTTCACCAATGATGGACCTGGACCCAACTTGGCACACAGAGTCCCCATGACCAAGAAAAAATACTGGAGGTATTTGGGGGAAAATTCACCTTGATTTGGGGGAGTTGTAGTTCACATACATATATCCAGAGAGTGCTGTGAACCCAAACACCAACAGATCTGGACCAAACTTGGCACATATACCTGACATGCCAAAATTTGATTAATGGAGGGGTTGGATGTGTGTGTGCTCGACTTTCCTTTCTGGGAGTTGTAGTTCACCCACAATCAGAGAAACTGTGACCTCCACCGATGATGGACCTGGACCAAACTTGGTACACAGAACCCCCATGAGGGGCTTGACTCATCAGAGGTTTGGGGGGGGGGGGGGTCTGACTCACCATAGTGGGAGTTGTAGTTTATCCTACAGCCAAAGAGCACACTGAACCCCACTGATGATGCATCTAGAGAAGACTTGCCCAACATAACAAACTTTAAGGACCGATGGAGTTTCTTGGGGTTAACCTGGCATGATGTGAGTTGTAGTTCACCCACAACCTTATGCATTTTGTACAATGAAAAATTGACTTTTTCAAATATTCTGGGCAATGCTGGGTACCCAAGCTAGGACCTCACAACCTCTGAGAATGCCTGCCATAGATCCGGGTGAAAAACATCAGGAGAGAATGCTTCTGGAATTTAGACATACAGCCCTGAAAACTTACAACAACCCAGTGATTCTGGCCATGAAAGCCTTTGACAATAAATGTATTGAGTAGATGTGGATCTGTTCCCAAAACAAAAGTCCCAAGAAGAGGTCAAATATCACCCCATTTTATAGGCTTTTTTCTTGGAGGCCTGGCCATGCCATCATCTTTCCTTTCGTTCCTTTGCTCGCCTTCTTCTCTATCTCGCTGTTGTAACCAAAGGAACGATTATTAAAAATGTGAGGTTAAACAAGGCTTTGTCACCACCCCAAAGTCCAAAGATTGCAAGGAATAACAAGACCAGATGGCCTTTGGATTCCTCCCTTCAGGGCCCAATGTTATTCTTGACAATCCGCACCAAGGGAGGAAAAAATACTCCAAAAAGGGAGGGGGGAAAAAGCCATGCCAACAGCCAAGCTCTGGGTGACATTTATCGGCTCTGATAGATTTCCAGAAACACAAAAGTATTTTAGTCGCACGTCTTTATTCCTGTCAAATTCAATCGCTTGCAAACACTGCAAAATATTTGGCCGAGAAGCGACATTTCAGGACTCTGGTGCAAGTCCAAAACCCAAGCGGAAATGGGAAGGGGACAATGAAAGGGGATGGCATCTCCAGGTATAAGTATTTATTTATTTATTCGCGACATTTATATGCCACCCTTCTCACCCCAAAGGGGACTCAGAGCGGCTTATAAGTAAAATGTAAATACAATATATTATATTATTGCCATAGCACAATATTAATACTATATCTTGTACAGTACCATTATACTGTAATATTATTAGAAATATTAAATGTAATATAAAATATATAATTACAATACATTATTAGTAGTATTATATTGTATTACATTATAATATTATCAATATTATATGTATATACAATATATTATATTATGTTATTATATGTACTCAGTAGAGTTAATGCAGTTTGGCCCCACTGCTGCAGATCAATGTTATGGGATCCTGGGAGTTGTAATTTGGCTCGGCATTTTGGGGGAGAGAAGGCTAAAGACCTTGGCAAACAAACTACTCCTCCCAGGACTCCATGGGGACAAACGGAATGAATTCCCCTTTGCTATCATTATTGATCCAAACAATTTGCAGGATGGAAAGGACATTTCAGAGATAAAACCCGCGCACAAATTGCACCAAATGTTTCCATTTTTATCGATTTTGCATTTCTTGGGCTGGAAAGCAAGGTTTGGGCCCAAAACACATCCAACACCCAAGTACTAACCTGCATTGGATTCTGCTGATACCGATCTCTTTCTCTCGGCCAAATTATAATGGCCCCATAAAAGATGCATTGGAGACAATGGCAGAAATTGTTGTGTTTATTCAGACCAGCTGGAAAGGATGACAGCCGCAATTGTTCGTTAATGCTGATATAAAGGTTACATTTTAAATACATGCCATTTTATAAGGTTACAGATTCAAATTTCCCACTTCCCACCCCCAGACCAGCTTCGCGTTGATAGGATGGAATCTTGCTGGCTGGCCACATCTTAGCCAATTGGGCTCAGTCTACTTCCAGTTTCTAGCCAATGAGGGCGAAGAGGCGGGCGATGAGTAGAACAATGAAGGCAGAAAAACATTGTTCAGCAACAACCCTCCTGTTCAAGCTGAGCAATTTTATTGTCTTTTGGTTGATGATCAAATGTCCTCATCTGTGTTTTTCTCTGTTTGACAGACACAGATTAATATATTGCTGCAGGGACTCAGTAAGAAGAAGGGTAACAAAGGAAATGCTGTGACCATATATGGGTTTCCTAGGCCCACAGAGGTGGTCTCTTTGGGTATGGAAATTGTTTGCCTATTAATCCATGACTCATTGGTAGGCGAATCTCAGAAGTCAATTTGCCATAGATTGGCAGGGGTCAGTTTTGGCCAGAGGGGAGAGACCCTTTGAAAGAGCTGGCTCCTGCTATTGTCATGCAAATGAGGCTTGTGAAGGGGTGATTGAATCAAGGCTTCAGGAATGCAGCTGACAAACCTCGCCCAAAGAGCTGGCTAAAGGTAAACAGTGGCACTTTCATATTTTTAAAATTACATACATGGGGAGATACATTGGGGTTTATGGGGAAAATATACCATCCTGATCACCCCTGCCTACCCACCAGAAAGATAAACAGTTTATTAGATTCATAAAAGATAGCCCAAGGGGTCCTAGAAAGAAAGGAAAAGTCTTTGGGAATGAGCAAAAGTCTATAAGAGTAATGCAAAAGGTAAATAACTGGGTGTATTCATAAAGTGTGGGTTACAGGGGCATTATCATGTGGGACCATGGGGCCATGAGAAGAGCCTTAGGTTCCCATGTGGGGGGCAGATAGGGGATTATGGGATCACTTCCAGCCTGGTGTTCTTGGAAAAACTATGAATCCCTTGGTTTTTTAAACTATCTTCTACAGAGCCCAAGAAAAAAAGGGAGGGTCACCTCCGATATCAGCGGCTTGGGCAATGTTTCAGGAGCGGGTTTCCAGCTTCTTAGGACAGTCTACACTGTAAAAGAAAGGCGGTTTGACACTGCTTTAATGAACACAACAAAGCTTTGGATTCCTGTGTGTTGTACGAGTACTACTTCATCACACCAGAGAGAGAAATCCATTTAAAATCAAGTTCCTCCCTCTTGCAGAATTCTGGGGTTTGTAGTTTAGAGAGGTGGCCATGTAGCCAACTAAATGGTGTATCTCTGCAGGATTCGCTCTGAATTCAAATAGAGATCTCCAAACTCCTGAAGCTATTTTGGGTGGGATGCAGTCATAGAGCTGGAAGAGACCACAAGGGCCATTCAGCCCATCCTTCTTCTGCCATAAAGGAAGACACAATTAAAGCCCTCCCAACAGATGGCCATCCGGCCTTGGCTTTAAAACTTCCAGAGAAGGAGACTTCACTGGAATACCAAGTAATCTATATTGCATTAGACTTGGGAGGGACCCCAAAGGCCATCCAGTCCAACCCCCTTTTGCCATAAAGGAAGACACAATAAAAGCTCTCCCGGTAGATGGCCATCCAGCCTCTGCTTAAAAACCTTCAAAAAGGGGACTCCACTGGATTCCAAGGCAACACATTCCATGGCTGAATGGCTCTTAAGATCAAGAGTGTCAAAAAGTTCTTCCTCATGTTCCTGCAATGTGAATCCATGTCCTAGACCCCTTTGCAATATCCATGGCTCTCATTAACCTTTGCTTCTTCGGGCTAAACGTCCCCAAACGTCCTCAGAGGGATGCTTGGCTTCCAAACCTTGGACCATTTTGGAGACCTTCTCACTTCTCAACAGTTCCCTTAAAACCATTGAATTGTTGAATCTGCTGACCTAAAGGTTAGCAATTCAAGGCCGTGGGTCAGGTTGAGCTTCTGCTGTTAGCCCTAGCTCCTGCCAACCTAGCAGTTCGAAAATGTGCAAATGCGAGTAGATCAATAGGTACCGCTTTGGCAGGAAGGTAATAAAGGCACCCATGCAGCTATGCTGGCAATGCGACCAGGAGGCATCTACGGACAACAGGCTCCTCAGCTTGGAAAATGGAAAAAGAGCACGCCCCCATAGCCAGAGTTGAGGACCACCCCAGAAGCCAGAGATGAAAGGAAAGCCTTTGTTCTGTGTTATTTGTGTCATTGTTATTTCACTGTATTAAAGGCATTGCATGTTTGGCTATCTGTGTAGGTTGTGATCCGCTCTGAGTCCACTCAGGGAGATAAAGCAGAATATAAATAAAGTGTTATTATTACAGTAGTGCCTCGCTTATCCGACCTTCGCTTATCCGACACTCTGTCTTATCCGACATCTCCCCTTTCCTCCTGCATTCCCCCTTCAATTAAAGGAGCACTTCCCAACTCTCTCTCCATTCCCAATAAGTGAAAAAGGCAAGACAAGGAGGAGGAGGAGGGAGGAAAGGTGGCAGGACCCAAAGCGGAAGCATCCTCCCTCCTTCCTTCTGTGATTTCCATGCTCCTCTTCCAAATCCTGTCACTTCTGGGCTGCTCTATCCCCAAGGTGTTGCCTTGCCTTAACTCTCTGAGTCCCTGTTGTTAGTATTCTAGGTTTCTAGCACCGTGTCGGACAGGTAACAGTAGGAGACTCTGTATTATCCGACATTTTCATTTATCCAACATTCTGCCGGCCTGTTTATGTCAGATAAGTGAGACTCTACTGTATTATAATTGTCCATCTCTGTCTTGAATTGTTGTCGGACACATTTTGGCAGAAAACTCCCCTGTTCCTTGGACACGAATGGGCGGTTGAT
Source organism: Anolis apletophallus (assembly GCA_030556195.1). Lineage (NCBI taxonomy): Eukaryota > Metazoa > Chordata > Lepidosauria > Squamata > Anolidae > Anolis > Anolis apletophallus. The sequence continues at coordinate 108,090,098 of JARBWK010000011.1, forward strand.
GTCCGTTCCATTTTCCTGGCCCTTGAGGGCAATTGGGCAAAGGCTTCCGAAGGTGGGACGGATCCAAAATGGCAAAAGTACAGGTAGGAACAGGTGGCGGCGGTTATAGCCCGGCCATTAGTGCAAAAACAAATGAGGAAAAGACCCGAAGCGAAGCAGGCACCAAATCCTCATTTTTCAAGAGGGGATTAACTCCTCCCATGCTCCAATCCTTTGATGTATTTTTGGCACTACAAAATGCACACTTCCTGTATTTTCGCCCATTTATTCAGGCTGAAAGTGTGTGTGTGTGTGCTTCTGAACCAAAATGCAGCCATGTTTCAATCGTGTGCCTGGATCGACATTGTCATATCATGCAGTTTGGAATTGAATTATATCGTCAGTATATAGATCCAGTTTGAACTGCATTGTGTGGGTCTACACCAGGCATGGGCAAACTTCGGCCCTTCAAGTGTTTTGGACTTCAACTCCCACAATTCCTGGCCTCAGGCCCCTTCCTTTCCCCCCTCAGCCAGGAATTGTGGGAGTTGATGTTCAAAACACCTGGAGGGCTGAAGTTTGCCCATGCCTGGTCTGCACTGACCTTTTGTCCAGCTCCAGCTCCCAGGATCCCATAGCATTCAGCCAGGGCTGTTCAAGCTGTATCAAACTGCATTAATTTGACAGTGCGGATGCAACTGACACCCCATGTGCCACCAGCTACAAATCCGATGACTGTGTGCGGATTTGCGATAAATAGAAAGCCGAGCCAAGAGTACGGAAAAAAAACAAAACGTCTAGGCCACAAGGTCGGTTTGTTTCCTTCTGCCAAAGATGTGCTATCTTTTCTTGACAACGACACAGTCTCTTGTCAAAAGCTCATGCATCAAATGTGTCTCGTCTCCCTTATTTCTCTGGCTTCTTTTCAAGGCAACACATCGCATTTCAAGCTGGCTGTTTGTTCCATGGAATGGGAAGATCAGATGCATCTCTACACTGGAGGATGAAAGCAGTTTGAGACCATTTTCGCTGCCATGGCTTAATGTGGTAGAAACACAAGGCCTTTAGCCTTCTCCATCAAGAAGTACAGGGGCACCAATGGCTGGAACTACACTGCCATGTTATGCAGTTTGAAACTGCATTATATGCACAGTGTAGACCCATATCATGCAGTTAATAGGCAGCATATATCATGCAGCACATCCATACTGTCATATAATGCAATTCAATGCAGTTCAATGAAATTATATGGATGTATACTGACCATGGCACATCCAAACTGCCATATAATGCAGTTCAATGCAGTTCAATGGTATTATATTACTCTATACTGACCATGGTACATCCATACTGCCATATAATGCAGTTAGATGCAGTTCAATGGCATATGTCTCTATACTGACCATGGCACATCCATACTGCCCTATAATGAATTTTAATGCAGTACAATGGTATTATTTGGCTCTATACTGACCATGACACATCCATACTGCCTTATAATGAATTTTAATGCAGTACAATGGTATTATTTGGCTCTATACTGACCATGACACATCCATACTGCCCTATAATACAATTCAAGGTAGTTCAGTGGTGTTATGCAGATCTATACTGACCATGCTATATCCATACTGCCGTTTAATGAAGTTCAATTGTATTACATGGATCTATACTGACCATGGCACATCCATACTGCCATATAATGCAGTTTAATGGCATTATATGAATCTATACTGAACACAACCCATCCATGCTGCTATATAATGCAGTTTAATGCATTCAATGGCATTATATGGATCTATACTATGGCCCATCCATACTGCCATATAATGCAGTTCAATACAGTTCAATGGCATTATATGGATCTATATTGATCATGGCACATCTATACTTCCATATAATGCATTTCAATAGCATTACATGGGTCTAAAGTGACCATAGCACATTTATACTGGTATACAACGCATTTAAATGAAGTTACACTGCATTGTATGGGCCTACACTGACTACAGAATGCAGTTTCAAACTACATTACATGACAGATCCAGCCAATGTGATGGAATCCAGGGAGTTGTAGTTTGGTAATGCACCAGCACTTTGGAGCATTGCCAAACCGCAGCTCCCGGGATTGCATAGCATTGAGCTAGCTGAAGTGGTACCAAACTGTCTTAATCCTACCGTGTAGCGGCTGCACCCGAAGCTGTGGTGTATATAGGCAGACTGCTTGTTTATCCTTTCAATTTCATCTTCTTTTTTATTTTTAAGTCTGTTATGAAGATGATCGAGTCTATTTGGAGCCCGGCAGCAAAACGAGGTGTGATGAGCATTTCCAGTGCCATCTCTCCATATATTAATCTCACTCGCCGTAAACACATTTCCTTCCTCCTGGTGGAAGAAAGCTGAAAACTTGGCAAGGGAACTAAAGCAGTTTCCCATCAATTCATCCTCAGCTCACTGAACAGGTAGATTAGCATGGGAAGGAGCTGAATTGCGGGAGGAAAATTAAATTTTTTAGAGGCCCGCGGGGAAGGTCTGGATCGTTTGGGTGTCTTGACCCCTCTCTTTGGGTTTTGTAACATGTTTTGAAAGAAATGCTGGAGCTTGCAGAGTCTTCGTTCACACACATGCATTGACTTGAACTGCTCCAGTCTATGACATACTCAGAACTGTAGTTCAACAACATACTACAACTCCCAGGATGCCCTAACATGGCAGTTCAAGTGGTGCCAAACTGTATTTATTCTACATCGTAAATGGAAAATTATAATTTGGGGAAGAGATGAGAGCCATGCAGAAGAAGGGAAAGCAATTGATCAGCTAGGGACTATGACTTTCCTTTGATCCTGTGGATGTCTTTGGCTTTTTAAGCTGCTGCTTCACACAATTGACTCAAGTTCAGCTTGTGGTCTCCTGAGACTCCTAGATAGATCTAAGTACATATATATGTTTATTGGTTTGTTATTGGCTTGATGGAGCTGGACCAAACTTGCAACACAGACTCTTCATTACCCAACTTAAAAATCCTTGCAGGTTTTCAAATACAAGATCCATCTCATTTTGGGGCAAAGCCCCCTCCCCCCCCCAAAATAAAAAAGAACAAATAACAAAGGGCAATCTATAGATAGAAAGGATTAGCTATTGGCCTATATGCATGCAATGATCAAATGCGACCATAAGAGGGCAGTGTATAGATTGAAAGGATTAGCTACTGGTTGGGTATGTATGCATACAACGCTCAAATGGGACCAAAGGGGGGCAGTATATAGATAGAAAGGATTAGCTACTGGCCTATTGGAATGTGGCTATGCAATGCTCAGGTGTGACCATAAGAGGGCAGTATATAAATAGAAAGGATTAGCTAATAGCTTCTGGTCTATAGGTATGTATGCATGCAATGCCCTGATCAGACCAAAAGGGCACAGTATATAGATAGAAAGGATTAGCTACTGACCTATAGAAATGTAGATATGCAACACTCAGATCAGACCAAAAGGGGGCAGTATATACAGTAGATAGAAAGGATCAGCTACTGGCCTATAGGAATGTAGATATGCAATGCTCAGATGAGACCAAAAGAGGGCAGTATATAGATAGAAAGGATTAGCTACCGGCCTATAGTAATGTAGATATGCAATGCTCAGATGTGACCATAAGGGGTCAGTATATACTGTAGATAGAAAGTATTAGCTAATAGGTATTGGCCTATAGGTATGTATGCATGCAATGCTCTGATCAGAACAAAAGGGCACAGTATATAGATAGAAAGGATTAGCTACTGGCCTATAGGTATTTATGCATGCAACGCTCCGATCAGACCAAAAGGAGGCAGTATAGATGTAGAAAAGATATGCTACTGGCCTATAGGATTGTAGATATGCAACACTCAGATGTGACCACAAGAGGGCATTATATAGATAGAAAGGATTAGCTACTGACTTATAGGTATGTATGCATGCAACGCTCAGATCAGACCATAAGGGGGCAATATATAAATAGAAAGGATTAGCTACTGACCTATGGGAATTTAGGTATGCAACACTCAGATATGATCATAAGAGGGCATTATAGAGATAGAAAGGATTAGCTACTGGTTGAGGGGTATCTATGCCGGTCATGCTCAGATGTGACCATAAGAGGACAGTATATTGATAGAAAGAATTAGCTACTGGTTTATAGGTATGCATGCATGCAATGCTCAGAGACAACCATAAAGGGGCAGTGTATAGATAGAAAGGATTAGCTACTGGTTGACAAAATGAGAGAAGAAACCCAGCCCTGAAGGCCAGAGGAGGGACATCCACTCCATACGGAAGTAAGCAACTGAATGAAGATAATCCTCTAAGGCTGAGAGTGTGTGACTTCCGAGAAAAGGCTGGTTGAAGGAAGAGAAAGGAAAGGGGAAAAGGAATGAGGGAAGAGAAAGGATTGAAATAAGAGGGAGGAATGTATGAATGTATTGTCAAAAGCTTTCATGGCTGGAATCACTGAGTTGTGAGTTTTCCGGGCTGTGTGGCTATGTTCCAGAAGCATTCTGTCCTGACGTTACACCTGCATCTAGGCAGGCATCCTCAGAGGTTGTGAGGACCTCACAACCTCTGAGGAAGCCTGCCCTAGATGCAGGCGAAATGTCAGGAGAGAATGCTTCTGCAACATAGCCACACAGCCCGGAAAACTCACAACCAAATGTATGAATGTTTATATAATGCTTCTCAAGTGCCTCCCTCCCCCTTTTTTTGCATGGCTCAAATTTCCTTCCCCAAAATTGTCTTTTCTGTGTGTGTGTGTGTGTGTGTGTGTGTGTTTTCTTTACCTTCCTCCTCTGCATAAATGCACCCGCTAGTAATGGTTTCAGGAGACTGTGTTCTTTTTGAAAGCAATGATTTGGAAGGTTACCGGAGTCGAGCTTGTTTCTTGTCTAGACGGGCCGAAAGAGACTGCAAATCAATTTCAAGTTTTATTAGTGCCGACGTAATTCTACATCAAATCACACACGCCGGCCCTTGGCCAAAAGAAGAGTATTTCTATGAATAATTACAGAATGTTTTTTTCTCCTCTTTCAGATCAGGAAAGATCAGAGGCAGCAGCTTTGGAAAGAATGGGGCTATTATGTGGAATGAAAGAAAAGCTCCCAGTGAATTAAAAGAGCGAAAGGAGGATAAAATAGCTTCCTTATTAAATGTGACTTTATCATCCATCTCTACAGGTTGACTTTGATTCGTTGACTTCTAAGGGTATATCTACACCCAGAATTAATGCAGTTTGGCAACGCTTTAATGGCCGTGGCTCAAGGCTATGGGGTCCTGGGAGTTGTAGTTTTCCATGGTCCATAACGATCTGTGTCTAGATCTACAGTGTAGATTTAATGAAGTTTGGAACCACCTCAACTGCTATGGCTTAGTGCTATGGAACCCTGGGAGTTGTAGTTTTGCATGGTTCATAACTATCTCTGGCTAGATCTAAGATAAAGATTGTCCCCTGACATCAAGTCCAGTTGTGTCCGACTCTGGGGGTTGGTGCTCATCTCCATTTCTAAGCCAAAGAGCTGGCATTGTCCATAGAGATCTCCAAGGTCATGTGGCCGGCATGGCTGCATGGAGCGCCTTTACCTTCCTGCCGGAGCAGTACCTATTGATCTACTCATATTTGCATGTTTTCGAACTGCTAGGTGGGCAGAAGCTGGGGCTGATAGTGGAAGCTCACGAAGCTCCCCGGATTCGAACCTGCGACCTTTAGGTTAGCACGTTCAGCAGCTCAGCGGTTTAACCCACTGTGCCACCGGGGCAGATCCAAAGAACCTTTGGAACTGCTGTGGCTCAGTGCTATACAACCCCGGGAGTTGTAGTTTGGCAAGGCCTTGGGCCTTCTCTTGCCAAACGTGCTGGGTCTTCTGCAAACTACAAATCCCAGGATGCTATTGCATTGAGTAGGAAAAATCTTTTTTAAAAATAGCAAAACCCCACACTTTTATCTGAGGCCCTTTCTACACTGCCATATAAAATCCAGGTTATTTGTTTTGAACTGGATTATATGGCAGTGTAGACTCATATAATCCAGTTCAAAGCAGATAGTTTGGATTTTATATGGTGGTGTAGATGGGGCCTGGCCAGGCATGTAGCCAGGGGGGGGCTTAGGGGGCTTCAGCCCCCCCCCCCAATTCTCAGGGTGGTCTGCGAGAAGGCCTTACTGGTACATTATTTAAATTGTTATGTTTATTCATATCATGATCTGATCACCATGCTCATTATATCCCACATTCATGGGGTTATTGGGATAACAATACAAAAGGTTTGCTAGTGTAGACCCTCTTTCACCCAGTCTCAGCCGCCCCGAACCAAACTCAGCCCCCCCGGGAACCAAAATCCTGGCTATGGCCCTGGCCCTGGCTATTATATAATGCAGTTTGATACTGAATTCTGTGACAGTGTGGATGGGGCCAAAAAGTCCTCATTCAATGCTTTTATGGGCCAGTTCCCTACTCATGCATCCAATAAATAACAACAAAAACAACAATAATAATTCAAAGAGCAAAGGCCAAGGAACCAAGGCCCTGAATCTGCAAAATACAAAGAGTTAAAGCACTCCTTGGAACAATGGAGAAGCAATTACCGCTAGACAACACAAAGCTGTTAAAGCAGACAAAAGCGGGATGACAATTAATTTAAAGCCTTATTAAATGGCAATATTACAACATGTAGCCAGATGAATGGCTCTATGTGAGTGTGAATTGTGCAGGAGAAAAGGCGGGGGGGGGGGAGGCAATTTGGTGCAAAACAAAGGCTCCGGAGGCCTTGTAAAGGCGGACGGGTTTATTACTGTGTAACGGGCCGATAAATTCATCAAATAAAACAGCAGCCCATGAAAAGTTTATGCCAGACATGGGAGGGAAAACATGCAAATTTCCAGGTGTTCATAGAATGCAACACTCAGTGTCCTGCATCGGCTCAGAATGATGGGAGTTGCAATCCAACAACTGCCAAGGCTAGCATCCTGCGAGGGACATATTGAAGACAGAAATGGCATTGCATGCATTTTAATTATATTTTAATGTTTGTACCCATTCAGAAACAATTAAATATGTTTTTTTTCTTTTTTGCAATTGCATCTGTCTTATTTTAAATTTTTATTAGGTGGATTATCTTTGGTAGTTGTTTTGAGTTTTTATGGGGAGAAAGATGGCATAGAAATATCATCAACAACAATAACAACAACAACAACAGAAGTCAAAAGGACTTGGAAGCCCCCCTGGTGGCACAGTGGGTCAAACCGCTGAGCTGCTGAATTTGCTGACCAAAAGGCTGGTGGTTCGAATCCGGGAAACAAAGTGAGCTCCTGCTGTTAGTCCCAGCAATTTGAAAACATGCAAATGGGAGCAGATCAACAGGTACCGCTTCTGCAGGAATGTGACGGTGCTCAATGCAGTCAGGTTGGCTACATGACCTTGGAGGCATCTATGGACAATGCCGGCTCTTTGATATTGACAAACTGGAATGTGTCCAGAGGAGGGTGACTAAAATGATCAAGGGTCTGGAGAACAAGCCCTATGAGGAGTGCCTTAAAGAGCTGGGCATGTTTAGCCTTCAGAAGAGAAGGCTGAGAGGAGACATGATAGCCATGTATAAATATGTGAGAGGAAGTGACAGGGAGGAGGGAGCATGCTTGTTTTCTGCTGCCCTGGAGACTAGGACGCAATGGAACAATGGCTTCAAATGACAAGAAAGGAGATTCCATCTGAACATTAGGAAGAACTTCCTGACTGCGAGAGCTGTTCAGCAGTGGAACTCTCTGCCCCGGAGTGTGGTGGAGGCTCCTCTTTTGGGGGCTTTTAAACAGAGGCTGGATGGCCATCTGTCGGGAGTGTGTTGAAAGCAATTTTCCTGCTTCTTGGCAGGGGATAGAGTCTATGATTCCAACTCTATGATTCTATGATGATCTTAGGGTATGTACTGGTTCGTAGGGGAAGATGTTATCACAAAGATAGGCAGGTCCCAAACCATTTAGGGCTTTGTAGGTAATAACCTGTCCTACACCTTGAATTGGGACCGGAAACTTATTGGAAGCCAGTGGAGCCAGTGGAGGGGGGTTGACTGCTCCCTGTAACTAGCTCGTGTTAGCAACCTGGCTCCAGATCTTTGGATCAATTGCAGTTTCCAGACTGTCTTCAAAGGCAGGCCCAACTAGAGTGCATTACAGTAATCTAACTTGGAGGTAACTAGGGCATGGACCACTATGCCCAAGTCAGACTCCACAAGGTACGGGTGCAGCTGGCGCACAAGCTTTAATTGTTCAAAGGCCCTCCCAGCCACCGCCAACACCTGGGCATCAAGTGTCAAAGCAAAATAATTGTATTAGGTTTAATGGTAACCAAGCTTCTCTGGGTGTAATAGAAGTCCTTTCTAAATAAAACGATGTCTCATGAAAAACCACAACAAAATTGGATGCAATGAAAGGGCACCTAGGTCTGGGTTATTGATCGGCGGGCGAAGCCGACCTGAGTCTTGATGGTTGGGAGAAAAGAGGATTTATGCTTCCCAATCCATCTTCATATCAGCGGCTCTGCCGGGGAAGCATCCATCATCCCTTCGCTTTCTTGGAGGAGGTGGATAGGTGCTGATCTGGTCCCTCGCTGGCCATTTATCTTCCGCCGAAAAATATCCATTTGGCCCTTGGCTACTTCTTCGCAAAGTGAGGCTTGGCTCCGGCACAGAAGGGCATAGACGGCAAGGAGACCTCCCCAAGCAGAACAAGCAGGCCCCCTTGCAATGAATTATCATTATCATACAGTTATTCATACATATGTTCTGGGTTGGAGCATATGCGGCATTTCCGACAGTTGGCAGAACATTGGAAAGTCCACTTTTTTTGGACAAGGAAGACCAAACAACCCCTTTCTGGGACTTCTCTTGCAAACAGGTGGGTTTCACGTCATTGCAAATTGGCTTTGGATGGGTGCCTACCTGGCTTTTCCAATCAGAATGTTCTCTGCTAGAGTGACTCATATGAGATTTGCAATGGCCTTCATCTGAGGCTGAGAGAGTGAGGTTAGGCGGGCCTCCTCCAGGAGTGCTTGAGTTGTGCCTTCCCGCATGGTCAAATGGGCTTGGATTAGATGATCCTTGGAGTTGCTTCCAAACATTGGATTCTGTTTAAAAGCTAGGCTATGATAAAGTCAACTACCTTGGAGGAGCAACCACTCCTTGGGGATGTCCATCCAAGCTCTCTTCAAAGACTTCCAAAAACAGAGAGTCCATCACCCTTTGAGGCAGTCTGTTCTACTATTATAGGATCCTAGACTTAGAATGGTCCCCAAAGGCCATCTAGTCCATTGGAAGGGACTCCTAAGGTTATGTAGTCAATTGAAAGAGACCCCAAAGGCCGTCTAGATCATTGGAAGGGACTCCAAAGGCCATCTAGTCCATTGGAAGGGACTCCTAAGGTTATGTAGTCAATTGAAAGAGACTCCAAAGGCCATCTAGACCATTTGAAGGGACTCCCATGTGGGTTGGAAAGATGAAATCGAAGGATCTTAAGATAATCTAGTCCATTCTCATTCGGGCGTGCACAACTAAACCATTCTTCAGGGATGTCCATCCAAGCTCTCTTCAAAGACTCCCAAAAACAGAGAGTCCACCACCTTTTGAGAATAGATGGCCTTTGGGGTCCCTTTCAATGGATTAGATGGCCTGTGGGGACCGTTCCAACTCTAGGATCCTATAATCATAGAACAGACTATCTCAAAAGGTGGTGGGCTCTCCGTTTTTGGAAGCCTTTGAAGAGAGCTTGAATGGACATCCCTGAGGAATGGTTTAGTTGTGCACGGTCGAATGAGAATGGACTAGATCAGTGTTTTTCAACTTTTTTGAGCCGTGGCACATTTTTTACATTTACAAAATCCTGGGGCACACCACCAACCAAAATGACACAAAATGACACTCTAACACAGTAATACATATAGTTAATATGTTTTTAAATGTATTTATACACTCAGTGTGAAACCTGGGCCTGTTTCAATGAACACAACATATATATGACTTCCTCTCACATATTTATACATGGCTATCATGTCTTCTCTCAGCCTTCCCTTCTTCAGGCTAAACATGCCCAGCTCTTCAAGCTGCTCCTCATAGAGCTTGTTCTCCAGACCTTTGTGAAATTTCACCCTGAGTGAAACTTGCTTCCAGTTAACTATGGATGTCATGAAGCTGTTATAAACAGTTCCTTGGGTGGAGGGGGACTCTCGAAAAATCCAGTAAAATACTAAAAATAAACATTTCCAAGCAGAGAGGCTCAATTTGTTTTTTGGAAACCTGTGAGGGGGCTGCAAGGAGGGGGGGAGAGTGCCAATTTCCCACGGCACACCTGATGATTGCTCACGGCACACTAGTGTGCCACGGCACACTGGTTGGGAAACACTGGACTAGATCCTCGGAAGAGCCTCCGATTCCATCCTTCCAACCCACATGGGAGAACTTCTGCTTACAACAGCCATTATGTTCCATAACGCGCTGCCCCCGCCTCCATCTTCCACTCCTATAATTAGAAAAATTACTTAGATTTAACATGCCTCCAATCTTTTGGCGGCGCAGTAAATGAAATAAGAGATTAGCTGAGCGCAATTACCAAGCTGCAAAGTCAATTTGGCTGATTAAAGTTAAATGTGGGGAAAGGGTGGCTTTTAAACACTATATTTGGCGTCAAAGTCTTCCCTATTTTTTATTTTATTGGGGGGGGGAGGAGGGAGAAAACTTCACAGCTCATCTTTCTCATTTGTCAAACGCCTTCCTGCAAAACCTGACAAAACGGGGGTCTAAGGGGGACGACGAGATATATACTGTTACTGAAGACTACCTGAAGCAGATAATAGATCAGATAATGCGAAAGTGAGAAGCGCTCCTATTAATCTTCATCGCTGGAAGAAATCTCTTAAGGAGTACAGTAGCCATTTATTTCATTTTATTTCTTTACTTTTGGGGGGAGGGGAGGCGGGAAGAGAGAATTAACATACTTTCAAGAGTTGCTAAATGGGATTTATCACCTTGGGAGAAAGGGGAAGTTGTAAACTTTAGGCCTGAGTGTATCTACACACTGTGGAATGAATGCAGTTTAGTCCCATATCATAAACCACCAGGGGACTGTAGTTTTCCAAGGTCTTTGAGACTTATCTAGGTGAATGGAATGGATTCAGCTTGGTACCACTTTAACCACAGTGACTCAATGCTATGGGATCCTGGGAGTTATAGTTTTCCAGGGTCTTCTTGAGCCTCCTCTGGGTGCATCTACACTGTGGAATGGATGCAGCTTGGTACCTAACAGCCATAGCTCGATGCTAAGTAATCCTGGGAGATAGTTTCCCAAGGTCTTGAGCCTTCTCTGCATCTGTTGAATGGATGCAGTTTGGTACCACTTCAACAGCAACAGCATACATCTACACTGTCGAATGGATGTAGTTTGGGCCACTTTAACAGGCATAGCTCAATGCTATGGAATCCTGGGAGTTATAGTTTCCCAAGGTCTTGAGCCTCCTCTGCGTGCATTTACTCTGTGAAATGGATGCAATTTGGATGCAACTTTAACAGCCATAGCTCAATGCTATGGAATCCTGGGAGTTATAGTTTCCCAAGGTCTCGAGCCTCCTCTGCTTGCATCTACACCAGTGTTTCTCAACCTTCCTAATGCCGTGACCCCTTAATACAGTTCCTCATGTTGTGGTGACCCACAATCATAACTTTATTTTCTTTGCTACTTCGTAACTGTAATTTTGCTATTGTCATGAATCGTCATATAAATATCTGATAGGATGTATTTTCATTCACTGGACCAAATACCCGATACACCCAAATTTGAATACTGGCGGGGTTGAAGAAGGGGGTTGATTTTGTCATTTGAGAGTTGTAGTTGCTGGGATTTATAGTTCACCTACAATCAAAGAGCACTCTGAACTCCACTAGTGATGGAATTGAACCAAACTTGGCACACAGAACTCCTAACCAACATAAAATACTTGAAGGGTTTGGTGGGCAGTGACCTTGAGATTTGGAGTTGTAGTTCACTTACATCCAGAGAGCACTGTGGACTAATACAATGATAGATCTGGACCAAACTTGGCACGGATACTCAATATGCCCAAATGTGAACACTGGTGAAGTTTGGGGGGAAATAGACCTTGACACTTTTGAGTTGTCGTTGCTGGGATTTATAGTTCACCTTCAATGAAAGAGCATTCTGAACCCCACCAATGATAGAATTAGGCCAAACTTCTCACACAGAACCTCCATGACAAACAGAAAATACTGTGTTTTCTGATGGCCTTTGGCGACCCCTCTGACATTCCCTCAGATAACCCAGGGCCCTTCCACAGATCCTATTTTACAGTTGACACACACAAACTGATTTCTTACTACTGGATGAATTGCTACCAAATTTGGCCACAAAACACCTACAAGGAGTGGCCATCACTAAAAAACTTGATTTTGTCATTTGGGAGTTGTAGTTGCTGGGATTTATATAGTTCACCTAAAATCAAAGAGCATTCTGAACCCCACCAACAACGGAATTGGGGCAAACTTCCCACACAGAACCCCCACAACCAACAGCAAATGTTCAAGGCAGAGAGGAAGGAAAGGAAGGAAGGAATGAGGGAGGGAGGAAACAGGAAGGAAAGAAGGCAAGGCAAGGAGGGAAGAAAGGAAGGAAAGGAAGGAAGAAAGGAGATGAGGAAGGAAGGAAGGGAAAAGAGGGAGAGAGAGAGGAAGGAAGGACGAACAGAAGGGAGGGAGGGAAAGAAGGGAAGGAAGAAAGGATGGGAAGTAGGGAAGGAAGGAAAGAGGGAAGGAAGAAAGGGAAGAAGGAAGGAAAGAAGGAAAGAGAGTGAGGGGGGCAGGGAGGGAGAAAACAGGAAGCCCCTCCACTGGCTTACCAACAGCTCCGAGTTGCAGTCCATGCTGCAGCAGCCGCAGTTGGAGCTGCCTCTGGCCGCGACCCTCCCCCGCACCCGTCTTCTGGCGAGACCACGAAATGGTAGGGAAAACGGTGCGTGTGATGTCATGGTGGCGGTGGAAATGTCATGGAAGCCATACACACCATTTATGGCTCCCATATGGGCCATAGCGACACCGGTCACGCTGCCGCCACGCTGACTGGCCGGCAGCACCTGGGTGGTGTCGGGAGCCTGCGGGGCGGGACTGAGCCTTCCTCCCGCCCTGCCTGCAATCTACCAGGACGCCCGACGCGATCTACCAGTAGATCGTGATCTACCTAATGAGCACCCCTGATCTAGACTGTGGAATGGATGCAGTTTTGTACCACTTGAACAGCCATGGCTCAATGCTATGGGAACCTGAGAGTTTCCTAAGGCCTTGAGCTTTTCCGGTCAAACTACAACTCCCAGGAGTCCTTAGCAATGACTTATGCTAAACATGGTGCCAAACCATATTAATTCTGTAGCTTAGATGCGTCCTCATCCTGTGGTGAAGGTTCAAAAGCTTCTTCTTGCTATATTATGGAGTCTAGGGGTGCATCTACAGTGTCAAAGGAATGCAGTTTGACACCAGTTTAATTGCTATGGAATGATGGGACTTGTAGTTTGATAAGGTCTTTCCTTCTCAAGAGTGCCTCACCAAACTACAGCTCCCAGGATCCCAGAGGATTGGTCCATGGAAGTTATAGCAGTCTCAAACCACATAAATTCTAACATTGCAGGTGCATCCTAACTATCTCACCAGGGTTTCATGTTTCCACAGCCTTGAGCCATGGCAGTTAAAGTGATGACCAACTGCATTATTTCAACAGTGTCGATGCACCCTGATGTATATTTAGCCCTTTAGACTCCTTGCAAAAGTTGCTCTTTGTTTTTGCAGATGTGCAACTGTGTTTGTAAGTGTGTAATAAGGTCAAGAGGCGGGTGAATGATCCGATCTGAGCCGAAAGAATAAATGGTTATCTCGTTTTCGGCTGGCTTTTGTCAAGGCCTTGATCTATGATCCCAGGTTTCTGTGATGCCCCATCAGCCGGCGACAAACATCATGATGGATCTCTCCAATTCTGCAGCCCAGCCTGGCAATAGACCTTGGGCCCCTGGCCTGCTACGTCAGCACATCTCTCCCGGCTGCTGTGCTGATTTCCTCCTTTTTAACCACTCCAAACAATAAAGACAAATCTCCGCACTCCTATCTTTTTTCCTTCCGAACCTCACAACAAGAGGAAAGGCTTCTGCATTTTCTTCTCCTCTCAAATACCCCCTAAAATGTTGAAGGTCCTTGTTGGGTTGGATGGCCCCATTTCTTTTGGAAGAGGGTGCATTTTGGGTTCTCTAAACTGATGCCTTGCCAATGGGGAACTTCCTTTAGACAAGAACTGGGAAAGAAGGGAAGCATTTGCCTATTCTTTGTGGTTTCCATTCTATGGCATGATGAAAGATGGGCCAGTCCTCTCAGCCTACTGTATCTCAACCTGGGATTGGGACCCGGGGGGTGTCATGAGGGGGGGTGTCAGAGTGGTTGCCAAAAATCATCAGAAAACACATTATATTCTGTTGGTTATGGTGGTTCTGTGTGAGATGTTTGGCCCAATTCTATCGATGGGGTTCAGAATGCTCTTTGATTGTAAGTGAACTATAAATCCCAGCAACTACAACTTCAAAATGTCAAGGTCTGTTTTCCCCAAACTCCACTAGTGTCCCCATTTGGGCATATTGAGTATCCACGCCAAGTTTGGTCCAGATCCATCATTGTTTGAGTCCACAGTGCTCTCTGGATGTAGGTGAACTACAACTCCCAAACTCAAGGTCAATGCCCACCAAACCCTTCAAGTATTTTCTGTTGGTCGTGGGGTTTCTGTTTGGGAAGTTTGGCCCAATTCTATCATTGGTGGGGTTCACAATGCTCTTTTATTGTAGGTGAACTATAAATCCCAGCAACTACAACTTTCAAATGACAAAATCAACCCCCTTCCCCAATCACTCCAGTATTCAAATTTGGGCACTGTATTGGGTCTTTGTGCCAAATTTGGTCCAGTGAATGAAAATACATCCTGCACATCAGATATTTATATTACAATTAATAACAGTAGAAAAATTACAGTTATGAAGTAGCAACAAAAATAATGTTATGATTGCAAGTCACATAAACAGGAGGAACTGTATTAAGGGGTCACGGCATTAGGAAGGTTGAGAAATACTGCTCTAAACTGATCTCTTGGAATGGGCACTTCCTTTTGGTAAGAAATGGGAAAGAAAGGAAGCAGTTGCCTCTTCTTTGTGGTTTCCATTCTATGGTATGATGAAAGATTTGCCAGTCCTCCCAGCCAATCAAGGATTGGGTTGTGACCCCAGACATTCAGGAAAGAGTATTCTGCTCTTGTTTAGGGTTTCCATACCATGCTATGATGAAAGAAGGGTACATTCTTACCTCCCAGCCAATCTGGGACCAGGTAATGATCCCTGATTGGCTGGGATCGCTTCCCAAACCTTAGATCATGTCTGCAATGATAATTGAGGAAATCTCTTAAGCAGGCTTCGAATGGCACCCGTTCAATCCATCCTCTTTTACCGCCTCCCTTCCGATCCTGCATGAGTCATGAAAAGGACCCAAGTGGAACATGGCAGGGAATCAAAGCAAAACAACACCGCTCGCAGTTACAAAAAGAAAGCAAAAAAAAAGAATCTGGTATATGTTTTTAAGTGGCAGTTGAAGAGCCAGCGTCAGCCCGAGTTTAGAAAATGATTTTTGGCACGCCACAGCCAAATCTGAAATCTTGAACCATTGCTGCCGGTCATAACGATATTTCCCATGACTGAGGCAAGACAAAGTGGTCTCAAGCCGCATTCTCCAGTGTAGATGTAATCTAAGCCATGTCCAAATACTACTTAGTCCCTCATTGCTGGGAAATGTGACCCATCTTTCATCATGCAAGTATCTGATTCCTGATTGACATGGATTGCTTCGTGATCCCTGATTGGCTGGGATTACAACCTGAACCCCTGATTAGCTGAGATAACTACCAGATTGGTTGCTGTCACTACCCAATCCCTGATTGGCAGGAATTACTATTTGATCCCTGGTTGACTGGGAGACATAACCCATCTTTCATCATGCAAACAAGAGGCAAGTATCTGATTCCTGATTGGCAAAGATCACTTCCTGATCCCTGATTGGCTGGGAGTACCAGCCAATCCTTGCATGGTTGGGATCATTACCCAATCCCTTGATTGGTTGGGTTCATTACCTGATTCCCTGATTAGCTGAGATCACTACTTGATATATTGCAGTCACTATGTGATCCCTGATTGGTAGGGATTACTACTTGATTCCTGATTGGCTGGGATCATTAACAAATCCTTACTTGCTTAGGATCACCACCAAATCCCCTGATTAGCTGAGACAACTACTTGATTGGTTGCCATCACTACTTGATCCCTGATTGACAGGAATTACTATTTGATCCCTGGTTGACTGGGAGACATAACCCATCTTTCATCATGCAAACAAGAGGCAAGTATCTGATTTCTGATTGGCAAAGATAACTTCCTGATCCCGGATTGGCTGGGATCAGAAGCCAATCCTTGCTTGCTTGGGATCATTACCCAATCCCCTGATTGGTTGGGATCAATACCAGATCCCCTGATTAGCTGAGATCACTACTTGATAGATTGCAGTCACTACGTGATCCCTGATTGGTAGGGATTACTATTTGATTCCTGATTGACTGGGATCACTAACAAACCCTTGCTTGGTTGGGATCACTACCCAATCCCCTGATTAGCTGAGATAACTACTTGATTGGTTGCCATCACTACCTGATCCCTAATAGGCAGGGATTACTACTTGATCCCTGATTGATTGGGATCACTACCAAATCCCCTGATTGGTTGGGATCACCAACTGATTCTTGATTGGTTGGGATCACTATGTGTCGGTGTATGTATAAACCTACTTCAAATCTTTGTCATGTTGGCCATTGCTTGGTTTAGATGCCTTTTCTTTGCTGCTCTTGCAGCAAAGATGTCTATTTCCTCCTAAATATATGGAGAACTCCATCGGTATCTCTCTTTATTCCTGAGCCGAAAACACTTCGGTGTCAGTTGATCGCTGCCCGGCAGGGTGCCTCTCCTCTCTGCAACCCTCCTCCGCAATCCTTGACAAGGAACATGGTGCATTTTATAAGGTGGTTGATGCTACAAGGTTACGGTCCCTGAAGTCTTCAGGAAACTGCTGAGAGAGAGGGGAAAATGTCCAATTTGGAGCGTGGCTCCGTCGCTTTCACAGACTTAGCAGCTGCATTCACTTTTAATGAGGCCCTGGATCCTAAGAGTCTTTGGCGCGCTAATGGGAATGCTGAATTTTTAATCTCTTTATGCATGCGGTGGATGCAACACATAGGTAACGGACATGTTTCCCAGGAAAGGAAATCTGAATTTTCTACAAAGAGTCTTTAAAAGAGCCTATTGTGGCCTGAGCTTTTGGCTCTCGAGCAAAACCCAAAGGTATAAAGGATATTTCAAATGACTGAATGAATATGCATAGAAGGGGAAGGGGAGTCTGGATTCCTCATCAAAGGAAACGGAATCCAATGGTCAACCTTGACGTTTGCGGTCAAACAAGATGCAGTTTTTTGCAGGCTCAACGTCACCTTAGCAGAACTGCATGTCAAAAATAAGAATGTTACCAAGCCTCCAGCAATGCTTTCCTTGCGATGAAAGGACCAAAAGGTGAGCATCCATCCGAAATGCCAAAACGTGGCCTTTCTATCTCAGGCGTGCAGGCATTAACCCTGGGAAAACGGGGCAGCACGCAAAGTGCAAAAAGCAACGGCGAAAAGGAACTGAGCAAATCTGACGATTGCCTTGCTGGCCCTGCTTCGACCTTTATATCTTCCAAAGGGAAATGCGGGTGGCATTTCTGATATGCATTGCTACACACACACACACACACACACACAGACAGACACAAATATTCCTCCAGAGAATCACTGGAATCACCTTGTTACAGTTCTCAATTCAAGAAGGATATGAAAGGTGTCCAGGGATGGGTGACCAACATAGTCTAAACTATAAATCCCTCTGAGGAGAGGCTTCAGAAGCTGGGGGTGTTTAGCTTGGAGAAAAGAAGATTGAGAGAAGGGGACACAACAGCCATGTTTAGATATTTGAAAGGATGTCACATTGAGAAAGAGAAAGCTTGTTTTCTGCTGCCCTGGAGACTGGGACCCAATGGAGCCATAGATTCAAACAGCAAGATGTTGTTGTTCTTGTTGTTGTCATTATTATTATTTGAAACACAACAAGATGAGTCCACAGCAAACAGGATCACTCTGCTGGCTTTTGTATTTGATTTCACGTCGGACACTTCTGTGTGATGTATCGGCAAATACTGTGTGCAGATCCAAGTAGGGTGGCCTTTTGCAACTGACAGATGGTAATTTTGTCACCGCCGATTCTTTTTAAGTGCAGGCCGAGGTCTTTAGGCACTGCACCCAGTGTGCCAATCACCACTGGGACTACCTTTACTGGCTTGTTCCAGAGTCTTTGTAGTTCTATCTTTAAATCCTCATATGTAAGCTTTTCCAGTTGCTTCTCGTCAATCCTGTTGTCACCTGGGATTGCAACATCGACGATTCATACTTGTTTATTTTTCCATGATTGTCAGTTCAGGAGTCTTGTGCTCCAAAACTCTGTCAGTCTGAATTTGGAAGTCCCAGAGTAGTTTGACGTGTAGATTTCCCATAACTTTTTCTGGCATGTGATCCCACTAGTTTGTCGCAGGCAGATAGTATTTGTGGCATAAGTTCCAATGGATCATTTGAGCAAAGATATTCTGCCTCTGCTTATAGTCCGTCTGCGTAATCTTCTTGCAGCAGCTGAGGATGGGATCCATCATTTCATCTGCTTCCTTGCAGAGTCTACACTTGGGATCTGTCATCGACTTTTCAATTCTGGCTTTGAAGACTTGTTCTTGAGCTGCAAGAATCAGGCCCTCCAACTCCTTTTTCAAAGTTCAATTTCTGAGCCACATCCATGTTTTTCCTTTTTGTTGTTGTTGTTGTATATCCCAACTTTCTCCCTGTGGGGAGAATAAGAAATTCCACCTAAGCATTAGGAAGGACTTCATGATGGTTCAATGGTGAAATATGTTGCCTGGGAGTCCAATGGGAGTGTCTTTCTCCGGAGGTCTTTAAGCAGAATGGCCATCTGTCAGGAGGGTTTTGGAACTGGCACAATGCCTGGCACAATGGGGTTGGAGTAGATGGCATTTGGGATCTCTTCCAGCTCTAGGATACTAGGATTCTCTTTATTTGTGTGTCTTGGGAGGCTAGACTGGATGGCCTTTGGGTGCCCCTTCCAACTCAAGGATTCTATGAACACTAGGCTTTTCCCATTGCACCTGAACCCATCTCGTCTGCGACAGCAACTTTCATTTTCCTCTGCGTCGGAAGCATTACATACTGCAAGGGGAGTTGGGAGAACAAATCACAGACATGTACAGATGGCCATCTTGCACTGTAAAGGGATTTGCGGTGGCACCTTCCATATGCCAAACACACTTGCAACGTGTAGCCCAACAGTTAAAGATGCCTTGTGTCTTCCAAGAGGTGTGTCTCCACTATAGAAGGAATGCAATTTGACACCCTTTGAACTGTCATACCTCAATGCAGTGGGATTGTTGCTGCAGCAGAATCCTGGGAGATGTAGTTTGATCAGGGCTTGCACCAATGAGTGCAGGCATGTCTCCAAACTATTCCCAGGAGTCCAAAGCATCAAACTGGTGTCAAACTGCATTCGTCTGGCAGTGTAGATGCACCTCAAGTTACCCTGTTGTCGAGTATCTTCTCAGGCCGGCAATGTCCGTGTTCTGGCATTATGCACTAAGAATTTGAATCCCAGTGTAACTGGAAATGTACTTCAACATTTAGCCATCGAAAAGAGGGCAGCGGTGGTATTGCTTTGGCACAAAGCTTCTGCCTCGTTGTACATCTTCCTCCTAATGCCCTGTCTTTCTCCATCTCTTGCAAAGGATGATAACTCTAATGAATTTGCCCTAATAGCGCCAGTCCTAATGAATTCATTAGGTAGGCCTTCGTTTCATATTTCCCCCGCCGCTTAAATGTTCCACTCCAGCTCAATTGGCACCGCGATTGGGATATTATGTAAGGGACACTTGCGAGAGCAGCGCAATTTATGAACGCTTCGGCTACGCTGGAAGGTTTCATCGGAGGGGGACCACGAGGGACGACGGGTCTATTTATATGTGCTGATGTTCACAAATGCAGCTTTTGCATCTATCCCTCATGCTTTTCTTTATTAGCCCCCAATTAAATTTAGGCCTTATCTGTTTGCAGAAGGGACGGGTGTGAATTGCCTTCTGCCAAAGACCTCTGCAGAAATGGGAATCGCTTCATTTCATTATCCCAGGCACCTGGCGGTAATGTAATCCCATTATTATTCTGAAATAGGTCAGACATATCTCTCCCCACCCCTCTCCCCCAGTTTCAATCTTCAGATTACAGATAAAGATCTCAATGGGATTTTGAAAGAAATTCTGCAAATCAGCTGGTGTGAAGGTTCGCCTTTTAGAAGTCCTGTTTGTCAGCACTGCTTTCTCAGCTAGAAGGAATCTTCCCCTCCCCTCCAATAATAGTTTATCTTTTCTCCTTCCTAGGTCAGTTAAGGCAATCTCAATCAATCCGGTATCAGATAGTGATCCCAACCAATCAGGAATTGGATAGTGATACCAAGTGATCAAGGATCAGGAAGTGATCCCAGTGAACCAGAAATTGTGTAGTGATCCCAACCAGCCAGAAATTCTGGTGATGCCAACCAACTAGGGATCAGGTAGTGATCTTAACCATTCAGAGATCCAGTAGTGATAACAATGAACCTGAAATTGCATAGTTTTCCCAACCATTAATCAGGGAGCAAGTGGTGATCCTAACCAATCAGTGATCTCGTAGTGAACCAGCAATTGCGTAGTCACCCCAGCCAATAAGGGATCAGAGGGTGAACCCAACCAATCAGCAATTGCATAGTGATGCCAACCAATCAGATTCCATAGTGATCCCAACCAACCAGGAATTCTAGTGATGCCAATCAGAGATCCAGTAGTGATAACAATGAACCAGAAAGTGCATAGTAATCCTAACCATTAATCAGGGAGCAAGTAGCTATCCTAACCAATCAGTGATCCTGTAGCTAACCGGAAATTGCATAGTGACTCCAGCCAATCAGGGATCAGAGGGTGAACCCAACCAATCAGCAATTGCATAGTGATGTCAACCAATCAGGGATTCCATAGTGATCACAACCAATCAGGAATTCTAGTGATTCCAACCAATTAGTAAGATCAAGTAGTGATCCTAACCAATCAGTGATCCCAATGAAGCAGCAGTTGTGTAGTGACTGGGATTTGGTAGTGATCCCAGCCAATCAGGGATCAGAGAGGGAACCCAACTAATCAGCAATTGCATAGAGATGCCAACCAATCAGAGATTCCATAGGGATGCTAATCAGGGATCTGGTAGTGACCCCAGCCAATCAGGGATCAGAGGGCGAACCCAACCAATCAGCAATTGCATAGAGATGCCAACCAATCAGAGATTCCATAGTGATGCTAACTAATCAAGGATTCAGTAGTGATCCCAGCCAATCAGGGATTAGATTGTGAATGGCAAGGAGTCATATTGTTATGCAAGGAATAGATTAAGGCTCTAAAGCAGTGGTTCCCAATCTTTGGGCCTCCAGGTGTTTTGGATTTTAGCTCACACAGTTCCTAACATTTGGCAAGCTGTCTGGGATTTCTGGGAGTTGAAGTCAAAAACACCTGGAGGGCCAAAGGTTGGGAACCACTGCTCTAAAGAATGCCCAGCAACTCTCTCATCTTCATTGTAGTAAGATGTCTCGACTGATGGAGACAACCCATGGCATAGATAGATAGATATCTCGCCAAGCGAGACAACTGGCGCCCTACCTCCCGACGGAAGCGCTAGCTACAGTAATCCATGCCACGGTTACATCACGGCTGGATTACTGTAACGCCTTATATGTGGGTCTGCCCCGGTCACTAACCCGCAGGATCCAGACTGTGTAGAACGCGGCCGCCAGGCTTCTCACAGGAACATCGATGAGATGCCACATTACACCATCCCTGCAGCGCCTGCACTGGCTGCCCGTTGAGTATAGAACCTTACATAAGACCTTGACCTTGGCTTTCAAAGCCCTACGGGCCGGGGCCCAACATACTTAAAGGACCACTTGCTGATGCCTGCCTACTCAAGGACACCGCGGCCGGCAAACAAGAACCTCCTTTGCGTCCCGGGCGTGAAAGAGGCCCACCTGGAGGCCACGAGACGGAGATCGTTCTCCATTGTGGCCCCGTTCTCTGGAACTCGATGCCACCGGACCAGAGAGCCTCCTCGACCTGCCCCAGTTCTGACCGCTCTAAAGACCTGGCTATTTAGGAAAGCCCATGGCTAATGCAGAACCAGGAACTCAACTACCTGAGCCTGGCCCTTGCATTTAACCCCTAAATATTTTAATCTAATTTTTAATATTCTTAATATTTTTAATTGTTGAATTGCTATATGTAAGTCGCCCGGAGCACTAACGTGGAGGGCGACTCAGAAATAATAAAGTCAGTCAGTCAGTCAGTCAGTCAGATAGATAGAGATAGATAGCATAAAGCAGGTTGCTTTGCAAGGATTGCACTGAACAATTTCATTTATCTGGTGTCTTACCATACCACAATTCCTCAGGGTTCCATAGCATGGAGTCACAACAGCTAAAGTGCGGTCAAACGACCTTTGTTCTACTGTGTAGATGCATCCTTCCCTGCAGCTGCTTTAGAAAGAAATGGCACACTAAAAAGAAGTGAAGAAGGGATGGGAGTTTGGTATCAGTTGGAGAGAGACCCACACAATTGCATTAACACCTTTCATGCCTCCGGTTGAACTCCAATTCAAGGCCCTTCGGAGACTCTCCCCCGCTTTTCACTCTAATATCCAGCGTTCCCATGACATGATTTATTCGGTAGCCACACAGAAAGGAAAAGAACTGAGCCAAAAGGGGAGGACTTGATTTCCCTTTGGTTCAACAGCGGTTTTGTCAGGTCTGTCTCTTCCTCTCCTTTCCCTTCAAACCATTCTTTTCTCCTCTGCCCCGGTGAGCCATTTCCACTGGAAACACTGCGGTAATAAGACACTTAGCTCCAGAAGTTCTCGACAGTTTAATAGACACTTTAATATGGCTGGCCTGAACGACTCAAGTCTTTGGGGCTCAATTATGGCAGAGGCAGCCAGACCGGAGCAGAGAGAAAGAGGCTCTTGGAGGGATCAATGTGGTTGACCTCTCTCTGAAGGTTTTGTCTCCATCACTTCCCCTGGTTTGGCTTTAAGGTCTTCCTCTTCTGCTGTCCCCAGACTCTCTTAAAGAAGCTCTTCCTTTCCTTTCCTCCTTCCTTCCTTCTCTTCTTCCTTCTGACAATGGGACAAACTGGCTTAGAGAGCTCACAACTCTTCATCTTTGGAGGACTACAAACAGAATGGGGGATGCCTGGCTCGACAGCAGTACGTGTGAAAAAGATCTTGGAGTCCTCGTGGGCAACAAGTTAAACATGAGCCAACAATGTGATGCGGCGGCAAAAAAAGCCAATGGGATTTTGGCCTGCATCATAAGGAGTGTAGTGTCTAGATCAGGGGTAGGCAATTATTTTTTTCCATGGGGCCACATGAGAACCAAAAAATATTATGGAGGGCCACACCTAAAGGCTGAACTACATTCTACATAATATCAATTGAATTTCTTTAATAATAATAATAATAATAAGGCACTAAATTGCGTTTTTGATATAAAGACTGATAAGAGTATATCTTATGAGCAATGAAAAACAGAGGTCGTCATAGAAAAAATGACATTTACTCACTAAAATTTTACAAAACAATGGTTAACAAAATGTGAACATTTGTATCATTTGTGATTCATTATATTAATGATCATTTTCAGTCACATTCGCTTCAAAGCACATTTCAAACAATGTTGGATCAGGATCAAACTTGGCACAAATACTGAATATGCCCAAATGTGAACACTGGTGGAACTTGACAATTGGGAATTGTAGTTGCTGGAATTGTGAAAACCCACAATCAAAGAGCCTCCTGAAATCCTGCAACAATGGAATTGAACCAAACTTGGCACACTGAACTCTCATGAGACCAACAGAAAGTACTGAAAGGGTTTGCTGGGCAATGACCTTGAGTTTGGAAGTTGTAGTTCACCTACATCCAGAGAGCACTGTGGACTCAAATAATGATGGATCTGGACCAAACTTGGCACAAATCCTCAATATGCCCAAATGTGAACACCAGGGAAATTTGGGGGAAATAGACATTTGGGAGTTGGAGTTGCTGGGATGTATAGTTCACTTACATTAAGGAGTAGAGTCACGATGTGCACGCTGGCGAGGAGGGCAGCCAGGAAGCGCTCCAGGGCCTCCGCCTTGCGGTGCAGCCTCTTCCCTGCCTCAAGGCCACTTGCCAGGCCCTACTTCTCACCTGCAAGCAATGAAAGAGGCAGAAGAGAAGGGAGGGACAAGAGCGTTAGGCAGAAGAGAGGGCAAGGTAGGGGGGATCGCGCGAGGTGGAATGGAAGGTAGGAGGAGAGCGAAGGCATGCTCTGCGGCGGCGCTTGCTCCTGGCCTCCTCTTCTCCCCCCTCCCTTCCCCTCCGTTGGCCACTCTGCTTGCCTGCCTGCCGGGGCCCTTATGTGGGCCGGTCAGAATTGGCCAGTGGGCCACATGCGGCCCGCGGGCTATGAAATGCCCAGGTCTGGTCTAGATCCAGAAAAGTCATGCTCCCCCTTATTCTGCCTTGGTTAGACCACATCTGGAATCACACTGGGCATCACAATTGAAGGGAGATGTTGACAAGCTGGAATGTGTCCAGAAGAGGGCGACTAAAATGATCAAGGGTCTGGAGAACAAGCCCTATGAGGAGTGGCTTAAAAAACTGGGCATGTTTAGCCTGAAGAAGAGAAGGCTGAGAGGAGACATGATGGCCATGTATAAATATGTTAGAGGAAGTCATAGGGAGGAGGGAGTAAGCTTGTTTTCTGCTGCCCTGGAGACTAGGACGCAATGGAACAATGGCTTCAAATGACAAGAAAGGAGATTCCATCTGAACATTAGGAAGAACTTCCTGACTGCGAGAGCTGTTCAGCAGTGGAACTCTCTACCCTGGAGTGTGATGAAGGCTCCTTCTTTGGAAGCTTTTAAACAGAGGCTGGATGGCCATCTGTTGGGGGTGCTTTGAATGTGATTTTCCTGTTTGTTACCAGGGGGTTGGACTGGATGGCCCACAAGGTCTCTTCCAACTCTATGATTCTATGAGTGGTTGGATGGCCATCCTTCAGGAAAAGGGCTTGGATGGCCATTGCGATCCTGTCCAATGCAATCGGTGCATCTACACTGCCAAGTGAATGCAGTTTGACACCATCAGAATGGCCAGGGCTCCCAAACTACAGCTCCCAGGATCCCATAGCATTGAGCCATGGTAATTCAAGATGTCCCAAACTGCTTCAGCTTCTCAGTATAGATGCAGTTCTTGAAACTGCCATGCCATGCTGGCTCTGTATCTTCTCCTACTAGGTGACATTAAGATATATTTGCTCTGTTCACCCTCTCTTCTGTCACAGCAGATGATTTCCAGAGACATCAAACTAGAGTTCCCATCATTGCTAGAAAGCATAAGCCACGATGAAAGATGTCATGCAACACCTTTGGAAGTGGAGCTTTTGACCATGACGCTGCAAATTGAATGCATGTCTCTTTGCTATAGAATCCTGGGAGTTATAGTTTCTCAAAGGGGTGGATCTTTGCTGTAGATCAGGGGTGCTCATTATGGTGATCGGGAGCACCTAGGTGATCTTCAGCCCTCTTCCAGGTGATCTTTGGACCTCACCAGAGAGGTAGAGAGAGAGAGAAAGAGGCGAAGGAGGCTGGGCAAAGTGGGGCAAAGCCAAGCAAGCCCTGCCGCAAGCCCTGCTGCTGCCATCGGGACTCCCATTCCAAGCTGAGACCTGGGCGAGCGAGCTGTGTGGGGCTGCTTTCTTTCCTTGGTTGGGGGCGAGGAGGGAGGGCTCCGCCGTGTTCCTGGGGCTGAACCCAAGGAGGAGGGGGCTGCAGGGATGGAGACTCCACTTGCTGCTGCTGCTTGTGCCCTCGCCGCCTTTCTCCACCTCGCCCTCCCTCGCCCTCGAAGGAGAAAGGCGGCGAGGGCCCACGGGAGAGAGAGAGAGAGACGGCTAGGAAGAGCCACCCACCCTCTCTCTCTCTCTCTCCCGTGGGCATGGACTGCCACCAGTGGGAGGGGTCCTCCTTCCTGCCAGCTGTCCACTTGGGCATCCTTTCTGAGTGACACCCTCGAAAGGAAAGAAGGAAGGGCGCCCCCCGCTGCATCTGTCACCTTGGGGAAGCACCTCTTCCACTCTTCCTTCTACTGCCCAGGTAAGGAAACCTCGAGGGAGGATAGAGGGGGGGGGGGGAGGCTGCCGTGGGGAAGCTCCAGCCTCACGTGGCTCCCTCTCTCGTTGAGTTTCCTGGCCCAGGCAGCAGCCAGGCAGCCCCTCTTCCCAGCCCTGCGCCTTCCGAGCCGCCGCCGAAGCCATATCTGGCCAGAGCGCTGGCGGGTGTGCCTATAAATATCCTCCTGCTGCATGCATGGGAGGGGCCTGCTGTGCACGCAAGAAGCAGGACGGGATGGGGACTTCGCAAAAGCACGCAGCAGGAAGGCAATGAAGACATTAAGAGAGAGCGCTCGCGCAGGCAAGGAGGGTCCCCTTCCCGGGTGTGTGCGGCGGTGAGTTCGTGGGCAGGCAAGAAAGAAGCCCTGCGTGGATGGAAGGCTGCAGTAGGAGCGTGCACGCCAAGATGCAAGACGCACGCTCACATGCACAACAGGTGATCTTTTCAACTTGATTGTTCATATAGTAGCTCGCATGATGAAAAAGTATGAGCACCCCTGCTGTAGATTGAATGAGGTTTGACCCCACTTTAACTGCAATGGAATTAGAGGAATTGTCATTCACACTCTTTGGCAAAGGAGGCTCAAGACCTTCACAAACCACAACTCCCACGATCTTTTAACATTGTGATTAAAGTGATGCCAAGCTGCATTCATTCTGCAAGTTAGATACATCTCGATTTGGGGAGGTGAGCTATGAATAAGCAAGAATGGCTTCCCTGCAAAGGGTGCTTGCTGTGGACTTATGAAAACCCTGTTCTGGGAAATGGATATAAGTTTAAGATGCGCTTGAAAAAATATAGACACCCTGTATTTAGGTTTCTATATTTTCCGTTCCTTCCTTCCTCAAGTGTGCTCCGATCAGCCTCGCAGCAGCATTAGATTTCCCTTCCAATTGCAGGAATCCAAGTTTCATCTTGGCACGCAAACACAAACAAGTCAATGAAATTGGGGTTTATTTTCGTTTCGTTTCCTTTTCCCGGCCAATTGTGCGATGCTTTCGGAAGTGTCAGCAGGTAGCAATGCAAAGAGACACCATAAATATTCAGATCCCAAATGAAAAAGTATCTGGATGGATGAGTATCTTCATCGTTCCGGACTTATCCTACAAAGGCAGAAGGGAAATTACATACTCGGAACAACCTTGCAACTTCCTTGCCTGGATTGCATTTCTCAAATGCTCTCCAAATGCCACTCTCCATGTGTCCTTCCTTGGCAACATTTTGTTAATTTGTAAAGCGCCATATCGATCGGCTATTTCGAGCAAAAGGTCAGGGCGCACAATATCTTCATGGGAGACAAAGATCATCCCTAATTGGGCCCAACGGCTGATGGACCGGGACGGAATAAAGCAACCGCTTCCATTGGCGCCTCCCTTGGTCTTGCTCTCTGTCGTACGATGGCGTGTCTCCCAAAAGTGGGTATCGGTGCCAGAGCCTTCCTCTGCCAAGGAAGACTGTAAGCAAAATGTAATTGTAATAGATGGATGCAAGGACAGCAGGAGCAAATGGCAAACAGGAAGGCTTGTGCTTTGGCCCATTCCCAAGCAATTCTACATCGATCAGACTGATACAAATCTTGGTACGAGAGATCTTTAAAATCTGATCACAGCTAGGTCCAATATTTGTATTAAATTTACTAGTGTACAAGTTACTTGTATTTATCTGGTGTTGTCCCAGTTTGTGTTTTCTTTGTGGCTTTTTCTTTCCTTCTTTCCTTTCTCTGATATATCTTCTCCCTCTCTCTTTTCTTTCTTCCTTTCCTTCTTCCCTTGTCTTTACTCATACACCTTTCCCTCCATCTTCCTACCTTCCTTTTCCTTCCCCATTTCTTCTTTTCCTTTCTTCCCTCTCTTCCTTCTTTCCTTTCTTTGCTCCTCTTTCCTCATGCCCCTCCCGCCTTCCTGTCTTTCTTCCTCCATTCCTTCCATTTTCCTTCCCCCTTTCTTCCTTCATCCCCTTTTGTTTCCCTTCTTTTTCTTCCCTTCTTTCTCATTCCTCTCCTCTCCTCGTGGTTGGTCCCCTTCCCTTCTTTCCTTTCTCTTCCATTCTCTCTTTCTTTCCACACCTCATACTTTCCCCTTCTTTCCCCTTACCTTCTTGCTTTTCTCTTTCCTTCTTTCTCATTCTTTCCTCCCTTCCTCCCTTTTCCCTTCCCCCCTCTCTTTTTATCTTTCATCCCTTTATCTTCCTTTCTTGTTTCCTTTCTTCCTTCCCTTCCTTTGTCCCCCTTTTCTTCCTTTGTTTTTCTTTTGTTCTTTCATACTTTCCCCTTCTTTTCCCTTCCCTTCTTTTTCTTTTTCCTTCTATCTTCCCTTCATATCTTTCCCCCTTCCCTTTTCTTTCTCTTCCCTTACTTTTATTTCTTTCCTGCTCTCATACCTTTTCTTCTTTCCCTCCCTCCCGTCCTTCCTTTTTCCATCTTCCCTTTCTCTTCCTTTCTTTTTCTTTCCTTCCATTCCTTCTTTCGCCCCATTTTTCTTCTATTCTTTCACTTTCCTTCTTTCTGTTTCCTCCCCTTTCCTCATATCTTTTCCCCTTCCCTTCTTCCCTTTCTATTCTTTTTCTTTCCTCCCTTCATACTTCCCCACTTTTCCCTTCCCTTCTTTCCTTTGTTTCCTTCTTTCCTCCCCTCATCTTTTTCCCTTCCTTTGCTTTCTCTTCCCTTCCTTCTCTCTCTTTCCTCCCCTCATACCCTTTCTTCTTTCCCTCCCTCCCTCCTTCTTCTCTTCCCTCCTTTTTCCTTCCTGCAAGATTCTCACCCACCCCAGTGTCTTTCCATCACCATTTCTCAATTCCCAATGACCATGTATATTTTCTGCAAATGTGTTTGCCCCTTCTTTCCCTCCCTGCATTGACACAATCTCTTATCTCTGCCTGGCAGGTGACGGTGGGGGACCAGAGAGGTGAGAAACATTCATCTTGGGAGCTTGCCAAAGTCAATCCCTCGTCTAGAGGAGGAGTCCATTACCTCTGAAGGCATCTCATGAACGTTTGGGTCGGGTCCTTAGATGGCAGAGAAGGGTTATTTGAAAGCTGATTGTTCCCATTCTCCATCTGTTTAATGTACTGCCAAAGCCATGATACAATACAGGCAGGCAGGAAGAAAAAATAATAATATACAAGCGGCTTTTGTTTTGGAGGCTCTGGAGGTTCGGCGTTTCTGCCGTCTGGTGCAACGCAGGAGATAAGAGGAGAAGGGAATAGATGAGGCACCGAGAAACCATCTGAATATTTCGCTCATCTTCGTCTCCACAAATCCAAAGAGAGCGGCAGCCGGCCGGAACGTCCTTCTGTTCGTATTTGCTGCCGGCAAAGAAACACCGACATTATCATAATTTAAGAAAAAAAATCTGAGTTGCTTCACTGAGATTTTCTTTTGCAGAGTTGGAAGAGGTCCATTGTCAGGTTTCTGGAGCAAGGTCCCTCCGACTGAGAAGAGATGGATGATAAATGATGCGTCGACACTGTTTGGATTAATGCTATATAGAAAACATATAAGACCATTTGTCCAAAACAATCAAGGAATGGAGAACGCTTAGGATGGGTGATTTCGAGTCAATTGAACCTTTTAGGATAGATAGGCTGAGAAGCATGATTGATGAACCAATGAACAGTTGGAATGTTTTGCTTTTCCCGAATGGGAGTTTTCCATAAAAGAGCTGGTTACTACTATCACCCAGTGCTCAGTTCTGACAATGTAGGTTGAGTCTACTATTTTTAACCATTAAAGTACTATGTGCAAGTGACTCACTTGAAGCCTGACAAAGAGATCCGGCAAGGCAATGGCCTTTGCACCTTCCTCCTGGACATCCGGTTGCCTACTTTGGACTCCAACGTGAGAGATTTCCACAAAGTCAAAAACATCAGGCAAGGTTGGGTGAAATTTGTCTGCAGCTGGAAGCAGAGCCAGGAAAAAACCAGCCTAGTCTGAGTGTTTCATTTAAAGCAGAAGAAGGCCTTTCCTGACCTTTTGCTCCCAGCGTTTACATTTATGAGGCTCCACAATGTCCCATTAAGACACAACAGCCAAATCTGTGCAAAAACAGCATTGGTAAAATAAATATGGAAGAAGGCATTCAGCTCTGTGTCCCAATGCAGTTGCAATTTGGCTCATTGGGTCACTCCAAGACACCTTTGTTTGATGATTTATGGCAGAGGTCGTGAACCTATGGCTCACGAGCCAGGTGTGGCTCTTTTGATGATTGCATCTGGCTCGTAGGCACAGCAAGCCCCTACAGGAGCAAAAACACCCAAACAAAAACACTGGATGCCAAGCCACAAGCCCTACCCTGCACAAGGAGTTACCGAAAAGTTACCCTGGGCTGCAGAAGACACCGGCTGGCGAGCCCTGCTGGACCCGAAACCCGCAGCGAGGGATGAGGGGAGGATTGGGGCAGGCCGAGCCTGCGTGGGCAGGCCGGGCCCACATGGACAATGAGCTGAGACCCTCCCCTGGCCGACCGAAAGCTGCAGGGCCCTCCCCACCCAAGGAGTTGCCGGAAAGCGGCCTTGGACTGCAGAAAATGGTGCATGGCGGGCCCCGCCGGGCCCGAAACCCACAGCAAGGGAGGTGGGGAGGACCAGGGCAGGCCAGGCCCCCATGGACTGCAGGCCGAGACATTCCCCCGCATGACCGGAAGTCTTAAAATATAATATAAGACTGAATTCAACTAAATGTGAGTATATACGTGCATACTATGAGAAAAGGATTTCCCTGTGCCCCGCTGTGCCATCGGCAGGGACCTTTACCTGCACGGCTTCTGCTCCTTTGTTCGGGGAAACTCTCATCCAGCACTCTTCCTCCTCCCCCACCGTTGCGCCGGGTTCGGCGGGGGACCGCCCTGCATCCGGCCTCTCTGTTTTAGGCTATTGCCTTGGTTCCTTCAGGGGACATGCCGCGCCGCGCACGTGGCCCGGCTCCTGACTTTTGGCTGTCTTTTCTCTCTGTTAGGGGGAGAGCTCACAGGGGGGTTGCGCCTGCCCCCTCTCCCCTCACCGCTGGCCCTGGCTTGGTTCGCCATGTGGTATTCCCTCGGCCCGCTCCGGGTCTCCTTTCCGGAGCTTCCAGTTGGGCGGGGGAAGGTCTCAGCCTGCCGGCCATGCAGACCCGGCCTACCCCAGTCCTCCCTGCCTCCCTCACTGTGGGTTTTGGGCCTGGTGGGGCCTGCCACGCAGCCTTTTCCGCGGCCCAGGGCCGCTTTCCGGCAACTCCTTGGGTGGGGAGGGGCTTGCAGCCCGGCATCTGGTGTTTTTGTTTGGGTGTTTTTGCTCCTGTTGGGGCCTGCCGCACCTGCGAGACAGATGCAACCATCAAAAGATCCACACCTTAGGTTCCCGACCCCTGCTCTAGTGTGATGAGGTCACAAGTATCTTCTGGCTGTCAAGGTAGCACTGTGTTCTAGCCGATTTTCACATCAGTTTGGCAGTGCTTTGACAGCTGTGTCTCAATGCTATGGTATCCTGGGAGCTGTAGTTTAGTGAGGAATCCACATACCTGTGCAAAGAGGGCTAAGGACCTTGGGAAACTAGAACTCCCATGATTCCATAGCATTGAGCCATGGCAGTCAGAGCCGTGTCAAACTGCATTAATCCTACAGTGTTGATACACCTTTAGGTTTCATAATTCTTCTCAAATTCTATAGTGTTGAACCAAGGCTGTTGAAGTTGTGCCGTAGTGAAAATCACATGTAGTACACGTTTTACCAGTCCACACATTGTCTTGCCAGAGAAAGAAAACATACCACGCAGATGACCAGTGAAGAAGTAGTAGTTTACTCCTTGTAATGCATAGCAACATATATACAATCATGTGAACAGTTGCATTGACTCTCTCACACAATGTCCTTTGAGAGAGATTTGAATAGTCTTTAAGTGTCCATGTGGAAAATCCACTTCCAGCAACTCACGAAGCAAGAAATGTCTCTTTCTCTATGAGCTCCTGCACAGCTCAAGCCTAAAAATGTAACTGTTGCCAAAACTCCCAGGCTCAGCTAGCTCCCCGGCCGTGGCCCAACCAATCAGCTTTGTGATTTGCATTTTCAGTTAACACACTAATTTCTTACATGCCCTAACAGAAGTGGTGTCAAACTGCATTCATTCTGCAGTGTAGATGCATCCCCTGCTACTTTAAAGCTCTAACTCCCATTTCCCAGCCCAAAGCAAATGATTATCTTACTGCATTGCCTTTCTTGTTTTTCTTTCTTTCTTTGGAAAGAAATGGCACGCAATCCAATTTTGTAACCTAATGAAGGGATATTTGGCGCGCCCTCCTTTGTATGCTGGAGACGTTGCTTTGCCCACGACGACGCGTCAAAAGGCATCGGCGGCCATGCGCGGCACTAAATTAAAATCCAGTTGTAAGCAATTTGCTTGCAAATAAGCATTAGCCCTTCCCGGCCTCCCTCGCACAGTGTTACAAAGAAAAGGGATATTGTTTCCCTATCAAGGAAACCTTGAGGCCTTGGTCTTCTCATATTTATTAGCAAATTGCCTGCAATTACGGGGAGGAGGAAGAAGGCTGTCTTGTTATTATTGCATGGATATCTGGCAATAGAAACACACACAAAAGGCATCTTCCTAGTAATACAAGACTTTCTGAGGTTATAGATCCCAGTGGAAATCTTTCTCTTAGAGGGCATCTACACTGTAGAATAATGCAGTTTAACAACTATGGCACAATGCTATAGGATCTTGGGAATTGTAGTTCTACAAGGCCTTTTTCTGCTAAAGCAGTGGTCCTAAACCTTCCTAATGCTGTGACCCCTTAATACTGTTCCTCATGTTGTGGTGACCCCCAACCATAATATTAATTTAATTGCTACTTCATAAATGTAATTTTGTTACTGTTATGAATTTTAATGTCAATATCTGATATGCAGGATGTGTTTTCATTCACTGGACCAAATTTGGCGCAAATACCCAATACGCCCAAATCTGAATAATAATAATAATAAACTTTATTTATAAGTCGCGTCCCTCTCCCCAAAGGGGACTCGGAGCGGCTTACATGGGGCCGTGCCCAAACCACAAATCACAAAATATCAGACCTCAAAAAAACAAAACAATAAACAAAATTAAAACAGTAAACAGTAACATGAATACATCTAACAAAACACAATAACAAATGCATCTAAAACAAAAGGAAAAAGAAGACGAGAGGGCGGGCCACATGTACATATAAGATGTTTAAAAACTGGGGAAGATAAATGGAGTAGGGCCAAAACGTGAAGAGTCGCAAAGGGGAAGGAAATCCAAGAAGCGGGCGTTGAGGGATCTAGTCTCCAAAGGCTAGGCGGAAAAACCAAGTTTTCAATTGTCTCTTAAAGGCTTCCAGTGAAGGGGCATTCCTGATCTCTCCCGGAAGGGAGTTCCAAAGTCGGGGGGCCACAGAGGAGAAAGCTTTCTCCCTAGTATTCACAAACCGAGTCTGTGAAACTGGTGGAGGCGAAAGGAGGGCCTCCCCCGAGGAGCGAAGGGCTCGAGCTGGTTCACGGGAGGAGAGCCGATCACAAAGGTAGGCGGGTCCCAAACCGTTTAGGGCTTTGTAGGTAATCACCTGCGCCTTGAATTGGGCCCGGAAAATAAACGGCAACCAGTGGAGCTCTTTAAACAGGGGGGTCGACCGCTCCCTGTACCCAGCCCTGGTTATTAATCTGGCAGCCGAGCGTTGGACAAGCTGAAGTTTCCTGGTGAAGGGGAGGGGGGGGGAGGATGTATTGATTTTGTCATTTAGTAATTGTAGTTGCTGGGATTAATAGTTCCCCTAGATTCAAAGAGCATTTTGAACTCCTTCAATGATGGAATTGAACCAATCCTGGCACACAGGACTCCGATGACCAACAGAACATACTGGAAGGGTTTGGTGGGCATTGACCTTGAGCTTTGGAGTTGTAGTTCACCTACATCCAGAGAGCACTGTGGACTCAAACAACGATGGATCTGGACCAAACTTGGGACGAATACTCAATATGCCCAAATGTGAACACTGGTGGAGTTTGGGGAAAAGAGACCTTGACATTTGGGAGTTGTAATTGGTGGGATTTATAGTTCACCTACAACCAAAGAGCACCCCGAACTCCACCAACAATAAAATTGGGCCAAACTTCCCACACAGAACCCCCATGTCCAACAGGAAATACTGTTTTCTGATGGTCTTTGGCGACCCCTCTGACACTCGCTAAAGACTGTGAGTGATTCTCCAAACTACAACTGCCAGGATCCCACAATATTAAGCAATCCAAGTGGTGTCAAATCACATTTATTCATGTGTACCAGTCTGCATTAATTCAACAATGTAGTGGAGGAAATAGACGCTTGTTGACAGATGCCTTTTAGGTCTTGCAAACCCAGAGTGCATCTACACTATTGAATCAATGCAGTTTGACACCACTTTAGCAGTTATAACTTAAGGCAAAGGTTTTCTCCTGACATTAAGTCCAGCCATGTCCGACTCTGGGGGGTTGGTGCTCATCTTCATTTCTAAGCAGAAGAGTCGGCATTGTCCGTAGACACCTCCAAGGTCATGTGGCCAATTGATTAAGTTATGACTTAATCAATGCTATAAAATCCTGGAAGTTGCAGTTTGATCTTGAGACTTCTTGACTCTCCAAACTATATCTCCCAGGATCCCATAGCATTGAGCGTTGGGATCCAAGTTACATTAATTCAACAGTATAGATGCAAAGGCTAATAGTTGAGGTGCATTGGACAAATAAACCATAAAAATTGGAAATTGCAATTACTGTATCTCAACCGAGACTGCAGATTTTATTTGGAATGACTTTGGAGGTTTTTGGTTAGAATCCATGTGATAACAGTGACTGGGTTGGATGAAAAGACGAGGGCGTTTGCTTTATTTTATTCCTCTCCTTCTCACCACCTCCTTTAATCCTGTTTATTTCTTTAGTAAAACAGAGCTAGGGTCAATTTGCCCTGGGGGGAAAAGAGCGACCGGACCAGGCATCTGTCAAGAAGGGTCCATGTCTTCCACTAACTGCCTTTTCTCTGACAGCCTCTCATTAACCACAGAACGCAGCGTGTGAAAATGTATCAAATGAAGATTTTGAGCTAAATGTTGAACAGCCGGGGATACCAGCAAGTGATAAATGTCACCACAGCAGGGTCGCTTGGCTAAATGTGTTTAACACTGTGCCGAAAGGTTCTGCCGAAATGTCACCGCCGTGAGCGATGGGGGAAATCTTGGCAGTCCCTCCTTGAGAATAAGAGACATGTCCACAGGCCAGTGCCAGTGGGGCAGTGCACCAACCCCATAGAGTACCCCACAGAGGGGCCACAAGGACCATCTTGTCCAATCCTATTCCATGTAGAGATATAAAAGTGAAATCCACGTTGCCTCCAAAGAATGAGAATCCACTACCCTCTTAGCCAATCTATTCCACTGTTGAAGAGCTCCAACTGTTGAAGAACATCTTCACAGCATTTAGGTGGGTTCCCCCAGTTCTGGATGAGTGCTAAAAACTAACAAGACCATCTACTCCAACTTCCTTCCAAGTGGGAACCTACAAATTGAGCCTATCTGGCCTCCAAAGATGGAGAGTCCACCACCATCCAAACCAATTTGTTCCATTGTTGATGAGCTCCAACAGTGAAGAACATCTTTCTTACAATTAAGTGGGTTCTCCTAGTTCTAGATGAGTTCCTCAAACCAATAAAACTATCTACTTCAACCCCCTTCCAGGTGGGAACATGCAATTGAAGCCCATCTGACCTCCAAAGGTAGAGAGTTCACCCCTGGTGAAGAGTTTCTCAATGTCTAGGTGGGTTCTCCCAGTTCTTCATGAATTCTACAAACCAACAAAAACATCTACCCCACCCTCCTTCCAACTGGAAATGTACAACTGAACCCCGTCCAAAGATAGAGAGTCCACCACCATTCAAGCCACTCTATTCCATTGTTGAAGAGCTCCTATAGTGAAAAACATCTCCCTAACATTTAAATGGGT
Source organism: Anolis apletophallus (assembly GCA_030556195.1). Lineage (NCBI taxonomy): Eukaryota > Metazoa > Chordata > Lepidosauria > Squamata > Anolidae > Anolis > Anolis apletophallus. Next base: position 108,126,537 of record JARBWK010000011.1, read on the forward strand.
TCTCCAAGTTCTGGATGAGTTCCTCAAATCAACAAAACCATCTACTCCTATCCACTTCCAGATGAGAAGTTACAATTGAAGCCCACCCAGCCTCCAAAGATGGAGAGCCCACTACTGGTGAAGAGCTCTTCTCAATGTGTAGGTGGGTTCTCCCAGTTCTGGATGAATTCCTCACACCAAAAACACAGTTGCATTCCCCATCATTTCCAAGATTTAATTTTGAGGGAAGTTGCAATGACACCCATGGCCTCAACTTATCTCAAGACAGGATGACACAACAATCACCAAGATGACATCGGAGGCTCTTAGAGACCCTAGTTTCTGAACCTCCAAACAGTCAATTTCCAAAAATAACAGGTGAGAGAGTGTTGTATCTTAATAGAAAGTTTCAGTAGATTCTTAGAATGCTGGAAAATACAGTTGGAGGCCATCTAGTCCAATCCAATCCGAGGACAGGAAGCCACATCTAAAGCATTTTTGACTGGTAGACATCCAACCTGTTTTAAAATATCCAATGGAGAAGAGCCTACCACTTTCCGGGGAAACCTATTGCACAGTTGGCTAGGTCTTTCTATCAGGAAATTCTTTCTGAGTTTTGGGTGGAATATCCTTTATCCGTTTGTGTTCTGGTCTTTGGGGCAACAGAAATGCAAGGTTACTACATCTTCCATAGGTTTTCATAGTTGAGCAAGGATTCAGTCCAGGTTCGTAGTCCCAACGCTTAAAGCACTACCCCATGTAGACTCTCTTGCTGAAAATGATACTTGTTCTAATACTTGTTGATGCTTATCTCCCAACAGAAGCTTCCCAATCTTTTTGGAAAACTGTCTCAGCCTCTAAAAGACTAGATCACCAAGGAAAAGAGTTTCCATTTTTTGCTGAGTTGTTTTGAGGAGCTGCAGAACCTGATGGACCACCGAGGAAAACTGACTGGCAAAGAGAAAGCCCTTTGTGATGCTGTCGAGGAGCTAAAGAAGCAAATCAGGAGCAGCAAAGAAAAGCTGGCCTCTTGTTGCCAAAACCAGCGGGAATTATCAGAGAGCAAGCAACGCAGAAATGCAGCTTTGTGGGAGCAAAACCTGGACCTTTGGAAGAAGGCTGTGGAGCTCTTTGAGACCACGAAGACAACACTAAAAGAGGAGCCAGAGCTTTGGAAAGAAGAGCTAGTTGGTTGGAAAGAAGAGATGGCCCTGTGGAAGAAGGAGATAGACCAGTGGGAGGAGAGATTCTCTGGAGACTATTAGAAATATGGACCACAGTCTGCAGAGCAAATATCTGAGTGAAGATATGTAGATGAAGTAGATACACCATTTGTCTTAGAATGGCATATTTGAGATCCTATCTCTTACATTTAAGAAGGGAAATAAAAACTTCATAGACCATATATAGTCATATAAGATGGATTTGTTTTTTGGTGATGTTGGTGGTTACTTCTAATCATTTTCAGCTTCTAGAGGACACCATAGAAACCTCAAACTCTGCATTCTGATCTTGGAACCTGAAGGCCTGCAGATGTTCCAGGCTTGTTCTGTTACTATTCACAGCTGTCATGGAAATGGAGTTCTAAACAAAGGGGTCTTGGTCATCGGAGGTGGAAAAACATTCAGGTCAGTTCATCTCCTATATTTATTAGCTCACTGTGGAGTTGGCGACCTTAATATCCAATCATCTTGGATTTAACCAAATTTATATTTCATAAACTTCCTGTTTTCTTTGCTCATCAACCCAGTGCTTAATGGAAACCAATTTGCAATGCAAGAGTCTTTATCCTAAGCCACACTGTCTTCAATCTAGTATTTATAGCCCTTTTGCCTAAATATGGCCACCAAAGACTTTATTCATTCCTCCAGCCTTCTGCATATATGTCCAACCAAAGGGATAGTAGTCTTCTTGGCTCACAACTCTTTGGGATGTCCTTTCTTTAAATGCATCTACACTGTAGTAGTAATGCAGTTTGGCACCACGTTGACTGCAATAGAATCTTTACAAGGTCTTGAGCCTTTTTGGCCAAAGACTACTGGTGCCTCACCAAACTACAGCGTCCGGGGTTCCATAGCATTGAGCCATGGCAGTTAAAGTGGTTTCAAACAGCACCCATTCTGCAGTGCAGATGCACCCAATGACTCAATCCTTGCTTTAAGAAGGCAATCATCAAGGAATGACATCTCAGTCTTTGGCGCTTTCTCGTTTCTTTTTTTGCTCGCAGCTTTGACCCAATGGAGACCAAGAAGAAAACTTTAGACTTCGGCTCCACCTATGCCGAATTTCCAGAGAATACCACCAGTGATAGTCCCAAAATGCTCAACAAACGAGAGAGTTGGCACCATGCCCCCTTGCCATCTGCTTTGCAAAAGGAAATCCTGCAACGCAATCTGAAAGACGAGAAAGTGACGCTGCAGAATGAGATCACATTGTTTTGGGAGAAGTGCAAAGAGCTGAGGGCAGAGATCAACGCTTTCCGGGAGGACAACAAGGTCAAGGCTTTGTGGGATGCAATCGCTGCCTTCAAAGAGAAGAACCAGTCTTTCCTGGAAGAGATCAAGAACTTCTTGGAGGAGAGCCAAATCTTCATGGACACAATCAAGGAGTTCCATGCCAAAAAGGCAGACTTCCAAGGCAAGATGACAAGCTTGCAGGAAAAGATTGAGGTCTTCCAGGAGGCCATCAAAGGTACAGAAGGAGAGATCGTCACCTTAGAGGAAAGGAATGAATCCTTCCGGCAGGCTGTCAAATCCTTCCAGCTAAAGAACAAGGAATTCCAAGAAGAGAACAAGACCATGCGAGAGAAGCACAAGTCCCTTCAGGAGAAGACAGAAGAGTTGGATCAGAAGAACAAGACTTTCTGGAAGGAGTGCAAGGTCTTCTGGAAGAAAGATAAGGCCTTCTGGGAGGAGGACATGGCCCTCTCCAGAGACAAAATGGCCCTTTGGGAAGAGTACATTGCTTTACGAGACAATGACCAAAACCTCCAGGAGGAGAAAGCAGGCATGTGGGACATGGTGGAAGCCCTCTGGGATGCAAAGTACGCCATCTGGAAAGAGATCAATGGGTTTCCGGAAGATCTACCACACAAATATGACATTGAGGTCCTAGAGAACGGAGCGGATGGAGACCATGAGGAACTGTTTGATGAAATGAGAGAGATGTGAATGACCATGTTGATGAGACATGAAATCCCTCCTGAACGCCGACCCCAAGCACATTACACAGTGGCCCCTTTGACATCAAGACCTTAATAAAATCTGGGTGGGACTTAAGATGGCATTGTGTCGTTGCATGTGAAGACTTACTCACACAACACTATTAGGGGCTTGATGGCTGTGGGCAACTGAAGCCAACATTTGGTATGACCCATACTGATGCTCACCTTTCGTCTAGTTTCTGGTGCCCTGATTGTAGGAGAACCATTTGATCAATCAGATATCAAAGTCAAGACAGTTCAAAGGTCTAAGCTGGTATGATTTTGATAAGGTGTAAGTAAGGATTAGGCTCCCTGATTCATCAAGAGTTAGCCTATTCTCTGAAGAGTTTGGATTTGCAGAAGAAGGTTGACCTTCAAGGCCACCTGACCATGGAAGAACCATCATTCTGAAGGTCTTGGATCTGAGCATGGAAGGGTCACCTTTCCTGAAAGTCTTGATCTTGAGAAGAAGGTTGACCTCCAAGGTCACATGATCATGGAAACTCTAGATCTCCTCCCAATGAGAATCCCTCCAGCCCCAAAGCAAATCTGAAAAGGACAGGGTTTTTTTTCAAGTGATAGGAACCTCAGAGGCACATATTGGATTTTTGGACACTATTGCTGAGGAGGTCCGTCCCCATGACTGGGATCATGATGGGACTGTGGAATGAAGAGTTGTTCCAAGTACAGTAGACTCATAGGGACTCTTGGGGTGAATGCTCCCTAAGGCCTCTAACTGCCATGGAATCCTGAGAGTTGTAGCTTCACAAGCTCTTGAGCCTTCTCTAACCAAGAGGGTTGTCCTTCACTAAACAACAACTCCCAGGATCCCGTAGCATTGAGCCACAGCAGTTCAAGTGGTATCAGACGACATTCATTCAGCTATCTCAGGCATCCTCAAACTGTAGCCCTCCAGCTATTTGGGTCTTCAACTCCCAGATTTCCTGACAATTGAGCAAGCTTTTAGGACTTCTGGGAGTTGGAGGCCCAAACAGCTGGAGGGCCGCAGTTTGAGAATGCCTGTGCTATCTAGTTGCACCCATAGATACAGTCAGTGGATCCAATGGGGCTACTCTAATTAGGACTAGAACAAGATTCAGGCCTTGGGTTGGATCTACACTATTATATGTTGCTGTTGTGGAACTGCATTATATAGTCAGTGTAGACCCATATAATGTAGTTGTTGAGAAATAATGATTTGTTAGATATCTTGGGTCCCTAGGTGGGATAGAACCAGGGCTGGATCATACGTTATGGAAACTAAGTGCCAGAGACTCCACAAGGCCGGAGCCTCCACCCCTGGCCGCCAAACCCTCTTCCTCAGTTTCCTCAGTTTCCGGCCTCGTGGAGGGTGTGCACGTGCGCTGGGTGCGCATGCGTGGAACCAGCTGGCTCTGCGCATGCGCACCCGGTGCACATGCGCACCCTCCACGAAGCCGGAGAGTGAGGGGGTGCCAAAATAATGTTCGCTTACCATTTTAAATTACCTTAGTCCGGCCCTGGATAGAACTGAAGATGAAGAGGAAGAAGAAGATGATGATCTGAACAACATTCTATACGTCTGCACTGACTGCATTCTATATGTCTGTTCCAAACTGCATTATATGATAGTTTAGATGCAGCCTTGGACAATAGTGATCTCTAATCCTCTGTGTCTTCTCCAAGAATCAAAGCAATGACCACTCCGTGAAAGCTCAGTGACCCATTGAATTCAATGACCCTCCCTTCCTTTAAATTGCAGGCACTTCTTTCTCCCTCCCAGCCTTTCTTCATTCCCTTTTTCGTCTTCCTCTCCTTTCCTCCGGCCCTTTTCATGGCCTTCTCTTAACACCGCTGCCGCTTCGATGTCCTAGTAGGGTCATGACAACGAATGGGCAAATGACTTGGGGAAGAGACAGGTTCAGCCGTTGCTGGTTTCCAGCTGCTTGGATTGTCACATTGGGTTAGCGCATGGTGCGGCGGCCGCATGGCCAGGCCACGGCGACGGAGCAAAGATAGAAAGAGCTTGTGAAGGGAAGAAGAACATGTGTTTGCAGTTCCCTTCAGCCGGCTTCGGAGATGGAATTAAACAGGCAACCCGTTTGTACCGTGCAAGCGTATTCATACCCTTAATTTGATATTTCAACACTTGCGTTCAGCCCATGGACACTGGAATCCCTGGCAATGAGCATTGAGCCTCAAGGCATGTTCAGCTGGTATTTGTGGTGTTAGATATGCAGTGGTTCACCCATGTGGAACATTATTTCGTAGTCATCAAATGGGAAGATCCAGTCCAACCCCATTCTGCCATGCAGAAATACACAATCACGTTGAATGAAGATTTCATTCGATTGGACACAATTTGCATTGTGAGATCCTGAGAGCTGTAGATTTCCTTCTTTGGTTCAAGTCCTTGGGAAACTACAACTCACAGCATTCCATAGCATTGAGCCATGGCAGTTAAAGTGCTATGAAATTGCATTAGTTTGACAATGTAGTCGGTGTAGACCAGGGGTGGGTAATTATTTTTTCCAAGGGGCCACACGAGAGCCAAAAAATATTATGGAGGGCCGCACCTAAAGGCTGAACTACATTCTAATCTACATTATTTATTTATTTATTTACTATATTTACTATATATTACACATCATTAATATTAACATATTAATATATCAAGAAATATTCATATATTATTTGTATTAATATCCTAATTATTATATTATAGTATATATAGACATAATATATTGAAATTATAATATAATATAACATATTATATTATTTATTATATTATTATATTATTATAATAAAATTATTATTATAAAATAATAATAAAAACCACTAAAATAAAATGAAATTCAAGAAGACAAGGTGCGAACCAAAATAGAGGCTGACATCCTCAAGAGAGGAAGGATCCCAAGACAGAATGGCCCAATGGACCCAGCCCAGAGGATGACAAAGCGGACACAGCCGCTGCCGCAGCAGGGCAGAGCAGCAGACGATCGGAGGCTGCAGGCCTCCGCCCGCTCTCGCTCCCAGCCGTTCCGTCAGAGGCGTTCCCGATTGGCTGATCGCCCTGCCATGGAGTGCCTGCCATCCTGGCTTTGGAGTGCCTGCCATCCCGGGAGGCGATCCGGGCCTGCAGCGGGAGCAGTCGGCGACCTGCGGTGGCTGATCGCCCTGGCGACCCGGAAGACTTGATCGTCTTCCGGGTCGCCAGGGCGATCAGCCACCGCAGGTCGTCGACTGCTCCCGCTGCAGGCCCGGATCGCCTCCCGGGATGGCAGGCACTCCAAAGCCGCCGCTCCTCCAATTGTTCTCCGGAGCGGTGGGCTGTCTGCCGACGCAGGCCCCACAGCCCGCAATGGGATGGCGGCAGCAGCAGCCCTTCCTCTTGCAGAAATGGCCCCGCCCTGCTCCCCGGGCCGGTCAGAATCGGCCAGCGGGCTGCATCCGACCCGCAGGCCGTAAGATGCCCAGGTCTGGTGTAGACTCATATAAAGTACTTGTTAGCATTTATGATTATAGCATTATGATAGGCACCATGATGAGTCTCTATGGAGAGAAAAGCAGGATAGAACTAATGATAATAATAATGATACGAACTGCATTATATGTGTCTACACTGCCCATATATGCACACCCCTAGACACACAAGCCACAATCTTAATACTCCTTGCCATTGGGTTTTCTGGGACCAAAGTTGGGATCTTTGCATTGGTAAGTCACACTCTCTCAGCCTCAGAGAAAATGTCCCCTTGAACGAAAATGCCATCATTCAGAAATGTCTTGGAGAAACATAAGAACAATTCAGAGCCAGTCCCAATGAACGTTTGCAGCCGGAACATTATCTAGATCAGTGTTTCTCAACCTTCCTAATGCCGCGGCCCCTTAATACAGTTTCTTATGTTGTGGTGACCCCCAACCATAAAATTATTTTTGTTGCTACTTCAGAACTGTAATTTTGCTACTGTTATGAATTGTAATGTAAATATCTGATATGCAAATTCACTGGACCAAATTTGGCACAAATCCCCGATACACCCAAATTTGAATATTTGTGGGGTTAGGGGGATTGATTTTGTCATTTGGGAGTTGTAGTTGCTGGGATTTATAGTTCACCTACAATCAAAGAGCATTCTAAACTCAACCAAAGGTGGAACTGAACCAGTCTTGGCATACAGAACTCCCATGACAGAAAATACTTGAAGGATTTGGTGGACATTGACCTTGAATTTTGGAGTTGTAGTTCACCTGCATCCAGAGAGTACTGTGGACTCAAATAATGATAGATCTGTACCAAACTTGGCATGAATACTCAACATGCTCAAATGTGAATGCTGGTAGAGTTTGGGGAAAATAGACCTTGACATTTGGGAGTTATAGTTGCTGGGATTTATAGTTCACCTACAACCAAAGAGCATTTGGAACCCCATCAACAATAGAATTGGGCCAAACTTCTCACACAGAACCCCTATGCCTTGAAGGGTCTCGCTGATGCGAGCCCCTCTCCTGCCTTGCTTGCTCTCCCTCGCTCGTGCATGTGCATTATGCTGCCATGCGCTGAGCACGCCTGCTCTCCCCTCCCTGCTTGGAGTTTCAGAAACAGCCCTCCCTTGGCTGAGAGGCTGGTCAATCACAGCAGAGGAGGGCTTTTGTTGGGAGGTTTCGCCTCTATTTCTAAAAAAGGAAGAGAGAGACAGGCGGAGAGATCTTCAGCCTTCTATGGCAGAAATATATGTTTTCTGATGGTCTTTGGCAATCCCTCTGAAACCCCTTTACGGCCCCCCCAGGGATCCTGATCCCCAGGTTGAGAAATGCATTAAAACAACCTGATTTGGGTCATTCCGTTGTCTTTCGGTGTGATATATCTGACCAATGAATGCAGTGCAATGCCAGATAAATAATACATCTGTTAGGAATGTGTAACAGTCTCCCAAAATGATGATTCCTCAAGGAGAGGGGCTAAGGTTGGGACAATATTGATTTCCCCCTATCCATACGCTTTCTTCCAATAGGTACAAATCCAATCTTGGCACCAAATGGCTGCCTTTCCCATTCCGAAGCAAAAGGGCTGAGGCAAGCAATCCATTCTGTGAGCCTTGTTTTCAAAAGTCGATGCAAGGAGGCAGGAGTCTCTGGCACTTCTGCCGCATTTGCATGGAAATGGCCTGTGTTTGTGGCAGAACACCCGAATAAGAAAAATCGACAGCCGTTCTTGGCTTTTGGTACAGAGGAATAAAATGACAGCGGATTTGCATCCCTAATCTTGGTCAGGCTTTTTTTTTTGTGAACATGCTCTGTTTGGAGCCTGCCCAGCAGTTGACAATTGAGACAAATGATGTGCTGAGCAAAGCAAGGGAGAGAGTTCAGCAGAGTGGTTTGGGCATTTACACTGAGGAATGAATGCAGTTTGGCACCACTTTTCAACTGCTATTGGCACAGTGTGATGGAATTCTGGGAGATGTAGTTTGGGAGGCCTCAGCTGTCCTTGTCACAGAAGGTGAAAGGCCACATGAAACTACAGCTCCCAGGATCTCATAGCATTGAGCAATGGTGGTTGAAAGTGGCGCTGAACTGCATTCATTCCACAGTGGAGATGCCAAAATCTATCAGCTGAATTTTCCCCTATGCTTGGCAATTGGTACCAAATTGTATTAATTCAACAGTGTAATGATGCACCCAGTGCCACATCATGCTTTTGGCTGTCTTGGTGCAGCCTACGAGGGTTGAATGAAAAGTAATGCCTCCACCTTCATAACTCCTCAACAGATGGCGGTACTGGTATACGGCAGGTACTGGCTTGTTCAGTAGACTCTCCTCTACAGTTCCATTTTGGCAGGAAGCCTTAGCATTGAATGGTTGTGTTGTTAAAGTGCAAAGTATGGAACCCTGCGCAGATGGTCAGTCAATGCGACGTAAGCAACGTGCAGTCATTGAATTCTTGGCAGCAGAAGGTGTCCCCCCAAAGGAGATTCCTCAGAGAACCCAAGCTCTTTGTGGTGATTGTGTTGATGTGAGTACTGTGCGTCATTGGGCGAGTACGTTTAAAGATGTTGAGGTGGGAGCATCTGACTTGCGTGACAAACAAAGTGTTGGACGTCCTGTGACATCAACCACCGAGTTTCACAAGCAAAAGGTTGACAGATTGATTCAGGACAATCGTCGTATCACTCAGAGAGAAAATTCAAGCATAAGCAGCATTTCACAAGAACATGTGGGTCACATTATTGCTTTGCTTGGCTCTCGGAAGATCTGTGCACAAAGGGTACCTGCTGATTGCGGAAACAGAGTGTCGACTTCTTCCGTGATGGCAGAAATGTATCCAATTGTCTGGTGATTGTGTGGAAAAGGGAATAGTGGTCGTTAAAGAGCACATTCTAAGCATTATTTCTGCGTTGGATTTATTAAAATATTCCTATCCAAACCCAAATAACAAAGGTGGGGGCATTACTTTTCATTCCACCCTCGTACTTTTAAAGGATGGATGGGGCATAATGGATGCATACAATCTCTCTCAGAGAACCGATGAGGCTCTCCATGCCTTGCTGCAAAAGAGTCACTCCTCTTGGCTGTTTGGGGGTCATTTGCAGTCTGGTCAGCTTCGGAGAGAGGCTTGGCCAGGATGTCCAGCGCATTGTGAAGCTGTGCATGTCCAGTCTATTTTTAACCCTCGTCTCAGGCTGAGTGACAGAGTTAATGCACCTGTTGGAAGCGCAATCAGAGCAGAAGATTAATCCCAGTCTTGGAATGAGCATCAGAGGCACAAACCAGGTGTTTAATTGGGGTCGAGAAGAAGAGTGCTTTTTCCAAGTGCGGCTGATGCTGGGAGCCATGTGCAAGTGCATCAGGACTCCATTTGGAGCATTCTTGGATAATCCTAAACTACTCACACTCATGTAGAATATCCCTATAGATTTGGGAGCTGTAGTTGGTTCTTTCCATCCCCAGCCCCTTCCGCACATTGTTTGCTTGGATACCTCCGAAGTGGTGATAAAGGAAGGGAAGGGTGAATGAATGCAATGTCAGCCCCACTTCAGTTGCCATGGCTCCATGATGCGAAAATTTGGGAGTGGTAGTTTTGCAAGGTATTTTTTTCCAAAAACACTAGTGCTTTTCCAAACCAGGAAACCCAGAATGACATTGCATTCAGTCATGGCAGTTAAAGGGGTGTCCAATGACATTATTTCCACAATATACAATAAAAATATACAATACATAATAATAATAATCATAGAATATAATATATATGTGTACAAGTCCTTGCAAAACTACAAGTCCTAGAATCCTAAAGCATAGAGCCCTGGCATTGAACTGCATTGACACAACAGTATAGATGCATCCAAAGAAGGCGAATGCAAGGACGTTGGTTCCACATGTTACTTTGTTGGCTTGTTGCAAAATGCATCCCTTGGAAAACTACAACTCCCAGGATTCCATAGAATTGATCCACAGTAGTCAAAGCTGTGCCAAAAATTGCACTCATTATAGAGCCCAAAGAAGGGTAAAGACCTTGGAAAATAACAGCTCCCAGGGCTCCATAGCATTTAGCCATGGGAATCAAAATGGGGTTGACCCTAATAATAATAATAATAATAACAACAACAACAACATATAACTTTTCCTTTCATAAAACAAGATTCAAAGTGGCATTCTGCATTGCAGATGTGCCCTAGGTTGTTGATTGATTTGAAAAGCATGATTCGGACCCCAACCTGGAGTGGACGCACCAATTGACATCAACCCTAATGATAGCAGAAGACAGGCAGACAAATGCCAGCATGCTGGAAGAAGCAAAGACCACCAGCATTGAAGCAATGCTCCTACACCATCAACTCCGCTGGGCTGAATGCCACGTTGTCCAAATACCCGATCACCATCTCCCAAAGCAGTTACTATACTCCCAACTTAAGAATGGGAAATGTAACATTGCTGGACAGGAAAAGAGATTTAAAGATGGGCTTAAAGCCAAGCTTAAAAACTGTGGCATAGACACCAAGAACTGGGAAGTCCTGGCCCTTGAGCACTCTAGCTGGAGGTCAGCTGTGACCAGCAGTGCTGCAGATTTCGAAAAGGCACGAATGGAGGGCATAAGGGAGAAACGTGCCAAGAGGAAGGTGCGTCAAGCCAACCCTGACCGGGGCCACCTTCCACCTGGAAACCAATGTCCTCACTGCAGAAGAACATGCAGATCAAGAATAGGGCTGCACAGCCATCTACCGACCCACCGCCAAGACACCAGACTTGGAGGACCAGCATCCTCGGGCTACAAGGGATCACCTAAGTAAGTAAGTAGAAGACAGATATGCTTCACAATATGTGCATCATCAGACAAACCGATGCCAAGAGGTGAGGACAACCCGCAGGTGTCGGCTCCAGTGCCCCACAGGTACCGATGCAACAAATCACCTTTCCTGCAGGTTCTGCACATAAATGCCATCCGTTTCCGAGACAGACGCTGGTGGTGGGTCCTTAGGGCCGGGCAGCGCAAGACGACATTAGTACAGCATTTATCTTGCGTTAAATTTTAATCCCTAATTGGGTTGTAAATAACAGAGGCAGGTGAGTTACTTTCGGCACGGTTTCGTCCCAAGAGAAGCCCCGGCTCTGCGTCACAAGGCACAGCGCCATTTGTCATCCCGACACGGGGCCTTATTTTTTCGGGAACCGAGGTGATAACTCACGGCCCAAACATCGCAGGCCCTAAATCCCTACGACACCGAGGGATGTGCTCCAAAAATAAGTTTTATGCAAGAGCCATATTTTGGGGCAAAGGCTCCCTTGTATCTGGAATAAGATTCGGTTGTATTAGATGTAGTACTTTTAGTTTTATATCTTTTTTTAAAAAAAATTGTATTGTTTTTGTTCTATTTCTCGACATAATTAATAATGAAGGATCTGGCATAAAATCCAGGCCTGTTTTGCTCAAATCGGCACAATGGAGCCACGGGTCAAGACAGTGTTCTCTACATGCCATTATCATCTTCATTGTCTTCTTCCTCCTCTCTCCTCCTCCTCCTCCTTCTCAAGTGAGATCCTAAGCAGCTATGTATCAACTAGAAATTCCTTATCCATGTCATATTTCTCTCGCCTTTGTTTGAAAACCCTTCTTTTTACAATTCAATGGCCAAGAAGGTTCAAGACCTTGGGAAACTACAACTCCCACAATGTGGTCTGACACTACTCAAACTGCCATGGCTCAATGTGAAGGGATCCTTGGTGTTGGAGTTGCACTCTTTGGCTGGGAAGCTTCAAGACCTCGGGAAACTACAACTCCCAAACTGTAGCATTAATGCAACCTGATACCACTTGAACTGCCATGGCTTAATGTGAAGGGATCCAGGGAGTTGTCATTTCCACTCTTTGACTGAGGAGGCTCAAGATCTTGGGAAAACTACACCTCCCAAACTGTAGAATGGATGGGATCTGACCCCACTTGAACTGCCATGGCTCAATGTGAAGGAATCCTGGGAGTGATCGTTTGCACCCTTTGGCCAAGAGGGCAGCAGACCTTGGGTAACTGCAACTCCCAAACTGTAGAATGAATGCGGTATGACAGCACTAGAAATGCCATGGCTAAATACAATGGGATCCTGGGAGTCGTAGTTTGCACTCTTTGACATAGGAGGGTCAAGACCTTGGGAAACTACAACTCCCAAAATGTAGAATGAATATGGTATGACACCACTTGAAATGCCACGGCTCAATGTGATGGACTATAGTTGGGAGTCGTTGTTTTGTAGTCCTTAACAGAGAAGGCTCAAGACCTTGGGAAACTACAATTTCCAAAATGTAGAATGAATGTGGTATGACACCACTTGAAGTGCCAGAGCTCAATGTGATGGTATCCTGGGAGTCGTAGTTTGCACTCTTTGACAGAGGAGGCTCAAGACCTTGGGAAATTGCAACTCTCAAACTGTAGAATGAATGCGGTATGGCACCACTTGAAATGCCATGGCTCAATGCAATGGAATTCTGGGAGTCATAGTTTGCACTCTTTGACAGAGGAGGCTCAAGACCTTGGGAAACTACAAATCCCAGGATACTATCACATTGAGCCATGGTAGTTAAGCCGCATAATTCTATAGTGCAGATGGACCCTTAGAAGAGTTCCCTTTGCCCACACAAAAATGAAAGCCTATGGAAAAGGGAGGGAGCCATTCCTGTAGTGGGAACTAACCCCAGGAGATGAGGCAAGGTTATGAGGGAGCCTTTGCGTGCTTGCTCTATTATTTAAAAAACGATTCCCGACGTCGTCTGATCTGCATTCAGATATACAGTGTATGCAAATCAGAACTGCATTGCAGGCGACGGGATGGGATCGCTGTTGCTGCAATATGGGATGCGGCGGGTTGCTTTCCTCTCCGCCTTAGGAGAAGCAAGGAAGCAACAGCAGCCGGAGGCCCACAACGGGCCAAAGAAAGTGGGCCCACATCTCCAACACCATCTCCATGTACCCCATTGGTGCAAAGGAAACTGATCCCAAACACTAAATGGGACTCAAAACCCAGAGAGCAAAATGCTGCTGCAAGTGTTGCCAGAATATGGGTGCATCTACATTGCAGAATGAATGCAGTTTGACTCCACTTGAACTGCAATGGCTCAATGCTGCAGAATGGTACGAGCTGCAGTTTGGCACTCTTGGACAGAGAAGGCTCAGGGCCTTGTAAAACTATAACTCCCTGCATCTCATAGCATTACGTCATGCTGATTCAAGTGGTGTCAGACTGTATTCATTCTACAGTATAGACCAGGCATGGGCAAACTTGGGCCATCCGGGTGTTTTGGACTCCAAATCCCACAATTTCTGGCCTCAGGCCCTTTCCTTTCCCCCCTCAGCCGCTTAAGAATGGGTCTGTGGCCAGGAATTGTGGGAGTTGGAGTCCGAAACATCTGGAGGATCGAAGTTTAGCCATACCGAGTATAGACACAACTATGGAGTGCACGAGTTAACTCCGAAATGGGATCAAATTTGGACCAAAACCCAAAGCGGATTGACCATCTCACATAGAACTATCGTCGTTTCAGAATAGCAGCATCTGTCGATTTATGGGGACCCCATGAGTTTTGTAGATTTTCCTAGACAAGGAAGTCTCGGTGGTTTTGTCACTTCTGAAATACAGAAGTGGTCTCCCATCCACGTCCCAAACCAGGACTGGCCCTGCTTAGCTTTCTCAGACTGAGCAGGGAAAATCAAATTTCCCTTTGGATGATCAAGCATATTGAAAAAAATAAAATGAATCTTGGCCCGGTGCTAGACAAAACTGCTGTCTGGTTTCCATCATCCTTAGTATAAACTTTAATGAAAACGTTTGCTGATCCAGCAGGTTTGGAAGGAGGAAAAAATCATTGCATTCTTAATGACGTTTGCTTTCCAAATGGACAGCAATCCTTTTAACCAAAAAATAATAATGTCTCATTGGGCTGGGGATGGCAAAGGCCCTTGAGGTGCCCTCAAGAAAACAGATAGGGAAATATATCTATGGTTCTCAGCTGGAAAGAGTAGAAATGGGGAAATGGAAGGGGAAGAATGTGGCGCAGCTGGCTGGGTGTCAGCTGCAGAAGATCTCTACTGACCAGAAGGTCATGAGTTCGAGACCTGCCCGGGTCAAGGTGGGCTCTCGACCTATTGTGTAGCCTGTTGTCGACCTTTGCAACCCGAAAGACAGTTGCATCTGTCAAGTAGGAAATTAAGGTACCACTTAGTAGGGAAGCTAAATTTAACTGATTTACGAGGCCATAAAAAAAGATCTCCAGGAAACATGCTGAGGAATGAAGGAGTGCGACAACTCCCCCTGGTGGCCAGATGTTAAATTGCCTCTGTCTGTCCTGTGTGTTTGTGTGTCTAAATGTAATGTGTGCATTGTAATCCGCCCTGAGTCCCCTTGCGGGGTGAGAAGGCGGAATAGAAATAAAGTAAATAAATAAATAATAAGAAGGAAGAGGAAGAAGAAGAAGAGGAATGAAGAAGAGGAGAAGGAGGAGGTAGAAGGGGAAGAGGATGAAGAGAAATAATAAGGGATAAGAGGAGGAGGAGAAAGAATACTACTATTCATAATAATGATAAGGAGGAAGAAGTGGCGAAGGAAGAGAAATAATAATAATGAGGAAGATGAGGAGGAAGACGAGGAATAAGAAGAGGAGGAGGAGGAAGGAGTAAATGAAGAGTAATGGATTTATTTATTTATTTATTCTGTCAGAAGCCAATTGAGGGTGCAAAAACTTGGCATTGTACTAAATGCCCTTTGACCAGAAGCTGGCCACTTGGAGTGCGCCTGGTGTGGTAAGGGCTCAGGCTGCTTTGTAGTAAGTGGTCTGCGGTTTGCTTGTCTCCACACTTGCATGTCATGGACTTCACTTTGTAGCCCCATTTCTTAAGGTTGGTTCTGCATCTCATGGTGCTAAAGCACAGCCTGTTCAGCGTCTTCTACGTCGTCCAGTCTTCTGTGTGGCCAGTGGGTAGTTTCCCATCTGGCATCAGTCACTGATGGAGGTGCTGGGTTTTAGCCTGCCACTTTTGGACTCTCACTTGCTGAGGTGTTCCTGTGAGTATCTCTGAAGATCTTAGACTGCCCTTCCTTCATGTCAGTGTTTCTAAATCTGGGGGTCAGGACTCTGGGAGGGGGGTCACGAGGGGGGTGTCAGAGAGGTTGCCAAAGGCCATCAGAAAGCACAGTATTTTATGTTGTTCATGGGGGCTCTGTGTGGGAAGTTTGGACCAAGTCTATCATTGGTGGGGTTCAGCATGATATTTGATTGTAGGTGAACTATAAATCCAAGCAACTACAACTCCCAAATGTCAAGGTCTATTTTCCCCAAACTCCACCAGTGTTCACATTTGGGCATATTGAGGCTTTTCAGAATCATTTTGCAGACAAGATTGCGACGCTCCGCCGGGACCTCCCTGCTACGGTCGATACAGTACAGGAACTTGAGACTCCGTGGCCCTCCGCCGGGTCCACCTTCGACCGGTTTCGGCCACTGGACGCAGAGGATGTTGACAAGATTGTCGCAGCTCTTCGACCTACCACCTGCTCCCTCGACCCGTGCCCCTCCACGCTGATTCGAGCTTGCGTGGAGGGGTTACGATGCCCTCTGTTGAATATAGTCAACAGGTCTTGTCCTGGATTGGAACCTGGCTAAACTGTAGGAAACAAAGGGTGGTAATAAACGGACATTTCTCTGGGTGGAAAGAGGTGAGAAGTGGCGTACCCCAAGGTTCAGTTTTGGGTCCGTTACTTTTTAATTTATTCATTAATGACCTGGATGTAGGAGTGAATTCTGAGGTAGCAAAGTTTGCAGACGACACTAAATTGTTCAGGGTAGTTAAAAATGAAACTGATTGTAAAGAGCTCCAGAAAGATCTCTTGAAATTGAGTGAATGGGCAACAAAGTGGCAAATGCATTTTAACCTAAACAAGTGTAAAGTCATGCACATCGGGGCAAAGAACCCCAACTACACCTACAAATTGATGGGGTCAAGGCTTTCCGAGACAAACCAGGAAAGGGATCTTGGGGTCTTGGTGGACAGCTCAATGAAGATGTCAACCCAGTGCGCAGCAGCAGTGAAAAAAGCAAATTCTATGCTAGGCATGATCAGAAAGGGAATCGAAAATAGGTCAGCAAATGTTGTATTACCTCTCTACAAATTGATGGTAAGGCCACATTTGGAGTACTGTGTACAATTCTGGTCTCCGCACCTTAAGAAGGATATAACGGAACTGGAAAAGGTACAGAAAAGGCAACAAGAATGATCCAAGGGATGGAGCGGCTCCCTTATGAAACCAGGTTGCAACGCCTTGGTCTTTTCAGCCTTGAAAGACGGCGTTTAAGAGGTGACTTGATCGAAGTGTATAAAATCATGCATGGGATAGAAAAGGTGAATAAAGAAAAACTGTTTTCTTCGTCACAAAACACTAGGACTAGAGGGCACTCCCTGAAGCTCCAAGGTAGGAAAATTAGGACTAACAAAGGGAAATATTTCTTCACCCAGAGGGTCATTGGGTTATGGAACTCACTTCCAGAAGAGGTTGTGACAGCGGTCAGCCTGGACAACTTCAAGGCAGGATTAGACAGATTCATGGATACCAAGTGTATCGGTAGTTACTGAAAAGGACATTCAAGTGCCACCTCGGAGTTGGTTGAGGTAGGCAGGATTTCCCCGGGTACTGGTTGTGGGGGGTCGGGAGCAGGTCAGGGTTTTGCCCTCCCTTCTGCTCGAGATCCCCGTGTACAACTGGTGGGCCACTGTGTGATACAGAATGCTGGACTAGATGGGCTGAGGTCCGATTCAGCATGGCTCTTCTTATGTTCTCTTATGTTCTTATGCTCCCTTGAGCAAGGAGCTTTTCCAGAGGAGTTAAAAGAGGTGGTGGTTACTCCATTGCTGAAGAAGCCAGGGTCAGACCCCGCGGCTCCCTCCAATTACCGCCCAGTGTCCAATTTATCGTACCTGGGCAAGGTATTGAGAGGGCAGCAATGGACCAGCTGCAGACATTCCTGGATGATGCAACCTGGCTAGACCCCTTCCAGTCCGGCTTCTGCTCGGGCCATGGGACAGAGACTGTCCTGGTCTCCATCACAGACCTACTCCGTTGCCACTTGGACCGAGGCGGATCGGCGCTGCTCGTGTTATTGGACCTCACGGCAGCGTTTGATACTGTCGATTACCAACTTTTGACGCACCGCCTGGCGGTGGCGGGGGTGAGGGGGACAGCTCTCTACTGGCTGTCCTCCTTCCTCCAAAACCGCCTGCAGTGAGTGAAGTGGGGAGGGGTGGTCTCCGAGGGCTCCCCCTTACATTGTGGAGTTCCTCAGGGGGCCATCCTCTCCCCGCTGTTATTTAACATCTACATGAGACCGCTCGCCCAATTGGTGCGGAGTTTTGGGCTGGAGTGCCATCAGTACGCTGATGACACCCAGCTCGTTCTGAGGATGGACGCCAGGGTGGAATCTGTACCCGATAATTTCCATCTTTGCCTAGAAGCCATAACTGGATGGCTGTGAGCCAGTAAGTTGAAGGTGAACCCGGCGAAGACGGAGATCTTGTGGCTGGGCTGCCCGGGGGGGGGGGGGGGGAATCCCGTTGCCGACATTTGACGGCGTGGCACTATGCCCGCAGCCTTTAGTCAAGAGCTTAGGGGTCCGGCTTGACCCCCAGCTGTCTATGGAGGCGCAGATTGCTGGCGCCTGCAAGACAGCTTTTTACCACCTGCGACAGGCAAAACGTCTGGCTCCCTACCTCTCCCGCTGCGACCTGGCCACGGTGATCCAAGCCACGGTCATCTCGAGGCTCGATTACTGTAATGCGCTGTACATTGGCCTACCCTTGTCAGCGATCCGGAAACTCAAGTTGGTGCAGAACGCAGCAGCACGCCTGCTCCTAGGAGCCACAAGAACGGCTCATGTAACACCACTCCCGCGCGAGCTGCACTGGCTGCCAATTGAATTCCGGGTCTCCTTCAAGGTGTTAGTTCTTACTTTCAAGGCCTTATATGGTTTGGGGCCAGTGTACCTGAGGGAGCGGCTTACCCCATATGTGCCCAGAAGATCACTGCGCTCAGAGGGGCTCAACATGTTGGAGGTCCCTGGCATAAAGACCTGCAGGCTGTCCAGTACGCGGCAGAGGGTGTTCTCAGTGGCCACGCCGACCCTATGGAAATCGCTGCCAGAGGAGATTCAGAGGATTAGACAGATTCATGGATACCAAGTGTATCGGTAGTTACTGAAAAGGACATTCAAGTGCCACCTTGGAGTTGGTTGAGGTAGGCACGATTTCCCTGGGTACTGGTTGTGGGGGGTCGGGAGCAGGTCAGGGTTTTGCCCTCCCTTCTGCTCGAGATCCCCGTGTACAACTGGTGGGCCACTGTGTGATACAGAATGCTGGACTAGATGGGCTGAGGTCCGATTCAGCATGGCTCTTCTTATGTTCTTATGTTATTAGGAGACGCGAGCTCTACGGGACTTAATGACATTCCGCAGGTCCTGTAAGACCTGGCTGTTTAGGCAGGCATTCGGTGCCTGACTGGTGCCTGCCATAACCTGCCACCCTGCCACATCATTGCCATCTACACTATGTGTTGATCTGCTGTAGTTTTATTGTTGGGAGTGGGGTTTTAAATTGGTTTTATAATGTCATTTTATGTGTTTTTATCTGGTATATTTTATGTGCTGTAAACCGCTCTGAGCTTCGGATAGAGCAGTCTATTAAGTCGAATTAATAAATAAATAAAAATAAATAAACTCCAAAACTCAAGGTCAATGTCAACCAAACTCTCCCAGTATTTTCTGTTGGTCATGGGAGTTCTGTGTGCCAAGTTTGGTTCAATTCCTTTGTTGGTGGAGTTCAGAATTCTCTTTGATTGTAGGTGAACTATAAATCTCAGCAACGACAACTCCCAAATGACAAACTCACCCCCCACCCTCCAAAACCCCACCAATATTCAAATTTGGACGTATCCGGTATTTGTGCCAAATTTGGTTCAATGAATGAAAATTCACCCTGCATATCAAATATTTACATTACAATTCATAACAGAAGCAAAATTAATTATGAAGTAGCAGTGAAAATAATTTTACGGTTGGGGGTCACCACAACTTGAGGAACTGTATTAAGGAATCGCAGCATTAGGAAGTTTGAGAACCACTGCTCCATGCCATCTATTTTGACCATTCCTTGCTGCCTAAATACTCAAATGCATTGGATCTTGTCTGATCTTGGATGTTAAGCAGGGGCAGCCCTGGCTGGTCCTTGGAGGGGAGACCACTGGTGAATCCCAGGGTCCAGAACCTCTACTTCAGAAGAAGGAATTGGCCAAACCACCTGAGTCTCTCTTGCCTAAGAAAACAACAACATCCATAGGGTCTGCATAAGTTGACAGGTGAGTTATAGGCATACTAGCTGTGCCCTGCCAAGCATTGCTGTGGCCTATAGTAAGAATTTTTGAAGTAGAGGTAGATATCTGGACTATTATGAAAGAGAGGTACCTACCTATTCCTTCCCCCCCTTTTTCTTCCCCTTCCCCTTTCTCTCCTTTCTTCCTTCTCAACCTCTTTCTTTTATTCCTTCTTTCACTCTTTGGTTTCATCCTTCCTTCTCTCTTTCCTTCATTCCCTCCCCCTTTCTCTACTTCTTCCTTTGTCTCCTTTCTTCCCTCCCTGTTTCCTTCCTTCTTTCACTTTTTATTTCCTTTTCTCCTTCCTTCCTTCCTTCTTTACCTCTTTCTTGCCTTTCCTTTCATTTTTCTTTCCTTTCTACTTTCTCTTCTTCCTTCCTTTGGTACTTCCTTCTTTCCCTCCCTCTTTCTCTCTTTCCTCCCTCCCCCCTTTCTCTCTTTCATTCCTTCCCTTTTCCCTCCCTTCTTTCTTCTCTCCCTCCTTCCTGTCTGTTCTCCTTCCTTCCTTCTTTAGCTCTTTCCTGCCTTTCCTTTTTGTTTCCTTTCTACTTCCCTTGCCAAAGGGAAAGAAGGAAGGAAGGAAGGAACGCTAGAGGGAAGGAGGGGGGAGTGCGGCGAGGGAGAGGGGGCGGGGCCAGAGCGGGACAATGGAGGATCTGTATTTTGTTAATGTAATGAATTTTGAGGGGTTCTTTGGGGGAATTTTTATTGTTGGTCACACCTTGCGTTGTGAGACGTTTTGCTGCCAAATTTGGTGGGTATTGCCCCTGTAGATATTTTTGTTTTTAAGGTACTCACGACGACAGAACCATTTTTATATAGATAGATAGACAGACACTATCAAATGTCAACTCCATTCTCATGCCGACCATTGTCTACGATATCTGTACTAGTTAGGGATTCCACACTGTTCTCCAGGCCTTCTTCTATCTTCCTCCAAAGGCCCTGCCTCAACTTTTCAAAACGTCCGACGGAGCCGGATTAATCCCCATAGTAATAAGCGCGATTCTGCCGTTTGTGCATTTCTGGACTTATTATCTTTAATTGGCATTTTCCAGGGAGGAATACAAAGGGAAGAGTGGAGGGAGGGGGGCGTTCAAAGGCCCGTAATGAATCCCTTCCCCTTGTTAGATTCCACGTTGCTCTCCCAAGTTTTATTCATTTTAATTATTCTTGGTTTAATTCCCAAGGAGGGCAACGCGACCCCAGAGACCGCGGGTCAGCAAGATGCAAACTGAATGCGCCACACGTTGAGGTTTGTCCAAAAGAGACGAGGAAAGAATGGCTAATCTTGCACGGAATGGCTTTTGAGTTACACTTAAAGGTACATCTAAATTGCAGAATTAATGCAAATTGGCACCTCTTGAATGGCCATGGCTCATTTGCTCTGGAATACTGGGAATTGCGGCTTTTCAAGGTCTGTAGCCTCCTCTGCCAAAGGGAGCCTCACCAAACCGCAGCTCCCATCATCCCATGCTATTGTGCCATTGTGCTTAAGTGCATTCATTCTAAAGTGCAGATGCAGCCAGAGAAGGCTAAAGTCTTTGAGAAACTACAACTCCTATCCTCCCATGGTATTGAGCCATGGCACTTAAAGTAGTGTCCAACAGAATGCAGTAAGAGGGGGGCCCAAGACCATGGGAAACTATGGATCCCGGAATCCCATAGCATGGAGTTAAGGCACTTTAAGTGGTGCCCAACCGCAGTCATTTTACAGTGCAGTTTCACCCAGAGATGACCAAAGAGCTTGGGAAACTACAGATCCCAGGACCCCATAGCAATGAATCAAAGCACTGAAAATGGTATCCAACTGCATCAATTCTACATAGATGAACTCAAAGAAGGCTAAAGACCTTAGGAAACTACACATCCCAGGCTCCCATAGCAATGAGTCAAGACATTATAAGTGCTGCCCAACTGTAGTCATTTTACAGTGCAGTTGTACCCAGAGATGACCAAAAGGCTTGGGAAACTACAGATCGCAGGACCCCACAGCAATGAACCAAAGCACTGAAAGTGTTAGTAAAAGGTAAAGGTTTTCCCTTGACATTAAGTCCAGTCGTGTCCGACTCTGGGGGTTGGTGGTCATCTCCATTTCTAAGCCAAAGTGTTGGCATTGTCCGTAGACACCTCCAAGGTCATTTGGCCAACATGACTACATGGAGCACCGTTACCTTCCCACTGGAGCAGTACCTATTGAGCTACTCATATTTGCATGTTTTTGAACTGCTAGGTTGGCAGAAGCTGGGGCTGACAGCGGAAGTTCACGTCACTTCCCGAATTTGAACCTGCAACTTTTCAGTCAACAAGCTCAGCAGCTCTGCGGTTTAACCCACTGCGCCAACTGCATTAATTCTACAGTGATGAACTCAAAGAAGGCTAAAGGCCTTAGGAAACTACACATCCCAGGCTCCCATAGCAATGAGTCAAAACACTTAAAGTGGTGCCCAACTACATTCATTTTACAGAGGAGATGCACCCAGAGAAGGTTAAAGACCTTGGGAAACTACAACTCTCAGTATCTCGTATCATGAAGCCATGGGACTTAAAGTGATGTTGAACTGGATCCATTCTCCGATGTAGATGCACCTCCTGGTCTCAGCCAAGAAGGGAAGATTGGATTTAAGATGCAGAGAGCCATGTCGAAATGTAATTAAACCTCTGGCCGCTCGGTCACCCACTTTTGCCTTTTCCACTTGGGATTCCTTCCAAAAAACAACAACAACATAATAAATGGCCACTAAGGCCTTTCCAAGATCTAAGTGTTTATTGTGTGGCTGCAGGGGGGGGATTAGTAGTTCTCTGGCTCCAAAACCGCGCCGAATTTGACCTAGAAAAGCAGTAGACACACACACATCTACGTCTCTGAAATTCCCCCAGCAGCTGCATGAAAAGAATGCGTAATCTTCTGTGGTTATATTATCTGTTCCCATTTGAATCCTTTTTCAATGATGATGATGGTGATGGTGAGAGGTGAAAAAGGAAGGGAATCCAAATAAATTGCCTAGGCCGCCGGATTAAAAGGATCAAGGGTTGGGTGCAAATTGGGTGTCTTTGAATGAAGAGGGCTATGAGATAAGGAGGCTGGGCTTTGGATGGAAACGGCCAGCATTGCCCTTTCGGAGGTCAGCTTGGGGTGAACCAAAAGAAGGATTTGCCAAGGAGGGATTTATCAAGCAAGGAAAGTGGCCATAAATACAGATGCCGATTTATCCCATCATCACTGAGCATTATGCTGGATCTACACTCACAAACAATACATTATATTGTTAAGTGATTTCAGCTACCACTACGCCATGGGATCGTGGGCCTGGTGTGTCACACAGCCAGAAGGTTGAATGAGACACAGATGGGTGTGAAGGCAAGAACAGAAGTCTTGTAATCTCAATGGCCAAAGAGGATATCAGCAGAGCTAGTGTGCAAAGTACTGACATTCTTCTTCTTCTTGGCTTTTCTTCGCAAACAAAGATTCAGGAAGGACTCATCCCACGCTTTCTACAAGTGCGTTGATGGCTAAGAAGGCCAATCCGAGATAGGCAAGTCCGGTTGCAGAAAGCACAGCAGAAAGTCTCCTTGGGTGATGTTGTTTCCAAGTTGCAGTTCTTTCTGCGTTGTCGTTTCTCTTCGAGACCCGTTCAGCATGACTTCTCGAAAGAGGCTGCAGCATTGTGGATTAGTGTGTCTCCATGCCTCCCGATGTGAGGCCAGGGTGAACCATTGTTGCTGATCAATCTGGCCGAGCCTGAGATATTGTTTCAGGGAGACCTTATATCTCATAGTCAGTCCAGTGTATATTTAGGATTGTGCGAAGACAGCGCTGATAAAAACGTTCGAGGAGTCGTAGGTGTTGGCGATAGGTGGCCCATGTTTCAGACCCATATAGGAGAATAGACAGTACGATAGCTCTGTACACACTGATTTTTGTGCTTTGCCTCAGGTGTTTGTTACTCCAGACTCTTTTGTGAAGCCTTCCGAATGCACTATATGCCTTTGCTAATCTGTGATCTATCTCTTTATCAATCTTGGCACCCTTTTTCTTCAGGCTGACTTCCAGCCCAAACAGCTCTGCAGCTGTTGCAAAGCAGGAGGTTAGGCACTGCAGAGCTGCTTCTGTCTGCAAGGCAAGTGAGGAATTTGTTGGACTTAGTTGTAGCATCCCAGCCTCCATTCCAGCCCGGGGGGGGGGGCGCGCTGCCCCGGGGGTCCCGATTGCTTTGGATCAAGATGGAGGAGACGAAGGGGCCGATGGGTATGCTTCACCGACAGGCAGTTTGGAAAGGGAAGACACCTGGCCTCCTGCCTATTCGGATGATGAAGGTCAACCAGATTCTGGCTCGGATTGCAAATATGAGAGACCGGGAGGTTTCGGTTCTCAAGAGCGCTTGTTTTTGCCAGCTGCCGAGGAGGGCATGGAAGCTGAGGCAGCGCCGGGTTCCCAGGATGATAACGGGCCAGATGGTGCTGAGACCGAGAGTTGCTTTGACCGTAGGAGCAATATTGTGGCTATACGCAAAGATTGGAGACGGGGAGTAGAGAAGCGTTGAACCCACAAGGGTGGGACTTAACTATACACCCGGTGGGAAAGTTCCTCAGTTTGGCGGCCACGTCTTTGCTGGAGAGACGCATCGGTGGTCTCCTGCTCCCTGGAAGCCATAGTTTCGCTCACCTTGCCAAGTACTGCCAAGAGACCTTGTTTACTTCCAAGAACTTTGGATTGCCTTGTTCCATGGACCAAGTTTGCCTAAGAAAACTTCCTTGCTTTTGGATTACCTTGCCTTGTTTTTATGGACCTTGCTTTTGAGAGATTCCCTGCTTTTTGGATTTGCTTTATGAACATTGATTGCTAATTGCCTTGGACTAATTGACCTTGCTCCTTTATTGGACTTTTTATCCTTTTCACCTGCAACCCCTTTTTGCTTAATAAATAGTTAATTGACAATTGTCTGTGTGTGTGTGATTACGGGGCAGGGCCAGGACCTGTGTTGTGACATTAGTACTCTCGGCAAAGTTTGTTTTCCAACAAATATCAGAATAGTTGGAGTTCCCCATTACTGTATTGTCGAAGGCTTTCATGGCTGGAATCACTGGGTTGTTGTGGGTTTTTCGGACTATGTGACCATGTTCTAGAAGCATTCTCTCCTGACGTTTTGCCTGCATCTATGGCAGGCATCTTCAGAGGTTGTGAGATTGTGATACCATCTATGGCAGGCATCTATGCGATAGATGCAGGCAAAACATCAGGAGAGAATGCTTCTAGAACATGGCCATTTAGCCTTAAAATACTACAACATCCTCCATTACTACTTTCTGCATGTTTGGTCATCTGGTCAAGGAAAGCTTCATCCAGTTCTTCAGTCTGGCTTGAAAGTCTGTAGTAGACCCCTCACAACTGCATGTTTTCCAGTCCTTGTTTCCTTAATTCCTCAAATCTCATTGCTTTCAAGATGGTTTCCAGGATTGAAGTCTTGCATTTCTTCACAGGTGTAAATATTTTTGACATATAATGCTACTCCACCCCAATCCTGTTTGGTCTGTTTCTTTGAAATAGGTTACACCCCCTCCATTGCTACATTGCAATCATAGGACCCGTCCCGCCAGGTTTCAGTTATGCCTATTACATCACAACTGTTTTGCTGTGCTAAGAGTTCCAGCTCATCTTGTTTATTTCACATGCTCTGGGCATTAGTGTAAAGACATCTAAGCCTGTGGGACAGTCCCCTTAGCTGTTTATTTGAGATTATTGTCCCTTGCTGCTTGGTACTTGTGTTTGTTCAACCCTCTCTTTAGCCTCTTGTCTGTTCACTCCAGGCCTTGATAAACTACTGTTCCCAAGGATGTTACCCTCCCCCACTTCTCAATAACAATATGGTCTGTGTAGATTTATATAATGTAACCCAATGCAGTTAAAGTGCTTAATATGGGATTACCCTGGTCATATAATTCAGTTTCAAATTGCATTATATGACAGCTCGATCTAGACTAAGACAGTTCACCAGAATGAACCTACACTGCCATATAATGAATTTTGAAACTGCATTATATGGCAGTGTAGGTTCAACTTAGGAGAAAATCCTTTTAATTTGAATCTCTCCTTGATTCAGGTTGGATCTACACTGGATCTAGACCCATATAATGCAGTCAAAGTGGATCTACACTGCCATATGACGTCATTTGAAAATGCATTATATGGGTGTACTCTGCCATATAATGTGATGGATCCAGCCATGAAATAAGATTCTAGAGCTGGATCTCTATGATGCAATTTGAAACCGCATTATATGGCAGTGTATGTCCTCACAGTATATGGTCTCTTGAACTCATATGGAAAACCAAACTGAACCCGTGGAATTATAGAACTGGAAAGGACCCCAAAGGCCATCTATTCATGATCCATCTTTATCTGGACTTAATGTCCGTATCTGCTAGAACTGGAACATGATCTTTACTATCCCCGCTGGGCATGTTGGACTCTATGTCCCATCACCGTTGCCAGCAAAGATGGCCGTCGGCTGTGTTGGCTCAGGACCATAGGTCTTGCGGACACCGATGTCCGGAGGAGGTCCAGTTGGGAAGGCGGTTTTTGCAGATGGCTTGTCACCACCGCTGTCAAGGAACAGAACTCGGTGTCCAAATCTATTACAATCTTGGCAAAGGGAAAAGAGCCTGGAGCAGCTCAAATAAAAATCCACACAAACCCTGGCCTTGCCAGGAATAAACAGACCTTCTACTATTGGTAATGGTGAGAACGTCCATTTTGTCTTCTTTAGAAAAACAGAAGGTAAGCCTAGAGCTGGAGTAGAAAGATTTTGCATTCCCAAGCTGGACAAAATAAGGGGAAAGTAATGAACCAGCAAGAACATATGTGTCTTCAAATTCCATGTGGATTTATGGGAAAACCTATCGATTTCATAGGGTTTTCTTTGGCAAGAATGACTCACCTTTGCAATCTGATGAAGCCTCCTTCTTTGGAGGTTAAGACTGGATGGTCATCTGTTGGGAGGGCTTGGATTTCAGAAAGGGGTTGGACTAGAAGACCCTTAAAACCCCTTCCAAGTCTAGGATTCTATATTTTGCTACTTAGTGAAATATACGGATCCTAGCATTCCAATGTGTCTAAAGACCAAGGGAGAACTTGGGTTGGCCAGTTTGCTTTCAACTGCTCATCTTTGGCACAGACTCTTGACATTTTGGTCCTCCAGAAGTTTGGGCTTTGAATTTTAAGGCTCTTTGAAATGCAAAACATCTTGAGAATCAGAGTCTGGAAGGCCAAAACATCTGGAAGGCAACTGTCAACCACCCAACTTCACAGGAAACCCAACCATATCGAAACCAAATGTTTCAGACCCAAATTAGGACTCTAGGCATATTGCAATGCCACAAAACAACCCAAGAAGAATGGTTTATAATCCAAATCATGTCTCACATCTTTTGTGTTTGGTTTTTGTTCAAACTGGATGATTCTGTGTTCTTCTCTCTGATGCTTTGGGGGCTTTTGAACAGAAGCAAGATGGCCATCTGTCTGGCGTGCTTTGAATGTGATTTTCCTGCTTCTTGGCAGAATGGGTTTGGACCGGACGGCTCACAAGGTCTTTTCCAGCTCTAGGTTTCTATGCCAAGTTTTTGAAACTTTCAGAATGATTCACAAAGCGATCAAATTAAGGTTTTAAGAGAGAAGATCTGTTTTATTGACTATTCTAAAGCCTTTGACTGTGTGGATCATAATAAATTGTGGCAAGTTCTTGGTGGTATGGGGACCCCAAGTCACCTTGTCTCTCTCCTGAGGAAGCAACAGTAAGAACTGAACATGAAACAACAGACTGTTTTATGACTGGGAAAGGCGTATGGCAGGATTGTATGCTCTCACACAATCTATTCAACTTGTAAGCAGAACGCATCATGCGATGTGCGGGACTTGACGAATCCAAGGATGGAGTTAAAATTGCTGGAAGAAACATGAACAACCTTAGATATGCAGATGATACCACTTTGATGGCTGAAAGCGAGGAGGAGCTGAGGAGCCTTCTAACCAAGGTGAAAGAAGAAAGGACAAAAGTTGGATTGCAGTGAAACATCAAGAAAACCAAGATCATGGCAACCAGACTGATTGATAACTGGCAAATAGAGAGAGAAAATGTGGAGGCAGTGACAAGGTTTGTATTTCTAGGCACGAAAATTACTGCAGACACAGACTGCAGCCAGGAAATCAGAAGACATTTCCTTCTTGGGAGGAGAGCAATGGCCAATCTTGATAAAATAGTGAAGAGTAGAGACATCACATGGGCAATGAAGATCTGCATAGTCAAAGCAATGTTATTCCCCATAGTAATTTATGGATGTGAGAACTGGACCATAAGCATGGCTGAACAAAGGAAGAGAGATGCTTTTGAACTGTGGTGCTGGAGGAAATTCTGATAGTGCCTTGGACCGCAAAAGATCCAACCAGTACATCCTCCAGGAAATAAAGTCCGACTGCTCACCGGACGGAAGGATATTAGAGGCAAAGATGAAGCACTTTGGCCATATAATGAGAAGACAGGAAAGCTTAGAGAAGAGAATAATGCTGGGGGGAAAGGAAAAAGAAAGGACGAGGGGCCTACCAAGGGCAAGATGGATGGATGGTATCCTTGAAGGGACGGACTTGGCTTTGAAGGAGTTGGGGGTGGCCATGACCGACAGGGAGCTCTGGCCTGGGCTGGTCCAGGAGGTCATGAAGAGTCAGAAGCACCTAGATCTGGACCAAATGGCTAAAAAATATAGATATATAAAACAACAATTCTTCAATAATGCAAACAAACCAGGTAGGTGGCTGGCCAGAAAAATAAGGGGGAAAAAACAGGACCAACAAATAACCAAAATCAAATCAGATGATAAAACCTATACGTCAAGTGTAGATATCCATCATCAATTCCTAGTTTTTTTAAAACAACTATATAGTAAAGATGCCATTTCAACAGAGGAAGTAATAGGGTATATATCCAACCAACAACTGAATAAGATTACAGATGATGAAAGAGAGGTACTAAGTGGGGAAATCACAGAGGAGGAGATCCTAGAAGCTATAAACAAAATGGATGTAAATAAAGCTCCGGGACCCGACGGGTTCACGGTGATATTTTATAAAACTATGAAGGAGGAGCTCATGCCACACCTTAAAAAAGTA
Source organism: Anolis apletophallus (assembly GCA_030556195.1). Lineage (NCBI taxonomy): Eukaryota > Metazoa > Chordata > Lepidosauria > Squamata > Anolidae > Anolis > Anolis apletophallus. Next base: position 108,155,749 of record JARBWK010000011.1, read on the forward strand.
ATGAACCTAATATTAAAGAATAATGAAGCCCCCAGAACCTGGAGGGAAGTAGAAATTGTGTTGATAAAAAAGAAGGTACGGACACCACTGATGTAAAGAACTATAGGCCCATTTCGTTGTTGAACTGTGATTATAAAATCTTTGCAAATATTCTAGCCTCGAGATTAAAACTATTTTTAAGAAACTGGGTGGGAGAAGAACAAGCGGGTTTTCTGCCAAGTAGGGGTACCAAGGATAATTTAAGAACAATACTCGATGTCATAGAGTACTATGATATAAATACGCAAGATGAAATGGCCTTCTTAGCACTAGATGCTGAAAAGGCCTTTGACAACATAAATTGGAGTTTTATTAAAGCCATATTAAATGAGATTGATGTGGGGTATGGGTTCAAGAATGCCTTTAATGCATTTTACTCCGTACAGGAAGCACAACTGAAAATAAACAATGAACTCTCGGAGAGATTCCAGATCTGCAAAGGGACAAGACAGGGTTGCCCCCTGTCTCCTCTTCTGTTCATCCTAGCGATCGAGGTCCTGCTTAGAGATATAAGGAGAGATAAAGAAATAGTGGGGCTAAAAATAGCAAACCAAGACTATAAAACAAGAGCTTTTGCAGATGATATTATCTGCATCATAGAAGACCCCATTAAAAATATTCAAAATTGGCTTAAAAAACTGGAACAATATGGGAAATTGGCAGGGTTTAAAATAAACAAGAAAAAAATGTACTTTTAACTAAGAATATGTCAAAGAAGAACCAAGATATCCTCCAGATAAAAACACAATTCGAGATAAAAAAAGAAAATTAAATATTTGGGAATTTGGATAACTTCAAAAAATTCACAACTACTACAAAATAATTATGTAGAAAAATGGAAAGAAATAAAAAAAGGACTACAAAATTGGAAGTGGTTGAATTTATCCCTATTAGGGAGAATTGCAATTATCAAAATGAATGTTCTGCCAAAATTACTGTATCTATTCCAAAATATCCCAATAATCAGAAACCAGAAATTATTTAATATTTGGAATAAAGACCTTGCAAATTTCATTTGGAATGCCAAGAAACCGAGAATAAAATTTAAGATAATGATTGATAGGACGAACAGAGGAGAACTTGGACTACCATGCCTCAAGACATACTTTGAGGCATGTGCTTTAACATGGATAAAGGATTGGATCTTTCTGGAGAATGAAAAATTATTAAATTTAGAAGGATTTAATTTGAGAATTGGCTGGCATTCGTACCTATGGTATGACCAGTTAAAAATTGAAAAAAAAATTGGGAACCATTTCATCAGGTCGGCCCTTATCAAAGTCTGGAACAAATATAAGACATTCTTTCACCAAAAGACCCCCCATTGGATCTCTCCATTGGAGGCAAAACAGAGACGACTACTGGGCTGGCAAAAATGGCCAACTTATAAAGAACTCCTGAAAAGGAACAATGACGAATGGGACTTAAAATCCCAAGAGGAAATTAGACAGCAATATGGTAACCTGAGCTGGCTGCAGTATTTCCAAATTAAGGAGATTTACAAAAAGGACAAGGTAAAAGGTTTCGAGATTAAGGAAGAATTCTGGGAGAAGGTTTTAGAGATGAATAAGAAAACTATAACGAAACTATACAACAAATTATTAGAGTGGGAAACAGAAGAAGAAGTAGTCAAAACATGTATGATAAATTGGGCAAAAAATATCGGCCACCCAAGGAGTTTACAAGATTGGCAACAAATTTGGAATAAAAAAATTAAATATACTTATGTGGTGACCCTGAAGGAAAATTGGTTAAAAATATTCCATAGATGGCACTTAACCCCAAAGAAACTAAGTATTATGTACAAGAACAATTCCAGTGCTTGCTGGAAATGTAAGAAACATGAAGGCACCTTTTATCATCTATGGTGGTCCTGTGAGAAGGCCAGTAATTTCTGGAAAATTATACAAAACTAGCTGAACCCGGCACGCATTGCTGTGCCCTATTTAGGAGATGTGAGGGTGTTTGGTTATGTAAGTGTTTGAAATGTGGTGACAATGTGTTTTGTGTGTGTATATATGTGTATGTGTGTGTATGTATGTTTGTGTGTATGTGTGCGTGTCTGTATGTGTGTGTGTATGTATGTGTATGTATGTGTGTGTTTGTATGTATGTGTGTGTATGTATTTGTGTGTGTATGTGTATGTATGTGTGTCTGTTTGTGTGTGTGTATGTATGTGTATGCATGTTTGTGTGTCTGTGTATGTATATGTGTGTGTCTGTATGTGTGTGTATGTGTGTGTGTCTGTATGTATATGTGTTTGTGTATGTATGTGTATGTATGTGTGTGTGTCTGTATGTGTCTGTGTGTGTATGTGTATGTATGTGTGTGTATGTGTATGTATGTGTCTGTGTATGTACACTTCCTCCCCTCTTTTTCCCCCCTCTCTGTCTGATTCCCCCCCTTTTCTCTCTCCCCTCCCCCTCTCTCTCTGTCTCACTTTCCCCCCCTCTCTCTCCCCTTCTCTCTCTCTGTCTGTTTCCCCCCTTCTCTTCCCCCCCTCTTTCTCTCTGCGTCATTCCCCCCCCCCCCCTCTCTCAGGCCTCCCCTCTGTCTCTCTCATTCCCTCTCTGTCTCCCAATAAGGGGCGGGCCACGTACGACGGTGGGCATGCGCGCCAGGGCGGGAGGCAGGCCCGGAGATCGGTGATGCGCCTTCCGCCGTGTCCCCCGCAGTTGCAGCGGCCGCGCGTGAAGCAAGGTAAGCCCGGGAGGTTACCTTCTTTCAAGCGCGGCCGCTGGAACCGGATCGGCGATCTCCGGGCCTGCCTCCCGCCCTGGCGCGCATGCCCACCGTCGTATGCGGCCCGCCCCTTTTTGGCTGTGCTGGGTGGCGTCAGGCCGCTTTCGTGAAGTCCCGCCTTTTGGACTACACTTCCCAGAAAGCCCGGCATGGCCACTTCCAGTTTATGCGGAGGTTTCTGGGAAGTGTAGTGTGGCGTCCCAGAGCTGCTCTGGGACCGGCGACGTGTGGTCATGGGCGAGGATGGCGAGGAGGTGGTTAGGGCGCCGCCGGTGTAGCTGCGAAGGTCCCGGTGAGTGGGGAGAGAGGGTGACGGGATGGGTTGGGGGGTTGGGGGGTTCGGAGTGTGCCTGCACGATTGCTCTCCCTCTGTGCAGCGCTCGCGGTCAGCGCAGAACGGGGGGCAATGGGCTGTTTTGGGGGCTGTTTTTGGGGGGTTGCAAGGTAGGGAGGGGTTTTTGTGCTATGTTTGTACCTCGTGGTCTGGGGGAATGTGTGTTGTGGGATTTGTGTTTCTGGGGGGTTTAGTTTGGCCGTGCATAAAGGACATCGCACGACGACTCGATTTTTATATATATAGATGAGACACAAAAAATTCTGAAAAAGAAATACCTCTCAAACCAGAATTCTTCCTCCTAGGACTAACAGACAAACAAATTAAACCAAATCAAAACGAAGACAAACTTTTTACCTACATAATAACAGCAGCTAGACTGGTATATGCAAAGATGTGGAAACTAGAGAGAACTCCTGAGCTATACTCCTGGCGAGAAAAGATTCTAGACATAAAGGATATGGACAAACTAACATTTCTTCTACGCCGTAGTAATGGAAACCCCATGAAAACAACGGACTAGTCGCCAGTGGAAGAGTATTTCCTTTCACAATAAGAACAAGATTTGGAAAGACTGGATGAATTGACTTATCCTCGTTACAGAACTTATGATATACAAGTAGATGGGAAAAATTGTAGCAACGTTCTCTTTCAATCGTGATAGTGGACCCAATCTGTGAGACCCAGACCACTAATCATGAGACAAAGAACACAGATATTAGACCACCTAAGTATTTGACAAGATGTATAAAATGTCGGAAGTCGAATTTTATTTTATTTTTTCTACTCTCTCTCTCTCTCTTTCTTTTTCTCCCTTTCCATGATGCCCCATCTCTCCCCACTTCCCTTTCCCCCCCTCTTCCCCCCCCCCCCGATACAGTTCTGCACACCGGGTAGACTGTACTATGCTATTTTCTGCATTCTTGGCTGTATCATTTGTATCCTATTCACTGTATATAAAAAAATCTCACAATAAAAATTATCTTAAAAAAAAGAGTCAGAAGCGACTGAACAAATAAACAACAACAATCTAGACAGCTCTTTTAAAAATTAGGCTGAAACTATTGGAAGTGTCGTTTTGGTGTCTTTCGTTTCAAAGCTTTCTAGTCCTCAAGATGGCATTTTAAAAGAAAGTATAAAATCAAGGTACTTGCAGATGACCTCTGGGGCTTTTTTCTTGCCTTTCCGCAACCCAAAGCTGCATTCTCTAAAATCTTTTGGATGCCTTGAACCTGAAAATCCATCTGTGGATCTTGTGCCCGAAGTGGAACAGGATGGCGACTCTGAGATGGCAGAGGAAGCCTGGAGTGATATTGTTTTTCTTTTTCTGGCTCTCCTTGTCAACATTGGTTTCATTCCTCCTGATTCTTGATGTTTCCCTTCACGTCTTTGACATGAAAACTCACTTTAACGCAAGCAACTCAGCTACGGCTCAAATTGGAGAAGACGGACCAAGTCCCCCCCTTGCAATGACCTCTTTGTGGCTTTTTCTCCTTCTCTTCGAGGTCAAAGTCCCTCAAACTTTGACCTTCCAAAAGTTTGGACTTCCAATCCCATCAAAAATGATCAATTGTCAGTTTGAGGATCTTCTGTATGATTTGGTAGAAAACAAACATTTTCTCCATTCTTTTGTATGTAGAAATGAATGCCTGTGTTTATATATCTATATCTATTTGTGTCCACATCTGTCTTCATGAACCCAACCTTCTCATTCCTCATCTATATATATAAAGGAGACGTGGTCGTGCAAAGAAGGATATGCACGGCCAAACCATAACCCCCTAACACAAATCCCACGACACACATTCCCCCAGACCACGAGGTACACACATAACACTAAAAAACCACCTCACTAACTTGCAACCCCCAAAAACAGCCCCCAAAAACCGCCCATTGACTCCCGTTCTGCGCTGGCGCGGCGCAGAACACAGGGAGAACAATCGCGCAGGCGCACTCAAAACCACCTCCCCCAACATACAAACCCATCCCGTCTCCCTCTCTCCCCACTCACCCTGAACCTTCGATCGCCCTCCGCCGTGTCTCCCACTGAAGACCCCTAAAACTGCCCCCAAACCCCCATAGCCACCAAGCGTAGTGGCGCTTGCAGCACTCACCCACCCCCACCCACCCACAGAAACATCCCTCGCCCTCAGTCCTCGCTCATCAGGTTCCCGGGTCCAGGAGCGGCTGGAAGGCGACAGAGGGAAAAGCCAGCGGAGGAGGCACCCACAACGCCACCCGGGTTCAGAAGCGCCGGGGAAACAGCGGAGGCAGCAGAGACGGCCACGGGACTACATTTCCCAGAAGGCACCGCACGGCTCAATGGCAAGGAGGGCGAAGGAACCAGAAGTCGCCGTGCGGTGCCTTCTGGGAAATGTAGTCCCGTGGCCGTCTCTGCTGCCTCCGCTGTTTCCCGGCGCTTCTGAACCCGGGTGGCGTCGTGGGTGCCTCCTCCGCTGGCTTTTCGTCCTCTGTCGCCTTCCAGCCGCTCCTGGACCCGGGAACCTGATGAGCGAGGACTGAGGGCGAGGGATGTTTCTGTGGGTGGGTGGGGCCCGAAAAATGTGCGCTGCTGCTTCTCCTTCCCCCTCCAAAACCTTCTTCGCCTCCCTGTTTCCATTCCCCACAATGCTTTCTCCTTCGAGGAATGGGGAAAGGAGAGGGAGGCTTCTCTCTCCTAGGCCAGGGCAAACCTCTTCCCCTTCCCGTCTCACCCCCCCCCCCCCAAACACACACACTTCTATGCCACTCCAACCCCAAACCACTCTTCCCTTTTTGTAGTTTCCTCCTTCCTCTCCCAAACTTAACTTCCCCCATTCTCCAGCCCCTCTCCCTCCACTTCCCATTCCCATCCTTCACCACGTTCCACCCTCTCCCATGTCATTCCTCCCCCTTCACACACATATATACATACATACACATACATACACACATATACATACACACAAATATATACATATAGACATATTCACACACATATACACTTACACACACATACATACACACATACAAATACACACACATATATACATATACACACATTCACACACATATGTACATACACACATATACAAATACACATACATACACACATATACATGCACACACCAATATACACATGCACACCCACATACATACACATATATACACATGCACACACATATATACCTGCACACATATACACATGCACACACATATACACGCACATATACATATATAGACATGCACACACCCACCAAGACCATAAGTAACATCAATTCCAACCCTTACATACTCATACTTTCTCACATCTCCTAAATAGGGCACAGCAACGCGTGCCGGGTACAGCTAGTGTTTATATAAATAGCAGCTTGACTCTTTAATCCGAATCCTTGAATTTAGAGCTGAATTTCCTTTGCCTTGCCTGAGGATGTGGAGTGTTTTCCTCCCTCCGTCTTTCTCCATTTATTGCCGAATGAAAGAAAAATGTTGACTTTCTGGTAAGCAGGCAGGCAAGCGGCGCTGTAATAGATTGTTATTAAGTACATTTCCAAATGACGTTGAAATGGATGGCAAATGAAGAATGTGTGGAGGGCCCTGGAGCTTTTCTTGGAGGAGAGGAAGGACTCTGAATGTTCCTCTTTTCTCTCCTTTTCTTCTTTTCCGACTCATTAAACGCCACAATTTCGCAGCTGATGGAGTCAAGGGGTCGATATCGACACAATTCAAGGCAGAGTTAACCACAGACTGGATCTCATTGGATCTAATATTGCAACACATAAGTAAACCCTATGACAGGGATTCTCAACCTTCCTAGTGCCATGGCTCCCCCTGGAGTCCTCACCCTCAGGTTGAGAAACGGTGCCCTACGGGTTCAATGGTTCAATGGTGATACCGAGCAAGAATTTGGAGGTCTTGCCATGAAGGCAGAGACCAGCCAGACCCACCAAAGAGGATCTGATATAGCCCTGGTGAGATAGGAAGCAGCCAATCCAATTTTCCCTGAAATTCCCCAAATAAAGTCTCACCAAGTTGAAGAAACGCCACCAAATTGTTTATTTTGTTCCAGCTGGAGTGAACTTTGACAGAGCTGTCAGTTCAAATTTCCCCGCCCCTCAGCCGGCTCCGCGCTGATTGGTTGGAGTCACCAACTGGCTGGGAAGAACAGCTGGCTTAGTTGCACTTCAGCCAATCAGAGAGCCAGCGCCGCTTCGAGCTCTCATCCAATGAGAGCGGAGGAGGTGGTCCAAGCAGGAAACAATGAACCGGGATGACATGAAAGGTGGATTAAGTGATTAATTATTTGTCCAAGCACTGGCGATTACTTCAAAGGAGTCCTCAAGCTAGCTTTGCATTGTCCCAAGTGAGTCAAATAAACATCTGGGTCTGGCAGGGATGCCAAACCCTGGTAATCCTTTTCCTGGATATGGTATCAACTGATGGTATCTTCTCCTGAGTTTTGGCCAAGGGAATGAAAACAAAGGGTGAGGCAGATTGGAATATCCAAAGCTTTCCGAAGGCAGGATGTCCCCTTTGTGAGAAATGACAAAAATCACCATGGGGCACTCCTTCAGGCGGCCATGCTCTGAGATCTGAAGGTGTATACCCATAGGGACATTTTCCCCAAATGGGCCAACTCCGAGGTTTAAGAAAACATCCATTGTTATTGTCCATGCAAGTGCTCTTTGTTAAATCTGTTCTTTGTTTAGGGATTACTAGCCCAGGAAGTTCCTGAGCCTTGGATTGCTGAGGTCAGGAAAAGGTGGCATTTCATATTTTTATATAGGGACACATGGAAGGGGAAACATATAGGGAATACATTCATATAGAAGGGAAGCAGGAACCATATAATCCATATCAGCCCATCCCACCCACCAGAGTTCATTAGAATCCATAAATTATAAAGAGAGTCCATAGGGTTCGAAAGGATAAAAGTTTCCAAAAAGTTTCTGAAAGTCCTTAAAAGTGAGCAAAAGTCCATAAAAGTTCATGAAAATCCATAAATGTGTAAGAAGGGATCTGGTGGATTTATGTGATCCACCCTGGGGGTTGTTGCAAATGTGGAAATGGAGATCTATCCATTTGGAAGAAGAAAACTACAAATCCCGCCTAGCCATGGAGCCAAAGTGGCCTGCTTGCTTCCCGGGGTCTCAGGGCGTGACCACAGCAAGCTCCCCAGGTCACGGACTTCTGGACATTCACAGGCCAGTGGCAGGATCAGTGTTACAATGAAGAGCCATAGATTGACAATCAGCTGGTCTCCATTTAAAGTTTATTTCTTTGTGTAAAAAAAATATTATTCCCGGGGCACAGGGGCCCAAAAAGCAAAAGCGAGATAGCAGTTAGTCTTAGAATTAGCTTAGGAAAAATATGGCACCAAAATGGAGTTGATCCATTGACCCGTGGCCCCTGATGGGTTTCGGGATCCGTGGTTCAGAGGAACGCAGTTTCGGCCTCCCCGGGACGCTGTAAGAGCATCTCATGGGAGCCGGCAGCAATCTGCGGCTCGGGAAAGGAAAGGTTCATGCTTCTTGAGAATTGGAGACAGTAAAGAACACAATGAATCACTATGGAGAGGGAAAAGTTACAATTAAATGATTCTTTATTGGGGGATTTGTTACAATGTTAGGATCAGGGGAAGCAAGCAAAGTAAAGGAAGATTGCTTGTTGAAACTGCTGCTGTAGCCACACTCCCAGTGATGCTGGTCCAAGAGGGCATCCAAGAACCGCGGAACTCCCTGCTGCAAGTCAGATCAACTTGAATGCAGGGGGCCCTCCGTTGTCTGCTATCAATGAGTTTATTCTCATTGGATTCGGGCCCATAGGGAAAGACACCATGAATAAATGTAGTTTGATAGCATGCATGACTCAATGTGATACTATGGCTCATTGCTATGGAAGTCCTGCGAGTTGTAGTTTTCACTTTTTGGAGGAGACACTATGGACCTTGCAAAACTACAACTCTCAGGATTCCCTGGAAGTTAAAGTGGTGAGAGGCTACATTCATTCAACAGTATCGACGCACCCCAAGTCCCTATTTTAATGCTACTTCAATGGTCAGGGGATATGATCAGAAATGATGTTTTAGAAGGGAATTTCTATTTTAACAGGAAAAGAACCCTGTGATATAATATCAGGACATCAGAATGCACTTAATGTATCATTTCGGCACAGCGGCATGCATGAAAACATGGCATGAGCGCGTTAACTCATGTCAAAATGATTCCAGAAATTGCAAGCAGTAAAAGGCTATCTGGACGCCCCGCTGAAGTGATAATAGACGCTGGAGAGGACGCTCCGCTCATTGGCCGAGACGCTGTCCAAACATACCACCCACAAGTTGTTAATAAGGACAGCTTTCTTGCACATCTCTCCGAAATCGTATCTCCGGAGGCTTTGCAATTTGTGCTCAGCCCAAGCGAACCCTTTGCAGCTTTTCTCAAATGGAGGAACATCCATTTCCCTGATTCTTCAGCCTTTTCTGTTCCTATCAAACTGCAAAGGCATCTGCAAGGTGTATCCATTCTTGTGAATGTAAAAAGATATGTTGTCAGCCTTACCATTGCATAGGATGATGAAGTAAAAATAAAATGTAGATTTTTCCCCTAGATTTTGACCCAAATCCATCAGCTTTATCGATTGATCCTGTCAGGAATGACTTGAGAAACCACAAGTCGCTTCTGGTGTGAGAGAATTGGCCGTCTGCAAGGACATTGCCCAAGGGACGCCAGAATGTTTTTTGATGTTTTACCATCCTTGTGGGAGTCTTCTCTCATGTCCCCACATGGAAAGCTGGAGCTGACAGAGGGAGCTCATCCATGCTCTCCCCGGATTCAAACCTGTGACCTGTCGGTCTTCAGGCCTGCCGGCACAAGGGTTTAACCAACTGCGCCACCGGAGAGAGATGATGGACAGGGTTTTTGAAATGACTTCTGCCAGTCCTTTTAATACAATTGGATGTAGCTCATCTGGTCCTGGAGACTTGAATCCATTTTGTGTAGCTGCTAGCTAGATATTCCTCTACTGCCTCTTTCCTATTCTGTGCTGCATTTCCCCTACTACTTCATCTAAGGGCCAGGTTTTAGCACAGCAGGGTAACCGCCAGGTGCAATAAATCTTGCCAAATGAAAGGTTGACAGTTCAAAGCCCGGGTCAGGGTGAGCTCCTGGCCTTTAGCCCAGCTTCTGCCTACTTAGCGGTTTCGAAAACAGCAATGTGAGTAGATAAATAGGTACCACTTTAAACAGGGGGGTATTTAAGGCACACATAAGGAAATACAAGAACACAGTAGGAAGCAACACATTGATCAATATCAAATCATATATAATATAGTCAATATGCATTCAAGTGATAACAACAAGCCCACTTAGGCACACGAACATAGCAGTCCCGGAGTATCCCTGGCCAATGGCAAATTCGCAAGACAGGAGTTGTGGGAAAGAAGTCCTGGGAAGGGGACAATGCGACGGCAAGGAAAGTCTTTGAGGGTAAACAATGTCCGTCCCCTGGGGTAACCAATACTCATCCAGGTTCACCACAAAGATGTAAGTCCTGTGTAGAGGGCCCAAATGGCCGGCCAGCGGGATACGTGGGGCGCCAAGGCCGCGACGGTGAAATAGCGCGCCGAGTCCGTTTCGCCCCCAACGGGGCTTTTTCAAGCGGCTGGTGGTATCAGTGCCGGGCGGTAAAACGCAGGGAATAAAGCATTCTGAAACATCAAATATATAAACATCACATATACAAACAAGCCACCATATTTCCACAGTGGAGACAATGCATGAGAGCAGACATTACATACCAGCAACGGTTATGATCCGACATAATGCATCCTGCGGACCCGAAGGTAAGTTTTGACAGCAGAGGCAGAGCCTAAATACAGAAATCCTAATGAGGCTTAAGTTAGAAGGGCGGATAAGGGGAGGGGTACATTGAGTCCCAGGGTGAACTCGCTTTGAAGATGGATTATCCACCATGTTTCCTCCTCAGGAGGAAATCATGGGCGTTGCAATGAGGGGGTAACCTGACTTTCTCCAACCCAGTAAATTTAAAGGAGTCTGGACTATGTTTCTTTTCTTTGAAGTGTCTATAGAGGATACTGTTGTCCATTCCTGTGCGCACGCGAGAACGATGTTCCGACATCCTCACGCGCAATTGGCGAGATGAAAACCAACATAAACCATCCCACAATTACAAAACAAGACAGTACACGCATGCGTCCGAATTGCAATCAGTGTAGTCCCGTAGTGTGTATGTTTTACCGGTGCGGAGGCTGGTAACCTCTTTTCCTCTGAACACCTGCGCGCAAGATGCGCAATTCTTGCCGCACGGTCTACATCCTGAAGTAACAATACTCCTGGGGGCGTGCGTCTTGCAGGGTGGAATGGACCAGTAAGTCCCTAAAATTCTGTGTGCGCTTGTAAGCCACCATGGGAGGTGATTTAAAGGCAGGAATGTCAGGTAAAATACCCCAGTGTTTCCTAACCACAGAGACAATCTTTTGACTGTGGGCAGTATATGTAAGTGGCCATACTATTCGTTCAGACTTCTTACGGGATTCTTCCGAAGGAGGGTTTCACGTGGGATGGATCTTGCCCTACACTCAGCCCTATGAATAATGGAACCAGGGTATCCTCGAGCTAAGAGTTGGTTGCGGAGGTTGCTGGACTCCCTATTGAAATCCTGAGTATTACTGCAGTTACGCTTAAGGCGAATATACTGCGAATAGGGAAGGCTGTTCTTAAGAGGATAGGGATGATGGCTACTGTAGTGAAGTAAGGAGTTTTTGTCCGTGGGTTTCCTATAATTACGGACCCGAAGCTTGCACCCTTCCTTATACACTTCAGTGTCCAGGAACTGCACCGCGTTATTGCTATGGGTGAATGTGAATTGGATGGAAGCATTCCATGAATTAAGCCATCCCTTAAACTCCTCCAGGGGGGTGCCCGGGTCCAGAAGGAAGAAACAGTCATCGATATACCTCCCATAATGCCTGATATATTTGCTGGGAGATGTAGCATCATGAAGATGCTGCTTCTCAAGGGCAGCCATGTATAAGTTGGCTATGGATGGGGCACAACTTTGGCCCATACTGACCCCGTTGACCTGGAGGAAGAATTCACCCCCAAAGGAGAAATAGTTATATTCGAATAGACAGTCTATAATTTCCAAGAGGAAATGGGTGGGAGGAAACATGCTATTGTGCCTGGAATCAAAGATATCAGCCAGTACCATTCTGGCCTCCTCTTGGCTTCTAATCCTTGTGGTAACTCTAGAATGTATGTTAAGAGCACATTTACTCCGCATGAGATTTCCCACAACATGAGGGCGTTTGAGAATACTGTTCTCAAGGAGGTCCTGGCCATTAATCACCAACAAGATATGAGACGGGCTAATCTAACCCCTGCACAAATCAACACCATCAGGACACTTGGCAGGCAACATGATCTGGTCATCAAGCCAGCAGATAAAGGAGGGGGCCTGGTTATTTTGGACCGGGGTACATATATCCAGGAGGCCCACCGCCAGTTGGATGACACCAATTTTTATCAGCGCATTCCCAATGACCCCACACGTAGGTTTCAGAGTAGTATCAAGAATGTTGTCATTGATGCGGTGCAGATGGGATATATTGACGAAAAACTGGCCAAATTCCTTATCAAGGACAGTCCCCGTGTCCCCCAATATTATTTTTTGCCGAAAACACATAAACCCGGGTTCCCTCCTCCCGGTCGCCCAATTTTATCCGGTTCTGGCTCCGTCCTGGAACCTTTGGGTATTTACATAGACAGTGTCCTACAACCCTTCGTTAAACTCATCCCCTCGCTCATTTTGGACACCACCCACTTTATTTCCAAGGTCGAGGCATTGACCATTGACCCACACAGCATCATTGCGTCCGCGGATGTTAACTCGCTTTACACCCGGATTCCTCTTGAGGAGGCCAGAATGGTACTGGCTGATATCTTTGATTCCAGGCACAATAGCATGTTTCCTCCCACCCATTTCCTCTTGGAAATTATAGACTGTCTATTCGAATATAACTATTTCTCCTTTGGGGGTGAATTCTTCCTCCAGGTCAACGGGGTCAGTATGGGCCAAAGTTGTGCCCCATCCATAGCCAACTTATACATGGCTGCCCTTGAGAAGCAGCATCTTCATGATGCTACATCTCCCAGCAAATATATCAGGCATTATGGGAGGTATATCGATGACTGTTTCTTCCTTCTGGACCCGGGCACCCCCCTGGAGGAGTTTAAGGGATGGCTTAATTCATGGAATGCTTCCATTCAATTCACATTCACCCATAGCAATAACGCGGTGCAGTTCCTGGACACTGAAGTGTATAAGGAAGGGTGCAAGCTTCGGGTCCGTAATTATAGGAAACCCACGGACAAAAACTCCTTACTTCACTACAGTAGCCATCATCCCTATCCTCTTAAGAACAGCCTTCCCTATTCGCAGTATATTCGCCTTAAGCGTAACTGCAGTAATACTCAGGATTTCAATAGGGAGTCCAGCAACCTCCGCAACCAACTCTTAGCTCGAGGATACCCTGGTTCCATTATTCATAGGGCTGAGTGTAGGGCAAGATCCATCCCACGTGAAACCCTCCTTCGGAAGAATCCCCGTAAGAAGTCTGAACGAATAGTATGGCCACTTACATATACTGCCCACAGTCAAAAGATTGTCTCTGTGGTTAGGAAACACTGGGGTATTTTACCTGACATCCCTGCCTTTAAATCACCTCCCATGGTGGCTTACAAGCGCACACAGAATTTTAGGGACTTACTGGTCCATTCCACCCTGCAAGACGCACGCCCCAGGAGTATTGTTACTTCAGGATGTAGACCGTGCGGCAAGAATTGCGCATCTTGCGCGCAGGTGTTCAGAGGAAAAGAGGTTACCAGCCTCCGCACCGGTAAAACATACACACTACGGGACTACACTGATTGCAATTCGGAAGCATGCGTGTACTGTCTTTTTTGTAATTGTGGGATGGTTTATGTTGGTTTTTCATCTCGCCAATTGCGCGTGAGGATGTCGGAACATCGTTCTCGCGTGCGCACAGGAATGGACAACAGTATCCTCTATAGACACTTCAAAGAAAAGAAACATAGTCCAGACTCCTTTAAATTTACTGGGTTGGAGAAAGTCAGGTTACCCCCTCATTGCAACGCCCATGATTTCCTCCTCAGGAGGGAAACCTGGTGGATAATCCATCTTCAAAGCGAGTTCCCCCTGGGCCTCAATGACCCCCTCCCCTTATCCGCCCTTCTCACTTAAGCCTCATTAGGATTTCTGTATTTAGGCTCTGCCTCTGCTGTCAAAACTTACCTTCGGGTCCGCAGGATGTATTATGTCGGATCATAACCGTTGCTGGTATGTAATGTCTGCTCTCATGCATTGTCTCCACTGTGGAAATATGGTGGCTTGTTTGTATATGTGATGTTTATATATTTGATGTTTCAGAATGCTTTATTCCCTGCGTTTTACCGCCCGGCACTGATACCACCAGCCGCTTGAAAAAGCCCGTTGGGGCGAAACGGACTCGGCGCGCTATTTCACCGTCGCGGCCTTGGCGCCCACGTATCCCGCTGGCCGGCCATTTGGGCCCTCTGCACAGGACTTACATCTTCGTGGTGAACCTGGATGAGTATTGGTTACCCCAGGGACGGACATTGTTTACCCTCAAAGACTTTCCTTGCCGTCGCATTGTCCCCTTCCCAGGACTTCTTTCCCACAACTCCTGTCTTGCGAATTTGCCATTGGCCAGGGATACTCCGGGACTGCTATGTTCGTGTGCCTAAGTGGGCTTGTTGTTATCACTTGAATGCATATTGACTATATTATATATGATTTGATATTGATCAATGTGTTGCTTCCTACTGTGTTCTTGTGTTTAAATTTCCACTACGCAACTTGTGTTTGTATACACACCCCCTGTGGCCAGAACTAAGCACAGCATCCAAGATGCAGATGATGGGAAAGCTTATATATACCTCTATATGTGTACAGTTGTCTATCTTGTCAGCAGTGTATAATTGCACTGAATCTCTATATGTGTTCTGTGATCTGCTCTGAGTCCCCTTCGGGGTGAGCAGGGTGGAATATAAATATTGTCAATAAATAAATGGAATTTCCTGGTTTCAAATTACAAGAAAGAAGATTTCATCTGAACATTAGGAAGAACTTCCTGACTGTGAGAACTGTTTGGCAGTGGAACTCTCTGCCGCTGAGTGTGGTGGAACCTCCTTCTCTTTTTTAAACAGATGCTGAATGGCCATCTGTCAGGGGTGTTTTAAATGCAATTTTCCTGTTTCTTGGCAGGGAGTTGGACTGCATGGCCCATGAGGTCTCTTCCCACTCTATGATTCTATAAATAAATAAGATCTACTCCATTAACTGGCCCTGGAGACTTGAATTCAGTTGGAATAGCCAGATATTCCTCTATTGCTTTTTTACTTTTTCTGTTCTACATTTCCCCATCTGCTTTCTCTGCTCCATTATCTGGCCTTGAGAGACTCTGATCCATTTTGCGTAGCCAGATATTCATGTACTGCCTCTTTACCAATGCTGTGCTGCATTTCCTATACTTTTTCCTCAGCTCCATTATCATCAAGTTTGGGGAGAAGACTGAGGCAACGAAGGTATTGAGAAGCTCTGCCTTCCCTCTGTCCCCTTTTTGCAAAAGAGAGAAGGTTGGTCTGATGTCATTTGCCAATTAAATAAGGAATTCTAAGGCTGGTGAAGGAGACAAGAACTTGATTTAATTCAATTAATACATAGCAATAGTATGAAGAAAAGGTTTGATCAAATAAATAGTCTTAGTTTTAGAAAGCAATTAGAGAATCTGCCAGGAGAAACACACTTGAAAAAGGCTTACAGGGCAATAAAAACACCACCTAATGGGAGCCCTAAAGAAACCAAACCCAACAATAAGCAACAAATAGCCCTTAGTTATGCAAAAGGAATCAATTTAAAGGGTCTGCATGGGAAATGCCAATCCAGGGAGGTAAACATCAGGTAAAAAAACAACCAACAGCCTCAAAGGAAGGAAGAAAGTTCAGACAGGAATGGTGTTTGATGAATTAGAGCAGGGGTGCTCACACTTTTTCAGCATGCAAGCTACTCTTAAAGCAACCAAGTCCAAAAGATCTACCTGCCCCCGCCGCCGTGCACTCCCGCGCGCTCCCGCCGCCACGCGCTCTTGCCACCGCGCATGCCTCTGCTGCTGTTTACCGCCCGTGCAGCGCTTCTTCCGCCTGCGGGGCATTGCAGGAAGGAGAAAGCACGAGGCGGGGCACCCAGAGGGAGCGCTCCACCCTGCCTGTCTCGCCGGCACCGGAGGCTGCACAGCTGCTTCTGGACAAGAGAGAGGCAGGGCGCTCCCTCCAGAGGCCCCGCCTCGTGCTTCCTTCTTCCTGCAATGCCCCGCAGGCGAAAGAAGCACAGCGAGAGTGGAAGCTAGCAGCAAGAGCGCGCGTGGGCACAGGGTATGCGCGTGCATGGCAGGAGCGCCCCATCCGGCTGGTGAGGCCTGAAGATCACCTGGAAGAGGGCTGAAGATCTACTAGTAGCTCCCAAGCTACCTAATGAGCACCCCTGAATTAGAGCCTTAAAGGGAGAAAAAGTTCAAATAAGACCCAGAAGTCCAAATGGAAGTTGATAGATTGAAAGATTTGTAATTGGAAAATTGTAGGGAAATTCGTTACTTGAATTATTTTGATAAACAACTCATCAAAGTACTATATGGACAGGATGAGTGGGAATAGAGACATGATGAAGGGGAAAAGGGGCATGGGAAAGGAAGATGTATGAAGGTGTCATACTCCAGAGCAGGATCACCTCTGACCTTAAACACCACACTTGTAGTAGAGCCTGAGGCTCTTGTTGCTCCTGGTAGTAGAGAGTTGGGTGGGGCTGATTCTTCAGCACCTAGCAGTATTATGGAACTGGGTGGGGCTGATGATAGCTATTCTATGCCTCAGAGGGAAAGCAAAAGGCTTACTCAAGAAAAAAGTGCAGAGGAGATCTCTCAGTGCAAGAGAATAAGACAAATACTTACAGAACCTACTGATGAGGAGTCTTTTGAGGGCTTCCCTAGGGAGAATGGGATTCAGAGTGAAGGGAGTACTTTGGATGAAGAGCCAGAGATGGACTGGGCCAGCGTGCAGGAGGTTCAGGCTGTTGGTGAGGAACCCACAAGCAGTGACATCTTTTTGGGATTCTCTGATGATAATGAATGGCCCTCAGGCTATCCTGACGACTGCTGGGGAGACCTAAGTCTTGAAAGAAGATGGAATTCTTGGAGAGGGTCTGCAGCTGCTGAGACAACAGCAGCTGAGCCTGTTGATGACGAGGCGTTGTCAAGCTCGGGTGGGTCTGAGGTGGAAAACTAATAAATTGAGGGCTCTGGGACTCTCTTTGCAGCTGACAAAGTGTTGCGTTTGGGACTTCTGCCTTGTATCCTGTATCTTGAATTCTGAAACCTATACGAAGTAACTTAGCTGCTGCCCATACCACGTTTGGCGTGGTTTGAACTGCTTTGATCTACTCTGCTGTTCTGAATCTTTGGCTTGCCTCCTCCCTCTGTTTTGACCCGGTATCTGTGACGACGACTGAATCCTCAATCCTCTGGACTGCCTTTCCGTGATGACTCAGGCAGGCCCGGATCAGGCCCTTTTGGCGCCCTAGGCCAAAGGGTCTGCCTCCGCCCCAGGCTCCACCCCTCCCCACTCCACCCCCGCCTGCTCGCCAGCGCTAGGAGGAGGAGGAAGGAAAGCCCCACCCCCGGAGCCGATGCGGGGCCTCCCCACGGCTGCTCCTCCCTCCCTCCCGCCTAAAGCCACCATGCCGGCCCGAGAAGCGGCCGAAATCACCCTTTTCAGGCCAGCTTTAGGAAGGAGGGAGGGAGGATCGGCTCTGGGGGTGTGGCTTTCCTTCCTCCAAAAACAAACGAGGGTATGTGGCAAAAGCTCACTGAGAGAAGGACAAACCTCTAAAAATAATGCAGGATAATGGCAGTAATGGATAATACCACTAAATGATGCTGTGCTAATACATGTAGTGTCATACAGTACAGAGTATGGCAGGCAATAGTAAACATCGAATGCAAATGAGTCACGCTGTGAACCAAGTTCCTGGTCCCCTAAGCATGAGAAATATATATACAATGATCCCTCAGTATAACATCAGTATTGAATAAATGTAAATACTGATGCTTGTAAAGAGATTACGCTCTGCCTTGATTTCATCACGAGACTTTACAAGCATCACTACAATGTGGTGTTCTCGCCACTAGAGGGCTACCCGCGTGAGATTTCTACATGCATCTCGCTGTAGGCGTCTGGGTAATGTAGTTCCCATTGACATCGCATCGTTTGCAGCGCTCGCTTCAATTTGCTATTGGTATTTACATTTATTTGATACTGATGTTATACTGGGGGATCATTGTATGTATATTTCTCATGCTTAGGGGACCAGGAACTTGGTTCACAGCGTGACTCGTTTACTATTGCCTGCCATACTCTGTGCTGTATGACACTACATGTATTAGCACAGCATCATTTACTGGTATTATCCATTACTGCCATTATCCTGCATTATTTTTAGAGGTTTGTCCTTCTCTCAGTGAGCTTTTGATACATACCCTCGTTTGTTTTTGGTTCTGTACCTAGGAGCTTGCTGTGTACCTAGGCTTTCCATCCTCCTCCTCGCGCTGGCGAGGAGGCGGGGGCGGAGCCGGGGGCGGGGTTGAGGCGAGGGCAGAGCCGAGGGGAGAAGAGCAAAGGGAGGGGGCAGCCGTGGATGGCATTTGCGCCGCTGCACGCATGCGCCCCTTTATTCAATTTTTTTTGAATTTTTTTGAATTTTTAAAATTTGGGGGGGGGGGTCCATATCTGCTGCCCCCCAAAAGTGCTGCCCGAGGCCATGGCCTAGGGTGGCCTTATGGGTAATCCGGGCCTGGACTCAGGACTGCATACCGACGCTGCGTTTGAATCTTTCTTCTGTTGTGTTTTCCCTGTTGATTGCTGCTCAAAGACTGTTTGTTTCATGCCGAAGTAGGCTATCTTTAGTTGAGCTCAGTTAGTTTAAAGGATTTGTCAAGCACGGTGATTTGTGGACAATAAACTCTTTTTCACACCTACTTGTGACTGGCTGTTTAAGTGGCGTCTGATCCTAACAACACCAGTTGGGTAAAATCAGCAAGCAGTTCATTGAAGAATATATGTAGCCAAAGAAGCAAAAAGTAAGCAACAGTAAAAGTTCAAAATCCAGTTTAGTCCATCAGGTACAAAGGAATACAGGAACAAAGAGTCAATAGAAGTCCATGAAACTAGGCACTTGAATCCATAAGCAACACGGGAAGCAAATCCCATTGGCAAAACATGAGCTTGGCAAAGCTTGGAACGTGGAACTCGGAGCAAAGGAAACTTAAACTTGGCTTTATTCCCAACATGGCCTCAACTGAAACAACTGTCTTCCACAAATTATTATAAACCCTTCCCTGACTCCAAAGCTGAAAGGAACGCATTCTTTTTTAGTTTCGGTTTGTTATCTTTCTTCTGTTGCATCCAAGCTGACTTCCTTAATTGCTGCCCGAACTGCCTCTGTTTACTAAAACTTTGTTTTCTGTTCAAGGTCTCACTCTCATCGTTAACTCCTGCACCTGGTAAATCAGAATCAGCTTTATTCTCAGACAGCTGCTCAGGGAACTGTGGCGAAAGGCCTTTCCCAGACTTTGAGAATCCTCTTGCAGCAGCTCAGGCCTCTCTTGTGAGCACAAATCCAGCCCAGGCAACCCCCTCATCCCCAAATCCAGCAGACCCTGGCTCAGGACCTGGATCATCATCCCCATTCCCATCATGAACATCTACATGAACATCATCCCCATTCCCATAATGAACATCAATATACAATAGAAGGTGTGAAACATACTTGGAAATCCTATAGAGCCTCAATCGAGCTGGCACTTTATTTCACAGCTGCTACCCTCAGATTTCTATTTGTAAGTAAAGTCTGTTGTATCTCTGGTATCAAGCAAGAATTTGGGGGTCCTGCTGTGAAGGCAAAGACCAGTCAGACCCACCAAAGAGGATCCGATATAGCCCTGGTGAGATAGGAAGCAACCCAATTGAATTTTCCCTGAATTTTCCCAAATAAAATCTCACCAAGTTGAAGAAACGCCACCAAGTTGTTTATTTCGTTCCAGCTCGAGCGAATGTCAAGCTGCAATCATTTGCCCAAAAGCTGACATAACGTACAATGCAAAACATTACATTTTTATAGAAAAACAGAGCTGTCAAAGTTCAAACTTCCCGCCCTAGGGTTGCCATATTGTGATGGAAGAAATAAGGGACATTTACAGGATTTTTCGCAAAAATAAGGGACACTTAATAAAAACTTGAAAATCGAAATCAAACACCAGGAAGGCCCAAATCCGCCCATGCCTGATCTACACTGTAGAATTGATGCAGTTTGAACTGCCATGACCCAATGCTGTGTAAACATCGGATTTGTAGTTCTACAAGGCCTTCTCTGCCAAGTCACCAAACTACGACTCCACTGTGGGAGTTGGAGTCCAAAACATCTGGAGGGCCGAAGTTTACCCAGGCCTGATCTAGAGTGGCTCCGACACTACATGGAAGAGGCTGGACTAGATGACCTTTGGAGTCCCCAGACTCTACATGGAAAGGGAATTTCAGCTCCCACAATTCCTCACAGCCAAGAACAACCACCAGGCCCAGGTTCTGCCTGGCCATCTGCGGGGAGGGTTCTGTCTTGGCGGGAGGCCCTTGGGTACGCACTGTGAGCGGGCAGGCGTGCTCGGGGGCCGGGAGGGATGTGCGGAGGAGGTGGAGGCTGGGCTGGGCCGGGGAGGCCGGGGGAGGGGAGGCCTCCCGGCTGAGCTGCTCGAGCACGGCCATGCTGCGGGCACCGCTGACGGCCAGGCGGAGGTCCTGGGACCAGGCCAAGGGCTCCGCGCCGCCGTTCAGCACCCCTTGCAGCCGCACCAGGGCCTCCCTCCGCCACCACACCGCCAAGCGAGGGCAGGGACCAGGCCCAGGAGGAGCTGCAGCCGGCTCCCTCACAGCCGCCGCCATCTTGGGCCCTGGGTCCTCGCCACGCACGCCCCGCCCCCTTCCGACACAAAGAGGTGCCCAACGCGTTCGCCTGACTGCGTGTCTCCCCACCCACTGCAATATACACTCCCAAATTTCAGGCACCTCGCTAGTCGCCCCAACGCGGGGTCCTTCCCTTCCTTCTTCACCGCGCCAGGGCAGCCTGCTCCGAGCCAGCCCCTCTTTTCCCAGCACCAGCCAGAGGACAGGCCAGGTCAGAGGAGCAAAAAATAAGGGATAGCAGGTGTAAATACGGGACACCCAAAAAAAGAACCAGAATACGGGATGTCCCGTATAATACGGGACATATGGGAACCCTATCCCGCCCCTTTGCCCGCTTCATGCTGATTGGTTGGAGTCATCAGCTG
Organism: Anolis apletophallus; assembly: GCA_030556195.1. Lineage (NCBI taxonomy): Eukaryota > Metazoa > Chordata > Lepidosauria > Squamata > Anolidae > Anolis > Anolis apletophallus. The sequence continues at coordinate 108,177,333 of JARBWK010000011.1, forward strand.
GCAGGGAGGCACAGCCGGCTTTGCCGCGGCTCAGCCAATCAGGAAGCCAGCGCAGCTTTGAGCTCTCGGCCAATGAGAGCAAAAGAGGCGGTCCAAGTGGGAAGCAATCAACCGGGAGGAAATGATGAATGGATAAAGTGACTTAATGTTTGTCCATGTGCTGGCAATTACTCAAAGAATCCTCAAGCTAGCTTTTGTATTGTCCAAAATGAAGGAAATAAACATTTTGGTCTGGCACGGACGCCAGACCCCAGTAGTCCTTTAATCCGGGATATGGATCTATTGATGGTATCTTGTCCTTGGTTCTGGCCAAGGGTATGGAAACAATGAGTGAGTCAGATAGGAAATCCAAAACCTCCCAAAGGCAGATGTTCCCCTTTGTGAAAAATGACAAAATGACCATGGGGCATGTCCTTCTTCAGATGGGCATGCTCTGATGTCTAAAGGTGTGTGCCCAAGGGACATATCCTTCAAATGGGCCAATTCCGAGGTTTGAAGGGATGTCCATTGTTATTGTCCATGCAAGTGTTCTTTGTTAAGTCCTTTCTTTGTTTAGGGATTTTCTAGCCAGGAAATTCCTGGGCCTTGGTATGCTGGGGGCATATAGGGAATACATTCCTATAGGAGGGAAATAGGAACCATATCATCTCATATCAGCCCATCCCACCCACCAGATTCCATTAGAATTCATATATCATGAGAAGAGTTCATGGGGTTGGGAAGGAAAAAGTTTCCAAAAACCTTTTTGAAAGTCCTTCAAAAGTAGGCAAAAGTCCCATAAAAGCTAAAGAAAGTCCATAAAGAGTGGGTTACAGGGGCATTGCCATGTGGGGCCATGGGAAGAGCCTTAGGTTCCCACATGGGGGAGAGATAGGGGATTATGGGATCATTCCAGCCTGGTGTCCTTCGTAAAATTATGAATTCCTTGGTTTTGAACTATCTTTTAAAGAGTCCTGGGGGGGGGGGGGTCACCTCCGATATCATCTCTATCTCCTCGCTTCTCAGCGCCTCATTGGGAAACCAGTTTTGGAGGTTACAGGGTTAGCCTTTTTAAAGAGGCAACACGAAACTAGGCTCCAAAACTGGTGGGACATATCTCAAAGCATAGACCAGTCCACATGGGACAATGCATTCCCTTGGGAAACCTGGAGCTGAGTTAGGTAAGACCCAGAAATGCACCCAGAAATGCAGCTGGTGCAACATTTGCTTCAAGGAAGAACCATATGCAGCCAACTTCCATTGGACCACGTTCTCCACAAGGCTACCTTTGCAAGTCCACTTTTAAAAATTGATGGGGATGGTAGAAAAACACCCAACCTCATCCATAGGTAAGACAATCACCGGGTTTGGGAGATAACACCGAGTTTTATATCACTGTTGGAACAAGGGAAGCTAGATATGAGAATAAAGCAAGGCCGAAGTTCCTGTCGCCAAGCCATTAAGCACTGCTCTCCATCTCCTTATCCGTTGTCATCTCTCTAACTCCTTTTGTGCTTTAGATAGCTCCTTCACTGCAGATACATTAACCAGATGACATGTACCTTATCTTTGGCCAGCATATTTCTTATTTTGTTTCAGTCGTGTTTTTCCCTTCTCTATAATTCCCCGCACAGCTTTGAAAGGCCTCTTCTTCTCCCCCCTCCCCCTCCCTAAGGTCTTTGGATTATTTACCGGGGCTGAGAGCAGCTCGCTGATTCTCTAAAAAGGAATTTCGATGCCGACAATAGGGTTTTTCGAGCCTTTAAATCATCACGGCCAAAGATAACTCTTGATGGTGACTTCCACGGCTGGGCAAAGCTCTTTTTAATCTTAGGAGGAATAGAAAGGCGAAGCGGAGTGTAATTTAATGGGGAAAATGACTGCCTGACTCACAGCAGTTTTTGCTCACACAAAAAAGAAAGGCTTAACTGCAAGGAATAAACAGCATCTTGAATGTAGTGGGATGAACTTTAAATTAAATAGTGCTGTGCAGAAGCATCCGAAACCATTGAACGTTGGGTCCAAAGGTTGAAAAATGGCTCTCGGGTCCTTTTCCCTGAACCTTCCTATGGATGCAGCCTAGAATGGGATTGACCTTTTTAGCTGCCACATCACACCCTTGACTCATGTGCAAGTTAAGGGTGTACTAAAATGCCCAGAGCCCTTTTACACGGCCTGTTTTCAATCTCTATGATTTCCCTCGGTCTGGATATACTATACCAGTGTTTCTTAACCTTGCTAATGCTGCAACCCCTGAATACAATTCCTCATGTTGTGGTCACCTCCTCCCCCCCCCCAACCATTTTCGTTGCTACTTCATAACTGTGATGTTGCTACTGTTGTGAATCGTGATGTAAATATCTGATATGCAGGATGTATTTTCATTCAATGGACCAAATTTGGCACAAATATCTGATACGCCCAAATTTGAATACTGGTGGGGTATTGATTTTGTTATTTGAGAGTAGTTCTTGCTGGGATTTATAGTTCATCTACAATCAAAGACCATTCTGAATTCCACCAATGATGGAATTGAACCAAACTTGGCACACACAACTCCCATGACCAACAGAAAATACCGGAAGGGTTTGGTGGGCATTGACCTTGAGTTTGGGAGTTGTAGTTCACCTTCATCCAGAGAGCACTGTGGGCTCAAACACTGATGGATCTGGACCAAACTTGGCATGAATATTCAATATGCCCAAATGTTGAACACAGGTGGAGTTTGAGGAAAATAGGTCTTGGCATTTGGGAGTTGTAGTTGCTGGAATTTATAATTCACCTACAATCAAATAGCATTCAGAACCCCACCAATGAGAGAGTTGGGCCAAACTTCTCACATAGAATCCCCATGACCAACTGAAAATACTGTGTTTTTCGATGGTCTTTGGCATCACCTCTGATGCCCTCTTGCGACCCCCCCCCAGGGGTCTTGACCCCCAAGTTGAGAAATGCTGTACTATGCTAAATTGATGCAGTCTATAATCATAATGGCTTTTTTCACAGATGTGTCACACTGCTGGCTTATGTTCAGTTTTTTAAAATGTCATTTATAACCTTTTTGAAAAGGAAAAATGATGTCATATTCTTTTGGCAAATGTGAATCTCCATGAAAATCTGGAGACCACCTTTTGAAAACCACTAGTCAAAGAAAGGCATGATCTTGTTAGAAGTCAATCCTCTGAAAAAAGCATTCGTGTAATGGCACACAGGTAGCTCAGCTGTTAAATTGATCAACCACGCCTTTGAACTGCCAATGACAAAGACATGCCATTACACAAAAAAACCCCATATTCATAGCTAGCAGAGTTTCGAAAGGTTTCTTTGAAGTTGAAATTGCAGTTGTAGCCGCCCAAAACATATATTCTGCCTTGATACCTCTTAGTTGAAAATATGCACTCAGACACAAAAACAAAGTCTTATTTTAAAAAGTAACATATCTTGTTTACTCACAAATGTCTTGCATTAATTCAGGATATAGTTAGGTCTGGGTGATCAAAAAAAAGGTTCAAAACACATTCCGGATGTAGGGGGCACTGGTGCTTCAAACCTGAATGACTTCCGAATTTTTTTGAATAAATTCTGAAATTTAGAAATGGCTTTGTTTATTTATTTATTTATTTATTTATTTATTTATTTATTTAATGGCAGACACACATTTTTAACCCAGTTTTGAGGTGGATGTCTTCCCTCTGCGTCACAACTGGGGCGACAGCCGCATCCAAACTGGAGGAGGAGGAATCGCAGTAAAAGCAGTGGCTGTATCCTCCGTTGCTCATGGGGCACCCTCCACCTTTTGCTGGGCACCCTCCACCTTTTGCTGGGCGCCCTCTGCCCATGGACTGTCTACAGACGTCATATGCAACTTCTGGAATGATTCATCGGCTCTGCCTCTGAAAAATCCTGCAGATCTCTTGAGAAGATGGACGGACAAATGTCAGCATGCTGGAAGAAGCAAAGACCACCAGTAATGAAGCGATGCTCCTCCACCATCAACCCCGCCGGACTGGCCACATTGTCCGAGTGTCCAGCCACTGTCTCCCAAAGCAGTTACTCTACTCCGAGCTCAAGAACGGAAAACAGAATGTTGGAGGACAGGAAAAGAGATTTGAAGATGGACTTAAAGCCAACCTCAAAAATTGTGACATAGACACCAAGAACTGGGAAGCCCTGGCCCTTGAGTGCTCTAGCTGGAGGTTAGCTGTAACCAACAGTGCTGTGGAATTCGAAGAGGCGTGAATGGAGGACAAAAGGGAGAAATTGCCAAGAGGAAGGCACGCCAAGCCAACCCTGACTGGGACTGCCTTCTGTCTGGAAACCAATGTGGGAGAACATGTGCATCAAGAATAGGGCTCCACATCCACCAACGACCCACTGCCAAGACACCACATTTGGAAGACAATCATCCTCGAGCTACGATGGATCGCCTAAGTAAGTTAGCAAATATCATAGAATCATAGAGTTGGAAGAGACCTCATCGGCCATCCAGTCCAACTCCCTGCCAAGAAGCAGAAAAATTGCATTCAAAGCACCCCCGACAGATGGCCATCCAGCCTTTGTTTAAAAGCCTCCAAAAAAGGAGCCTCCACCACATTCCGGGGCAGAGAGTTCTGCTGCTGAACAGCTCTCACAGTCAGGAAGTTCTTCCTCATGTTCAGGTGGAATCTCCTTTTCTGTAGCTTGAAGCCATTGTTCCATTGCATCCTAGTCTCCAGGGCAGCAGAAAACAAGCTGGCTCCCTCCTCCCTATGACTTCCTCTCACATACATGGCCATCATGTCTCCTCTCAGTCTTCTCTTCTTCAGGCTAAACATGCCCAGCTCTTTAAGCCGCTCCTCATAGGGCTTGATCATTATATATATTAACAAACAAAGAGTGAAGGCTTGGAATGTTACTATTTCCAACAAGCTTGTGGTCAACTAATGGAGTCGAGCCAAACAGGTTCTGACTAAGAATCGTGCAGCAGGGAGTTCCACAGGTCCTTTTTCCAACACTTGGGCCAGGTTACACCAGGACAAAGACCAGTAAAATAGCTTTCTTCTCTCTTTCTCTCTGCCTCTGCCTCTGCTCCATTTTCCCCCAGGCACATGGTAGCCACTGCAGTAAGCACCCATTTCCTGTAGCAACATCAGTTTTCCCCTGAGGGCACACATGCACTCCTTTCCTTCACACTTGCTTGGAGGAGGATTTCCCACAGTTACCAGTTTGGGAGCCCTAGTTTCCTAAGCACCAAGGACCCGTTTTCTCTGTTTCCCATTACTTTTGATTCATTTCTGCCTCTTCCTGGCTGATTCCAGCCCAAAAGCCACACTTCACCATGGGACATGGGACCCAGGAAGGTTCCCTCCTCGGCGGACCGGCTATGTGAAGGTCCCTAGGGGTTCTGCCATGTATGAGGCTCTAGAATGGCCACATGATCCTTTTGGCTTGGGATGAGTAGTGCATCAAAGGACTCAAACATGGACTCTCTCTATTTCCCTGGATTTTTTCCCAAACCCTCCCTGCACTCAGCTAGCCCTGCACTCAAGGGGCTGCTATGGACTCTTGCCCTTCATAGACTTTCTAGTTCCTCCAAGGACTAAAGGACTGTTTTAGTGAGCCTGAACACAGGCTGCTCCCTCATGGACTCCAAAGCCTTTTCCCCACAATTTTCCTGCTGCTTCCATGGGCTGATGGCTCCCAACAGAAGATGCAACATTCATTTGTCTGCCTTTTATGATCTTTTCTCTGTATGGGAAGCCAAGGGGATTGTACAATGGATGTCTCATTGTTTCAATGTTTTGTATGACCTTTTTCCTTGTGTTATTTCCCTCAATGTTGTAATCTTAATGTTCAAGAAAAACTTCCTGGAACCCAACAGGGAATTAGGAAGGCCATAGTGCTGACTAGCTGCCACATTTTCATACCTGCCATCCACCTTTGATTGCATAACGATATTGGGTGGATAACAGTTCCTTCTCAGGGCTATCATACCTGAAACCCACACTGGAATCTACCTGCCTATGCTTATTAATTTCTGAGGCTTTGACTACTAATAAGTCATAGGTTTTGGCATACCTTAGAACATCTTTTCATAAATATAGCTGGTTCCCATGAGCCTCGGAACCTCGTGCCCAGCTGAAATAACATACATTTTGTTGATAATTTTGGACAAAGAAACCATGCTTCTGCTTGACCGAAACTCACCACACAAAGAGGTATCGGTCCAGGACAAAAGAAGCCGTTTACGTTCAAATGCAAACAATAGGCCAGGTAGACTTGAGCACCCAAATGGAGCTCGTCTGCCCTTAGGACATTTCAAATCTCACAGGAATTTCACCAAACCAGCCAGTTCCATTGTTTTCCTCTTGACCTTTGTCCTGTCTCCCTGGCTTTCCTCATTAGCTGGATTGCGAAATGCGCTAGTTTGCAATAGGCTAGGCTTCAGCCCCCCGAAATTCTCAGGGTGGTCCGCGAAAAGGCCTTACTGGTACATTATTTAAACTGTTATGTTTATTCATATCATGATCTGATCACCATGCTCATTATATCCCACATTAATGGGGTTATTGGGATAACAATACAAAAGGTTTGCTAGGGTAGACCCTCTTCCACCCAGTCTCAGCCCCCGAACCAAACTCAGCCCCCGAATAAAAATCCTGGCTACGTCCCGGGGCTAGGAGGATCTCCAGCTGGCTTTTTTTTGATGCTCAAGTTGTTTGCCACATCTCCATCCAATCAGCTGAGGGCACATATAGTCAATGCAGGCCCCAAATTTGAATGTGAATGGATTTGTTGCTATAAATATGTCTGTAACTTTGCAAATAAACATGTTAGCCTTGTGGGAACCTCAGGACTCTGGCTCAACATCCTTTCCAGCTGGTAAAGACTCTTCTCTCGGTGCGCGCACTTCTGATCTGGGTGAGATGATTGAATTTGGGATTTTTATTGGGAATTTTAGTGCTTTTAAAAAGGTTCACCTAGATTTGTTTGGGATCCTCGCGTTTAGAGGCGACCTGGGCTCCTGTCCCCATCTGGGCAGAGCCCCCTAAATTGTGTTCGGTATCACTAAGACCCCTAAGGATGCATCAACTCTGTAGGATTAATTCAGGTTAACATCACTGGAATACTGAAGTTTATAGTTTGGCAAGGCACCTGTACTCTTTGGGAGAAAAGGCTTTTAAGGCTGGATCTACACTATCATATATTCCAGTTTCTGAATCCAGATTATCTGCTTGGAATTGGATTATATGAAGTTCCAAACAGATAATATGAAATCAGAAACTGCATTATATGGCAATGTAAATGGGGCCTATGAGTACATGGAGGCATGACTGGTGCCAAACTGCATTGTTGCCACAGTGTAGACACGCATTCTGAAAGACACACATTTGGAAACCGAGATTTAAACCCTCCCAAACCCAGGAAGGGTTACATAAGAGAAGCTTGCAAAACCCATTTGGAGTTTTATTCGGCATTAACTTGGCTAATGTGAAACAAGCAGCAGAGAAATGCTTCCTAATGCAAACGGTGATAGAAAATCAATTGTAATTATAGAAGGCCGTGGGTATCTTGTTATCTTCTCCATGTGAGGCCTGTTGATTTGTTGACGCTCAAAATTACATCTACATTTCAAAAGGGAGGAAAGAAAAGGAGCCCAAGTTTCCCAGCCGATGAGGAAGGACGAAAGAGACAAGAGGAGGCGATAACAGCTCTCTCGCTCTTTCTTCTTCTTTTCTTGGCAGAGGGTTTCCGTAATTGCATGTTTGGATGATAGGCCAAAAATACACGATAACTCTGAGGAGCAGTGCTCTTCTCCCTCGTTTATTTAAAGGAGCAAGGAAGTCCAATTCAGAATCACAGGGTTGTAGAGTTGGAAGGGGCTCCCAAAGGCTGTCTAGTCTGACGCCATCCAGAAAGACACCATCGAAGCCCTCCCAACAGATGCCCATCCAAGTTCCCAAGCAGAAGGGCTCGTTATATCAAGTCTATTCTACTGCATTAATTTGACAATGTAGGCGCACCCAATCCATTGCTTCCCAGGGTACATCGGTTGGTGCTGTTAGCCCTACCTCCTGCCAACCTAGCAGTTCGAAAACATGCAAATGTGAGTAGATCAATAGGTACCGCATTGGCAGGAAGGTAAACAGTGTTCCATGAAGTCATGCCAGCCACATGACCTAGGAGGTGTCCATGGACAACGCAGGCTCTTCTTAGAAATGAAGATGAGCATCACCCATAGAGGAGGAGATGAAAGGGATGCCTTTACCTTTATCTGTGTGTATCTGTGTTTACTTGTTTCGAATGTTTGCTTTGTGTCTGTATATGCTGGAATCTGCCCTGAGTCCCCTGGGGAGATAGGGCGGAATACAAATAAGTTGTTGTTATATAGATTTTACCCCTTGGGCCAGATCTTTTGCCGCAAATCATGATATCGAGCAAGAATTTGCGGGTTATGCCATGAAGGCAGAGACCAGTCAGACCCACCAAAAAGGGTCTGATATAGCCCTGGCGAGATAGGAAGCAATCAATTGGATTTTGACTGAATTTCCCAAATAAAATCTCACCAAGTTGAAGAAATGCCACCGAGTTGTTTATTTCGTTCCAGCTGGAGCGGATGTCAAGCTGCAATCATTTGCCCAAAGCTGACAGAAAGCGCAAGGCAATACAGCACATTCTTATAGAGAAACAGAGCTGTCAACGTTCAAACTTCCCGACCCTTTGCCGGCTTCACACTGATTGGTTGGAGTCATCAGCTGGTTAGGAGGCGCGGCCAGCTTTGCCACACCTCAGCCAAACATGAAGCCAGCACCGCTTCGGGCTCTCGTCCAATGAGAGAGCGAAGGAGACGGTCCAAGCAGGAAACAATGAACCGGGAGGAAATGATGAGTGTATTAAATGACTTAATGTTTGTCCAAGTGCCAGCGATTACTCCGAGAGTTCTCAAGATAGCTTTGTGAGGAATTGTAAGAATCACCATGGGGCATGTCCTTCAGATGGGCATGCTCCGATGACTGAAGGCGCGTGCCCAAGGGACATATCCTTCAAATGGGCCAACTCAGAGGTTTGAAGGGACGTGTCCGCTGTTATTGTCCATGCAAGTGTTCTTGTTAAGTCCTTCTTTGTTTAGGGATTTACTAGTCCAGGAAATGAGAGATTCCCTGGAGCCTTGGTATGCTAGGTTCACAAAAAGGTGGCATTTCATATTTTCATTTAGGAACACAGGAAAGGGGAAAGCATATAGGGAATACATTCATATTGGAGAGAAATGGGAACCATATCATCTGATACCAGACCATCCAACCCACCAGAGTCCATTAGAGTTCATAAATCATGGGGAAAGTCCATGGGTTTGAAAAGAAAAAGTTTCCAAAAGGTTTCTGAAAGTCCTTCAAAGTAGGCAAAAGTCCCATAAAAGTTCAAGAAAGTTCAAGAAAGTGTGGGTTTATGGGATCATGGGATCATTCCAGCCTGGTGGTCTTGGTAAAACTATGAATTCCTTGATTTTGAACTATCTTTTACAGAGTCCTGGTGGGGGTGTGGTGGGGGTGGGGGTCACCTCCGATATCAATCAGATGTCTTTGCTGCATGATTTTTCCCTCCTTATTTGCAGAGAGGCCTTTCATCTATCCAAGGACAGATTTAAGCTCTTCGAGCAGCCCATATATTTTATCTCCAAATCGGGAACAGTCGCAGCATGTCCCTATGGGAGGAAAATAATAATAATAATCACTTCTGCCACTCATTTTGGGCACCTCAGCTGAAATGCATACTGCTGTCCAGGCATATCTGCATCATGATGCCGATGATCTGGTTTGCAACAGTTCGGCAGGAAAAGAATATGTGTTCTAGAGAAATCAGACACCCCACGCAACATATAAAGTATATGAATTATTATCAGTGAATAGACAGCCAGCACATTGGATTTTTCTCCTTGGCTGCAAAGCAACCTTTCATGGATTTCACTGGAATGATGTTTCGCCACACCTTGGACTCTGAGGAACAATGCCCTAGAATCACCATAATACTTTACTTACTTAGACGGCCCCTCGTTGTCTGAGTATGATGGCCTTCCAAGTGTAGTGTCTTGGCGGTGGATACATAGATGACTGTGAAGCCCTATTCTTGATTTGCATGTTCTTCAACAGTGAGGGCATCGGTTTCCAGACGGAAGGCCAGATTTGGTTTGATGCACCTCCCTCTTGGCAGATTTCTCCCTTTCGCCCTCCATTCATGCCTCTTCAAATTCCACAGCACTGCTGGCCACAGCTGACCTCCTGTTAGAGCACTCAAGGGCCAGAGCTTCCCAGTTCTCGGTGTCTATGCCACAGTTTTTAAGGTTGGCTTTGAGTCCATCTTTAATTCTTTTTTCCTGTCCACCAACATTCCATTTTCCATTCTTGAGTTGGGAGTATAGTAACTGCTTTGGGAGATAGTGACTTTTGGGCATTTGGACAACATGGCCTTCCATCCAGTGGAGTTGATGACGTAGGAGCATCGCTTCAACGCTGGTGGTCTTTGCTTTCTTCCAGCATGCTGAGATTTGTCTGCCTGTCTTCCCAAGAGATTTGCAGGATTTTTCGGAGGTAACACTGATGGAATTGTTCCAGGAATTGAGTGTGACGTCTGTAGACAGTCCACGTTTCACAGGCATATAGCAGGGTTGGGAAGGCAATAGCTTTATAAACACCTTGCTCTCCCTATGGAAGTCCTGATCCTCAAACACTCTGCTTTATTAAGAAGAATGCTGCACTCACAGAGTCCAGGCGGTGTTGTATTTCAGTGTCATTGTTGACTTTTTTATTTATTTTTATTTATTTTTTAAAAAAGGTTTTATTGATTAAAACATTAATGACATATATCCACATACATCAATCATTTGGTGACGACTTTGACATACAGTTACATCCTTGGGGTATGGGTGGGGATGGGAAGGGTTACAATTAGGCTTGACACAATAGGGGACAAAACAAAACAATAGGGGACAAAACAAAATTGCGCGAAGTCAAAACTGGTTGACTTCGCGCAGTGCTACAAGTTTCTGTAAATAATATAATTTTCAAATACTATTATTACTGATAATTAAATCCAAAATCCTTTTAAATAAATATTTTTCTTATTTTTTAAATAAAGTACAAATGCTTTCCACGTCTCATTAAACTGTATAGATGAACCACTTCTTCATAAATTTGTCAATTTATCCATTTCTGCAATTTCTAACAACTTATAGATCCACTCTTCTTCCCCTGGTATTTCTTTCTTCTTCCAGTATCTGGCCAGTATAATTCTGGCCGCTGTTGTGATGTAGGTTAACAACTTTTCCATTTCTTTTCCCATTCTTTCGGACTCTATAAACACTCTGCTTTATTATGAAGAATGCTGCACACACAGAGTTTAGGCGGTGTTGCATTTCAGTGTCATTGTTGACTTTTGTGGAGAGGTGGCTGCCAAGGTGGCAGAACTGGTCAACATTTTCTAATGTTACACCATTAAGCTGTATTTCTGGCATTGTAGGGGGATTGGCTGGTGACTGCTGGAAGAGCATTTTGGTTTTCTCAATGTTCAATGAGAGGCCGAGCTTCTTATATGCTTCTGCAAAGGTGTTTAGAGTGACTTGTAGGCCTTCTTCTGAATGTGCACAGACTACATTATCATCAGCGTATTGGAGTTCTATAACAGATGTTGTTGTGACTTTGGTTTTGGCTTTCAGTCTGCTGAGGTTAAATTGCTTGCCATCTGTCTGATAGATGATTTCCACTCCAGTGGGAAGCATCCCAGACGAAGTATCAGAGTAATGACCTGATCACCTAACCATGTCTCCACACGCCGAAAAATGGAGCCAACCAGAGGTCACAAAAGATGTTCAGTGTCTTCTTTTGTCCTGTTCCTGGGAAACCATTCAGGCAGACTAACACTCATTACTATACATGGTTTCATCAGTATGGACCACTGTCCTCTCCAGGCTGGGGAAATTTCCATCATTAGCACCTATGACCTCAAACTCACTCGCATTATTTCCTTCACACACTCCATGAGAGATGGAACTGGTAGCAATGACAATTTATCCAGTGGGGCTGCGGATTGACCATTGGGAAGACCATTGGGAAGGCAGTGTGGCAATTTTCAGTTGTTCTGTACTGCTATAAATAACCCATGGGTTCACGATTGGGGTATGTCACTAGCTCTGCCAATTTCCTCTTTGGCCATTAAGAATGAAAGACCTCTGCTTTTGCCTTTGCACCTGTCTGTGTGTCTTTCTACCTTCTGGCTACTTAGTACTCTGGGCTCATAAACGCCACAATTTGGGAAAGTTGAAATCGCATGATGTATGTTCCAGAGGGCTTGAAAGAGGCAGTGGTCTCTCCATTGCTGAAAAAACCAGGGTTAGATCCCTCGGTTACCGCCCAGTTTCGAATTTATCGTTTCTGGGTAAAGTGATTGAGAGGGCAGCAATGGAGCAGTTGCAGACCTTCCTAAATGACACAGCTGGACTAGATCCCTTCCAGTCCGGTTTCCGTATGGGGCACGGGATGGAGATGGTCTTGGTTTCCATCACAGATCAGCTACATTGCCAGCTTGACCAAGGCGGATCGGCGCTGCTTGTGTTATTGGACCTCACAGCAGCGTTTGATACAGTTGATTATGTTCTTTTGACACACGGCCTGGCTGTGGTTGGAGTGAGGGGGACAGCCCTAAACTGGCTGTCCTCTTTCCTCCACAATCGGAAACGAGTGCTTGGGGGGGGGGGACTGGCCTCTGGGGGTTTCCCTATATCTTACGGGGTCCCCCAGGGTGCCATACTCTCCCCCTTGTTATTTAACATCTATATGCGACCACTCGCTCAACTGGTACATAGCTTTGGGCTTGAGTGCCACCAGTACGCTGATGACACTCAGCTCATTCTGAGGATGGAGGGCCAGCCGGACTCCATACCCAATAAGTTCCATCTCTGCCTCGAAGCCGTTACTGGATGGTTGTGTGCCAGCAGGTTGAAGGTGAATCCAGCAAAGATGGAGATCCTGTGGCTGGGCCATCCGGGCGATAGGGACATCCAACTGCCGACCCTGGATGGCGAGGCATTCCGCCCGTCATCATCAGTAAAAAGCCTGGGAGTCCTCTTGGACCCTCTGCTGTCAATGGAGGCTCAGGTCTCCAGTGTCAGCAGAACTGCGTTTTTCCATCTTCGACAGGCGAGGCGTTTGGCTCCCTATCTGTCCCGGAACGACCTGGCCATGGTAATCTAAGCCACGGTCATCTCAAGACTTGACTACTGTAACGCTCTTTACATTGGCCTGCCCTTGACTCTGATCCGGAAGCTTAAACTAGTGCAGAATGCCGCTGTCTGACTTCAAGCAGGGGAGCCTGCGAGTTGTCGTATAACACCTATACTCCGGGATATGCACTGGTTGCCAATTGAATTCCAGATTACTTTCAAGGTGTTAGTTAGTTAGTGTACTTAAGGGATCACCTAATCCCATATAATCCCCCGAGATCGTTAAGGTCAGAAGATCAGAACCTCTTAGACATCCCTAGCTTAAGATCTTTTCGCTTGACGACGACTAGACGAAGGGCATTTTCAATCATTGCCCCGGTGTTGTGGAACTCCTTGCCACCTGAGACTCGTGCTCTGCCTAATGTGAACTCTTTTCGCAGAGCGTGCAAGACTCATCTCTTCAGGCAGGCCTTTGATTAATGTTGGTTTTTAAAAAAAATTATTTCCTATTTGATAATGTTTTATTCTGCTTTGTTTTAAAATATTTTATTCTGTCTTGCTATGTGAACCGCCCCGAGCCTCTGGAAATAATAAATAAATAAATAATGTTCTGATGATCCTTCAGTATGAATTGGTGATGGCTTTGCTGCAAAAGAGGAGGGATCCCTTTTGTCCCTGCAAATGTGTCCAAATGGACCCAAAACAAGATCCAAAACAAGACAAACCAGACCAAGAGCACTCTGTTGTCCTGATAAAATCCTATAGCTGGAAGAGAGCCCAAGGTATGCTCCAGCAAACCACCAAGGTCTGCTTATCGGACCAGCACTTTCCTCTGCTGCTATGTCGACAACAGATGAGGTTGCCTCCCTTGAGATCTACACGCTGCACATTTAATCTGGCTTCATTCCCTCCAGGATCGAAGCGACATCCTTCCTTCCTTGCTCTCTGTTTCTTCCTATGGAAAAGGGAAGAACAATAACACTGCTATCTTCAATCAATGGCTCATTGGTGGACAAGAACTCTCCGATTTTGCCAATATCGTTGCCCAAGTCCTTGCCGCTGGGCAGTCCCTGTGGTTCATTCCTGTGACAAAATATCTCCTCACTAGGCATTTCCTAAGTCCCCCAGCACAACTATATGGTTTGCTTTGACCAGAAGTGTTTCTTCAATAGGGTTCACTATTGCTTTGGTATTTGCATATGTATATATGTAAATTCTGCCTTTTCCTCTCCTCTGCTTCAGTTCCCTTTGTTTATAGGTTTCCCCAATAGTGTGGCTACCTTCTAGGGCTGGTTTATCCCCCCCAAAATGCTTCTAAACTCGCTTCACATGTAGGGGGCGCTGGTGATTCGATTTTGGACTGATTTCCGAAATTTTATTGGGAAAAAGTTCAAAATTACCAAAATTTCCGAAAGTTGGAATTTCTTTGTTAATTGCAGGCATGTTTAACCCACTTTGCAAGCCGCTCTCATCCATCCCGCATCAGCCTGATGCAGGATGGATGAAAGCAGCTTGCAAAGTGGGTTAAGACCCCTCTTCCCCCACCTCCTTCTCTCTTTCAGAACTGGAGGGAAGCCATGGGCTACCAAGCAGGATAACATCCCTCCCCAGCAGATCTGGGGAAAACCCGGGTTTCCCCCAGATCTCCTGCAGAGAGATGTTATCCCGCTTGGATGCCCATGGCTTCCCTCCGGATCTGAACGGCTCCGTTCAGATCCGGAGGAAAGGCGTGGGCTTCCAAACCAGGTTGGGAAGCCCACGCCTCCCCTCCGGATCTGGATGTGGGGCCATCCATATCCGGAGGGAAGGCGTGGGCTTCCAAACCAATGCCTTCCCTCCACATTCGAAGGGCCCCCGAAACCTTTCCGAAAAAAGTGGAGCTGGTTTCAAAACTGCAAATTCACTTCCGGGTTGCTTAAAGCCCTTTAAAAACGCTTCAGAAGTTATTTACATCCAAATTTAGTCCGACTTTTGGAGCATTCCGACAAACCTAACCACCCCTACTACCTTCCTTTGTATTAGTTTTGGGTGGACCATAACAAACCCTAGAGGCCAGCCTTAGTTGGTCTATTCTATTTGCCTGTATAGAGCTCTCTTTCTGGACTCCTCCTTTTTCTGCAGTAGATCTACAGAGAATAGTGGTTTGGGTATTGTCTGATAACGCTAGGCTCAAGCAATCCAAAAAACAGGCGCCCTTAGCACCTGCATTCAGCAATATTCTTATACCAGCAGTCCCAGTGACAACAGAAGCTTTTGACCAGCCTAAGCTTCACAAGAAAGAAGTTTGAGACAGTTTATAAACCACAGCTTGTAAACCATTGCTTTGCACCAGAGGCAGAAGACTCCAGAGAGATGACTGCAGCCAGCAAATGCTTCTTTTCGCAATGTACTGTTTTCAGTAACCTTATAATAGTCCAGGGTGCAGTTAACCCTTTATTCATCTTGTTTTTAGTAAACTCATTTTGGTTATCTTTTCACCTTGCCTAAAGTGTTTCTGTGTGTTAAGGATCTCAATCATAATAAAAGATATACAGATTGCCCCAGATTAAAGCCAGATACTATAGTTTTTCCAAAGCGTCAGGCATGCAATCATAATATGAATTTCTGGAACATATCCACCATATGCTGAATCTATCATTGCATTATCATTAAAAATCCATATTGTGATGGCCTTTGTGAATACCCAAAAGCACCTCTTAGAAAAATGGCACGGAACAACAGTAGAATTCCAATCAGTTTGGGAACGTTGTCTGTGCACAGGTTGCTTCTCTTCAGTCGAATTGCTGAAAAGTGAAGCTCTGGCAGTGGCTCTGTGTCCGATGGGAGGAGATAAGCCATGTTCTTAAAATATACCCAGGGAAAAGCAAAAGCCAGTAATTAATATTCCAGGGAGAGGGGGGGAAGTCAATGTGTAGGAAGCCAACGTAACTGTGTCGTCGGTGGGTTTTGAGATGTTCCAACTTCTGTTTATAACCATCTGAGGAAATAGTCATTGCGGGCAGATGAGTGCCAACATTTTTTTTCCAATTTCTTGATATTCTAAGATCACAGTGGATGAAGCAGAGACCAAGGACATATATAGACTGTAGAATGAATGTGGGTTGGCACCACTTTATCTACCATGGCTCCATACAACGGAATCCTGGGAGTTGTACTTTTCCAAGAAGGGGAAGGTCTATAGAATGAATGCAGATTGGCACCACTATTAACAACCATACTCTATGCAATAGAATCCCAAGAGTTGCAGTTTTCCAAAGGTGGGGGCCTATGGAGGTTTTTAAACAGAGACTGGATGGCTATCTGTTGAGGGTGCTTCGAATGCATTTGTCCTGCTTCTTGGCAGGGGGTTGGACTGGATGGCCCATGAGGTCTCTTCCAACTCTTTTATTTTTCCTGTCAGGAGTGACTTGAGAAACTGCAAGTTGCTTCTGGTGTGAGAGGATTGGCCACCTGCAAGAACGTTGCCCATTAGACACCCAGATGTTTTGATGTTTTACCATCCTTTGGGAGGCTTCTCTCATGTCGCCATAAGGGGAGCCGGAGCTGACAGAGGGAGCTCATCCATACTCTCCCCAGATTCGAACCTGCGACCTCTCAATCTTCAGTCCTGCCAGCACAAGGGTTTAACCCAATGCACCACTCTATGATTCTATGAATGGGATCCTGGGAGTTGTAGTTTTCCGGGGGTGGGGTGGGGGCTATACTGTAGAATGAATGGAGATTGGCATTCATTCTACAGTAACAACCATGACTCCATGCAATAGAATCCTGAGATTTGCAGTTTTCCAAGGTCGTGGGTCTACACTGTACAATGAATATAGTTTGGCACGTCTTTAACAGCCACAGCTCCGTGGAATGGAATCCTGGGAGTTGCAGTTTTCCAAGGAGAGGTCTATATTTTAGAATGAATGTAGTGTGGCACCTCTTTAAAAACCATGGCTCCATGCAATGGAATGCTGGGACTTGTAGTTTGGTAAGGTATCAACAGAGAAGGTGCAAGACCTTACAAAACTACAAATCTCAGGATTCAATAGCACTGGGCCATGGTGGATCAAATGATGTCAAACAGCATTAATTCTACAATGCAGATGACCCCTTGAACCATACTTCTACTTTCTGAATGACCTCCTTCTACTGTGATGTCCTCAGGTGGGCTCTACCAAAAGCTAAATAAAGAGGTACTATAACTTCCAGATCCCAATTTCAAGAGGAAGACAATTGTTCTTTGTTGAATCTCCTGCCACTAGGAACTCACCAGAGAGAGAAGAGAGAAAGTTCATCAGCCTCCTCAAGCATGACTAAGAGACTGGAAGTCATTCCAGGGAATCGATTTTCGACACTCGGGGACTATCCATGTGCAATCCGCTTCCTAATAAGTGAAGGTGCTTCATGCAAGAGACTTAATAGCCTTTCAGAGCCATTGCGTTCTCTCTCTCTCCATATTATTTCTTGAACAAAAAGGAAGTCACAGGTAGCCGAGACCATTATCACAATTTTTTACTTTGTATAATATCCTGAAAAGAGACTTGATGGGCTTACATTGAGATAATTGACCTGCCTATATTGAAATACACGGCTAAAATTTCTTTTCTTTATTGCCTTCTTCCCTCCTTGGCTATAAGGCGAGAAGCGCAATGCGTAACCGAGAGCATTATCACGCATAATATTTTGAAATATTTTTTGAAAAAAGAATTTTGATGAGCCTGCATTTAGATAGTTGACCTACCTTTATTGAAATATATGATAAAAACTTTTTCTTCTTCCATCCTATATTCCCTCCTTCACTATAAGGCCAAAACAGTCCAATACTGAAATGCTGGATATCATCACCTCCAGGCCTCTTTTTGGTGCCCGGCCACAGCAGCCCTGGTGCCTGTCTGAGGCAGAGCAGCCCTCGCTGGAGCCTCCTACCCTGAGCTTCCTGCCCTGGGCCCAGAAGCGCCTGCGCCCGGGTCACCGGGGCCGGAAGGACAGGGTGAGGCACCCCTCGGAGGTGGCTGCTGGGCCCAGGAAAGATTGTCCCCAGGACACCCTGGCCGTCCAGAAACAGCTGATGAATATCTTGGGGCGGCTCCGGGCACTGGAGGGGCAGAGCCTGGGCTGACACCAGAAGGAGCTGCTCTTCTACTCGATCCTGGCCTTGGCCTGCATCCTCAATGCCTCGCTCTGGCTTCAGAGATGAGGATGCTGAGACCTCCTCGCCACTGCTCCCTGCAGCTTTTTCCTTTAGCTCCTGTCGCCTGGATGTCCTGTGAGATGGCAGTTTCCAGTGGCCCTGAAAGGACACAAAGTGGCAAGAGAAGCAAGAGAGCTATGGGCCACCGGGGGGGGGGGGGGGGAGAATGGCTGGAACTGAATCTGGCGGAAGAGGCTAGGAGATGCCCAGAAGTCCTTCAGCCCATGAGAGTGACGGTGACTGAGGAGGGCTGCACCCTGCCCCTTTGCTCCAGAGCCCCCAGTTGTGGGGTGGCTGCACAGAAGGCAGGGGTCCTAGCTAGTCTTGTATGATGGTCTTGCCAAGCAAGTCCCTCCCCCCAGCAACAATACTACATTTGCCTGCTACCTCAGGAGGAGAAGGAGGAAATCCTGCTGCTTCTCTCCCCCAAGCCAGCTAAGAGGAGAAATGGGAGTGTGAGGAAGAGACTTTAGAAACAACTGTCTCCTGGCTGTTGCTTATTGTTTCTGTTGTGGTTTTATATTGTATTTAATGTTTTTATGTGCATGTTGATATTATGTGTATTACTTGCTGCCTGCAAACTGCCTTGAATCGCCGAAAGGCTGAGAAAGGCAGTATACAAATACAGTAAATAAATAAATACGTAACCAAGAGGGTTATTGCGCTATGCTGCTTTTCACAAGATTTGGGAATATTTATTTATTTAAAAAGAATCATGATGGGTTCACCTTTAGATAGGTGATCTGCCTTTATAGAAACGTATGGTGGATGGTGTCTTTTCTTTATATCCTTTCCCCTCTCCTTCGCTATCAGGTCAGAATAGCGTAATATGTAACGAAGACCATACTGAGCAATATTGCATTTACAATACTTTGAAATAGTTTAAAGAAAGAAATCAATTGGCTTATATTAAAATGGTTGATTTGCTTTTGTATGGCTAATTGTAGCACAGCAGTTCTCGTTCGTGCCTGGGGGGCTGGGAACAGGACCGGGGGTCCCATTGGCATTAGGGCCTGCAGCAGCAGAGATAGATTCTGAAGAGGATTTGGAAGGGTTGGCTGAAGGAGAGTTTCCCATCACTGGGCCTCTTTCTCCCACTGAAAGCTTGGCTTGGGATGAAGGTTGGCCTGACCCTTACGATGAGATAGATCACCAGGTGCAAATGGAAAGCAGTGATAACGAATCTTATGAACGGCCGGGAGGGAGAGGTTCACAGGATCTTCTGAGTGAAAACATGGAAGAAAGCGGCTGGGAAGAATCTAGGGAGGAGAGCTCTCACGGAGATAGGGAAGCAGATGTGGGGAGGCCAAGCCGTACTTTCGATAGGAGACGGGACATCGAGACTAGCAGGAGGGGCTGGTACCATAGCCTAGACAGGCCGAGGTCCAACAACAGAGATTGGAGACGACGAAGCCTAGATCGTCGGGGACCTCGGCCGAAAGATTAAGTATAGGAGCCGTGGGAACGGGTCCTCAGTACTTCGGCCATGTCTCATCTGAGCAGACGTGTAGCGAAGCTCGACCACTGAGCCAAGCCGGGCTAGTGGCCTACTCAAGCCTTGTTTTGTATCCTGCATCCTTGCTTTGTTCCTTGATCCGCTTTGCTGAGCGGAGCCTTGCCAAGCCTTTGGAAACTTACCAAGTGTTTGGAACTATTGTACCTTTTGCCTTTGGGATTTGCTTTTGCTATTTTTATGGACAATTTACCTTTTGAACTGTTTCTATATATTCAATAAAGTAGTTAGCCTTCAGTCTGTCTCTGTGTGTGTGATTAAGGGGTCGGCCGAGTCCTTGCATCGTGACACTAATGCTTCCTCTTCTTTCTCTCCTTCTTTACTATAAGGCTCAAACAGCACAATACGTAACTAAGAGTGTGATCGCACAATTTTACTTTGCACAATATTCTGAAATATTTTTTAAAAACTCAATGGTCTTATATTTTCTCAATCTGCTTGTATATCTTGACATATAAACTCTCACCCTGCTTATGTTTGTGTTCGCAAAACTCAAAAAGTAGTTGGTCGATTGACTTGACATTTAGACACAACGTTGCATTCCATTACAGTATAGACTCTTGATCCCTGGACTTTGCCCGGCATTTGACCACTGGACTGGACCCTTTGACTAAGGTGTAGCATTCGTTATCAGTTTTTGTTTTATATTCTGTGGCTGAGTGCTATCTTTATGTTTTATGTTTTGGACTATTAAAACAGCCAGGAAGTAAGTGATGCTTTAATTAAACGGTTTGATACAAACGAAGGTTAAAAAAAGGTAGTAAGCAAACTTTTTTTGGCGCCCCCTGGCTCTCCAGCCTGGCAGCTAGTTTCGCACATGCACTGTTGTGATAGAGCACTTCTGGTGGATGGAGTAGCGAAAGGCACTCCCAAGAGGATGAAAAGGACGGGGAAACATTTTGCAGCCGGGGTGGAGCCTCCAGCCTCCGGCTGCAAAATGTTCCCCCGTCCTTTTCGGCCTCTTGGGAGTGCGTTTAGCAACTCTGTCCACCAGAAGCGCTCCGTCCAAATGGCGCATGCGTGAAATTTTCGCGCATGCGCTATTGGGACAGAGTGCTTCTGGTGGACAGAGTAGCAAAACGCACTCTCAAGAGGCCGAAAAGGACAGGGGAACATTTTGCAGCCAGGGCGGAGCCTCCCGCCCGCGCGCCAGCCCGCAGCAATGGTGCGGCGTGATGCGCTGAACCTGGCGGCCACGGTAAAATGCACCCCTGGCCACGTGGCGCCCGGAAGTGGCTGCTTACTTCGCTTACACTTAGATTCACCCCTTGATACAAACTGGGAGTTTGTTTGGTTCATCTCTGCCTCAGTATCGGCAGAGTCCTGCCATCGTGACACACTTATACACGGCGTTTGAATACTGATAACTTCAATTTCCAATATGCCTTGCATTCGCTATGACTACCAATAAAATGCAGGGGAAATTTCTGCAAGTGTGTGGTTTGAATTTAGAAAATAATTGGTTCTCTCAGGGGTACTTATACACTGCATGCTCCAAAGTCGGTAAACCATCAGATATTTATGTTTATGCAAAAAATGGAGAAACCATAAACGTACTCAATCCACTAACTTTACCAAAAATCTGTTTTAAAAAAACTCTTATTTTTTCCTTTTTTTTCATTCCATATTGTCCCACCAGACCTCTTGCTCAGCGACAGAAAATCTTCTTGCGATCCCAAGCTCAAAGGAGAACCACCTCATGGCTACGCGAAGGAGGGCTTTTTCGATTACAGCCCCCATCTTGTGGAATGCATTGCCTTCTGAAATTCGTGCCATCCCAGGCTTGCTGGCATTTCGGAAGGCATGCAAAACACTACTCTTCCAACAGGCATTTGGCTCCTAAGAATTTGCCGATCTCCTTGACACTATCCTGATTTTATAGCTGTTGTTTAATTTTAGTATTTGAATTATAGTTATGTTGTTGTCATATGGTATTTTATCCTGTGATTTTACTGTTGTTTATTCTGTGATTTTACGGCTGTAAGCTGCCCCGAGCCGAACAGGAGTGGCGACTGATAAATTCAAATAAATAAATAAATAAATAAATAAATAAATATAGACACAGCAACGCAAGGCAGAGTATTACATTGAATGATGTGTTTTCTCGATGAATCTATGTTTGCAACAATACTTTTATTTACTATCTTATTCATTTCATATCAGACTGAGCCACAGCGAAGCATGGTTGGGTTTAGCTAGTAGTTGATACTTTCGCTTATTTTTGTCCTTATGCCCTCCTTCGCTATTAGACTAGAACAGTAAGATAGGTAACTGAGAGCATTATTGTGCAGTGTTTTCTTCATAATATATTGAAATATTTTTTAAAGAATCTTGATGGGCTTAATTTAACTACCTGATCTGCTTTTGTACTGTTAATGCTTTTCTTCTTTCTATCCTTCTTTCTTCCTTCGCTATAAGACTCGAACAGCGCAATACGTCACTGAGAGCATTATCGCGCAATGTCACAATATTTTGAATCCAAAATAGAAACTCGTCTTGTTTGAAGCTTGAGTTCAACCTACCTCTGACCTTCCTTTCCCTCCCTTTTAGAGGTGACATCGAATCAGAGCCCCCCTCCGCTGCATCAACTAATAGGACCACGTGGCGATTGGGTCTTAAAAATAGCCCCCGGAGAGCCATTTTTTCGCTCCTGACAACGTGCCACTGATGTCATAAGGTTACATCTGTAAATACGTTTGCTCTTCCCTCCTGCCACCCCTTTTGCCACTTACTATCTTTGCCGCCGGGATAAATTAAATTTCCTTGGCATCGGATGGCGTCCTTGCAGTGACAGCAGGCTGAGGGGACGGGTGCCCGGCGTCCTTGCGCCTGATCCGTATCTCCGGAGGACAAGAGATTAGCATGACCACATCCACGTCTTCCTGGAGAAGAAAATCTTGTTTTTAACAGTTCAGAGTTGCGAGTTTTACTTTTCTTTTGCTCCATTGATGCAGCAGCGGTTGACCTTTCCAGGGAGAGAAATGTCACTAGCCCACAGCTGCATTGGAGGAATGGAGAGGGAGAAAAACGCAAAGGCCTTTCTGTCAATTATTTGTAGAAAGCCAAAGGATATCTTTCTGTAAATGACCCCCCCCCCCCCAAAGTCTTCTAGCCAACAGGTCACAACAGCAAGGCTACTTTTTCCATATGGGGTGGGCCAAGGGTGCATCTATACCAGGCATGGGCAAACTTAAGCGGCTGAGGGGGGAAAGGAAAGGGCCTGAGGCTGTTAGGAATTGTGGGAGTTGAAGTCCAAACACCTGGAGGGCCCAAGTTTGCCCATGCCTGAGCTACACTGTAGAATGATTGTGCTTTGACAGTGCTCAAACTGCATGCATTCCGCACTATAGATGCAACCTGTAGAAAGGTAATAATAAGATTGATAGATGTGATAAATCTATAGATAAGTGAGATGTCATTGGTCCAAAATGTACGAGGTCAACCGAACCGTTTTACAGATTGTCGCTGAGAGTGTTTTTACTGAGATATATGGCTTAAAAGTGGGCTCTAGTGGCGCTGTTGAGCTGCTGAACTTGCTGACCGAAAGGTTGGCAGTTCGAATCTGGGTAGCAGGGTTAGCTCCTGCTGCTAGGCCCAGCTTCTGCCAACCTAGCAATTCGAAAGCATAGAAATGTAAGACGATCAATAGGTCGGGAAGGTAACAGCACTCCATGCAGTCATGCTGGCCACATTGTCTATGGACAATGGCAGCTCTTTGGCTTAGAAATGGAGATGACCTCCACCCCGCAGAATCAGACACGACTAGACTTAATGTCAGGGGAAACCTTTACCTATATGGAATATATGGGCTACTTTTTCCATATATGATACCAGCAACAGAAACATTATAGGCGCAAACCTGGAAATGGATTACTAAGGTGGCCAATTTAGCCACATTTTCATCACAGACTCCTTCCATCCTGTCCATCTCCTTCTTGAATTGCTTTGGCTTTCACGTGCACTGTTTTCTAGTCAGAAGATCTCCAGTATACTTCTCAGCATTTTATTTTATTTCTTTGTCTTAAATTTCTCCCTGTTGAAATTCATTTCAGATTAGCCGCTTCATCACATTTTTTTTTTCATGTCAGGAGCCACTTGGGAAACTGCAAGTTGCTTCTGGTGTGAGAGAATTGGCCAAGAGATTCCCAGATGTTTGATGTTTACCATCCTTGTGAGAGACTTCTCTCATGTCCCTGCACGGGGAGCTGGAGCTGACAGAGGGAGCTCATTCGTGCTCTCCCCGGATTCAAACCTCTGACCTGTCAGTCTTCAGTCCTGCTGACACAAGGACTTAATGCATTGCACCACTGGGGATTCCAATCACATTTATTAAATTCCACTGAGTGCTACACTTAAAATGTGGTAAGCCACTGTGTTCATCACATTAGTTTGGGTTTAAGTGTAGGGTTGAGCATTCTTTATGTATTTGAGTCATGTTTCAGGAAGTGGTGGGGAAGTGGATTTTTGGTAATGATCCGAATGTTTGGCCAGTTCTGTAATGTGGTGGCATTTGTCACTCTTGGGTTTAAAATAAAACGTTTCCCCAATTTATTGGAGTGGAAAGTACCCTTCTTTGAGAAAACATTACTTTTTACTCACCGAGTTTTTACTTAGCCAGAACAATTTATTTTTTTAAAAAAATAGCCTTTCTGTGTCCGGTCTTTTCTTTTCTTTTCCCTTCCCTTCTTTTCCCTTCCCTTCCCTTCCTTCCATGATACATCTGAAAAAAGGATTATTATTATTTTCATTATCATTATTATGTCTCCATGCTGTGCAGTCCTGGGAGTTATAGTTTCCCAAGGTCCATACCCTTCTCTGGGTGCGTTTACACTATGGAATGAATGCTCTTGGACCACATTTTAAATACCATAGCTCCATACTGTGCAGTCCTGGGAGTTATAGTTTTCCAAGGTCCACACCCTTCTCTGTGACGCAGGAAAGGGAGAGTGTATTGCCATTTTCCCTCCCTCCTTGTTTCTCAAATTGAAGACATGTAACAGCTGACATTTCAAAGAGAGGATTTTCCCCCCACAAAGAACACAGGGGAGGGATGGTGGCCCGTGCCTACAATTGCAGTCTGATGGCAAATCTACTGAAACAATGCAGAGTACAACTGAGTAACACAGATCCATTTAACAGTGTAATGAAGGTAGGGAAATCATCCGTTTCATTTCAAAACTGAGTCAGACTGAGCTCTACTCTACCAAACACTTCCCTGCTTGGATGTGATGAAGTCCTAGAATGGCATTGGCCTTTTCGGCTGCCGCATCACACTCTTGACTCACGTTCAGTTTGTGGTCTACGAAGACTCCCAGATCCCTTTTCCCACCTACTACATTCCAAACAGACCGTTCCCTGCCTAATCCTGTTGGGAGCAGCCACCCTTTCTATCTTTATCCCTGCTTTTAACCAGCCTTCATAAAAGATGCATCTCAGGCAAGCTGAAGGCCTCTCCGCCTGTTATTTGGAGAGCCGCCTTGTCGGAAAGTCAAGAGGTCCCCCATCTCAAATGTAGGTGAACCCCCTTGAGCTTTGTTAATGAGGCGCGGCATAGATATACAGGGAAAGAAACCCAGGATGCATGCCACGTCTCCCGCACCCCGGCTTGTTCCGCTCGCAGGGAGCCGTGCTGCCTTTCTGAAGTGTGAGATGTTTCTTTTTAATCTTATATAATTCAAGGACAAAGATTCTGCTGAATAATAGATGCTCAGAGAGCTCTCTCTCTCTCTCTCGCTGGTTCTCCCTCTCCTTCCCCACCGAGGAAAACAATAGGAATTGGAGAGATGAAAAATAACCGTGCTCCAAACTCATCAGAGGGCTCCTTGGTAAATCGAACCGGGAGGATCGCAAGAAACAAATTGCAGTGTTCAAAGGAGGCAAGGAGAGAGGTGGTTGCTTTTCCTGCAGAAAAATAATGTGTGTGTGTGCGTGTGCACGCGTGTGCGCCAGGGATCATATGATGACCAGCCTTGGAGAGTTCTGTATATCTGTGTTGAGTAATTTCATCTACTTCATTAACTATGGGTTCGGAAGCCCGGCGTATCTAGCTAATCCAGAAGGCCAAATCAGACACAGACAGGGTTGAAAGCAAAACCAGAGGCTTATTCTCAATGACCAAAGAGGATGTCAGCAGAGAAAGCCCTCCAAAGTCCTGACATATTGCAGTTGTGAACACAGAGCATTTTTATTTCATTTGACAGCTGTTCAAGAAACCTGCGCCAGCTCCTGATTGATTGGAAGACAGTCTGGCTAGGATTCATGGTCGGAGTGGCTCAGGACTCCGTAAGACATCATTGGCATTTGGATCTCCATATAGCGGGACATTCAATAAACTGTCATTGGAGCAATGTGTTTTCGAAGGCTTTCATGGCCGGAATCACTGGGTTGCTGTGAGTTTTCAGACTGTATGGTCATGTTCCAGAAGCATTCTCTCCTGACATTTCACCCACATCTGTGGCAGGCATCCTCAGAGATTGAGAGCTCTGTTGGAAACTAGGCAAGTGGGGTTTATACATTTGTGGAATGTCCATGGTGGGAGAAAGAACTCTTGCCTGCATGAAGCAAGTGAGAATGTTGCAATTGACCACCTTGATTAGCATTTAATGGCATTACAGCTTCAAAGCCTGGCTGCTTGCTGCCTGGGGGAATCCTTTGTTGGGAGATGTTAGCTGGCCCTGATTGAGTCTTGTCTGGAATTCCCTGTTTTTTGAGTGTTGTTCTTTATTTACTGTCCTGATTTTAGAGGTTTTTTAAATACCGCTAGATAGATTTTGTTCATTTTCATGGTTTCTTCCTTTCTGTTGAAATTGCCCACATGCTTGTGGATTTCAATGGCTTTCCTGTGTAGTCTGACAGGGTAGTTGTGAGAGTGGTTCACCATTTCTATGTTCTCAAATAATATGCGGTGTCCAAGTTGGTTAATCAGTTGCTCTGCTGTGGCTGAATTGGTCTGTAGTGCCTTTCATGTGCCTTGATTCATGTTTGGGCAATGCTGCATTTAGTGGTCCCTCTGTAGACTTGTCTGGAATACAGTAGACTCCTGCACAGGTGAGAGGATCCCTCTTGTCCTTTGCGTAACATAGCATTTGTTGGATTTTCTTAGTGGGTCAAAAAAAACAGGGGAATTCCAGACAAGAATTAAACAGAGCCAGCTAACATCTCCCAACAAAGGATTTCCTCAGGCAGCAGCCAACCAGGCTTTGAAGCTATAAGCCCATTAAATGCTAATTAAGGCAAGTAGTTGTCTTTGGACATTCATAACCATAGACACGAATCCCCGGCTGTTGTGCCGCAGCAAGTCCCACTTATTGCAATGGCAGAATGAGCTGCCAACTGCCGGCCCTTGGAAAAGATGGCTTCCTGCCAAGCAACGGAGGGATGGTGAATCCACAATGAAGCGATTTCAAGTAGCAACTGGGCATCTGGGGAGACGGGCCTCAAAACGGAGCTGTCAGGACGGATTTGGCTTTTCCAGAGTGAAAGAGAAAGAGGTGTTCAGCCACTTGTCAAAAGTACAGTGTGCGACTCAGGGAAGGTCCCTCCCTCGGTGGCTGAACCATGAAGTCAGGTTGCCTTCTGCTGCTATTTAAAGGCCAGCGGAGAGAGAGGAAGAGATCAGGAAAGAAAGGGAGAAGAGGGGGAGGAAAAGGAAGGAGAGGAAGAAAAAGAAAGAGGAGGAGGGGAGAAAGAAGAGTAGAGGAAGGAGGAGGAGATGGAGGAAGAGTGACAGAATGATAGAATTGAAAGAGACCACATGGGTCATCTAGTCCTACCTCCTGCCAGGCAGGAAAAGCACAATCAAAGCCCTCCTGACAGATGGCCACTCATCATCTGTTTTAAAGCCCCAAAGAAGGAGCTTCCACTGAGGGAGACATAGTTTTAAAAGGGAATTTTCTAATATGTCCTGATTTACTGCCTGCTTTTGCGGAGGGCCTTTGTTTGCAAAAATGCTGATGTGTAGAGAAAGAGCTGCCAAGGACCAGAGTTGAGCAGAAAATACTCCCTAATACTTCCATAGTTTCCCAGCCTCTTGAAGTATCAACCTATAGATACTTTCCAACTGAATGTTCATGGTCAGAGAACAATAGACTACAGTTGTGTCATTGTTAAGATCCCACGAGTGCCTTCATGCCTGTCAAAGTCATATGAAATTTATATTAGGGTTGCACTCCCCCTGAAGTCACAGGTCCGCAGCTTGGGTGTCCTCCTAGATTCAGTGCTAACGCTTGAAACCCAGGCGTCGGCGGTGGCTGGGAGGGCCTTCGCACAATTAAAACTCATGTGCCAGCTGCGACCGTACCTCGTGAAGTTGGATCTGGCCATGGTGGTTCACACCTTAGTCACCTCCAGATTGGACTACTGTAATGCACTCTACGTGGGGCTGCCCTTGAAGACGGCCTGGAAGTTTCAACTGGTCCAGCGGGCGGCAGCCAGATTACAAACTGGAGCAATTTACAGGAAGCGGTCAACCCGCCTGTTTAAGGAGCTCCATTGGCTGCCATTCATCTTCCGACCCCAATTCAAGGTGCAGGTTCTTACCTATAAAGCCCTGAATGGTTTGAGACCCACCTTCCTGGGTGACTGCATTTCTGTCTACGAACCCAGGCAATCTCTTCGATCATCTGATGTTTTATTGGGCTTGGCCTCATGTAAGATGCCCCGAGTCCCCTTGGGGATATGGTGGTGGGGTATAAATAAAGTATTATTATTATTATTATTAGACCAATGAGATAATTGATTGCTGTAAACCAATGAGAATGTGTCTTTAATTCTCTGTCAAAGTGATAAAAGCCTTGCAACCCCATTTGGGGGCTCGTCCAGGATCTAAACCAAGGACCTCTTGCAAATACACCACTACACTCCAAAGCAAAGAATTCCACTGTTGAACAGTCAGGAAGTTCTTCCTAATGTTCAGGTGGAGCCTCCTTTCCTGTAATTAGCACCCATTGCTCTGAGAAATTAAGAATATTAGAAAGAAGGATATAAAGGAGGAGGAGGAAAAGAAGGTGTAGGAGAAAGAGAAGGAAGAAGAAACAGAGAAGAAAGGAGAAGTAATCCCTAGCAAGTACAGTAATTCTGCTGAAGACTGTAGAAAGGTTTCCATTGGAGACTGCTTTGGCCATGCCCATCTTGGTGGATGTATTTATTTAAAGGTATTTTTGGAGTCCCACTTCAAATGGAGAAGGGTTTATCCCAAACGGTTTTGGGCAAAGAGTTTGTCAGGCCGTGAAACCTGACAGCCAAACTCTTAAATAATAGAAAGATGACTAAGAGAGAAGCAAAGCTATTAACCTTTCCGGATTGCTCCCGCAATGGGTAATGGACTATGGAGAAAGAGTTCCTTTCCCCCTCTTCTTCTGGATTTGAAGAGGGAGGCAAGCCATGAGTTGAGATTTTGGGGAGAGGCTGCACCGAAAGTAGGGCTGATAAAATATTGAACGTCCATTAAGCAAACATTCACCATAATTGCTTTTGAGTCTATCCCATCTTGGTGCCATGTTGGATGAGGAAGGACCTAAATGGCTAGAATAAGAAACACAAAGCGTTTATGGAGAAAACAATACATTTTGACCTGCACTTTCTCCTCCTTCCTTTTCCCTTCTTCCTCCTCACCTTCTCTTTTTTCTTTCATTCTTTCTCCTCCCAAAGTGAGAATTGACTGGGAGAGTTGTTCAGCAGTGGAACTCCTTGCCCCGGAATGTGGTGAAGGCTCCTTCTTTGGAGGCTTTTAAACAGAGGCTGGATTCTGCTTCTTGGCAGAATGGGGTTGGACTGGATGGCCCACGAGGTCTCTTCCAACTCTATGATTCTATAAAGTGTGAGATGATCGTATTTGAGACGGTCCTCCCAAAGTGCCATCCATAAGGTCAATTGCTCATCATGAGTCAAACTTCCAAACCCTTTTGAACAGTTTTTCAACCTTCCTAATGCCGTAACCTCTTAATACAGTTTCTCATGTGGTGGTGACCCCCAACCATAAAATTCTTTTCGTTGCTACTTCATAACTGTAATTTTGTTAAATATCTGATATGCAGGATGCATTTTCATTCACTGGACCAAATTTGGCACAAATACCCAATACACTCAAATTGGGGTTGGGGAGGAGGGATTTATTTTATCATTTGGGAGTTGTAGTTTCTGGTATTTATAGTTCACCTTAAAGGAAAGAGCATTCCAAACTCCAACAATGATGGAATTGAACCAAACTTGGCAAACAGAACTCCCATGACCAACAGAAAATACTGGAAGAGTTTGTTGGGCATTGACTTTGAGTTTGGGAGTTGTAGTTCACTTACATCCAGAGAGCATTGTGGATTCAAACAATGATGGATCGCGACCAAATTTGGCAATATGCCCAAATAGGAACACTGGTGGAGTTTGGGGAAAATAGATCTTGAGAAACCTTCTTATTGTTGAGAAACCTCCGTATCCTAAAGCCAGCCTTTTCATTAGACACTTCTTTCTGACATTTCCAGACCATCAAAATGGCCAAAAAAACGGGAGGGGAATGGCCCTTACCTATTTTGGTTGCCTTTATTGTGCATAACCACTGTGCTTCCCTTGGCGGGGCTGTCAAGAGAAGCTGCTTTGAGGGCCACAAGAATGACCCTGTTTCATAACACTCAGCCAGAATCTGCACGCAAGCCCAAACCAGCTCGAAATCCATTATTTTTGCAAAGTTGGGAAGGAGGGCACTTGGATGGCATTGGAGCGGTCTTCCACTGATGCAATCGCACAAAGAGAAGGGAAGAAAGCCTTGGAGTGCAATCTCACTCAACATGGGGCTTAAATTGGCAACGGGGAGGTCACTCGTTCCTCCTAATCCTGACAGCTAAAGGAAATCTATAAGATGCAACTCCGCGAACAAACTTTCCAACTGCTTCCTCAGCAGTTCTCACTCCTTTGGAAATTCACCTTAAGAACCTGCCTTGTGAGAAATGCTGGCTTTGCATCAAACATGGCTTCCCCAGGGGTCCCCAAATCTCTCCGCACACCGTTCAGAGTTTGGGACTTGTTCCATGCAGAAATCGCTCGCTGCAGAAAATCAGCGTAAGAAATGTTATTTCTGCATGCCAGTCTTGTTTGAAATGCAAAATGTGGATTTTGTGTGGAACGTCCCCATTGGGTTGAGTGCAAAGTTTGCACGGAATGCCCCCAATCGCTGTATCTTCTGAGCAAGGACTAGGTTTTGATTCTTCAGATCCTCAAATGCAGCCCAGCCCAAACCTCTACACTTGCTATTATGGGGGCAGCACTAGCAGAGCGGTGGTCCTCAACCTTTGTTTCTCCAGGTGTTTGGGATTTCTGTTCCCATAATGCTTGGCTATTCTTCTGGGACATGGAAGGCCGTTGGGTCTTCTGGGAGATGTTTTGGACTTCTGCTCTTATTATGCTTGGCCATTGGATGACTGGGTCTTCTGGATCATGAAGTTTCGAAATATTTTGGACTTCTGCTCCCATAATGCTTGGGCATTAATGAATCCTGCTGGGCCTACTGGGAGATGGGCTCTAGATGTTTTGGACTTCTGGTCCCATAATGCTTGGCTCTTTAGTCTTCTAGGACTTAAAGTCCCCAGGTGTTCCGATTTTCAATTGAAGGATAAAAAACAAGACAATCGGACAGGGGCGGTCCCAGCGATTCCGCCACCTACGCAGTCGCGTAGGGCGTCACCGGCTGGGAGGGTAACCACCGGCTGGGAGGGCGCCGCCGCGCCTCCGTGCCCCACCGCGCCGCCGCACTGCCCTGCGCCGCCCGGCCGCAAGACGCGCAGAATCACCTACAGGCGCTATAGCGCCTGTAGACGTTTTCTGCGCATGCGTGAAATCATCCGCGCACGCGCACTCGCTCCCAAGTGCGCTGGCTCCAATGCGGCAGGTGTGCTTGGGAGCGAGTGCGCGTCTTGCGGACATTCGCGCATGCGCAGAAACGTCTACAGGCCTGTTGGTGCTTCTGTGCGTGTGCGGCCGGGCGCAGAGCAGTGCAGCGGCGGTGGGGCGCGGAGGCACCCGCAGAAAAGGTGCGCCCGCGGAGGTGTGCCGCGGCCAATGGGGCGGTTGTGGCAGCGGCATGGCGGTGGCGGCGGCGGCGTGGCGGCGGCGGCGTGGCGGCGGTGTGGGCGTGGTGGCGGCGGTGTGAGCGTGGCGGCGGTGTGAGCGTGGCGGCGGTGGTGTGGGCGTGGCGGCGGCGGTGAGTGACGCGGCGGCAGGGGGGCGACAAAATTTTCTTTGCGTACCCCCTCAGATTAGGTCGGACCGCCCCTGCAATCGGAGTCCTTGAAGCTGGCCATAATGACAAACAAGCTCTGACTTGTCCCAATTATACTGTATTTCTTTCATTCTCAGACACCCTTTTTTCCTATATGAACATTCTTAAAGATGGGATGCATCTTAGAATTGCAGATGTATCTTAAGTTGTTGTCAGTACTAAAATTAGGGTGCATCTTATCATGGAAGGCATCTGACAATGGAAGAAACACGGTAGTTCAAGGTTGTCTTTGAAACCACAGAAAACCATATAAGATACTACTCCATGAAAGTATGTGGGGGTGCAAGGCTCCCTAACATAGTGGTTCTCAACCTGTGGTTACCCGGACGTTTTGGCCTTCAACTCCCAGAAATCCGAACAGCTGGCAAACACCTGGGGGCCCATAGGTTGAGAACCACTGCCCTAGCAGGAGACTGAAGGCAGTTGGAGCCTGCTTTAACTGCCAATGCTCAATGCTATCCGATCCTGGGAGTTGTAATTTGAAAAGACACCACCGCTCTTTGGCACAAAAGGTTTAGCACAGTGGTTCCCAACATTTTCTTTTGCCCAGGGCCCACTCTCCAACATTAGTACCAAAAGGGTACCAAAAGTTTTGGTCAACTTTAGATTCGGTTTGCTTATTTGGGGTGCTGATTCAGAAAATTGCATTGGATAGACCACATCAGCTCTAGTTTCTGATACAAAACATGTGCCATCCAGTAGTCACTATCTGCTTGCCCACAGAAAACCATATTTAATAATCTGGAGCTGATGTGGTAGTAATAATCTTTCGTGGATAGTCATCCCCTCCCCTCCCGACATCCCTATTGCTTCGGCACTATAAGAGGGTTTCACAATACCAGTTGCTCTCATTGCCACATGGTTTCTAGGTAATGGTGTAGTAAAGGTGAGGTTGCAGACCATATTTTCATTCTTGCGGACCACTAGTGGCCCCACAGGCAATAGGTTAGGAACCACTGGTTTAGAATCATGGTGACACCTGACTTGAAAACACTTCATGGGAAAGGAATTGAGGAGCTTTAGTAGACCGCAAGCTAAACAGAAGTGTGATGTGGCAGCAAAAAAGGCCAATGCGATTCCCAGGATTCCATGGCCACTAAAGTGATCTCAAGTTGCATTAATTCTAGTGTAGATGCACGCTGCCAAAGCTCCTCCACCTCACCAAGAAAGTGTTGGAAGCAGCCAAACTCTAGCTTTCCTTTGCTTCCTACCTTCCCCAGGTGCATTGTCACGACATCTAGCTGGCGCTCACATCAACTTGAAAGAACTCAACCTTTATACATTTTTTTCTCAAAAAAAGGCTAGCTCTGTTTTCTTGCAGAAAGAGGGAAACAGAGCCAGGATGCTTTGGATGCAGTGAGAAGGAAAGAGAGAGAGAGAGAGAGAGAGAGAGAGAGAGAGAGAGAGAGAGAGAGGTGAGCCAGATGCCTCAGCTCCTATGGGGATGCATGCAACCGTCATTATATAACTTGCTCTGAACACGCTCACTTTTTTCACTTCGGAGTCAGCAGCCTGACCCACCTACGCGGGTGACTCATACGCTGCCATTTAGAAAAAATAAAAAAGATAATATGGTTCCCTTTTGCCTCCCTTTTTATAGCCCTTCGGATAATAACCGGCGGGTCTGTGCCCTCTCTCTGGCTCGAGAGGGAAACCCTGTTTGCAAACACAGGCATTGGATCGGTCCATCTTGCACCCACATTGAATCTATCCATCTTCTCTCTCAGGCACAATCCTATTTCATGCACTTCTGCACAGGCCAATCTGTCTGAAACAATGCAGAGAGAGAGAGAGAGAGAGAGAGAGAGAGAGAGAGAGAGAGAGAGAGAGAGAGAGAGAGGCAGGCACCGTAAGATTTGCAGGACTGGAAGATCACAATAAAATACGATTGTCTTTGGTAATCCCACAACCAGTACATGGGAGACTCCTCCCAGTTTCTATACTGGTTGCTCCCAGATTTCAGGAAGGGGCTATTGATTTATTCTAGTGTTTTCTCAGGCCAACATGTGATGGAAATCAGTTTAAAAGCCTTTTAAAGCCACTGAACAAACCAATCCTTCCTGTTTTTATTTCAATTGTACATTTTTGGCTGAAAACAAGGAACAATGACTAAGGGAGCCAGAGGGGTGCCATAACTTGAGGGTTAGCTCATCATGAAATAAGAAGTCTCAAACATTTGGAGATGTCATCTCCCAAAGATCCAAGCTTTTTGAGACCAGGCATCCAGATCTTCTGGCATTAGGAATCCAAAACAATTGGAGACCAGGAGATCCAGCCATTCGGAGGTCAGAACTCCAAAATACCTGAAGGCATTATCTTCCAGAAGATCAACGAATTCTTGGATCAGGAATCCAAAATATCTGGAGACCATCTCCCAGAAGATCAAGGCATTCTGGGATCAGGAATCCAAAATATCTGGAGACCATCTCCCATAAGATCAAGGCATTCTGGGATCAGGAATCCAAAATATCTGGAGTCAATATTCCAGAAGATCAAGGCTTCTTGGATCAGGAATTCCAAACATCTGGAGAAAATAAACTTTGTTTTCTATTCTACCCATCCCTGGAATAGCACAAAAATTGGACAGAAGGCAGTTTCTGTGTTTGTCTCTGTGTGAAAGAGGGGAGAGCTGCCAATCTGAGCATAATGTTTCATAGTTGCATCCTGTAACAGAAACACCTGCCTTCCTGGCGAACATTGTACAAGTGTTGAAAGAGGCCCTTGGAGGGGGATCTTTGGTTCTCTTGGAGGGAGATGCAAGGCAAAGGTGTCACCGAGCGAGGAAACACCGCCAGGCAATGGAGGCATGCCGTCGGCATTTGGTCCCAGCGAGCGCCGGAGCCTTGGGCAGGATAACTGCCACTGGAGGCCATTTCGTGCCGAGAAGCTGAGATGCGATCAGAAGCTGCCAGTCTGGATTGCTGGGAAAGCAGCTCAGAACAGACGCTGACCCCGGGAAACAGACCCAGACACCGATGCATATGTCAGGAGGGGAGGAAAGAGGTAAAAGGAGGGGAGAGAGGCAGAGATTGACCAGAGTAAGACACTGGATGGGAAGAGGCCATGTTTGGTGAGAAGATGGAGCTGTCATCAGAGTTAGTGCCTCCAGCAATCCCTGGGTGCAAGCGAGAGGCCTTTAATAAACTTTGCATGCAATGCCCAACATCCTTTGGAGGACGAGATCTTCTAGGTTTGAGGATCAAAGGCAGGGTATGTTTGGTTTCTGTCAGGAGAGTGGTTTATTCATAGTTCTCCAGCGGCCATGTCTTTCATCTTTTCTCTATCCCTGCAGCCATGGTCTTTGTGTCTCCCCAGACTTCATGCCTGCCAAGCTCTATCTTCATATTGTTTTCCAGACGTTCAGAGGTTCCCTCGTGATCCTGTCCACACACAGAAACAGGAACGGTGAGAAAATGGATTGTCTTGGGGAAACATCTACTTTGAATGCAATGGGAAAAACACACTTGGGTGCACATGCACCGTAAGTGAATGCAGCTTGACCCAACCTCAATGCTATGGCACCCTGGAAGTTGTAGTTTCTGTTGGGTTTCATCCCTGGACTGCACAAGTCTCTTGTGTCAACAAGTCTCCAGTTCAACTAGAGATAGGATTAAAGTGAGGGATTCCTCCCCCCCACATTCCTATGCATGATTATCCCACAAGGGGCCTTTGTCTTTACTCTTCTTGCTTGCCACTATCGCCTCCCCCTTTGAAGATGTAGCAATGGAATCTCTGTGACGGATGAGGTTACGTCCTCTTTAAGGGTATTTTTATTGCCCTGGGTTTGGCCATGTGGTCATACTCCATTTTGGCCTCTCTCTTCTTCTTTTGTCTTCCTTCCAGTGAGGACACATTTTGCCTTTCTCCAGGTAAAATGTAACTGCATGGATATTTTTACTCTTTAGCCTTTTACTTTTCTTAGAATATGAGCTTAGTAAGCTAGTTAGCCCCAAGACCTTTTCTATCCAGAATTGATTTCTTTCTACTTCATTAAATATTTTGAACCTAAAGTTGTGACTCTGCAATCCTGTACCATCCTGTTGAATGGAAGCTTATCCTGGTTCACCACACGTAAGTTTCTGCTGGTTATGAAGTTTGCTTCTAGCACTCTGCTATATTTATGGTGGAATCACCCCAACTGAGGGTTACTTTTTGAGCCTAACAACTCAGATTCCCAACAGTTTCACAAAGTCTTGAGCCTTCTCTGCCAAAGAGGGTTGGTGCCTCACCAAACTACAACTCCCAGGATAGCATTGAGCCAGGGCAGTTAAAGTGCAGTCAAACAGCACACATTTGACAGTGTATGATGATGATGATCATGATGAAAAAATATATTATTATTAATAATAATAATAATAATGCAACAGTGTAGATGCACGCTTGGTACCACTCTCCAAGCCTGGGAGAATGAACAGTATGGAAGGATCTGAAATAATCAATAGATATCTCTACCGATCAGTGATGTGGATGAATGGGACCACACGTTGTTCTCTGTCATATTGACCAAAGAGGTTTTGTCTTGGGGTCCCTGGTGTCTTGATAGCCTTAGGAGGTATGCTGAGATGGCTACCAAATTTTGAAGAACCTCAGAAGAGAAAGGAGTGGTCTCCCAAGAGTACTCCAATGCCATCTTTTGGTTCTCCCAAAATGTACCCAAAATGTAACCAAGAGCCGAATTCCAGCTTCCCCAAAGCTCTACACATCAAATCCTCTTTACAGAAGCTTTCTAGGCCTGCTTGCTTTGCATGAGCCGGTTCCAAAGACAACCCAAACTTTTTTTCCTTTGGCATGCATGCATTAAATGAAATTGGATGCGAGTGAGGCCAATCGATTGAGGGGGAAAGAAGACCAGATCGTATGGTTGCTTAAATCTTTCTGAGACCAGCTCCGCTTGCGTCACTGACTTAATTTGACAAGGAACAAAAGCATCCTGGTAAGCCTTGCTTTTCCTGCATTGATCTCAGGAGCTCGATCCACTCAGGTCCTGCAAATACTCAGGTCCTGCACATCACTCATGTCTGCAGATGGCTTTTCCTTACGGATAGTAAAGTGAGGAAAAAGACAATGTTGGGTGCATCTACACCAGGCATAGGCAAACTTTCTAACTTGAGGAATTGCTGCCAGGTGATGGAAGGAAGGAAAGAGAGAAGGAAGGACAAAAGGGAGGAAGGGAAGGATGGAAGGAGAAAGAGGGAGGGAAGGAAGGGAAGGAGGGAAGTTAGGAGGAAGGCAAGAGAGAAGGAAGGAAAGACAAAAGGGAAGGAAGGAAGAATGAAAGGGTGGAAAGGAGGAAGGAAAAAGAGGAGGAAGGGAGAAAGAGAAGGATGGATGGAAGGGAGGGAGGGATGGAGGGAGAGAAATAGAAAGGAAAGAGAGAAGGAAGGGCAAAAGGTGGAAGGGAATGAAGGGTGGGAGAAAAAGGGAGGGAAGGGAGGGAAGGAAGGGAGGAAAGAGAGAAGGAAGGAAAGACAAAAGGGAAGGGAGGGAGGAAGAGAAGGATGGATGGAAGGAAGGAAGGACAAAAGATGAAAGGGAATGAAGGGAGGGAGGAAGAGGGAAAGGAGGGAGGGAGGGAGGAAAGAGAAGGAGGGAAAGACAAAAGGGAAGGAAGAACGAAAGGGGAGGGGGGAGGAAGGGAATAGATGAGGTAGGGAGAAAGAGAAGGATGGAAGGGGGAGGGAGAGAAGGAGGAAGGAAAGAGAAGGAAGGGCAAAAGATGGAAGGGAATGAAGGGCAGGAGATAGAAGGAGGGAGGGAAGGAAAGTCAAAAGGGAAGGGTGGGAGGAAGAGAAGGATGGATGGAGGGAAGGGAAGGAGGAAGGGAAGAGAAGGAGGGACAGAAGGTGGAAGGGAATGAAGGGAGGGAGGAAGAGGGAGGAGGGGGGAGGGAGGAAGAGGGAGGGAAAGACAAAAGGGAAGGAAGAACGAAAAGGTGGAAGGGAAGGAGGAAGGAAAAAGAGGAGGAAGGGAGAAAGAGAAGGATGGAAGGGAAAGAGGGAGGAAAGAGAGAAGGAAGGTAAGACAAAAGGTGGAAAGGAATGAAGGGCGGGAGAAAGAGGGAGGGAAGAGAGAAGGAAGGAAGGAAGGAAGGGAAGGAGGAAGGAAAGAGGTAAGGAAGGAAGGACAAATGGTGGAAGGGAATGAAGGGAGGGAGGAAAAGGGAGGGAAGGGAGAGAGGGAGGAAAGAGAGAAGGAGGGAAAGACAAAAGGGAAGGAAGGAAAGAAGGAAGGAAACCCTTGTGAAAGTGCAACTCTCCGGATGCCATTGCAGTTGAAGTGGGGTCCAACTGCCTTGATTCTCCAGTGTGGGTGCAGATCTTGTAATGCTGGAATTTATTCTCATTTGTCGTCACTGTTCGTTAAGATTGCCAAAGCTGTGCAATCTCCATAAAAATAAAAATGGAAAGAAGGAGCTATAAAACCCAAAACAAGCCATTCAATTGCAAATGCAAAAACCGAATGCCGTACATTTCTGAAAATGAGAAAGAAGTGTAGCTGAAACACACAAGATATGATGAACCTGTTCCTCCATTTCCTCTAAGAAGTGAAAAGGCTTGCGGATATTGTCGAATTGGTATTCCCACCATTCTGCTTGGGACTCATAGGAATTGTAGTCCAGTTCCGTCAAGTTTAAGAGTACATCTACATGGTAGAATGAATGAAATCTGGCACCACTTTACATGCCGTGGCTCAAAGCTATGGGATCCTAGAAGTCGTCATCTGCACTCGTTGGTCAGGGCAGACTCCAGGCCTTATCACACTACAACTCCCAGGATTCAGTCGCATTGAGCAGCGAAAACGGTGTCAAATGGCATTCATTCGATGGTGTAGATTCAGATTAGATTGTGATACAGATGCAGGAAAGAAAGTCTTTTTGGCTGTGCATACACAAATGCACACCGAATGAAGTTTTTGTTTGTTCTCCATAAACCGAACATCTCCCTTGTGCACAATTAGTTGACGCAGTTTCGGAAGACGCAGCGCTTTCCCCATCCGTGGCTTCCCATCTTTTGCAAAGTCCATATTGGAACTGCAAGAAAACACACACAGAGAGACACCAAGCCGACAGGATGCAACGCTGTGACTTTGCAGCAAATGTGTTTCCAAGTCATGAAGTGTCATCTAGTGGTTTCATACAGAATGAATGCAGTTTGACACCACTTTATTTATTTATTTATTTATTTATTTATTTATTTATTTATATTCTGCCCTTCTCACCCCGCAAGGGACTCAGGGTGGATTACAATGCACATATACATGGCAAACATTCAATACCATAGACACACAACATATATAGACAGACACACAGAGGGTATTTAACATTCCAGCTTCATGAGGGTATGCTGGAATTCCAGCCATAGGAGGAGCTGTTGCTTCACTGATGGGGTACTTCCTTGTTCTTTTGCACACTGCTGGATATTTCTTTTATGGCATCGTAAATTAGTTAAATTAACCTCCCCACATAAAGCGGTACATAAATTTCCTACTTGACAGATGCAATTGTCTTTCGGGCTGCAAAGGCCGACAGCAAGCTAGACAAATGGTCGGGAGCTTACTCCAATCCGGGGTGGCTTCGAACTCATGACCGTTCAGTCAGTAGTGATTGCGAAAGCTCAATGCTTTGACTGCCAAAGCTCAATTCTCTGGAATCCTGGGAGTTATAGTTTGCACTCTTCGGCCAGAAAGGTTCAGGACCCCAGGAAACTCCCAGGATTCCATAACATTGAACCAGGGCAGTCCAAATGATGCCAAACTGCATTCATTCTCCGGTATAGATGTTCCCCTAGAGTCCAGTTCTGATGTCTTCTCAAAGAAACCACACAGATTTTGTTGTGTTATTTTATATTGTTTAGTGCATTTTTATGATTTATTTATCTCATCGTGTTGCTGTTTTGTGTTTTGTTTTGTATTATTTTATGGTAGTGCACTGTTGGGCTTGGCCTCATGTAAGCCGCCCCGAGTCCCCGTTGGGGAGATAGTGGCGGGGTATTATTATTATTATTAGCAGCCTGCTCAAGGATCACAGATTCCATGACATTGAGCCATGACAGGCAAAATGGTACAAAACTGTATTTCAGAAATGCCATGCAACCAAAAGGAAGGAAGTCTGTGATGGCTCTTTGTCATAGAGGATGGAACGACAGCCCCCCCCCCCCCTGTGGCTGGAATTGAGCACAACCTCCAGGGCACCAAAGTGGGATGCCGTCACTGTCATGAATGACTTTTCAATAACTTTAAAGCATAGGTTCTTTTTATTGCAACTTCCAGTGTGAGAGGGTATATCAGATTACAGAAAAACATTTAGACATAGAATGACATTGGACATACAGACATACAAATTCTATGCAACTACATTGGATTTACAATTACATTGGTTAACAAACAAACAAAGGGGAATTGCATTTTCACTCAACATTCACACCACATGTACACGCATCCATCCTCAGGCATTCAAATATGATTATATCCTTTTATCCCTCCTTGGAGAAGCACATGTTTAAGCCAGACCTTGCTTCCCTGCAGCCTCTCAACGTACAGTTCCAAAACTTCCATAATGCCATAACGTCTTCAAAACACCAAAATGCATCCTTTCCATAGGCACAATACCAAGGACCAAATCTCTGTTTTCCATACAGCAGAAGCTGGCTCCTTGCACAAAATCTTATGCACTGCTGCCATCTTTTGGAAAAAGGGAAGAACTGTAGAACTTTGTTGGTCCTTTCCTGTTTTGGACTCAATTTCCCAGAATCCTATGAGAGCTGAAGTCCAAAATCACCTGAAGGGCCATAGAAAGACAACACATGTTAGACAAAATCCAAAATAGGGGGATATAGCTCAATACAAGTAAGATGGGAAAATCTGGCACTAATATAAACATTGTAATGGATTCTGTTGGGAAAAATATTTCTCAACCAGACATTTTTCATACATTTCCATTGGTGATAGGGCTTTAGAGATTTCTGGTTCTAAATATATTAAATTGCATCAGATTTGGTTGGATTTTGGAAGCTGAGGAGGGTCGGCCCTGGTTGGTATTTGGATGGGAGTCCACCAATAAATACCAGGCTCTGTTTCACAAGAAGGAACTCTATCCTATATGAATTTTCAAAAATTAAAATGCAAGTTCCTCAATGGGACCACATATTTAAGTGACTATATGTGGCCATACATATATCTCGGCATTACTTCGTGAACGAAAATTCTTAGGAAGGACTCATCCTTTTTACAAGCGCGTTGATGACTAAAAAGGCCAATCTGAGATAGGCAAGTTCGGTTGCAGAAAGCACAGCAGAAAGTCTCATTGGGTGATGTTGTTTCCAGGTTGCGGTTCTTTCTGTGTTGTCGTTTCTCTTCGAGATCCATTCGGCGTGTCTTCTCGAAAGAGGCCGCAGCATTGTGGATAGTGTGTCTCCATGCCTCCCAATGTGAGGCCAGGGTGGACCATTGTTGGTGATCAATCTGGCCGAGCCTGAGATGTTGTTTCAGGGAGTCCTTATATCTCTTTTTGGGGGTGCCTCTCTTGCGCTGACCCGTGGCGAGTTCACCATAGAGTAGTATCTTTGGGAGGCAGTGGTCCTCCATCCTAGAGACGTGCCCTGCCCAGCCCAGCTATGTTCTCAATAGCATGGCCTCAATGCTGGTGATCCCTGCTTGCTCAAGGACAGCAACATTCGTCACATAGTCGGTCCAGTGTATATTTAGGATTGTGAGAAAACAGCGCTGATGAAAGCGTTCGAGGAGTCGTAGGTGTTGGCGATAGGTGACCCATGGTTCAGGCCCACAAAGGAGAATAGATAGTACGATAGCTCTGTACACACTGATTTTGGTGCTTTGCCTCAGGTGCTTGTTGCTCCAGACTCTTTTGTGAAGCCTTCCAAATGCACTATATGTCTTTGCTAATCTGTGATCTATCTCTTTATCAATCTTGGCGTCTGAAGAGATGATGCTTCTCAGGGAGGTGAACTGCTGAACGGACTTAAGCACAGATGTGCCTATGCTGACGTGGGGATGATGGTGTTCTTCCTGTGGTGCGGGCTGGTAGAGAACTTCCGTTTTCTTCAGGCTGACTTCCAGCCCAAACAGCTCTGCAGCTGTTGCAAAGCAAGATGTGAGATGCTGCAGAGCTGCTTCTGAATGGGCGACAAGGGCAGCATCGTCAGCAAAAAACACAGACTAGATAGTTTAGAGTCTTAGTGTGAGCCCTCAGAGGGCTTAAGTTGGACAAGCTACCATCAGTATGATAGCGTATATACTAGGCTTGGGTTAGAATCTAAAATCGCAATTCTAAAATCAAATGGGGGGGGGGTTATTTTTTTGATTAGTATATTAAAGACTTACAAAAATTTTTGCAAAAAATGCTAAAATGTAACTTAAGTACAAACGAAAATAAAAAGTGGTTGTAAAGTAGGAAAAGCAGGGAAACAGTTAAAAATCAAGGGGGAACATTCCCTTCACCTCTGCAGTGCAATTAAGTGGAGCTGTAGATGTATAACATAAATATAAGAGGTAGTAGCTACTAGCTCTCAGGACAATTAATGAAAGTGAAGTACGATTCTCCCCCTTATTATTTCCCCTTTCCCTCCTTTCTTCCTTCTCTACCCTCTTCTTTCATTCCTTCCTTTGCTCTTTGGTTCCCCATCCCTTCTTTTCTCTTCTTCGCCCCTCTTTCCCCCACGCTGCCGGCGCCTCGCTCACCCCCTCGCCTCTCTCTAGCCTCGATCCATGGATCGAGGCTAGAGAGAGGCGAGGGGGGTGAGCGAGGGTACCTTTCCCACTAAAATATAAGCCGGCCCAAGCCTGGGTCGGCTTATATTTTAGCTGGAAAGGGGCCGCGCGCCTCTCTGCCACTCTCTAGCCTCGATCCATGGATCGAGGCTAGAGAGAGAGAA
Source organism: Anolis apletophallus (assembly GCA_030556195.1). Taxonomy (NCBI): domain Eukaryota; kingdom Metazoa; phylum Chordata; class Lepidosauria; order Squamata; family Anolidae; genus Anolis; species Anolis apletophallus. The sequence goes on from JARBWK010000011.1 coordinate 108,220,347, forward strand.
CAGAGAGCCTTTTTCCCCTCCAAAAATATAAGCCGACCCAAGCCTGGGTCGGCTTATATTTTAGCTGGAAAAGGCCCCCGTGCTTCTCTGCCACTCTCTAGCCTCGATCCATGGATCGAGGCTAGAGAGAGGCGAGGGGTGAACGAGGGCCCCTTTCCAGCTAAAATATAAGCCGACCCAAGCCTGGGTCGGCTTATATTTTAGCTGAAAGGGGCCTCAATCGGAGGAATTTCCTCCTGTTTCCCAGGCTGTCCCTCCGCTTCTGAGGGACAGCCTGGGAAACAGGAGGAAATTACTCGAATCAAACTTCGAGCTGCTTCCAAAGCGCTTTGGAAGCAGCCCGGGCCGAGTTTACTACTGTTTCCCAGGCCTGGGTCGGGTTATTTCTTAGCGGGAAGGGGCCGCCCAAGACGGCAGCCCTTTCCCCCGCTAAGATGTGAGCCGACCCATCTTTGCGGGAAAGGGGCCCCCGCGCGCCTCTCTGCCTCTCTCTAGCCCCGATGCATGGATCAAGGCTAGAGAGAGGCAGAGAGGGGCGCGGGGGCCTTTCTCCTCCTCTCTCGCAGGCCTGTCATTGGCGAGAGAGGAGGAGGAGGCCCTCGCTCACCCCATCCATGTTTCTTTGCCTCTGATTGGCTAAAGGAAAGGTGGAGTGAAGGGGAGGGTATGTCCACCTGGTATCCATCAGCCAATGACAAAACACGCTTACTAAGGGCAAAGAAACCATACGAATGCTTTACGACCCAGATACAAAAATGGCGCCCTGAAGTGTCGTAAAAGAAAGTCTACTTCCTGGTTCGCGACAGCGATACGTAAAACATCAAAAGTCCCATTACATACAAATCTCTAACGAATCCATTTAATTTCCGTTTCATTTTTCCCATGCCTAGTATATACAGGTCCTTCTCAAAAAAATTAGCATATAGTGCTAAAGTTCATTATTTTCCATAATGTAATGATAAAAATTAAACTTTCATATATTTTAGATTCATTGCACACCAAGTGAAATATTTCAGGTCTTTTTTTGTTTTAATACTGATGATTGTGGCATGCAGCTCCTGAAAACCCAAAAATCCTATCTCAAAAATTAGCATATTTCATCCGACCAATAAAATAAGTGTTTTTCAAAAAAAAAGTCAACCTTCAAATAATTATGTTCAGTTATGCAATCAATATTTGGTCGGGAATCCTTTTGCAGAAATGACTGCTTCAATGCGGCGTGGCATGGAGGCAATCGGCCTGTGGCAGTGCTGAGGTGTTATGGAGGCCCAGGATGCTTCGATAGCGGCCTTAAGCTCATTCAGAGTGTTGGGTCTTGTGTCTCTCAACTTTCTCTTCACAATATCCCACAGATTCCCTATGGGGTTCAGGTCAGGAGAGTTGGCAGGCCAATTGAGCACAGTAATGCCATGGTCAGTAAACCATTTACCAGTGGTTTTGGCACTGTGAGCAGGTGCCAGGTCGTGCTGAAAAATGAAATCTTCATCTCCCTAAAGCTTTTCAGCCGATGGAAGAATGAAGTGCTCCAAAATCTCCTGATAGCTAGCTGCATTGGCCCTGCCCTTGATAAAACACAGTGAGCCAACACCAGCAGCTGACATGACACCCCACACCATCACTGAGTTGTGGGTACTTGACACTGGACTTCAGGCATTTTGGCATTTCCTTCTCCCCAGTCCTCCTCCAGTCTCTGGCACCTTGATTTCCGAATGACATGCAACATTTGCTTTCATCAGAAAAAAGTACTTGGGCCCACTTAGCAACAGTCCAGTGCTGCTTCTCTGTTGCCCAGGTCAGGCGCTTCTGTCGCTGTTTCTGGTTCAAACGTGGCTTGACCTGGGGAATGCGGCACCTGTCGCCCATTTCCTGCACACGCCTGTGCACGGTGGCTCTTGATGTTTCTACTCCAGACTCAGTCCACTGCTTCCGCAGGTCCCCCAAGGTCTGGAATTGGTCCTTCTCCACAATCTTCCTCAGGGTCCGGTCACCTCTTCTCGTTGTGCAGCGTTTTCTGCCACATTTTTTCCTTCCTTCCCACAGACTTCCCATTGAGGTGCCTTGATACAGCACTCTGGGAACAGCCTATTCGTTCAGAAATTTCTTTCTGGGTCTTACCCTCTTGCTGGAGGGTGTCAGTGATGGCCTTCTGCACAGCAGTCAGGTCGGCAGTCTTACCCATGATGGCGGTTTGGTATCATGAACCAGGCTGGGAGTTTTTAAAAGCCTCAGGAATCTTTTGCAGGTGTTTAGAGTTAATTAGTTGATTCAGATGATTAGGTTAATAGCTTGTTTAGAGGACCTTTTCCTGATCTGCTAATTTTTTGAGATAGGATTTTTTGGCTTTCAGGAGCTGTATGCCAAAATCATCAGTATTAAAACAAAAAAAGACCTGAAATATTTCGGTTGGTGTCCAATGAATCTAAAATATATGAAAGTTTAATTTTTATCATTACATTATGGGAAATAATGAACTTTAGCACTATATGCAATTTTTTTGAGAAGGACCTGTATATGCCGTATTCTTCTTTGAGGTTTGCCATAGCCCTTTGGAGCATCATGCTGAAGAAGATTGTAAATAGGTTTGGTGCAAGAAGACAACCTTGTTTCACTCCATTATTTATTAGAAAGGGCTCTGAGAGAGCATCACCATATCTGACTTGACCATTCTGGCCCTCAAGTAGCAGGATAATCATTTTGAGGAATTTGGGGGGACATCCTAGACGTTCCAGGATCTGCCACAGACCTTTCTGCCCACAATGTCGAATGGTGAGGTCAACAAATGTGACAAGAGTCCTTTGTTCTGCTCTCTACATTTCTCTTGCAGTTGTCTAAGGGCAAAAACCGTATCTGTGGTGCTCCTATTAGCTCTGAAGTCACATTGGCTTTCAGGGAGAAGTTCTTCTGCAACAGCAGAAACTAATCTGTTCAGGAGTATCCTTGCAAGGATTTTTCCAGCAATGGAGAGCAGCAGTGTTATATCTTGATAGTATGAGCAATCGGATTTTGTTCCTTTTCTTACATTTTTTGGCCATACGTATAAGTCAATTAAAATACATTTATCAAAGGCCCATAGAGCACAGGTTCAAAACACAATAAAATCATGCATAGAATAAATTAAAAATGGTTAGGGTAGTTTAAGAAACCTACTTATATCTCGTTTCAATGCATGGTTAAACATAGCTGGTAGAGCATTGGTTCCCTAACTTCAGCCTTCCAAGGCTTTTGGACTTCAACTCCCAGCCAGCTTGGCCAACTATCAGGAATTCTGGGAGTTGAAGTCCAAATTTATCCATCATAGACTTGCCTTAAGTTGGAAATGGTTTGAAGACACACAAGATTATTCCATGAGATGGCAGTAGAGCTTCACTTATGGTTTGACCTCAGATTCACTTGCAAATAAACTCACATATGTCTGTTATGATTCTAGAGCTCTTTTCAGTAGGCTTCATCATTGGTCCAATTAGGTCTAGCAAATCTAGCTAGGACTGTTACTATGAATAGGAACTGGAAATGCAAGGCAAGGCAAGCCCATTCAGGCCCATTATTTGTCAAATCGCATCTCCCACACTGCGGTCATTGGAAAGACTCCCTCCTCTCTGTCCCAACCTTGTCCCAAGCATGGCTGGTGGGAATGAGAGAAAGGGCCTTCTCTGCGGCTGCCCCCCATCTCTGGAACTCCCTACCTAAGGAGTTAAAAATGGCCTCATCCCTCCCCGCTTTCAAGAAACAGCTGAAGACATACCTTTGCTCAGTGGCATACGAGGAGGAGGAGGAGTTGGTAATACTACCATTATACCTTTGATTAACAGCTACCACCCGTATCCATGCCCTGCTTACCCCACCAGCTCAATAGGTATCTTAAGCAATGATCAATCTACCTGTATTTGCCCCAGGGAACCGGGAAATTGTTGCTTCTGTTCAATGTTTGATGTTTTGTCTTATGTCTGTTATAACAGGCTTCATTTTTTAATTTAATTTTGTTATGTCATAATTCGTGTTTATATGTTGGGTTGTAAAATTTCATCACTATGGATGTATTGTTGTTGTATTTGGGCATTGAATGTTTGCCTTTTATGTTTGGAATCTGCCCTCCAGAGAGATCGAACGGAATATAAATGAAGTATTATTATTATTATATTGTCAATTTAAGATCGATTTCTTTATTGCTATATATTTTTTCTCTAACTGTAGGTGGGTTTACATTGTAGAATGGATGTAGTCAGACACCTTTTTAACAGCTGTGGGAGCTATAGTTTCCCAAGGTCTTGAGCTGTCTCTGCCTAAGGGTTCTGGAGCCTCACCAAACTACAACTCTCAGGGTTCCATAGCATTTATAGCTTCAAGTGGTCAATACCATTGCAGGACATAGGAGTATAGATCTGGATGTCATGCGGCCAATAAAAATGCAAGGAACAAAATCAACCTTTGTATAGTTATTTATTTTTATTTTATTATTCGGGCTTCTATGCCGCTGACTCCCTGAGGCTCGCGGCGGCTCACAGGAACCGAAGGTACAACTACACACAAGCAATGCGATAAAACATCTAAGACAATTAAACAGTTAAAACAGCAAAATACAAACCCCCCAGGTATAGTTCAGAAATTAGACAACGTGACACCCCAGGACAGCGGCTAAAGCGGAACATGGGTAGGACCTACTCACCGAAGGCCTGCTTAAACAAATAAGTTTTGCAGGCGCGTCTAAACGGGAGCAGGTCCTTTATAGCCCGCGTTCCAGCCGGGAGGGCGTTCCACAGCGTAGGAGCTATAACGGAGAACGCCCTCCTGCGAGTAGATGTCAGTTTAGCCGATTTCGCCGAGGGTATCTCTAACAAATTAGCATCCTCGGAGCGTAGTGATCTCAGGGGACAGTATGGGGTGAGTCGGTCCCTCAAGTACGCTGGCCCCAGGCTATGCAAGGCCTTAAAGGTAAGAACCAACACCTTGAAGGAGATCCGGTGCTCGATTGGGAGCCAGTGCAGATCCTGCAAAACAGGTGTGATCTGGCGGCCTGCTGGGGTTCCAGACAGGAGCCGGGCGGCAGTGTTCTGCACCAGCTTGAGCTTCCGGGTCGCCGACAAAGGAAGGCCAACGTAAAGCGCGTTACAGTAATCCAGCCTTGAGATGACCGTAGCTTGGATCACCGTGGCCAGGTCATTCCGGGAGATATAGGGGGCCAGCCTCCGAGCCTGTCGCAGATGAAAAAAGCAACCTTGCTGACCGCGGAGACCTGGGCCTCCATGGTCAGCTGGGAGTCCAGATGGACTCCCAGGCTCTTAACGGAAGGCGATGGGCATAGCGCCACACCGTCCAGGGTCGGAAGCTGGACATCTACACCACCCGAGCGGCCCGACCACAAGATCTCCGTCTTCGCCGGATTCACCCTCAACCTACTGGCTCGCAGCCATCCAGTAACGGCCTCGAGGCAGTGTTGGAAATTATCGGGGATGGATCCCGGCCTGTCCTCCATCCTCAGAATGAGCTGGGTGTCGTCAGCGTACTGGTGGCACTCCAGCCCATAACTCCGCACCAGCTGTGCAAGCGGCTGCATGTAGATGTTGAATAACAGAGGGGAGAGAATGGCCCCTTGCGGAACTCCACAAACTAATGAGGAGCCCTCGGAGACCACCTCGCCCCTCCTCACACACTGAGACCGCTGGTGGAGGAAGGAGGTCAGCCATTTAAGAACTGTCCCCCTCACTCCAGCCATGGCCAGGCGGTGGATCAGTAGATTGTGGTCGACCGTGTCAAACGCTGCCGTGAGGTTCAATAACACGAGCAGCGCAGACCCGCCTTGGTCGAGCTGGCAGCGGAGTTGATCTGTGATGGAGACCAGGACCGTCTCCATCCCGTGCCCCGAACGGAAGCCGGACTGGAAGGGGTCTAGCCATGTTGCATCATCTAAGAAGGACTGCAACTGCTCCATTACTGCCCTCTCAACTACCTTGCCCAGGTACGAGAGGTTCGACACTGGTTGGTAGTTGGAGGGAACCGCAGGATCTAGTGATGGTTTCTTCAGTAATGGAGCTACCACCGCCTCTTTAAAGCACTCTGGGAAGACTCCTTGCTCAAGGGAGCTATTTACGATGTTCAACAGAGGCCCACGTAACCCCTCCAGGCAGGATCTAACAAGCCAGGAGGGGCACGGGTCGAGGGAGCAGGTGGTAGGCCTGGTTGCAGCCACAATCTTATCAACAGCATCTGCGTCCAGTGGCCGAAACCGATCGAGGGTGGGCCCGGCGGAGGGCCACGGGGTCTCAAGTTCTCTTACTGTATCAATTGTGGCAGGAAGGTCCCGGCGGAGATTCAGAATCTTGTCTGTGAAATAGCTCCGGAAAGCACCGGTGGTAGGGGTCTGATCGCTGCTTTTTGGGACAGTAGGGACCGTCGTCAAAGACCGAATTACCTTAAACAATTGAGCCGGGCGTGAGCTAGCAGACGCTATCAAGGCAGGAAAGTACACATTTTTGGCTGCCTTGACAGCACGCTCATAAGTATCTTTAAATAGCTTATAAGCTGATACTGAGGCTCCGTCACGGAGGTTCCTCCACACGCGCTCTAGCCGTCTCCTCTCCCGCTTCATCGACCTGAGGTCCTCTGTATACCAGGGGGGATCGATGTCTGCGGGGTCGGAGAGGGCGCCTAGGGGCAATCTCGTCGAGAGCTCTGGCTAACGAGGTGTTCCAGGCTTGAACCTGCTCGTCGACAGAGACGCTGATAGACTCCAGATCCCTCAGAGCATTCAGGAACCTTTCGGGTTCCATAAGTCTCTTCGGGCGAACCAAAATCTGTTCGGCGCCCTTGCATGGAGGGGGCGGTTGCTCAACCCGGATCCTTAGGGCACAGTGGTCCGACCATGGAATCTCTATTACGGAGGCTAGGTCCACTTGGATTCCCGCGCTAAATACCAGGTCGAGGGTGTGCCCTGCCGAGTGTGTGGGCCCCGAGTTACAGAGGGAGAGGCCTAATGTCGCCATGGTCGAAATTAGGTCCGCGGCTGCAGATGGAACGGAGGCTGCGTCGGCGTGGACATTGAAGTCCCCCAGAACAATAAGTCTAGGAAACCTCAATGCCCACTCCGACACAGCCTCCAGCAGCATTCATTGGCATTCATTGACCTTGCAAGGAGCTGTGGTGGTACAATGGGTTAAACCCTTGTGCCGGCTGAACTGTTGACTTGAAGGTCAGCAGTTTGAATTCCCGAGACAGGGTGAGCTCTCATCTTTCAGCTTCAGCTTTCCATGGAGGAACACGAGAGAAGCCTCCCACAGGATGGTAAAACATCTGGGCAACTTCCTTGCAGATGGCCAATTCTCTCACACCAGAAGCAACTTGCAGCTTCTTAAGTCACTTCTGATATGAAAAAAGTGGAGTGAATATGATCTCTTCCAACTCTGGGACTCTGAATCCATTTGAACCCTGTTCTCCTTGACCAACGACACTGAGAATGCTCTCTGGACCAGCCCCCTGAAAATCTGTTCATGCGCTGATTTTCCACCACAGAAATTCTCTTGGACAGCAGTGGCTCCCAAAGTGACCCATTTAAGGTGGGGTCAGATGTCAAACAGGGATGGTTCATTGTTGTCCCAAGCTTATTTTCCAATACGCTGATGATATCATAGTCTGTGCCCATTCAGAGGAAGGCCTACAAGGCGCTTTAAACATGTTCTTTGCAGAAGCCTATGCAAAGCTGGGCCTCTCACAAAACATCAAAAAAACCAAAGTGCTTCTCTACCAGAAAAGGGCACCAACCAATACCTCTGTGATGCCAGCAATAAAGCTTAATGGTCTAACCTTAGAAAGTATTGGTCATTTCCGCTCCATGGAAAGCCACCTCTCCATAAAAGTTGGCATCTAGGCTGAAATACGGCACCATGCGAGTGCAGCATTTTTCCAAATGAAGCAGAGAGTGTTTGAGAATGGGGACATCTGCAGGGATTGAAGAATCACTGGGGAAGTTGCACTAAGTACTCAAATGCTGTGCAAAGGTGTATGAATGAAACAATAAAATAGACAGGAGAAGATATCCCACTGAGTCCAATGAGGTACATGAAAATATCCAATAGGTGGTCAAAAATAAATGTATTGAATTCTCAATAATTGAAGTGTTGCAGTGCTAAATATACATAGAATGCACTGATACAAATTCCAAGCAAAACCGCAAACAGCTTCATTCAGTAGTCATAATCACGGATACAGTGTAGCCACACGTAGAACTCAAATACATGGGTCAACAAAAGGGAGGAGTCCCATAACGGGTGCAGGGGACATCCACCCCTGTGGCCAACGAGGACAACTGATGTTACAGGGTCCCCCACTCGTTCGATCCCCCAGGGATCTTTGTCAAGGCCTTTTGTCAACAAGTCAAACAAAAGTGGGTGTCTTCAAAGTAAATATTCAATTGTACATCCCATCGAAAAATTCGCATAGGCTATCCTGCCTAAAATACAAACATAAACAGACAATAAGTATATATATAATGCAAACATACATATATAGTAACCATAGTAGTAAATGCATAAGCAACCTAAATATAATGTAATATACAGGGCATACCAATTCCATATGCTGAGGTAAGTATCCTCCAAGAAATGCTCCGGCTAATGCCAAAATCACACGGCAAATGCAAAGAAAAGCGGGTTCAACAGAGTGAAATAGTCACAATGCTACAGATTAACTGACCGGTAAACCGGTGTGTAAATCAATTAAATTAAATCAGGAGATCTGAAATCCCTAATTGCTCATTGAGTCCACAAGGAATCTCGCTGTGAAGTTCGTGAATCTCCCCAACCTCCGAATTACAAACTGAGAACCAAGAGCACCTTTACTCCTCAATATGTCTCCAACAACATAAGAAGCTTCGAAGATATTGTATCCAAGGAAGTAAATAAACTGCAGAGTCAACATCAATATATTCACTACAACCTTATTCGACATGAATTGGATGTGCTCCACGGCATTAAAAATAATCCGGACATCATCATCAAAGCAGCGGATAAAGGGGGAAGTGTCGTATGCATGAATTTGAGAGATTATATAGCTGAAGCCAATCGTCAGCTTTCAGATACTAGATACTATACTCCACTTCCCGCTGACCCCACGAACAGATATTCTAGAATCATACAGGATATAGTGTATCAAGCTGAAACCACGGGACTCATAGACCATAAGTTGGCTACCTTTTTGATTAATAAACATCCCAATATTTCTTCCTTCTATCATTTACCTAAAGTTCACAAAAAGATCAGACCGGTTCAAGGGAGACCCATCGTGGCCAGCATGGGCAGTATAACCCAGCCCCTGGCCATCTTCATCGACACAGTGTTGCAGCCTATAGTTCAAAGCAAGCCATCATACATTAAGGACACTGGCCACTTCATTACATTAATAGAACAATTACATATCACGACACAAGATATATTAATGGTGGCTGATGTCAATGCGCTGTACACTAACGTACCACATGAGGAAGCCAGAACGGTGCTTCTCAAAGAATTCGAATCCATACACGACCCGGACATTCCACCAGCCAGGTTCCTGATCGAACTAGTAGACTGCATTATGGATTATAATTATTTTATGTTCAATCAACAATTCTTTTTACAGAATTCCGGTATAGCAATGGGGAGTCCGGCAGCTCCTGGTATCGCTAATCTTTACATGAGTTCACTGGAAGAGCAATATGTTTATAACAAGGAACATAATCCGATGGCACACCACATCAAGTTTTACTCCCGGTTTATTGATGATTTGTTTCTAATAGTATCCGGAGACACTCCTATCGAGACTTTTCAGGCTTGGATGAACTCGTGGGGTACTACGATCCAATTTTCATTCCACATGGATACACAGCAGGTCAATTTCCTGGACGTCACAGTCTACAAACACCAGACCAACCTACGAGTCAAATGTTTCCATAAAGAGACGGACCGCAACTCATTACTGCATTTCCGCAGCTTTCACACACATAGCCTTAAAGGGAACCTTCCATATTCCCAGTTGTTGCGTCTCAAGAGGAATTCCTCACTGGAAAAGGATTACCGGACTGAATCCCGAGCCCTCACAGAAAAATTAATACAAAGGGGATACCTGGCCAACATTATCAACAGGGCCAAAGATAGAGCTGAGAAAGTACCACGATCCCAATTGCTTCTCCCCAAGAATAAAACACCGCCGCAACGCTTGGTGTGGCCATTGGTCCTTACCTCCAACTCCAATGCCATCAGGAAAATCATCACGAAATATTGGACTCTCATTGAACATATCCCTGGACTGTCCCATCCACCTATGATAGCCAATAAGAGGACGCAAAATTTAAGAGACGTTTTGGTCTCTTCTAAATTGAAGACGCACAAACAAAGAAGCATCCTCTCCAAGAAAACCCACAAATGCGGTCACTGCGCACAATGCGAATTCGTGTTTATGGAAAAGGTATCAAATACACACATTCCCAGTATCAAATACACACATCAATTCAGAGAAGCATTCAGCTGCTCCACGGAGTCCCTCGTGTACGGTCTTCTATTCCCATGTTCCCGGGTCTATGTAGGAGTAACGAGTAGAGGCTTGTGCACCCGTGTTTCGGAACACCTCTCCCAAATCCGGAGACATTCGGAGGATTCACCACTCTATCAACATTACAAGCAGATGGCACATGGACCGAACGCGATCCGCTTCTTTGGTATACAGAGCATTCGAGCCTCTCCTCATGGGAATTTACATGTCGCTTTAAGGAGGGCCGAAGTGTTCTGGATCCACGAACTTCACAGCGAGATTCCTTGTGGACTCAATGAGCAATTAGGGATTTCAGATCTCCTGATTTAATTTAATTGATTTACACACCGGTTTACCGGTCAGTTAATCTGTAGCATTGTGACTATTTCACTCTGTTGAACCCGCTTTTCTTTGCATTTGCCGTGTGATTTTGGCATTAGCCGGAGCAGTTCTTGGAGGATACTTACCTCAGCATATGGAATTGGTATGCCCTGTATATTACATTATATTTGGGTTGCTTATGCATTTACTACTATGGTCACTATATATGTATGTTTGCATTATATATATACTTATTGTCTGTTTATGTTTGTATTTTAGGCAGGATAGCCTATGCGAATTTTTCGATGGGATGTACAATTGAATATTTACTTTGAAGACACCCACTTTTGTTTGACTTGTTGACAAAAGGCCTTGACAAAGATCCCTGGGGGGATCGAAACGAGTGGGGGACCCTGTAACATCAGTTGTCCTCGTTGGCCACAGGGGTGGATGTCCCCCTGCACCCGTTGCGGGACTCCTCCCTTTTTGTTGACCCATGTATTTGAGTTCTACGTGTGGCTACACTGTATCCGTGATTATGACTACTGAATGAAGCTGTTTGCGGTTTTGCTTGGAATTTGTATCAGTGCATTCTATGTATATTTAGCACTGCAACACTTCAATTATTGAGAATTCAATACATTTATTTTTGACCACCTATTGGATATTTTCATGTACCTCATTGGACTCAGTGGGATATCTTCTCCTGTCTATGTGATTGTTTCATTCATACACCTTTGCACAGCGTTTGTGGACATCTGCAGGGATACCACGAGGTTGGTTTATAAAGCCACTGTTCTTCCAAATCTATTGTCTGCCTGAGAAACACGGATAGTCTACAAAAGTCACTCTTCACTTCTGGAACGATTCTGTCAGCATTACCTTCCAAAAATCCTGCAAATCTCTTGGGAAGAAGACAGGTGGAGAAACGTCAAAGGAAAGACCTCCAGCATTGAAGCAATGATCCTGCACCATCCACTTTGTTGGATCGATTTTTATTTATTTATTTATTTTATTTACTTTGCTTCTAGACCGCCTCTCTCAGCCCAGAGGCGACTCGAGGCGGTGTACAACAGCAAAAAACTGCTCAAGACAAACATATCAACAATTACCAATACAATACAATTCCAACATATACACATTAGCATTCAACGTTAAAAACACAATATCAGCGTCTCATTAATTAAATTGACTTCCAATTGCATTGTCGTCGTTCCTTAGGTCTCAATTTTACAATCATACTACATCTGCAAATGCCTGGTCAAATAGCCAGGTCCTAACCTTCCTGCGAAATGTCAGGAGGGAGGGGGCCAATCTGATGTCATTAGGAAGGGCGTTCCAAAGCCGAGGAGCCACCACTGAAAAGGCCCTGTCTCTCGTCCCCACCAATCGCGCCTGCAAAGCAGGCGGGACCGAGAGCAGGGCCTGTCCGGATGATCTTAAGCATCTTGAAGGTTCATAGGAAGAGATGCGTTCGGACATGTAATTTGGACCAGAACCATTAAGGGCTTTAAAGGCCAAAGCCAGCACTTTGAATTGTGCCCGGTAGCAAACTGGTAGCCAGTGGAGCTGGCACAACAGAGGTGTTGTGCGCTCCCTGAGTGCCGCTCCTGTTATCAACTTGGCTGCTGTCCGTTGAACCAGTTGAAGCTTCCGAGCAGTCTTCAAAGGCAGTCCTGCGTAGAGGGCGTTGCAGTAATCTATACGGGATGTAACCAGAGCGTGGACTACCGTGGATCAAAGGCCCCATTGTCTGAAGACCCAATGATCACCATATCTCAAAACAGCTACCATATTTTCTGGCGTATAAGACGACTGGGCGTATAAGACGACCTTCAACATTTCCAGTTAAAATATAGAATTTGGGATATACTCGCCGTATAAGACTATCCCTCTTCCAACGCACACCCAATAAAAATTTTTAAAGCATCAGATTTGATTTCAATATGGTAATTTTCCTATTACTTTAACTCTTTCTCTGCACCTCGCACATGCGCACCTGCACTGCTTCACTGCATTCTTCAGGAGCGAGATCTGAGAGGCAGAGAAGGAGGTAAGGTAATAGGATACAAGGGCTGGCCAGAAAGGTAAAAGAGGCGTTTTTCTGGGCCCAGAGCCACTCTATCACTTTTTTCCATACCCTGGGCGCCCCAGGTGCCTGCAGCTAGCTCTGCACTTCACTTACACCTTCCCAGTGAGGCGTCCCTTCACCTCATCATCTGTGCAGTGCAATGGGTTTTGAAGAGGCACGAATAGAAGGCAAAAGGGAGAAATGGGCCGAGAGGAAAGACGTGCCTTTGGATTGCAGGAAAAGAGGAACTCCATCCAACCAGAAAAGATCTGGAGAAGATGAGCTCCATGGCTGGCGAAACAAATAATGGATTGCAGCCAAGAGCTGCAGCAGGTTCTCCCTTGTTTTGGGATGGTTCTTGGCAACCGAGAAGCCTGTGGCAGCTTGCCATGTGACATAAACATCTCACCTCTCAGTTGTTTGGCGGGGAGTTGGTTGTAAGGCCCGTGGAAAAGATCAGCAGCATAGGGAGAAGGTTGGCTCTTCTGCACCGAATTCGCCCCAAAGTCATCAAGCTCTGACAACGGGTCAGAAAACAATGCCAATGATGAAAATGTTGAAACATTGCAGGATATTGTTATGGGCAGTTCTTTTGAGGTCACCCCTTTAGATATGTCACTCAGTGTAGTTTGTTCTCTCTTGGTTCCTCTACCGTTCCTCCATATTGATTTTGGCAGTGGGTTATTCATGGATTTGCTTGGAAATGCCTTCTCTAGGGATTTCTAGGTCCTCTAGGGTGGCTTTACAGTCAACTTCCTCCAGTCTTGCTGGAGAACCTACAAATAACTGGGATCCCCATGTCTTCCAATGCAATTCTATGGTGAGCTTGATCATGCTGGAAGACCTACAAATCCCAAGAGATGTATAAAATATAGCAATTTCTATTTTAACTATATTGACTTATTTTTCTGGTTTTTAATGCTGCATGGTTTAGGTTTCTAGTTCTAGTTTAGCACGGCACTTGTCGAACTACAACACCCAGGACATTGAATATAATGGGACTGGCATCACATTTGGGGATCCATTGCGGATCCTGGAACCAAACCCCAGCAGATACCAAAGTGGAGAGCAAATAAATGTAATTCTCATTGTATCCGTGCTCCCAAAATCCAAGGAGCTTGATTAATGCTGAATCAGAGTATTGAGGCCTTGAATAAAAATGGATTGTTTTTTCCCACCAATGTTGCAGACATGCTATCGGTTAAATAACAAATGTGCACAGCGGGGGAGTTTTGTTCCTTTGTGACGCTGCCGATCATAGCAACAGACTCGGCGTCGTTGCAATGTAGGAATTGAATGAAGAGCATTGCCATGTGTTTGAAAAAGAACATTTTTACTACAAGGCGGAACAGATGGAGTGCGGGTGCGGAAGCTGTTGCCACAACGATGTCAAGACGTTGCGGACCGGGATCTCGAAATTTGCTCCATTGATGCACATCTAGACTGTAGAATAAATGCAATTTTGGCACCATCTGAACCACCCTGACTGAAGGCTATGGGATCCTGGGAGCTGTAGTTTTCACCCTTTGGTGGGCTTATGAAACTACAACTCCCAGGATCCAATCGCACTGAGATGCAGCAGTGAAGGTAGTGACAAAACTGCCTTCATTCCACAGTGTAGATGCCTAGAGAAGGTTCAAGACCTTGGGAAACTACAATTCCCAGGACCCCATCACATTGAACTATGACTCCTGATGTGTTTCCAAATTGTATCCAGCCCATAGTGAAGATGCACCTTAAATGATATTCCTACCTTCCTCTTCAGTTTAACGTCTCCAGAGTTTTCAAACCAGCTTTCCTCATTTAGTTCTGCAAACGTTCACAAAAGCAATGAAAATCCCACAATGTAATTACATCAAAAGTTAATCCTTTTTCCTTCAGGCAGAAAGAGCATTTCGATGTGAATCGGCGGGAGTTCATTTCCACCCAACTCTCCTCCGATGCATTCATTATGATTTCTCCCTTTTCCACCAACAGAAGCAATACTGAGGTTCAAACATTCCTCCTCCTCCTCCTATTATTATTATTATTATCATCCTGCTTTTCTCTCTCTAAAAAAGAGATTCAAATCGACTCACAATCAAACCAGTGCAATACAATTTAAAACCTAAAAATGTTGTTATTGTTTATTTGTTCAGTCGCTTCAGACTCTTTGTGACCTCCCGGACCAGCCCGGACCATAGCTCTCTGTCGGCCGTGGCCACCCCCAGTTCCTTCAAGGTCAAGCCAGTCACTTCAAGGGTACCATCCCTCCACCTTGCCCTTGATCGGCCCCTCTTCCTTTTTCCTTCCTTTTTCTCCCATCATCATTGTCTTCTCCAAGCTTTCCTGTCTTCTCATGATGTGGCCAAAGGACCTCATCTTTGCCTCTAATGTCCTTCCCTCCAGTGAGCAGTTGGGCTTTATTTCCTGGAGGATGGACTGGTTGAATCTTCTCGCAGTCCAAGGCACTCTCAGAATTTTCCTAAAAATATACAAAGATTTAAATAGAATTAAATATTTCCACAGCATTAAAAATAAACATTTTAAATAATAATAATAATACTTTATTTATATTCCGCCCTTCTCATCCCAAAGGGGACTCAGGGTGGATCACAAGTACACGTAGACAGCAAACATTCAATGGCATTTTGTATTGACATACACAGTACACAGACAGAAGTAGGTTTTTGTGTCGTGCCACAGGGGGTGCTGTCGCTCCAAATTTTTCACTTTGGGAAGTTGTTATCTGAGCATGTGCAAAGATCATTTTTCAGAAAAAGGCACCCATGAGCAGCCAGCTTTTAAAGAATGGGCATAGTTTTAGTGTATGTGTGTATCTGTATGTATATGTGTATATATGTGTGTATGTATGTGTGTGTATGTATACACACACACACATATACATACCATATACCAGGGCTGTCCAACTTCTACCAGGCCCAGGGCCGGAATAGAGGTCACTGATGACCTCAGGGGCCGCTTGGCCCCGCCCCCAAGCCCTGCCCCCGGGCCCCGCCCCCAGCCCAGGCCCCGCCCCCCTCCTAAAGCTGTCATTCTCCCTCCTCCTCTTCTTTCCCGGGGGCCACGGCACCAGGGAAAGAGGAGGAAGAGGAGGAGGAGGAGATTTCTCCCTCCTCCTCTTTCCCGGGGGCCGCGGCTGTCCCAGCGCCTTGGGCGCGGGGAAAGGCACGGCGCCCGGAAGAGGAGGACGCGCTGACGCGCGCTGCCCTTGGCGCCGCCTTCTGCTCTTTCGGCGGCTCCCCTGCCCTAGGAAGGGCGGGAGCTGCCAAAAGGGAGGGAGTAGGCGGCACCAGGGCAGGCGTCACGCCAGGCCTGTGACGCGCTGCCCTTGGCGCCGCCTTCTGCTCTTTTTGGCGGCTCCCCGCCCTAGGAAGGGGCGGGAGCCGCCAAGGAGGAGTAGGCGGCGCCAAGGGCAGCGCTCACGCCACGCCTGTGACGCGCTGCCCTTGGCGCCGCCTTCTGCTCTTTTTCGGCGGTTCCCCCGCCCTAGGAAGGGGGGGGAGCCGCCTAAACGAGGAGTAGGCGGCGCCAAGGGCAGCGTCACGCCAGGCCTGTGATGCGCTGCCCTTGGCGCGCCTACTCCTCCTTTCAGCGGAGAGAGGGACAGAGGGCGGTGCAGGGGAGGAGGAGCTAGCTCTCTTCCTCCTCCCTGCCCCACCTCCCCCCTCCCCCGCCGCCATTTTTTAAAAAAAATTTAGAATTTTGTTTAAAATTAAAAAATGGCGGCTGGGGGCATAGCAGGGGCCATGTCCAACAGGCTGGGGGGGGGGCGGATCCGGCCCCAGGGCCGCCAGTTGGACAGCCCTGCCATATACCATATAAGGTAAAGGGAAAGGTTTCCCCTTGACATTAAGTCTAGTTGTATCTGACTCTGGGGGTTGGTGCTCATCTCCATTTCTAAGCCGAAGAGCCGGCGTTGTCCATAGACATCTCCAAAATCATGTGGCCAACATGACTGCATGAAGCACCATTACCTTCCCACCGGAGCGGTACCTATTGATTTACTCACATTTGCATGTTTTCAAATTGCTAGGTTGGCAGAAGCTAGGCCTAACAGTGGGAGCTCACCCCACTCTCCGGATTTGAACCGCCGACCTTTCGGTCAGCAAGTTCAGCAGCTCAGTGCTTTAACCTGCTGTGCCACTGGATCCTCCATATACCAAATACCAGGTACCAGATGCCATATACCAATAGGATAGATGGATAGACAGATAGATGGACAGATAGAAGGATAAAGAGATACTACTGGAACCGAACTGCATGAACAACATCATTTTTGTTTCCAAGTTTCAACCCAAAATTATTGGTATTTGTAAGGGGGCTCTCCATATGCTTCTTTATTTTGTGCTTCAATACCATTTTTGGCTAATTTTCTTAATCTGAAGGCCCTTAAGCATTGCAAGGAAAGTTTGAGGTCCACTAAATGGAACCCATAGAATGGCTTTGAATGGAAATGATTCCTTCTGGCCTGTCCAAAGGAAAAGGGGTTTTGGCAGTGGTTTCAAGGGCATCTTTTCAGCTTCTTCAGAACCAAGAAGGTAAATAATAATAATAACTATTATTACTATTATTATTGCTATTATTACTTCTATTATTACTACTACTATTATTACTACTATTATTACTACTATTATTACAATTAATAATTTGTATTTTATATTTTTAACTGTGAATTTTTGCTTTTATATGATTGTTTTATTAAGTGTAATGTATTTTATCTGTGGGCATTTGTTGCCATGTGTGCACCGCCTCGGGACGCCTTTGGGCTGAGAGTATAGTAAATAATTAAATAAATAAATAAAATTGTTACTATAATTACTATTATTAATATTACTATGGTGTTCCATAGGAGAAATGCACCTTTTGTATTTATTGGATATAATTTTATGGGACGCCATTCAAAATCTATATCTGCTGGAATAAGATAAACTTGCAAACAAATTGAGTTTCTTGTTTATCTCAATCGAATTCAATTACAAAGGACAAAACATTTGACTGCATTATCCGCAAATATGAAATCCTTTACTCTTACGAATCTGGATGCATCTACACTGTAGAATGAACACAGTTTGACACCATTTTGACTTCCAAGGCTCAGTGCTATGGACTCCATGATTCTTTATGGGACTTCGATGAAACTTGTGCAGACTAATCTGTGTGGAATCCAAACTGAGCTCTCTAGAGAAGCATCTACACTGTGGAATTGATTCAGTTTGGCACCTCTTCCACTGCGAAATCTCAGTGTGATAAGGTCCTGAGAGCTGTAGTTTCCTAAGGTTTTGGGAGCTTCCTGTGTGTGTCTACACTGAGGAAGGAAGGCAGTTTGGCTCCTCCTCCATCTCTGTGCAATTGGGTCCCGGGAGTTGTAATTTCCCAAGGCCTTCCCAGCCAAAGAGTACCAAAGAGCTTTGGTAGTTCAAGTGGCACCGAACTGTATTCATTCCACAGTGTAGATGCTCCCAGAAAAGGCTCAAGATTTAGGGAAACTACAACTTCCAGGATTCTACAACATGGTGCCACCTCTCGCCTGTGATCTGTCATTCTGCCCCATCATTTAACATTCATAGGGGTTCCAGTTTTCTCTCTCCTTTGCCAGGAAAAATACTTTTTTAAAAAAAGAAGAAGCTATTAAAATTAGAGAAACCATGATCTGAAAAACCAGGTTAAAAGCTTACAAAGGCCATTTTTCGAAGGACAGTTTGTGCCAGGAAAGCTTTTGCGAGGTCCAAGGCCAACTCACTTGCAATTAGTGCCATGGCAAACAGAGGCTCGTTTTAAACATGAATTCCTGCAAAAGTTTCTCTCTGCGTCTCTTTCTGACACATTCAGGCACTTTGAGTTGCATCTGCACTCCAGAACGAATGCAGTTTTGACCCCACTGCCAGGATAGGTGAAAAGAGAACTAACAAGAAGGCAATTTAGGACAGAATCGACTCTGTGTTTTCCTACGCGGCACAAAGTCAATGCGGAAAATTAATTGCCACAAGTTGCAGCATTGATTCCTATTGGGAAGGGCTCCAAAATCAATGTAATCAATGGGATTTTTTAAAAGGGAAAAGCCTATGCTAATTAGTGCTGTGATTGGCCCAAAGTCCAGTTTAGAATTTGTTTTGATGCATTGTCAACCGGCGTTTTATTGGTAGGAAGGGTTTTAATGCATTTTAATGCTATGTCGATGTCTTCTAATGGTTCTAGATGTTTATTTATGTAGTTTAACTATGTCACACCCTGAAATAATAATAATATTTTTTAAATGTAAGTGTATTATTATTTTATTATTTATGTCTTACCCTGAAATGACAACAACAAATATAATAATTTTAATCCCATGTTGTTATTAATATATTTAACTATATTGTACCCTTAACATTATAATCATAATATAATTTTATTTCAAGTTGTTATTTCAGGATGTTTGGTGAGGTTGACCCTAGGCAGGAGTTCTAAAGTAGAGTTCTCACCCTCTGGCTGCTTCTGCCGCCCAGCCAATACAATACAATACATAAGCAAATAAAAAAACAATATAAATTGACACAATGATTTTACATAAAATGACGCATAAACCCTTGTTAATAAGATTTAAAATTCCAGAAAATGCAGCAGTGCCTGCGGATATAAAATAGGCTGTCAGACCACATCTGGAACACTGTGTCCAGTTCTGGGCACTACAATAGAAGGGAGATGTTGACAGGCTGGAATGTGTCCAGAGAAGGACGACCCAAATATCAGTCCAAAAGAGAAGGGCGACTAAAATGATCAAGGGCCTGAAGAACAAGCCATATGAGGAACGGCTTAAAGAGCTGGGCATGTTTAGCCTTCAGAAGAGGGACCCATTGAAGAGAGACAACCTAGAAGGATGCCATGATTGATGGTATCAAAAGCCACTGAGGTATCCAAGACAACCAGTAGGGACAGAAAGCCAAAGTTCCCCAGAGTCCAAACAAGAGTCTGCTCCTGGTTCTGGTCTGAATTTTAAATAAGTTCTCAGAATTGGAATGCAAGAGGTCAGTACCATGGATAGCATTGAATAGCTGTGAGGCAGAGAACACAGCATTAGAAATTTGACTAGCTTGGAAACCCGGGCGCTGCCCGGGTTATTTGAGAAAGGCATTGTGTGCCAAGGTTGGTCCGTATCAGTTGTTCATTTGGCTCGCAGTGGTTTTGGGAAGTGAGTGAAGGTACTTCAAGTCCCATAATCCATAGTCCATCCTCCTCCAAATTGCACCAGGATGTAGGGGGTTTTGTGTGCCAAATTTGGTCTTGATCAGTCATTGGATGAGGGTTGTCAGCGCCGCTTGCCCCGTTTATTGCCCTAACGGACCAAGCCTCGCGCGCCATCAGATAAGAGCAGCATCTGGCGGGCTTTGAACTGGAACCGCCCTTTGAAGTGCCAGGCACCTTTTCCTGAACTTTGATATGCGGAGAGCCGGATGGTCATCCCTGAGGAAGGAGGGGCACAGCAGGGGGGCGGGACAGGGAGGGCTTTTGAAGAGACCCTCGCGCGGGTGAGTTTGATTTACTAGACCCCCTTGCCGGAGCTGACAGAAAGATAGACTCATCAACTTCTACGGCCGTGAAAGCCTTCCGACCGTAACCACCTTGAAAAGATGTCTCAAGCCGAGATGAACCCCCTCGCCGATCTACTCCCCGAGGACTCGGGCGAAGAAGAGGCCATTGAGGAGGACGGAGAAGGAGACGAGGGCGGAGCCCCGGCGGCGGCAGCTCAGGCCGCGACCGTGGAGATGGGAGCAGAGGCGCCGCAGCTCCCCATCCCCGTGCCGAAGGATGTAACCAGGCGCAAGAAGCTAGCGCGATCCGGAGGAAGGGACCCAGCCTTGGACGGAGGGTTCCCCAGTGCGGCGGAGCTGCGGCTGGAGGTGCAGGTATTCCAGCTGACCGAGGCGGTGCAGAAGCTGCAGTCTCAGATGGAGTTGCTATTGGCCAGACCCGAGGAGCTGCCGTGGGCCTTGCCAGATGCCCGACGCCGGGAGCGGCCTGCGAGCCAAGCCACGGAGCGGCCAGGCTGGCACTCGGGGAGGGTGATCTTCCGGGAAAGCAGAGACGACTTCTTCCCGCAAAGGGGAGCTTCTACCTTCAACCTGGGCCAGGCCGACCAGAGCCAGGAGACGGCAGGAAGCCGAAGGGACCTGAAGGTAAAATTCGACGGGGACCCCCGCCAGCTCTCCTACTTTGTCACCAACGTACAGAACTATATGCTAGACTATGGGGACTCGTTCCCCTCGGAAGGGGCCAAGGTGCGAGCTGTGGGGGCCAACCTGAAAGAGGCCGCGGCCGATTGGCTAGTGCAGATGACAGACACCCAAGCGCCACAGTTGAGACGGTTGGACGCCTTCCTGGACGCCCTGCAAACCCGCTTCGGGGACCCCTTAGCCGGTGAGAAGGCCAAGGCCCAGTTGAGGAAGATCTATCAAGGCCAGAGGTCCGTTTCTGAGTATGCCTTAAGTTTCAAGGCCCTAGCCGGGAAGATCCGGGGCTGGTCGGCGACCACCATACTAGAGTGCTTCAAGGCAGGCCTGAGGTCGGACATCCTTGAGTGGGCCATGCACCAGGGAAACCCCGAGACTTTAGAGGACTGGATTGTCTCGGCGGGGAGAGTGGAGTGCGACATGGAGCAGATGCCGCGGCGCTACAGAGATGGCGGGAGGACCCGAGGAGGGGGGTCGGCCCCGTCGGGGAGGCCAGGCTCAGGGCGAAAGCCGTCGCCGAGAGCCCGCTCGGGCAGCCGGGATGGCCAAAAGGGGAAGAGGGGAGCCTGCTTCTCGTGTGGACGAGAAGGCCACCGAGCAGCGGACTGCCGCAAGAAGCCCCCCTCGCCGAAGCCGGAAAAGGCGCCGGAGGCCAAGCCAACCCAACAAGCCAAGACTCCAGTTCGAGGAAAGGCGGCCGCCGCGGCGGAGACCGCCCGGGCGCCCCCGGAGCCTACGGGAGGCAGAGGAGCTGGAGCCAGAGACGGAGGAGAGTGACCCCGAATGGATGGCGGGAAACGACAACGATCTGCTGTAGACGCCCGGCGGCAGATCCAAACCCCTCCGGGCGGTGAGTCTGATCCCCTTGATTGCGACACATACAAATTTGATGTTAAAGTGTGGGGCCCAGGGCGCCCCAGCCCCTAGAGACAGTGGCCATGCTGGATAGCGGGTGCACTAGGTGCCTGATGTCCCCCCAGCTAGCGAAACAGCTGGGGATAAAACCCCAGGCCTTGATACAACAGATCCTCTTCTCCCAGCTTGATGGGTCCCCCGCTAATGGGAAGCCAGCCACCCACAAGACAGGAGAGATAAAAGTCCAGATCGGGTCCCACCATGAGGCGCTGAGATTCGTGATTTCCGCGATGGCCCACCAGCCCATCATCCTAGGCTGCGCGCCCAGAACCCACGGGTCGACTGGGAGTCGGGAGCCGTGAAGTTCCGTGACGGAGAGGCACGGGCGAGAGTAGATGACCCAAGAGAGAGTGGGGCCCCAGAGCACGAGGGAGCTGGAGTGGGGGCAGCAGAGAGCCAACCCAGCGACATCCTGCGAGAATACAGGGACTTGGAGGAAGTTTTTAGCGAGCGGGAAAGTGACCAGCTGCCCCCCCACCGGAAGTCCGACTGTGCAATTGAAATTGACAAAGGCGCCAAACTACCTAGCCCAAAGCTATACGCCCTGTCTGAGCCAGAGAGGAAGGCATTGAGAGACTTTATTGATAAAAATATGGATAGAGGATTTATTGAGAAATCCACAAGCCCGCTGGCAGCCCCAGTCCTGTTCTGCCCCAAGGCGGATGGATCCCTGCGTCTGTGTGTAGACTATCGCGGCCTCAACACCATCAGCGCTGCAAGCCCCTATCCGCTGCCCCTGATGTCGGAGATACTGGCCCAGCTGGGGGGGGGGGGCAAGGCTATTCACCAAGTTGGACATTCGAGAAGCCTTTTATAGGATAAGGGTGAAAGACGAAGACTGTTGGAAGACAGCGTTTAACTGCCATCTAGGTCAGTACCAATTCCGGGTCACCCCATTCGGACTCAAAGGGGCCCCAAAGATATTCCAACAGTTTATCAACGAAATCTTCAGGGACTTGCTTTACAAGAGAGTTCTAGTCTATCTAGACGACGTGCTGATCTACTCCACGTCGGAGGCAGAACACATCGAGCTGACCCGGGAAGTCCTCCGCCGCCTGCGGGACAACCAGCTCTTTGTCAAGCTATCCAAATGTGAGTTCCACAGGCAGGAACTGGACTATTTGGGGTACCAGATCTCCACGAAGGGCCTGGCCATGGACCCTAGTAAAGTGCGGGATGTGTTAGCGTGGGAGGCGCCCCGTACCCGGCGACAACTACAAGGCTTCCTGGGGTTCGCCAACTTCTACCGGCAGTTCATCCAGGATTTCGCGAGGATAGCGCTCCCCCTGACTGAACTGTTGAAAACTAAGGGCTTAGGGGAGACGAAGAAAGCGAGGTCCCCCAGCGCCAAGCTGAACTGGACCCCACAGTGCCAGGCCGCCTTCGACAGCCTCAAGCAGAGCTTCACCAGTCAGCCACTGCTGATGCACCCCCAGCCTGACCGGCCGTTCACAGTACAGTGCGACGCCTCCGAGGCGGCCTATGGGGCCGTGCTCCTTCAACGAGATGAAGAAGGCACCCTGCGGCCATGTGCCTACCTCTCCAAAAAGTTCACGCAGTCGGAAAAACGCTGGCACGTATGGAAAAAAAAGAGTCTTTTGCAGTTCGGGCCGCACTGAGCCATTGGAGACACTTCCTGGAGGGCACCGCCTTGCCTTTCGAAGTATGGACAGACCACAAAAACTTGCAGGCACTACAATCTCCACAAAGACTTAACGCCAAGCAGCTGAGGTGGGCGCAGTTCTTCAGCCGCTTCAACTTTGAGCTCAAATACTTGCCCGGGCCAAAGAACGTGCTGGCCGACACCCTGTCTCGGATGCCTGAGGCGGACTACTCAGCGCCTGAGGAAATGGGGACAGTATTTACGAAGCGCCAGTTGGCCCTAGTGGCCCGCACCGGGGCGGCGACAAAGGTCCCTCAGCCGGCCGTCCCCGGAACCCCGGAACTGTTGGCAGACTTGGCGGCGGCCTACGGGACAGACGCCTGGCTCACGAAGCACCGGGCGGACCTGGCCGAATCCGGAGGGATCTGCTACTACAAGGACAAGCTATACATCCCACTGAGCCTAAGAGCCCGTATCCTGGCCCAAGCCCACGACTCCACATTGTCCGGCCACTTCGGGCTCACCAAGACCCTAAAGCTGTTGGCCTGGCAGTTCTGGTGGCCAGCAATGCGAAAGGACACTAATGACTACATTTCTGAATGCGAGGTGTGTGCCAAGAACAAGCCGAAGACGGGCCGCCCGACGAGACTCCTGCAGCCGATAGCCGACCCCGCAGAGCCCTGGAGTGAAATCGCCATGGACTTTGTCATAGACCTGCCGCCCAGCGGCGGATACACCACCATTTGGACGGTGGTGGACCTTTCCTTTAAGCAGGCCCATTTCGTTCCGCTTCGCTGACTCCCTACCGTCCCGGAATTGGCCCGCCTGTTTGCACACCACGTCTTTCGGCTCCACGGATGCCCACGCCGGGTCGTGAGCGACCGGGGCCCACAATTCACATCCAGGTTCTGGAAGGCGTTCCTGGCGGGCCTGGGCTCGCAGCGGGCCCTGAGCACTGCTTTTCACCCGGAGACGGATGGCGTGACGGAGCGCGTCCAACGGACCCTGCAACAGTACCTCCGGTGCTTCTCCACCTACCAGCAGGACAGCAGTTTGATTTACTAGACCCCCCTTGCCGGAGCTGACAGGGTCGCAGTGGTCTCGGGAAGTGAGTGGAGGTACTTCAAGCCCCATCATCCATGCTCGGCCCTTCTCCAAACTGCACCAGGACATAGAGTGGGTCACGGGGGCTCTGCGTGCCAAGTTTGATATTTATCGGTCTTTGTTGGGGGCCACAGTGGTCTCTGGGAAGCAAAGCACTTGGAAGTACTACAAATCCCATAATCCGTGGTCCATCTTTCCCAAACTGCACCAGGACGTAAAGGGCATCATGGGGGTTATGTGCACCAAGTTTGTTCCAGGTCCGTCACCTGTGCTGGTCAGAGTAAGTGAGTGAAGGTACAGCAAGTCCCATCCTCCATGGTCCACCCTCCTTCAAACTGCACCAGGATGTAGAGTGGGTCTTGGGGGGGGGGGGGGGATCTGTGTGCCAACTGTAGTCTTGTTCTGTCATTGTTGGGGGCCTAGTCTCAAAAATCAAGTTGGGGAAGCCTTACTGTCAATTCAGGCTGAGGCCTAGTCTCGAAAATCAAGTGGAGGAAGCCTTACTGTCAATTCAGGCTGAGGCCTAGTCTCGAAAATCAAGTGAAGGAAGCCTTACTGTCAATTCAGGCTGAGGCCTAGTCTCGAAAATCAAGTGGAGGAAGCCTTACTGTCAATTCAGGCTGAGGCCTAGTCTCGAAAATCAAGTGGAGGAAGCCTTAATGTCAATTCAGGCTGAGGCCTAGTTTGTAAAATCAGGTAAAGAAAGCATTTTTGTAAAGAACTCTGTCTGGTACCTTTAAGATTTGGGATGTTGGAATGCTGGCCTATCCATGGTCCATCCTCCCTCAAACTGCACCAAGACGTAAAGTGGGTTTTGTGGGTTCTGTGTGCCAAGTTTGGTTTTGTTGTCTCATTGTTGGGGGCTGCAAAGTGTTTTGGACTTAAACTCCCAACATGCCTGAAAACATGTTAGAATGTAGAGGCTGGGCGACACCCCGGCAGTTTAGAGTTTCGGAATGTTGGGTAGCTGACCAATCAGACTGTTATGCTGATCCTGCATTGGGAGCCAATCGAAATGCTGGCACATAATCCTCCGCAAACACTGACTTTTATTATATCTATAGATACATAGATAGATAGATAGATAGATAGATAGATAGATAGATGGATAGATAGATGAAAAATGAGATCGGAGCTTTCCAACGTGCTGAAAAGTCCCGTATTGATGTGGAGGAACTGTCAGAAAATTAAATTCTGTATAGATTTATGGCCCTTTTGCATTCCTGCTAAGTTGGAGCACTCTGGATCTGAGTGTATAGAAAACTAATTAGTGCTAATACTAATAATAAAATACTGCAAGGATTTGCAGGAAAGAAGTATTAAGAAATAGTGTAGATCAGGCATGGGCAAACTTGGACCCTCCAGGTGTTTTGGACTCCAACTCCCACAATCCCTCAAGACAGGGCCTGAAGCTGCTAGGAATTGTGGGAGTTGAAGTCCAAAACACATGGAGGATCCAAGTTTGCCCATGCCTGCTCTAGGGGATATTCATTGAGAAACTGTATAGAAAGATGTCCCACAAAAAAATTGCGGTTTGATGAACTTTCCCCATGTTTTAACGATGGAACTAATTAGGAAATGACATTTATTACCCAGGAACAAAAAACGTGTTGTGCGTAATGGGATCACTCCCAATAGTTTGCTGGGGGGGAAATATGATTCGCCCCTTCCCCAAAATAAATAAGAGACCCCCCATGTTTAGTGGATGAAGTCTCAGAGAGGCAGACAGAGGAGCACATGGGTTGGTCTGCTTTCCTCTCGGTTTGCGGTGTGCACGCACTCTCTCTCTCTCTCTCTAATGAGAAATGCGTGGGAGAGAGTCTACAGCAAGCGCATGGGAAGAAGAAGATGATGATGAAGAGAGCGCCAGCTTCCTTTCTTCTTTCCAGGGTCTTTGCAAAGACACAAAAAGCCCCTGGTGCCTTCTAGGAACCTGAGCACAAAGGGAAGCCACCGTCAGCCGCAGCTGTCTTTGCATGCAGAGGGTCTGAGCCAGGCCTCTTTGCCTTTTGCAGCCAGCAGAACTGTATCCCAGAGAGGCATCTGCAATGTAGGACAAAGGCAGCTTGGCATCACTTGAACTGCCCAATGGGATGGAAGCCCGGGAGTTGTAGTTTGGCAAGGCCTTGGGCCTTCCCTGCCCAAGAGGGCCTCACTACGATTCCCAGGATGCCATAGCAGTTTAAAAAAGGAGGAAGAGAAATAGAGAGAGGAATCGAAGAGAGGAGAAGGAGGAGGCAAAGAGGGAAATAGGAGGAGAAAGGGAAGGAGGGGAAGAGAGAGAGAGAGAGGAAGAAAAAAGAAGTGGAGGAGAATAAGAAAAGGGAAGAAAGGCACAGGAGGAGGAGTGAGAAAGAGGAAGGAAAGAGAAAAAGGAGGGAAAGAGGAAGAAAAGAAGGAGAGAAGAGTAGGAGACAGAGAAAGAAAGGAAGGCAGAGGAGGGGAGAGAGAGAATGGGAGGAGGGGGGATGAAGGAGAAGAGGAAGAGGAAGAGAAGAAAGAGCAAGACAGGAAGGAAAGTAAAAACATGAGAAGTAGAAGAGGAGGATGAGAAAGAGAGAGAAAGGAAGGAAGGAGAAGGAAGAAAAAGAGAAGGAAAGGAAAGAAGGAAGGCAGAGAGAAAAGAGGACAAAGAGAAAGGAAGGGAAAGAGAGTGAAGGAGAAGTAGAGCAAAAGAAAGAGAGAGGGGCAGTATGGAAGGAAATGAAAGAGAAGGACAATAGGGTGGGAATGAGGTAGGAAGACAGAGGAGGTGAAGAAGAAGGGAGGGAGACAGAGAGAGGGAGGGAGAAAGGAAGGAAGAAGAGGAGAAAGAGAGGGAGAGAAGGGGATAGAGGGGGAGAAGGAAGAGAAGGAGAGAAAAAGGATGAGCAAGAGAAAGGAAGAAAAAGGGAGGAGGGGATGAAGGAGCAGTAGAAGAGGAAGAGAGGGATGAAAAGGAAGGAAGGAAGGAAAATAAGAGGGTATTGTTAGGGTTGCAAGTTTAGTTTCCTTTTTAAAGCAAGCTGGACCAAATCCAGAAATATCTCATATCTATACAGTTGGATCTTGAGAATGGACGCTTCTGATAGATATAAATGCATATCGGATGCATCCGCACTATGGAATGAATTCGGTTTAGTTGATGGCTCAACCTGATGGAACCTCAGGAGTCATAGTTTCCTAAGGTGGTGAGCCTCCTCTGCCTGAGGGTATAAACTAGAGCTCCCAGGAACCCATAGAAGTGAGCCAGAGCAGTCAAGTAGTATCAAAGTGCATCAATTCTACAGTGTAGATGCTCCTTAAGTACCGTGTTTCCCCGAAAGTAAGACAGCGTCTTACTTTCTTTTTACCCCCAAAAGCCCCACTACGTCCTACTTTCGGGGTACGTCTTATATAAAGTAAGACGTACCCCGCCGCCACGCCTCTTGCTCCTTCTTTCCCCCTCCCTTCCTTCGTCCATTCGAGTGAACGGAGGAAGGGAGGGGGAAAGGAAAAGGAGCAAGAGGCGGGGCGAAGCGGCGTCGCGTCACTCTGACGCGGCGCCTTTGTGCTCTCTTTCTTTCTTTCCCCTCCTTCCTTCGTCCATTCGAGTGAACGGAGGAAGAGAGGGGAAAGGAGAAGGAGCAAGAGGCGGGGGCGGCTGTCGCGTCTTTCGGGCACGGCTTACTTTGGTACGTCTTATATAAAGTAAGACATTGACGCCTCTGCTCCTTCTTTCCCCTCCCTTCCTTCGTCCATTCGAGTGAACGGAGAAAGGGAGGGGAAAAGGAAAAGGAGCAAGAGGCGGGGCGAGCGGCGTCGCGTCACTTTGACGCGGCGCCCTTAGCGCCGCCTCTTGCTCCTTCTTTCCCCTCCTTCGTCCATTCAGTGACGGAGGAAGGGAGGGGGAAAGGAAAAGGAGCAAGAGGCAGGGCGAAGCGGCGTCGCGTCACTCTGACGCGGCGCCCCTTCGCGCCGCCTCTTGCTCCTTCTTTCCCCCTCCCTTCCTTCGTCCATTCGAGTGGGAAAGGAGAAGGAGCAAGAGGCGGGGCGAAGCGGCGTCGCGTCTTTCTGGGTACGGCTTACTTTCGGGGTACGGCTTATATTAGCCGACCCCCCTGAAAACCCCAATACGTCTTACTATCGGGGGTTTCATACTATTGGGGAAACACGGTAGTTGATTGAGAATTCTCTTCCAGCTTTTCTGGATTGTTTCTGACTGTATCTAACTATATCTATTGTATCTATTTATCAATCTATTCTGATGGAGGCTTTCTACATTCTGGATATGGGGCTATCCAAAAAACAAAAACCCAAATCCTCCCCTGTTTTCCCGAATCGAATAAAGAGCTGTTGTAAGAGGACCCCCATCCTTTGCCACTTGCATGACCTAAATCTGAACCATATAAGGCCATGTTTCAATAAGGCATTCCACTATGAACCTTAAAATAGACATATAAAGTAAGGACTGGGAGGGAAAAAACTCCACCGAGTTGACAGCTTCAGGGATATATATATGAAAACCTCTCTGTTTTAAAAACACATTTCTAATGGAATGAAATGCTTTCACAG
Organism: Anolis apletophallus; assembly: GCA_030556195.1. Taxonomy (NCBI): domain Eukaryota; kingdom Metazoa; phylum Chordata; class Lepidosauria; order Squamata; family Anolidae; genus Anolis; species Anolis apletophallus. The sequence continues at coordinate 108,249,598 of JARBWK010000011.1, forward strand.
TCATTATAAATGTCCTCTCCTCCGCCTTAAGGAGAAACTCAGAGTCTGAGCTTAGTCAAATAAACACATAGGAAGTCCTCTTTTACTTCTTATTGTTTAAAAGATCAGGGCAAAAAACATTAATGAGAGACTCGGGACCTTTTGGCAGATAAATGGCTCACAAAAGCCATAAATCATGTGTCCTTTGGTTACTTTAAAGGCCTGTTTATTCAGGTCCTTCTTTGCAGCTGTTCATAGTCAATGTCAACACCGAGCCCATCGACATTGCAGAATTAATCCAGTTTGGTGCCACTTTGTGCTATGGAACAACGGGAGTTGCCCTTTGCAATCTTGGATGGAAAAGGGTCAAGGCTTTGCAGAACTACAGCTCCATAGCATTGGCCCATGGAAGTTAAAGTGATCTCAATGCACATTAAATCCAGAATGTAGGTGCAGCTGAATTGTTTGTCAACCATCGTCCCAAAATTGCTCTTAATCATGTCCATAGAGTTGCACTGTTGTTTAGTCGTTCAGTCGCATCCAACTCTTGGACCTCCTGGACCAGCCCAGGCCAGAGCTCCCTGTCGGCCATGGCCACCCCCAGCTCCTTCAAGGTCAAGCCAGTCACTTCAAGGATAACAAAATGAAGTCAATTATATGACTACAGAGGCCAGAATTGTGTATGCCAGAAAGTGGAAGACCCAAGAAATTCCAACGGAAGAAGAGTGCAAACTAAAGATATTGGACATAATGAATAATATGGATAAATTAACTTATTATTTGAAAACATACCAAGGCAAAACCAAAAGCCCTATGAATTGAACTTTATTAAATAACTTTTTGAATGTAAAAGGAAAAGATGCATACACCAGAAGACGGAGAGAATAACTACAATGAATAATTAAGAGTTTAACAACCTCGATAGGAAATGTTTTTTCTTATTATTTTTATTTTTATCTTTTAAAATTCCCTTTTTCTTTCCACCATTGCATTTTTTGTAATTTCTTTTAAAATATTTTTTTTCTTTTTCCCTTTATGTCTCTCCCCCCCCCCGCCCCAGTTTCCCAAATTTTGCTTCCCTCCCTTTTCCTTTTCTTGTCCTTCCCTTTAGTGATAGGGATCCCCATTTATCTTTTTCCCCCTCCATTGATAGTACTCCTTTCTACCCCCCAAATATTCAACCCTCCCCTTTCCTCCTTGCCCCCAAATACCATACTCTCAGATCCCCTTTTGCTTTCTTATCAAAAATAAATAATTCTTTTTAAAGGATACCATCCTTCCATCTTGCCCTTGGTCGGCCCCTCTTCCTTTTTCCCTCCCTTTTCCCCAGCATCGTCTTCTCTAAGCTTTCCTATCTTCTCATGATGTAGCCAAAGGACTTCATCTTTGCCTCTGATCCTTCCCTCCAATGAGCAGTTGGGCTTTATTTCCTGAAGTATGGACTGGTTGGATCTTCTTACGGTCCATGGCCCTCTCAGAACTTTCCTCCAACACCACAGTTCAAAAGCATCTCTCTTCCTTCACTCAGCCTTCCTTATGGTCCAGCTCTCACATCTGTAGGTTACTATGGGGAATACCACTGCTTTAACAATGTGGATCTTTGTTGCCAGTGTGATGTCTCCACTCTTCACTATTTGATCGAGATTGGTCCTTGCTCTCCTCCCAAAAAGGAAGCGTCTTCTGATTTCCTGGTCCCAGTCTGCGTCTGCAGTCATCTTTGTGCCTAGAAATACAAACCCTGTCACTGCCTTCACGTTTTCTCCCTCCATTTGCTAGTTATCAATCAGTCTGGTTGCCATCATCTTGGTTTTTTGGATGTAGCACTGCAACCCAGCTTTTGGGCTTTCTTCTTTCACCTTGGTTAGAAGGCTCCTTGGCTCCTCCTCACTTTCAGCCATCAAAGTGGGATCATCTGCATATCTAAGGTTGTTCATGTTTCTTCCAGCAATTTTAACTCCAGCCTTGGATTTGCATAGAGTGGCATAGAATGTGTATTCCAGGAGATGGGTTCGAATCCTGCTCAGCCATGAAAACCAATGGCTTTGGGAAAGAAGTCACACACTCTCTGCCTCAGTGAGGAGGCAATACTAACGTCTATCTTTAAACTCTTGCCAAAAAACCCTGAACATGAATGGCATTTCCTGCAGAATTTGAAATTAACCAGAACATCTTCAATGCCAAGGTCTTGCCATTTATTTGTAAAGCCAGATAAACTGCTGGCCATTTATTTTTAATTTATTCTGCCTACTTCATAATGCAGAATTTGAAATAATTTGCTTGGCAATCTGTTTATTTATAGCTATTAATGGGGTGAATATTTGATTGTTGTTTATTTACATTGGATTTTGTATTTTAAGTTATTTTATTTTCTGATTTTCTGTTGTGTTCTTGTGTTATATTGTGTTTACTGTATTGATGGGTGTGGCCTCATGTAAGCCGCCCCGAGTCCCCTTGGGGAGATGGTGGCAGGGTATAAATAAAGTTGTTATTATTATTGTTATTATTATTGATATTTCTTCCTGCATGCTTGCTTTTCTGCACTTTTCATTGAAAGACATACACACACATATAGAATTATAAAATTGGAAGAGACCGCTGGGCCATCCAGTCCAACCCCCTGCCAAAAAGCAGGAAAATCGCTTTCAAATTGTTTATTTCTCTCTCTCTCTCTCTCTCTCTCTCACACACACACACACACACACACACACACACACACTACAATATTGTTGTCTGCATGTTAAGAATGGAAGAAGCAAAATACTAGCCACATTTATTTATTTATTGTGTCAGAAGTGAAATGAGGGTACAGTTATAATGTATTCAAAAAGGAACAGAAGCAAAGTTTAAAAACTGGGCACTGTGCTAAATGTCCTTTGACCAGAAGCTAGCCACTTGGAGTGCCTCTGGTGTTGCTGTGAGAAGGTCCTCCATGGTGCATGTGGAAGGGCTCAGGCTGCATTGTAGGAAGTGGCCCGTGGTTTGCTCTCCTTCACACTTGCATGTCGTGGACTCCACTTTGTGGCTCCATTTCTTAAGATTGGCTCTGCATCTTGTGGTGCCTGTTCAGCGCCTTCCAAATCACCCAGCCTTCTGTGTGCCCAGGAGGGAGTTTCTCATCCGGTCTCAGCCACTGAATGAGGTTCCAGGTCCACTGATTGAGGTTCCTGCCACTTTTGGACTCTTGCTTGCTGAGGTGTTCCTGCAAGTATCTCTGTAGATCTTAGGAAGCTGTTTCTTGATTTAAGACGTTGCCATGCTGGATGATATTTAGTTACTGAAAAGGACATTCAAGTGCCACCTCGGAGTTGGTTGAGGTAGGCAGGATTTCCCTGGGTACTGGTTGTGGGGGGTCGGGAGCAGGTCAGGGTTTTGCCCTCCCTTCTGCTCGAGATCCCCGTGTACAACTGGTGGGCCACTGTGTGATACAGAATGCTGGACTAGATGGGCTGAGGTCCGATTCAGCATGGCTCTTCTTATGTTCTATGTTCTTATATCCAACCAGAGGATGGGCCGGAGATGCCACTGCCTTGGTCCTTTCATTATTGGCTGCTACTACCTGGTGGAAGTCAGATGGTTTAAAACAATATAATTTCTCCAGCAGTGCAAGGTGTAGACATCCTGCGATAGTGCGGCATGTCTCATTAAGAGCCACATCCACTATTTTAACTTGGTGAGATGTATTCCACACTGAGCATGCATACTCAGCAGCAAAATAGCAGCGTGCAAGTGCAGATGTCTTCACTATATCTGGTTGCGATCCACACGTTGTGCCAGACAGCTTTTGTATGATATTATTTCTAGCACCCATTTTTGCTTGTTAGTCAAGCAATGCTTCTTGTACTAACCATATATAAATATGCTATAATATTGGCATCTGAGTGTTATTGTAAGAATGAAAGTTGCAAAATACCCTCTCTCTCTCTCTCTCTCTCTCTCTCTCTCTCTCACACACACACACACACATGCACATATATGTTACAATATTGTCATCTGCATGTTGAAGTAAGAATAGAAGTTGTAAAATACTCATGTACACACACAAATACATGCACATATATACTACAATATTGTCATCTGCATGTTGAAATAAGAATGGAAGTTGCAAAATACTCATACACACAAATACATGCACATATATGCTACAATATTGTCATCTGCATGTCGAAGTAAGAATAGAAATTGCAAAATACTCATACACACATGCATATATATGTCACAATATTGCCATCTGCATGTTAATTTGGGAACACAAGATGCAAAGAACTGACCCCAAAGATGTATTGCTTCTTTCATTGTTGCAAAGAACTGACCCCCTACAAATAGTAGGCTGAAAGGACAGCAAATGCAGTGTGATGATCCAGCATTTGTTTTGCATGGGGATAACTATTTTTATCCTGCCTTGAATACTTTGTCAACGCTTCACGCTGCTGCCCCTTCTCAGCACCTACAATGTAGGCCAACCTCTTGATGAACAGCTACAACTTGCATGGCATTTATCATGTTGCCGCATGAGACTTCGAAAAAGGAGTGCCAGGAATCGTGGATTAGTATTTCAAGGAGTAGAGAGAAGAGCAAGTGGAATCATAGAAGAGTTGGAAGGGAAGCCCAAAGGCCATCCAATCCAACCCCATTCTGCCAGATAGGAAGACACCATCAAAGCTTTCCTGACTGATGGCCACCCAGCCTCTGTTTATAGACCTCCAGAGAAGTCAACTCCAAAGGACGTCCAGACAGAAGCATATTCCACTAGACTGTGGTAAGTTTTTCGGGCTGTATGGCCATGATCCAGAACCATTCTCTTCTGATGTTTCACCTGCATCTATGGCAGGCATCCTTAGAGGCTGTGAGGTCCTCTGAGGATGCCTGCCATAGATGCAGGTGAAACGACAGGGGAGAATGCTTCTGGATCATGGCCATACAGCCTGAAAAACTTACAGCAACCCAGTAATTCTGGCCATGAAAGTCTTCGACAATACATATTCCACTAGAGCAGGCCTGTCCAACAGGCGGCCTGTGGGTCGCACACGGCCCGCCAGCCCCTTGGACGTGGCCCGCCTACCCTCCTGAAAGAATTTTTTTAAAATTTTTTTTGAAAAAAACATTTGGGAAAATTTTTTGGGGGGTGGGGCAGCTCGGGGGGCGGGGCTGCTCATGGGGGGGCGCTCACGCAGGGGGCTCGTGGGCGGGGCACTCACGGGCATGCGTGGCAGGGTGGGAGTGGCGAGGTGCCCTTCGCCATGTCGCTAGCTGCTGCAGCGGCCGCACCGGGAGCTTACCTTCCTCTAAGGAGAAAGCTTACCTTCCTCCCCGCCCCCAAGGAGGCCGAAGCACGACACTACGCCCCTCCCCAGGAGGCCGCAGGAGGAGGCTGTGGCTCCATGTTTAGAAAACAGGAAGCAGCACACAACCGCCAAGGCGCAGCCAGGAATAGGTGGGATGGGCCGACATGACTACAGCTCCCAGCAGCCCCCGCTCTGCCGAAGCCCCTCCTGCCCTGCGTTCCAAGCTCGCCTTCCCGTCCCGTGCCCAATCAGGCCCAAGGGCCACTGAGGCTCCTCCCCCTCCCCCGTACCTATTGGCTGGCTAGGGCGGAGGCGCCAGGAGCCCGCTTTCTTTCCTGCCAATCACTGTGACAGACAGCTTGTCGAGGCCAACAAAATACACCCCACAAATACCTGACAACTTCCCCAACACAAAACCCAGGACTGCACTCACTACTCACCACCACACACACCTCCAAATACACACACGTCCCAGGCACAATACTCCAGCAATTCCTACCCACACAACACAACACAACTTCATATCACAACCCATCTCCCCAACCTTACGGGACCCTGCACACAACACCTACCACCACCACAAACAAAAACCAACTCCACCTATACTCCAACCACAACACAACACAACACTGCACTGAAACTCTACAAACACACACAAATACTCAAAACACCCCACCCACACAAGCATTCCACAACATACTACCACCCACAATGCCACCACACACCCACTAACTCATCAAAAAAGTAATACCTACACACAACACAATACGCACATAACACAACCTTGCGTCTACTGCTCAACCCATTTGTATGCCATTCCTTCCTTCAACACCACACACTGACAACTCCACAGGACTTCAACATCCCACCCACCAGAACAACCCACAACGACACAGCCATGACCCCACCAAGACCATAACTAACATCAATTCCAACCCTTACATACTCAGACTTTCTCACATCTCCTAAATAGGGCACAGCAACGCGTGCCGGATACAGCTAGTAATTGTATATTTCATTACATGCAATATTGCTAATGATATTGCGATATGATGTTATAGTGCAATGTGATGTGTAATACTGATATTGTGCTGTTTTATAGTGCAACGTGATGTGCAATACTGATATTGTGCTGTGGCAGTAATGTAGCATGTTGAGAAGGGCGGCATATAAATATAGTGAAATAAATAAATAAATTCAATGACGTAAATTCACCAATGCCATTGGTTTGTGGGTTTTCTTGCACTCTTTTCAATCTTAGTTCTGGACAATGGAGCAAAAGAGGGAAGTGGATGTGCCAGCTTGAAGATATCCATGTGTTCAAAATGAGATGTGTGTGTGTGTGTGTGTGTGTGTGTGTGTACCCTTCCAGCTCAAGGCTGGATGGGAACCATCTGACAGAAGAGGTCGGGTGCAATCAGATAAAACCTTTAAAGGGAATGGGGTGGGGAGGGGGGGAGAGATTAATTGCCCTCTACATCTTTGGCAGGTTCACTTGCAAGAGCGTCTTCTTGCATAATGCTCTCCAAGCGGAGCAGGAACATTGGGTACCAAGACATTTCTGAATGTGCATCTGAGCCTGAAAAAGGGAACAAACAAACGAGCCAATGCAGAAAAATAGGCAGTGGATGGATGAGGCTAGAAGGCTTCATAGGTAGAGACCCCCCAAATCCCAGCAGGTAGAAGGTATAGTCACACCGGGCATGAGCAAACTTCAGCGCTCCAGGTGTTTTGGACTCCAACTCCCATAATTCCTAACAGCCGGTAGGCTGTTAGGAATTGTGGGAGTTGAAGTCCAAAACACCTGGAGGGCTCAGGTTTGATTTATACAATAGATTAATTAATTATTATTATTATTTATTTGATGCAGTTTGGGCTAGATGTCCTTTGGGGGTCTCTTCCAGTCCTCTAATGTTATAGAGTCCCAATAGGACACTTGCATTAGACTCTGAAGTGCCACCATCTATAGCAGGGCTGTCCAACTTCTACCGGGTCCAGGGCCAGAATAGAGGTCACTGATGACCTCGGGGCCGCTCGGCCCCGCCCCCCGGCCCCCCCCCAGCCCAGGCCCCGCCCCAGGCCCCACCCCCAGCCCAGGCCCTGCCCTCTCCTAAAGCTGTCATTCTCCCGGGCAGCGCATCACAGGCCTGGCGTGACGCGCTGCCCTTGGCGCCACCTACTCCTCCTTTTCGGCGGCCCCCCGCCCTTCCTAGGGTGGGAGCCGCCGAAAAGGGCAGAAGGCAGCACCAAGGGCAGCGCGTCACAGGCCTGGCGTGACGCGCTGCCCTTGGCGCCGCCTACTACCCTCCTTTCGGCGCGGAGAGAGGGACAGAGGGGGCGGTGCAGGGAGGAGGAGCTAGCTCTCTTCCTCCTCCCTGCCCCGCCTCCCCCCCCCCGGCCGCCATTTTTTAAAAAAAAAAATTTAGAATTTTTTAAAAAATTTAAAAATGGCGGCTGGGGGCATAGCTGGGGCCGTGCCCAACAGGCTGGGGGGCCGGATCCGGCCCCAGGGCCGCCAGTTGGACAGCCCTGATCTATAGGAGCCGATGGCTGGAAGCATATGGCAGCGGAGCTCAATAAAGGGTATATCTAATATGCTGGTGTATTAATCTCTTTTTAATTAAGCAAAGTGGGCATTGTCTTCCCAGCGTGGAATTTGAATTAGCTGAAGCACGTATTGTGGGTCATTTGCACCATTTGCAGAGATTGCACCCTTTTCTCTCTGGATTGGTTTTGGGAGAAGAATGAGAACCGGTTGAGACAAATGGCTCAGGGTTCCAAAGAATGTAGTTTTCCATTGAAATAAATAGCACATCATCATCATCATCTGTCCTAACGCAATGCTGTGCCATTATGGGAGTTGTAGTTTCACAAGGTCTTTGGTGCCCTCTCTGCCCAAAGGGCCAAACTACAACTCCCAGGATGTAGTAGCAGTGAGCCAGGCCAGTTAAAGAAGGAGAAAAATGGAGAGAGAAATGCAAGAGAGGAGAAAGTGAAAAGGAAAAGAGGAGGAGAGAAGAAGAAAAAGAAGGGCAGGCAGAGGAAGAGGAGAGAAGAAAAAAGAGGGAGGGAGGATAGGAAGAGAATGAAAAAAGGAAGGTGGACGAGAAGGAAAAAAGAGGGAGGAAGGAAGGAAGGGGAGGAGAAGGAAAAGAGAAAGAAAAGAAGGAAGGCAGAGGAGAAGAGAAAAGAGGAAGGAAGGAGAAGAGAGGAGAGTAAGAGAAGGAAAAGAGAAAGAGAAAGAAAATAAGGAAGGCAGAGGAGAGAAGGAAGGAGGGGGAGATGGAAGGGAGGGGAAGAGGAGAAAGAAAAGAAGAAAGGCAGGAGAGAAGGAAAAAGAGAAGAATGAAAGAAGGCAGAGGAGAAAGAAGGAAGGAAGGAGAAAAGAGGAGAAAGAGAAGGAAGAGAAAAAGAAAGAAAAGAAGGAAGGCAGAGGAGAGAAGTAGGGAGGGAGAGATGCAGCAGAAGAGTAGAAAGAAAAGAGAAAGAAAAGAAAGAAGGCAGGAGAGAAGGAAAAAGAGAAGAATGAAGGAAGGGGAAGAGAGGAGGAGAAGGAAAAGAGAAAGAAAAGAAGCAAGGCAGAGGAGAAGGAAGGAAGGAGAATAGAGGAAGAGAAAGAAGAAAGAGAAAGAAAAGAAAGAAGGCAGAGGAGAGAAGGAGGGAGTGATAGATGGAGGGGAGGGGAAGAGGAGAAAGAAAAGAGAAAGAAAAGAAGGCAGGAAGGAGAGAAGGAAAAAGGCGAATGAAGAAAGGGGAGGAGAGGAGGGGAAGGAAAAGAGAAAGAAAAGAAGGAAGGCAGAGGAGAAGGAAAATGAGGAAGGGAGGGAGATGAGGAGAAGGAAGAGAGAAAAAGAAAGAAAAGAAGGAAGGCAGGGGAGAAAGAAAAAGAGAGGAAGGCAGGGGAAGAGATGAAAGGAAGAGGAGGAAGAGAGAAAGAAGAAGGAAGGACGGAAGGAAAGAAGGAAGGGAGGGAGGAGAAGAGAAAAGAGGAGAGGAGGCAAAGGAAGAGAGAAAGAAAAGAAGGAAGGCAGATGAGAAGGAAAAAGATCGAGGAAGGAAGAAGGAAGCAACAACAACAACAATAATAATAATCATAGAAGAAGAAGAAGGTGGCCTTGGGAAACGACAGCCCCAAGGATTCCATAGCACTGCGCCAGGGCAATCAAAGTGAGGCTAAAGTGCATTCAGTCTCCAGTGTAAATGCCCCCCAGGATTTGCCAATGAGATGGAGTAAACGAGTGAATGGACCAGGATAGAAAGTTGTCTATCTTTCTCCCTCGCCTTCTTCGTTCTTTCCTTGGTGCCATTACCGCCTCGTGCCGTTAGGTGTTGCTCTGCACTGTGCCAAGGCGCTCCGCCACAAAGAGAAGGTCGGGAAGGAGAAAGAGAGGAGGAAGGAAAGAAAAGAGGATGTTCTAGGTCACTCTGCTGCCAGGCCACGTTGTGCCGAGCCAGCTCCAAACCACCATGGATGGCTTGAGGTGCAAAGGACAGGTGAGGCGGCGTTCCCCAGCAACCCAGGCCCTACCTGTGCTCCACCTTGGCAACGCTGGAGAGAGAGCTTTGCCCAGGGAGAGAAGTGCAGGAGATGGAAAGGTTGCCATGGGCAACCTCTGCTCTCCAAGATTGCAAGAGCTAATTGCACCTCTCCGTCAAAGCAGCCGGGGAGTGCCTGGTTATTGACAAAGGGCAGGTGTATGGGCGCCAGGTTGGAGCCCCAAAGCCCCAAGGTGTAGCAGCTGGCAATGCTTTGTTCTTTAGCAAGGCAGAAAGAGGATGCATCTGCACTACAAGATGAATATCGGGGCTCAGTGCTATGGAACTGTAGTTTGGTGAGGCACAGATCTTGCAAAACTACAGCTCTCGGGATTCCATAGTATTGAGCCATGGCAGTTAAAGTGGCTTCCAACTGCATTAGAGTTTTGATAGAATTCCTGCCCCTGTGTGTGGCAACCTTCCACCACTGAATGTGACCCTGTCAAATGCTTGCCTGGATTCATAGGGCATCTACACCATGGAATTAATGCAGTTTGATACTGCTTTAATGGCTCAATGGCATGTAATCATAGGAAGTGTTATTTTACCAAGTGACCGGGCTGTGGCACAGCTAGTTAGGAGCCAGCTGCATTAAATCACTACTGACCGAGAGGTCATAAGTTTGAAACCAGCCTGGGTCGGAGTGAGCTCCCAGCCATTAATAGTCTAGTTTTCTGTTGACCTTTGCAGCCCGAAAGACAGTTGCATCTGTCAAGTAGGAAATTTAGGTACCGCTTTATGCAAGGAGGCTAATTTAACTAATTTACGATGCCATAAAACTTTCCAGCAGAGTGCAGAAGAATGAGGACCCCATCAAAGGACTCAGTGTCACAAGTGGACGGTGAAATGGCAGCTCCCCCTGTGGCTGGAATCGAGCACACCGTCATGAAGCCGGAAAAGCTGGAATGTTAAATTCCCTGTGTCTGTCTATATATGTATGTCAACAACAGCCTGTGTTGGATGGGGTTACAACCCCCCTGAAGACGCAGGTTCGCAGATTGGGTGTGATCCTGGACTCATCGCTGAGCCTGGAACCTCAGGTCTCGGCGGAGACCAGGGAGCATTTGCACAGTTAAAATTTGTGCATCAGCTGTACCCATACCTTGGGTACAGAGCCTGGCCAAGTCTGACTTGGCCAGGCTCTGGTTACATACCATATAGACTACTGCAATGCGTTCTACATGGGGTTGCCTTTGAAGACTGTCCAGAAGCTTCAAATGGTCCAACGAATGGCAACCAGATTGCTAACAGGAGCAGTGGTCAGGGAGCGTACAACTCCTCTGTTGCACCAGCTCCATTGGCTGTCGGTTTGCTACCGGCCACAATTCAAAGCCCTAAATGGTTCTGGCCCATCTAGGACCTTAAGATCATCTGGGGAGGTCCTGCTCTCATTACCGCCTTCGTTACAAGTACATTTGGCAGAGACAAGAGACAGAGCATTCTCAGTGGTGGCCCCTCTGCTATGGAACACCCTCCCTATAGATATTAGATCGGCCACCTCCCTTTTAGCATTCCGGAAAAAAGTCAAGATGTGGCTTTTTGAACAAGTGTTTTCAAATACAGAGTAACTGACATAGGAAAATGGAATGACGACAATGAGACCGTACAACGTTTTTAACAAGGAGACATTATGCATTTATATTTATTGATTTGTTTAGTTTTTATTATATGTTATGTTTTAACAATTATATTTATGATATTGTAAACATTGAATTTTACACTGTTAACCACCATGAGTTGCCTACGGGCTGAAAAAGGCGGTATACAAATACAGTAAATAAATAAATAATAAATAAACAAATGGCATTGAATGTTTGCCATGTATATGTGCATTGTAATCTGCCCTGAGTCCCTTGCAGGGTGAGAAGGGCGGAATATAAATACTGTAAATTAGTATATAAGTGTGGTGCCACCTCACCAAACTACAACTCCCAGGATCATTTTGTATTGAGCCATTCAAATGATTTCAAACCACATTCATTCTATAGTGTACATGTAAAAAATCATTGTAGGCATTCTATATCAGACATAAGCTCCTATATTTTGGAGACTCCCAAGAGCGGCCCTTGTTTTCTATATCATACGCTTGGACCCTGTTTTCCAGGGGTGCAAATGCCACCCTTTCCTTATTTTTGGCTTAGCTATAGACATTTGGCTACGGCTATTAGAACAAGTGGAGCTTTCGACACTCCCCCTTTCCCTGGATTACCTGCCAAGCTCGGCTCACACGTTCCCCATTAATAAGTAATGACAACAAACAAAACTTTATAAACCATAGTTTAGAGACGCAGCACCTCTGAATTATGCATGGCAGATGAAATCAGACTAATGGAGAACGTTTTCAACTTCGGCGCGAGGGATATTTGGGATCGCTTGCATTTTATTATGTGTTGCAGGCTGGATTCCAAGCTTCCACAAGGGATGTCTTCGCTGCGGCATCATCGGGTTGGAAGGGAGCCCAAAGCTCAACAAGAACCCACCGTGAAGGCATTGTTGAGAGGTGGCCGCGAGGCTGCTGTTTACAAATCTCTGACAAAAGATGGCCCACTAGTCCTGTTTAAAGCCCATAAAAAGCACGTCGATGGTCCACAAGAACCGGTAAAGGAAAGCCATGCCAAGCTCAAGAGTGAAGTCCATGCTTCAAAGAGAGGATGCAGTCCTGAGCAGAATCCAAAGCCAAAAGTTGAGTCATCCAGAAGTAGGGACTGAAATCAGAAAGCTAGAGATGTCAGTGGAACAAAGGTTTGGAAACTGCCCTTGGCTGACCTACATTAAACCCAGCAGTAAATGGATGCAATTGACCTCACAATCCTAGCATCCCATATTTAAAGTGGAATAGGCTCTTGCCTGACATTTTGCTCCTGGTGCTTTATCTCACTTGAAAAGCTGAAGGTCTAATGCTACCTCCTATGCTACCTCCCATTTTCAGCGATGGACAAGGTTCTGCCTCACCTGGACCGTCACCATAGGTTGGCTTCAATGGGGGCCCATCAGCTGCATAGAATCATCAAACAATAAAGCTAATTCCAATAGGGATCCATCATGTCTTCGCTGCGGATAGTGTTAGCTCCAACGGGGACCCACCATCCTCATAGAATCATAGATTTGGCTCCTATGGGGGATTCAGCACCTTCATAGAATCATCAAATGATAAACTGGTTCCAATGGGGATCCATTGGGGCAGGGGGTTGGACTAGATGGCCCATGTGGTCTCTTCCAACTCTATTATTCGATGATTCTGTGATTCTATCTTCCTAATGGAATCATAGTGTTGGCTCCAGTGGGGACCCATCATCCACATAGACTCATATAGCTGCAATGGGGACCCATCATCCTCATATAATCAGCATTAGCTCCAATGGGGATCCGTCATCCACATAGAATCAGTACTAGCTCCAGTGGGGACCTATCATCCACATAGAATCAGTACTAGCTCCAGTGGGGACCTATCATCCTCATAGAATCATTGAATGATAAGGTTGGTTTCAATAGGGATCCACCATCCCCATGGAATCATAGTGTTAGCCCCAATGGGGACCCATCATCCTCATAGAATCATAGATTTGGCTCCAATGGTGGACCCACCATCTTCATGGAATCATCAAATAAGAAAGTTGGTTCAAATGGAGATCCATTGGGGCAGGAGGTTGGACTAGATGGCCCATGTGGTCTCTTCCAACTCTATTATTCGATGATTCTATGATTCTATCTTTTTAATGGAATCATATGGTTAGCTCCAATGGGGACCCATTATCTTCATAGAATCATTGAATGATAAATTTGGTTCCAATAGGGATCCATCATCGTCATAGCATCCTAGAGCTGGCTTTGATGGGGACCCATCATCCCCACAGAATCATAGAGTTGGATCCAATGGGTACCATTTAACCTTATAGGATCACAGATTCATAGAGATGGAAGAGACCACAAGGTTCTCTTGGTTGTCCTCTTCCCCTTTGTCTGAAGAGGTCTCCTCCAACTAGACATGATACCATCACTTCTGATGGTGTTCCACCCCAACAGCTCTTATTTTTATGAAGTTCTTCTTAATGTATGGTAGGAATATTCTTTCTTAAAATTTGAATTCTAGATCCAGGAGGTAGCAAAATAGAAGTTTGCCCCCATCATCCACTTGAATGCTATCCATCTTCTCTAGACTAGGCTTATCCACCTTCCTCAACCAATCTTCTCAAAGCTTGGTTTCTGGACCCTTCACCATCTAGGAGGACATCTAGACATGGAAAAGTGATGCACTTCGACACCCCTTGAACTGTCATGGCTTGAAATGATGGAAATCCTGGGATTTTTAGTGACAAGTGAATCAAGGCATGTTCACCATTCACAAACTCTGTTTCATGGCTTCTCTGCTATGTCGCCAGGGGTGCATCAAGTTACACAATGTAGACCCCAGTGTTGGTGCATCATCCTTCTCTGCCCAGATCCTTGTCAGGAACTATCTATTGGCTAGACAGCATCCATGCTATTTCAGACATCACTCCTAGAAGGTCAGCTCCACCAGTTCCTTGTAGGTTTTGGACTCTAGTCTCATCAGCCTCCATGCAGATGGGAAGGAGGACTCATTCTGACATGGGTTACATCATTTTGCCTTCTCTGGCTGGGTCATGTGGAACAGGCTCCCTTCCTTCTCTGCCCAGAGCGTGGCATCACTTGATTGGACAACGTCCTTCAGGGAAAGAATCCCCCTCTAGTCATTTTCCATCCTGCTCCTGTGATTGTATTGGACATGCTGCTTCCTCATTACGTGCGAAACCTCCAAGCCAAGCAGTGGTCGGAAAAGTACATGCAGAGGAGCTTGAGCACAGAAGATCTCCTCTACCATTGATACTGGATGCGCCACAACTGTCCACTGCTGTTTGCCATCCATTCATGGCGTCCCTATGAAGGAGAGGCCTTCAAGAGCTTCCATCATCAATAGCCCTGCCATGGCTTCCTTCAGTGGCCCTCTTTGCTCACAATGTCACTTTCCCTTTTCCTTCTGCCTTTCTTGTTGCTGTTTCACTTCAACTGAGGACAAGACTATGGAGAAGAATCTTCCTCATTGTCCGGTTGTCAGCTGCTCAGGTCTTCAAAAACTTCCTTGCCTTTCACTTTGTTGTTGTGATTTGCTGTCAAGTTGAGTTCAAGAGAGGCTTTAATGCCTTGAAAACTCAGGGCAGAGAAGAAGAGAAGAGGGAGAGGAAGAAGATGGAGGAGGAGGAAGATGGAGAAGAAGGCAAGAGGAAGAGGAGGAAATGGTGGATGAGAAAAAGGGAAGGACAAGAGGAGAAGCAAGGAGGAGAAGGAGGATGAGATGAAGGGAGTGAGGGAGTGGTTGCTTGTAATTATTCCATTAGTGTTTACTTCCATATATTTAGTCCTTTTCCTTCAACGACAGCATTGCCAAACTGTTTTAAATCCCCTCTGGATCCAAAAGCCGTGTTTGTTGTCTCAAGAGTCATTCTCAGTCATTCTCAAGAGTCCTTGTGAGGAGCTCTTTCTTCTCCTTCTTCTCCCCTTACAAATAGAGATTGATTTTAATAGCTGGATCAAAAGAAAGCAAATAGGGCTTTTACAGCACATTCCGTTGACTTGGTGAGGATATAAACACAAGCCACCCATATTTTAATGATACTTCCACACTCTCCGGGGGGGATCTTGACATTGGATCGTTCATTCATTGGAAACTTTGATGTGGCCCAACTGCGAATGGAAGCGAGAAACAGAGCTTCCAAAGACACTTTGAATCGAAAAAGGGCAGGATTCAGAATTTTTAGTTTGATGGGAGGCCCAGCACTCTTTTGCAGAGAAGGCTCAAGACCTTGTGAAACTACAGCTCTTAGGATTCCATAACAGGAGCCATGGTGGTACAAGTGGTGTCAAAGTGCATCCATTCTATCTTGAGTTTTAACCTGGAGCTATCCAAAGTTCTGAATCTTGTTTCAAAGGACCTATGCAAAGTCCTGCATCCTGTTTCCCCCCCCCCCCTTCTAATCTGCTTAGCTTCTTGGACAAGAGCTCTAATGTTTGAACTAAAATCCAAAGCAGATTCACACACCCACTTACTAGGCCAGCCTAATTGTAAATGTACCACTATAATGTGTGATCATGCCACATACTACGACCATTCCATAAATATAATTTAGAACCACAGAGGAAAACACAAAACCTCTAGAGGTTTTAGAAGTTCCTTCTCCACATATCTCCATCAAGCTAGAAATCCCAGGATTCAGCCAAATGGGTGCATGCTGCATTAAGTACTGCCGGATTGCCATAAAACCATGTTATGTAGTCCCTGTTCCACCGTTCGAGAGGAATGAATCAATTGGGGAAGGTGCATTATTGGAAATGATCTTCTTTCTCCCGACAACACATTATGGCATTTAGTAATGTCAGTCCTGCGCGTGGGTTGCTAAGCAACCTTCTCATCCAGGTTCACCTCTTCTCTTCCCAAAGCAACCAACCCAAAATAGACCCTGCGGGAAAGAAGGCAGCAAGGGAGACCTTTGAGGCCCAGACTGGTGTGGGGCATTTGTTCCTTCAAAGGCCTGGAGAAGCAAAGTGGGAGAATCCCAATGGGCTCCAAAAAGCGGCAAGGCCCTCTTTGCCTCCTATAGACTATGGAGCGCCATGACACAACATCAAAACACAACCAACATCATGGAGGAACATGTCTGTGGCTCTTTTCCGATGGGCCAGTAAGGACTTTTAGGTCCTAATTTGCCAAGGTTAGGAATTGGGGAGGTTTAGGGTTGCATAAGAAACATGGGCTGGGCATCACTAGTAAATGGTCTCCTTTGTCACAGATCCCAGAACCTGAATGAATGGGTATCCATGCATGATTCCATTTCTCCCCTGTTTGAGATTCTTCCTTCCTTTGATCTCCAAATTCTTTCAGTTGTCCCACTTTGGTCCTCTTTTCCTCCTTTGTCCCACACTTTCTGTGGCTGGTCCCTTCCAGGATTTTCCCTAGAATAGGCTTTATGCTTGGAAGGGTTACTCCCCTTGTTTCCTCCATTTTCTGAAGGCCAAAGAGATCTGAAATTGCCAGTGGGAGGAAAGAGGCAACCCCGTCCCCCTCACCTGGTGTGAACCTAACTCCGACGGCTCCACATTGCTTTTGGATGCCTTCCGACAGAACAGGATTAAAGAGATAAAAGGATTCTGTTTCAAAGCGGCTTCCCGCCATGTTCTCCTTTTCTTCAGCACATATGCACACCACCGATTGAAATGGAGTCCTTTGACTCTCAAACACGCTGTTTACACGGAGAGCTGGATGACGCAAAGATGACTAATGGGTCTGGACGGGCTTATGAAATCTGCCATCCTTTGTCAGATAAATGGGATGCTTCTTCTTTGTTTTTAATCTTGTTATAGACAGGATAAGCCCATCTCCAGGAGAGAGAATTCCATGGGAAACAGCTTCTCATACATAGAGTAGTGAAGGCATCTAGTCCAACTTCCAGACAATGCAGGAAATCTGTAATTGAAGCATCTCAGATAGATGGCCAACTACCACTTGTTTGGAAACCTCCAGTGAAGGAGAATCCATCATTTTGGAGGCAATGTCCACCTATTTGCCCTTAACACACTTAGGATTATTTCTGGACAATTCACAAGTGAAGCATCTCTGATGGATGACCAATCAGCACCTGGTTTGACACCTCTAGTGAAGGAGAGTCTCCTATTTTGGAACCATTGTCAATCAAATTCTCCATAACACCATGGGCCTACTTTTGGACAATGCAGGAAATCTGCACATGAAGAATCGCTAATGGATGGCCAACCACAGCCTATTTTGAGAGGTCCAGTGAAGGAAAGTCCACTAATTTGGAGCCATTGTCAACTGATTTCTCTGTTATGCCATGGACCTACAGTACTTCTGAACAATGTAGGAAAACTTTAGCTGGAGCATCTTTAATGGATGGTCAACCACAACTTCCTTAGAAAGCTCTGGTAAAGGACAGTCCACCATTTTAAAAACATAAGAACATAAGAAGAGCCATGCTGAATCAGGCCTCAGCCCATCTAGTCCAGCATTCTGTGTCACACAGTGGCCCACTAGTTGTACACAGGGATCTCTAGCAGAAAGGAGGGCAAAACCCTCACCTGCTCCCGACCCCCCACAACCAGTACCCGGGGAAAATCCTGCCTGCCTCCATCAACACAGAGGTGGCACTTGGATGTCCATTTCAGTAACTACGGATTCCCTTGGTATCCATGAATCTGTCTAATCCTGCCTTGAAGCTGTCCAGGCTGACCGCTGTCACAACCTCCTCTGGAAGTGAGTTCCATAACCCAATGACCCTCTGGGTGAAGAAATATTTCCCTTTATTAGTCCTAACTTTCCTACCTTGGAGCTTTAGGGAGTGCCCCTAGTCCTAGTGTTGTGTGACAGAGAAAATATTTTTCTTTATTTACCTTTTCTATCCCATGCATGATTTTATACACTTCGATCAAGTCACCTCTTAAACGCCGTCTTTCAAGGCTGAAAAGACCAAGGCGTTGCAACCTGGTTTCATAAGGGAGCTGCTCCATCCCTTGGATCATTTTTGTTGCCCTTCTTTGTACCTTTTCCAGTTCCGTTATATCCTTCTTGAGGTGCGGTGACCAGAATTGTACACAGCACTCCAGATGTGGCCTCACCATAGATTTGTAGAGAGGCAATACAACATTTGCCGACCTATTTTCAATTCCCTTCCTGATCATGCCAAGCATAGAATTTGCTTTTTTCACTGCTGCAGCACACTGGGTTGACATCTTCATTGAGCTGTCCACCAAAACCCCGAGATCCCTTTCCTGGTTAGTCTCAGAAAGCTTTGATCCCATCAATTGGTAGGTGTAGTTGGGGTTCTTTGCCCCGATGTGCATGACTTTACACTTGTTTAGGTTAAAATGCATTTGCCACTTTGTTGCCCATTCACCTATTTTGGAACCCTTGTCCACTGGTTTACCTTTAATTTGCATGGGCCTACTTCTGGATCATGCAGGAAATCCTCAGTTGGAGCTTCTCTGATGGATGGTCAACCCACAAGCTGGTTTGGCACCTCCTGTGAAGGAAACCATCATTTTGGAGCCATTGTCAACCAATGTCTCCATAACTTCATGGACCTATATCTGGACAATGCAGGAAAACCTCAGTTGGAGCATCTCTGATGGATGGTCAACTGTCACCAGACAAGTGCTCCATTCGAGAGCCATTGACCACCAATTTCTCCTTCACATGTAAGGGCCTCCTCTCTTCAACCCATCAAAAAGAAAGGATATGTCTATTTACTTGTGGTCATCCAAACCAGACACAGGTTTTGACTGTCGTTGCTTTCTCCAAAAACAGGGAAATAACCTATTTGCCTTATTTTTAGCTGCCGAATCGATAACGGGAAAGGTTGCTAGCCGTTTGCCCTACTTCGCCTGCAGACTCTTGGCAGGGATGCTTTTTTGGATTCCCCATCTTGAAACACTCCTGCTGACCGGGACAACAGCTGGCTTCATGAATAATTCAGGCCTTGTCTCAAGGTGCAAAAGCAAGTCTTTCGCACCAAGAGCAAGACTGAGATGATTTGAGGAGAAAACAGCAAGGAGCAGAGCTGGATGGAAAAGCCTGGGAAGTTGGGTATGCTCAAACCTGTCAACTTCAGACTTTTAAACACTTATCAAGGTTTCTTTTTCAATGGAGAGGGACATCCAAACATCAAAAATCCCTATTTTCTAAATTTGCTCCTGTTGTGGGCCTTTGTTCTTTCCAATTTATGGAGACCATATGGTGAGCCTATCATGGAAGAAGTCGATAGAAAGATCCTCCCTCTAAATATAGGCTCCTCTCCATGATGAGTTCAAGCCATATGTTTGAAATGAGGCTTAACACAAAATACAAACTTCATGAAGGAGCAATGACTTTATTAGTCAACCAAAATGTACAAAACACATTATGCAAGCTTTCAAATACAGTCTTCTTTTCCTACTGGCTTCTTAGTGTCTTGCCAAGCATTTGAGTCTCTTTTGTGGACAGAAAAAGCAGGATTAGTAATACTAATAGTAGTAGTAGAAGTAGAAGTAATAATAATAATAATAATAATAATAATAATCATTTCCAATGGGGTATGTCTTCTCGTGTTATGTCCAAACTATGACAGCTTCAGTTTATTCATCTTGGCTTATAATAAAATTTCAAGTTTGGTTTGCTCTCAGACTCATTTATTGGTCTTTTTAGCAATCTACAGAATCTACAAAACTCTCCTGCAGCATCACATCGCAAAGGAGTTGATTTTATTCCTATCCACTTTCTTCATTCTCCAGCTTTCAAAGCCATACATAGACATAGAGTATAAGCATTTAATTATGTGTATTCACCCCGGTGGCGCAGCAGGTTAAAGTGCTGAGCATCTGAACTTGCTGATCAAAAGTTTGAATCCAGAGAGCAAGGTGAGCTCCCACTGTTAGCCCTAGCTTCTGCCAACCTAGCAGTTTGAAAACATGCAAATGTGAGTATATTGGTAGGTACTGCTTTGGCAGGAAGATAACAATGCTCCATACCATTATGCCAGCCACATGACCTTGGAGACATCTACAGACAACGCCAGCTCTTCGGTTTAGTAATGGAGATGAGCACCACCCCCAAGAGTCGGACATGCCTAGACTGAATGTCAAGGGGAAACCTTTACCTTTACCTATTCACGTTTTAGGATTTAGCCTTGTTCCTTCAAACTGCCTTTTCATGTCCTCTGGTGCCTCTACACTGTAGAAGAACCATATGGAAGATTCAGGCCAAGTTTGGTCCAGATCCATCATTGTTTGAGTCCACAGTTCTCTCTGGATGTAGGTGAACTATAATTCCCAAACTCCAGGTCAATGTACACCAAAGCCTTCCAGTATTTTCTGTTGGCCATGGGATTTCTGTGTGCCAAGTTTGGTTCAATTCCATCATTGGTTGAATTCCGAATGCTCTTTGATTAGGTGTACTCTAAATCCCAGGAAACTACAACTCCCAAATGACAAAATCAATCCCTACCCCTAACCCCACCATTATTCAAATTTGGGCATATCGGGTATTTGTGCCAAATTTGGTCCAGTGAATGAAAATACATCCTGCGTATCAGATGTTTACATGACGATTCATAACAGTAGCAAAATCACAGTTATGAAATAGCAACGAAAATAATGTTATGGTTGGGGGTCACCACAACAGAAGGAACTGTCTTAAGGGGTCATGGCATTGGGAAGGTTGAGAAACACTGCTTTAGAATGAATGTAGTTTGGCACCATTTCAACTGCCATGACTCTACGCTATAGAATCCTGAGAGTTGTAGTTTAACAAGGTCTTCAGCCTTCTTATACGTAGAGTGCTGGCACCTCACCAGACTTCAAGGTAATCCAAAACATTAAAACTCTACACCAAGGAACGTCAACAAATTCGTCTTTGGAGAGGATTTCCACGATGGACCTCTTGCATTACCCCTGATACATTTCATAAACTTCAAAAGCGGAGTTTCCACTGTATCGAGAGCCGGGTGTTGGTTTCTCTCCATTTGATATTCCGCTCCCCGTATTATATTAATATTAGGAATTCTTTGAAGTCTATTTGCAGCTGGGGAGAAGGCAGAAAGACACTCTCTCAGGGGAGGCAATTTGCTCAAGCTCTTGTACTAGTTCAAAAAAATATTTCCCTATAAGACAGAGAGGGATTAGACTTATTTTAACACTCTCCCCGCTATTGAAAATCCCTCTAATGGGGGTATTAGCCCTTCGGATACAGCCATTAGGTCCTTTTAAAACAGATGAACTCTTTAATCAGCGGCAAGGCGTCCATGGAATACGGAGGCAAAGGAAGCGCCATTCTCCAAGGCACCCGAAATTGCGACAGAGAGGACTTCCCATTCCGGAGGAGCAATGATTCCACAATCCAGGCTTTCATATCCGCTTTGAAGGAGGTGTTCGTGATCCTAAATCCTGTTGCTCTAGAATATTTTCAACACCTTGAGTATATAATCTCGGCTGATATTCAGCTTCAAAAGGTGCGTCTAGACCAGTGTTTCTCAACCTTCCTAATGCCGTGGTCCTTTAATACAGTTCCTTATGTTGTGGGGACCCCGACCATAACATTATTATTGTTGCTAACTGTAATTTTGCTACTGTTATGAATTGTAATATAAATATCTGATATGCAGGATGTATTTTCATTCACTAGACCAAATTTGGCACAAATACCCGATACGCCCAAATTTGAATACTGGTGGGATTTGGGGGGGGGGGGTTGATTTTGTCATTTGGGAGTTGCAGTTGCTGAGATTTATAATTCACCTACAGTCAAAGAGCATTCCGAACTCCACCAACAATAGAATTGAACCAATATTGGCACAGAGAACTCCTATGACCAACAGAAAATACTGGAAGGGTTTGTTGGGCATCGACCTTGAGTTTTGGAGTTGTACTTCGCCTACATCCAGAGAGCAATGTGAACTCAAACAATGATGGATCTGGACCAAACTCGGCACAAATACTCAATATGGCCAAATGTGAACTCTGGTGGAGTTTGGGAGAAACTGACCTTGTCATTTGGGAGTTGTAGTTGCTGGGATTTGTAGTTCACCTACAGCCAAAGAACATTCTGGACCCCACCAATGATAGAATTGGGCTAAACTTCTGACACAGAACCCAGACAACCAACAGAAAATACTGTGTTTCCTGATGTTCTTTGATGAACCCTCTGACAACCCCTCATGACCTTCCCCCAGGGGTTCCAACCCCCAGGTTGAGAAACACTGGTCTAGACCAGGCATGGGCAAACTATGGCTTTCAAGGTGTTTTAGACCTCAACTCCCGGAATTCCTCACAGACTCAGACCCTTTCCTTTCCCCTCTCAGCTGCTTAAGTGGGAAAGGGAAGGGAAGGGAAGGGAAAGGGAAAAGGAAAGGGCCTGAGGGCTGTGAGGAATTGTGGGAGTTGAAGTCTAAAACATCTGGTGGGCCTAAGTTTGCCCATGCCTGGTCTAGACTGTTGAATTAATGCTGTTTGATATTGCTGGATTGTTGGGAGTTGCACTTTGGGTAGAGAACGCTTTAGACCTTGGCCAAGGCTGCGAATGGAGTATCAAACTGCATTAATTCAACAGTGCAGATGCACCTTTGGTCACGATCCTGTAATATCATTGGATGCTGGGTGACTCTTACTTTGTATGGATTGATACTCACAGAGCAACATGACTTTCTTCCAATGCAACCTGTGCGTTTTTTCGATTGCATTTCCGCTTCCCAGGGAGAACTAATTGAAACTGTAGGAATCAAGCGCTGACGGCTTCACTACCAGGAGTAGATTGAACTGCCTCCCTCGAACAGAAGATACAGTTCCCGGCGTTGGGCTGCCTCATTTCATAGATGCATCAGACACAATAGAGAGATGGCAATGGAGATGGGACAGATGCGGCACGCAATTGATTCCTCAACAGTGCAACCGGCATCCTTGGGAGCACAAGGTGAAGTCTCAACACACTTACTTACACAAGGTGTAACCATTGGTCCCGTTCCTTGTAGTGTAGAGAGATGATCCCATTGGTCCCATTCCTTTGGTATATGGAAAAGATCCCATTGGCCCCATTCACATTAGTATAGGGCGAAGTCCCATTGATCCCATTCTTTTTGGTGTAGGTCTCATTCCTATTCATTTTAGTATAGGAAGAATTACGGAGCCCTGGCTAGCGCACTGGGTTACACCACTGAGCTGCAGAACTTGCTGGCTAAGAGGTCGGCAGTTCAAATCCGGGGAACGGGGTGAGCTCCTGCTGTTAGCTCCAGCTTCTGCCAAACTAGCCGTTCAAAAATATGCAAATGTGAGTAAATCAATAGGTACTGCCTCAGCAGGAAGGTAACGGCGCTCCATGCAGTCATGTCGGACACATGACCTTGGAGGTGTCTATGGACAACACTGAGCTGCTGAACTTGCTGGCTGAAAGGTCAACAGTTCGAATCCATAGAGTGGGGGTGAGCTCCCAGTGTTAGCCCCAGCTTCTGTCAACCTAACAGTTCAAAAACATGCAAGTGTGAGTAGATCAATTGGTACCAATTCGGCGGGAAGGTAGCAGAGCTCCATGCAGTCATGCCGGCCACATGACCTTGGAGGCGTCTACAGACAATACTGGCTCATTGACTTAGCAATGGAGATGAGCACCAACCCCCACAGTCGGACACAACTAGACTTAATGTCAAGGGGAAACCTTTACCTATAGGAAGAATATCCCATGGATCCCACTCTTTTTAGAATAGGGAGGATAATCCATTTGTCCCACTCATTATAGTATAAGAATGAGCCCCACTTTCTATTATTATTATTGTTGTTATTATTATTTTACTGACACAAAAACACAGTATGTCACAGCAAATTAGATATATATGCTGGATTTCATATCACAAAATCACAAGTCGAACACTTCCCAAGCATTTAGGGTGGATTTATATTATTATTATTAATATTATTATTCAGTATAGAGAGAAGATCCCATTGGCCCCACTTTCTCCTCCTTCTCCTTCTTCTCCTCCCCTCTCTCCTCCTCCTTCTTCTCCTTCTCCTCCATCTCTTCCTTCTTCTCCCCCTCTCCTCCTCCTCCTCCTTCTCCTCCTTCTACTCCTCCTCCTTCTCCTCCATCTCTCCTCCTCCTCCTCCTCCTTCTCCTTCCCCTCCTTCCCTATACTTTTCCCCTATATATTTTCACCATCTCCATTCAGTTTGAGTTTACTGTTATAAATTCATAGTTGGAGGACAGCCTTGAAATTTGGGCTAAGTGGAAGAAGAGATAAGTTTTGATGCCATGATTATGATGGCGCGACTAAATGGACACCGATTGTCACTCGTTGCGCTTGCAGCAAGCGACTTGCACAGGGACTTGCCTTGCGCTCTGCTTTTATTAAGTGTCACTTTCTCAATCCATGCAGCAAAGGGGCTTCTGGCCTCCCGTCCTGGCAGGAACCGTCGCCTGGCTTAATAATCACATCAAAACAAGGAGCCCTGCTTTAACATCGCACCGATTATTATCCGGCATATGCTCCCATTTCCGTGCGGTGGAAGATTTATGGAGAGAGGGAGCAAGGGGCAGCCATCCGTGAGCTGCCACCAACAACAGCTCGGGAGGAAGACACCTGCTTCTTTGAAAGAGACGGTGAAGATGCAGGAATAGATACAGCTGAAGAGGTCCCATGTTTTGCTTTGGTCATTCATCCGAATGGAGAGCGCAGTCAAGACATCAGAAGAAGACCCAGGATGCATCTACACTGTATAATGAATGCAGTTTGACATTGGCTCAGGGATATAGGATCTTGAGAGTTGTAGTTTGGTGAGGCACCAGCACTTTGGGGCAGAGAATAATCAAGGCCTTGTAAAACTACATGTCCATCTAGTCTCTGTTTGAAGACCTCCAAAGATGAAGAGTTCACCACTTTCCATGGCAAATGTCTCCATGGTCTAACAACAGATCCCAGGCTTCTAGCGCATTGAGCCGTGGCAGTGCAAGTGATGCCAAAATGCATTCATTCTACTATGTAGATGCGCCTCAAGTGAAACAATGCATCAGGCTATTTGATATTCTTTTGTGTGGGTAAAAGGGTAAAGGTAAAAGTTGTCCTCTGACATTAAGTCCAGTTGTGTCTGACTCTGGGGGTCTAAGCTGAAAAGCCAGCGTTGTCCGTAGACACCTCCAAGGTCATGTGGCCAGCATGACTGCATGGAGCACCATTACCTTCCCGCCAGAGCGGTGCCTATTGATCTACTCACATTTGCATGTTTTCAAACTGCTAGGTTGGCAGAAGCTGGGGCTGACAGTGGGAGCTCATGCCTCTGGATTCGAACCTGCAACCTTTCATGTCAACAAGCTCAATGTGCTTGCAAAAGTGCAAAGGGCATCGAATCCCTCAAAAAATTAAATTCTATCACAGGATGCATCTACACTGCAGGATGAACTCAGTTTGACACCGCTTTAACTGCCATGGCACAATGCTATGGAATGCTGGGACTTGTAGTTTTACAAGGTTTTGTGTCTTCTCTGGATGCATCTACACCAGTGTTTCTCAACCTGAGGGTCGGGACCCCCAGGGGGGTTGCGAGAGGGTTTCAGAGGGGTCCCAAAGACCATCAGAAAACATATATTGCTGACGGTCTTAGGAAGCCCTTTGGCAGAGAAGGTTGAAGATCTCTCCGCTTGTCCTTCTCTTTCTTTTTGGAAACAGACTGCAAATTCTCCCACCTAAAGCTCTCCTCTGCTGTGATGGGCAGGCCTCCCAGCCAAAGGGAGGGCTGTTTCTGAGACTCCAAGTGGGGAAGGGAGAGCAGGCGTGCTTGGCGCATGGCAGCATGATGCGCATGTATGGGTGAGGTAGAGCGTGTGAGGTGGGATGGAGGCTCAAGGCATGAGTGTTTTGTGTAGGAAGTTTGACCCAATTCTATCATTGGTGGGGTGCAGGGTCAAGTTCAATTCCATTGTTGGTGAGTTCAAAATGCTCTTTGATTGTAGGTGAACTATAAATCCCAGCAACTACAACTCCCAAATGTCAAGATCTATTTAACCCAAACTCCACCAGTGTTCACATTTGGGTATATTGAGGATTCGTATCAAGGGTGTCTAGATTCATCATTGTGGAGTCTATAGTGCTCTCTGGATGTAGGTGAACTACAACTACAACAGTGCCTGCCAAACGCTTCCAGTCTTCTTTGTTGGTCATGGGAGTTTTGAGTGTCAAGTTTGGTTCAATTCCATTGTTGGTGAGTTCAGAATGCTCTTTGATTGAAGGTGAACTATAAATCCCAGCAACTACAATTTCCAAATGACAAAATCAACCCCCCCCACACACACACAAATACAGTTATGAAGTAGCAATAAAAATAATATTATGGTTAGGGGTCACCACAACAAGAAGAACTGTATTAAGGGGTCACAGCATTAGGAAGATTGAGAAGCACTAATCTACACTGTGGAATGAATGCACCTTGATACTGCTTTAACTGCTATGGAATCCTGAAATTTGTAATTATGGCACTAGTACTCTTCGACAGTGGAGGCTGCAGACCTGGCAGAACTACAGTTCCCAGGACTCCATAGCATTGTCATTCCACAGTGTAGATAT
The DNA here is from genome assembly GCA_030556195.1 of Anolis apletophallus. Taxonomy (NCBI): domain Eukaryota; kingdom Metazoa; phylum Chordata; class Lepidosauria; order Squamata; family Anolidae; genus Anolis; species Anolis apletophallus. The sequence goes on from JARBWK010000011.1 coordinate 108,276,494, forward strand.
ACCAATGGCTTCATTTCGGCCCTTGGACGTGTCCCTCGTTCAGCAACAGGCCTGAGAGCAGCAAAGGGGAGAGTCAATCTCTGCTCCTGGGCAGCCAGGCCTTTCCGAAAGAAAACCGTGCGGTCTAATCTAGCTGAAGAAATGCACTGTAAATCTTTAATGGGTTTCTTAAAAGCCAAACACAGAGCAAGAGCACGTCTGACACACCGCTGCTGGGGTTGATCTGCCTGCAGTTCGACTGGATTCCCTTCCATTGAGCCGGGTTTCCAGTTGGGAAGTCTGGTTTTGCTCAATGCAAGCTGGCACGCCAATGTCTCCGAATGTGTAACCGCATTCCTTGGGAGGGATTTGGGGTCTCGTTCTGCTCTCTGGAGCAGCAGGAAACAAGCCGGCTCCGTCTCTGACATGACATCCTTTCAAATGTTTAAAGATTGCTCTCTAGTTGCTTCTTGGTTTTCTCTTTTTCAAGCTAAATGTTTCCGGCTCCCTAAGTTATTCCTTGCAAAGTTTCCAGGCCTCTGGCCATCTGTAGAAAGGATGCACTCAAAGTGGGAAAGGGTTTTGCTCCTGGTATTGGAATTGGAAAGGTGTGTTTACATCCTGAGCAAGCCTAGCACAATGCTATGGAACCCCAGGAGTTGTAGCTTGGTACTCTTTGCAGAGGAGGCCCCAGGCCTTGTCGAACTACAGCTCCCAGAACGCATCCCTCTTGTGCATAGGGCCTCTGAAACGTTATCTCAGAAGCTTCACCTTGAAATGAATCACGAAGTGCATCCTTGAAGCAGCAACGTTTCCAACCAAACGCCACCGAATTGTCTTCGAGAAACCCTTCAAACTCACTTGCAAGGGCCCCGACATTTGTGCGATCAATAAATCACAATGCATCACATCCAGAGATGTCATAATAAATGAAAAGCATGACTCATGCTCTGAGCCGTCGGTGGCGTGTTTTCCGGTAATTTATAAATGCCCCGCTGTTCTTGACAACATGCATTTCACCCTCCACGACTTCAGAGTGCCGTAGCTCAATGCTATGAGAACCTGGGAGTTGTAGTTTCCCAAGGCCTTAGGCCTTATCAGCCAAGGAGGGCTGCTGCCTTGCCAAACTACAACTTCCAGGATTCTATAGTCTTGCACCAATGCAGTTAAAGTGGGGTCAAACTACATTCATTCTACAATATTAATGAACATAAGTTTAGGACAGTGGACCTCAGCCTTCCTAATACCGTAACCCCCTTAATACAGTTCCTCATGTTGTAAAGACCCCCAACCATTAAATTATTTTCATTGCTACTTCATAATTCTAATTTTGCTACTGTTATGAATCATATTGGATATGTATTTTCATTCACTGGACCAAATTTGGTACGAATACCCGATACGCCCACATTTGAATACTGGTGGGGTTGCGGGGATTGATTTTGTCATTTGGGAGTTGTAGTTGCTGGGATTTATAGTTCACCTATAATCAAAGAGCATTATGTACTCCACCAACGATGGAATTGAACAAAACTTGGTAAACTCCCATAGCCAACAGAAAATACTGGGAGGATCTGGTGGCATTGACCTTGAGTTTTGGAGTTGTAGTTCACATACATCCAGAGAGCACTGTGGAGTCAAACAGTGATGGATCTGCTCAAACTTGGCATGAATTCTCAATATGCCCAAATATGAACACTGGTGGAGTTTGGGGGAAATAGACCTTGACATTTGGGAGTTGTAGTTGCTGAGATTTATAGTTCACCTACAATCAAAGAGCATTCTGAACTCCACCAATGAAATAATTGAACCAAACTTGGCACACAGAACTCCCATGACCAACAGAAAATGCCAGGAGGATCCGGTTGGCATTGACATTGAGTTCTGGAGTTGTAGTTCACCTACATCCAGAGAGCACTGTGGAGTCAAACAATGATGGATCTGGACCAAACTTGGCACGAATCTTCAATATGCCCAAATGTGAACAACAGTGGAGTTTGGGGAAAATATACAGTACCTTGGTGTTTGGGAGTTGTAGTTGTTGGGGTTTATAGTTCACCTACAATCAAAGAGCATTCTGAACCCCACCAATGATAGAATTGGGCCAAACTTCCCACACAGAACCCCCATGACCAACAGAAAATACTGTGTTTTCTGATGGCCTTTGGCGACCCCTCTGACACCCCTTTGCGACCCCTCCAGGCAGGCATGTAGCCAGGGGGGGCTAAGGGGGCTTCAGCCCCCCCCCCCGAAATTTTCAGGGTGGTCCGCGAAAAGGCCTTACTGGTACATTATTTAAACTGTTATGTTTATTCATATCATGATCTGATCACCATGCTCATTATATCCCACATTAATGGGGTTATTGAGATAACAATACAAAAGATTTGCTAGGGTAGACCCTCTTCCACCCAGTCTCAGCCCCCTCCGAAACAAAATCCTGGCTATGGCCCTGCCTCCAGGGGTCCCAATCCCAGGTTGAGAAACACTGCCTTAGGTCTTATCAGCCAAGGAGGGCTGCTGCCTTGCCAAACATCAACTCCCAGCATTCTATAGCCTTGCGTCATGGCAGTTAAAGTGGAGTCAAATGACATTCATTCTATGGTGCTGATGTCCATTTTAGGAATTTCCCCCAAATGAAGACAGTCCCAAACCTTAATCTTAAACTCGGCTTCATTTTGCCTCAGTTATAATCCAGATTTTTCATAATAACTATTTGATCCTTGCGTTGGGATTTTGCAAAGTCAACTCCTTTGCGGATGACTTCTCCTTTTGTTGAAAAGAACAGTCAATTTCGGGAATGGCAAATGTCACCGAACTCTGCATGCGTCCAATTATAATTCTGCATCTCAAGGAGCCTTTGAAAGAGCAAGCTTGGTTTAATTAAAACTGCATTTGAAGGGAGAGAGGAAAAAGAACACCCAGCCATATCAAGCTGCCAATCTCGGCTGGAAGAACAAATTGGGACGCTATTTGAAATGTATTGTTTCTAACGCTGTCTCTTTCTCCCTTCTCCCATCCTGAATCCAATTTTCCTCTTTGCTGGCTTATTTGTGCCTCCTCTTCCTCCCTTCTTCGTCACTTCATCTTTCTAAATACAGTCACTTGAAAGTAGCCCTCCATCTATTAGTCTAAATGAACCCAGTCCAGAGATACTCATTAATTTTTAGCATGATTCATGCAAGGACTGTTAGCTAGATTGCACCCCGCTTGAAGGTTTCTTGGCATCTGGAAGGAGAACGAAATCCAGACGGGAGTCTGCGAGAATTAAGTAAATGGGAAACCATTCCTCTTGCTTAAAAACATGCATCAGAAGCAGAAACAAACATCCTCAGTCATGCTTTGCAAGAAAGTTCAGACTTTGTGGTTTGGGTCCAAAGGAATTGGACTTCATTAGGATGCATACCATGTTGTTGTTGTTGTTGTTTTGTGTGGATTGAAACCATTTTACACTTATGGCAACCCTAAGACAAATCTATCATGCTATCCAATTAAGTAAATGGGAAACCATTCCTCTTCCTTAAAAACGTTCATCAGAAGCAGAAACACCCTAAGTGATGCTTTGCAAGAAAGTTCAGACTCCGTGGTTTGGGTCCAAAGGAACTGGACTTCATTAGGATGTCTACTGTGTTGTTGTTGTTGCGTGCCTTGAAATCTTTTGCACTTATGGCAACCCTACCATTGACAAATCTACCATTTGGGCCGGGCTTTAGCACAGCAGGTTAAACCGCCAGCTGCAGATAATCTTGCCGATCGAAAGGTCAACAGTTTGAGCCTGGGTTGGGGTGAGCTCCTGCTGTCAGCCCAGCTTCTGCTTACCTAGCAGTTCAAAAACAGCAATGTGGTACCGCTTTGGCGGGGAGGTATTAAAAAGTGTCCATGTGGACATGTCGGTGATCTGATCGGCAGGACGTCTACAGACAACAAAGTTCCCCAGCATGGAAGATGGCGTGACAGCACCTCCCCATGGTCAGTCAAGCACAGCCTCCAGGTGCCAGAGATGGAAGAGGATGGGAAGCCTTTACCTTTGTTTATGTACTGTCTGTCTTTGTTAACTGTATAACAGCATTAAATGTTTGCTATATATGTGTACTGTAATCTACCCTGAGTCCTTTCGGGAAGATAGGGCGGAATATAAATAAAGTATGTTGTTGTTGTTGTTGTTGATATGTTTTCCATTACTTTCTTTTGAGGCTGAGAAAGTGTGACTCACCCAATATGTTTACATAGCTGAGTTGGCATTGGAACCCAGGTCTCCAAAGTCATAGCCCAAGGCTCAAATCACATTGGGTTATGATGTTTACCCGAAAAGGAATATACAATTTTGGACTCCATGAATGACTCACAAATAGTCCTTCCAAGGCATCCCAGTTTCATCAGAGCAAGAACCAAGTCCCATTGGAGCAAAGTTTAAGAGCCTAGTTCCTTTGGTTTATTCTCATGTTTAAAGGCACAGAAACAAGGTTATGTATACCATGAGTCAACAATGTGATGCGGCAGCTAAAAAGGCCCATGCGATTCTAGGAGTCATTCTACTCTCTTCCACTTTGGTCAGACTTTTTGATCTGGAATAATAACCCTGTGTCCAGTTTAAGAAGAAGATGGAGAAGATGGAAGGGGTCTAGAGAAGGGCCCCTACAATGGCCCAAGGTTTGGAAACTATGATTCCTCTGCGGAGTTGGTTCTGTCTGGCCTGGAAAAAAGAAAGCTGAAAGGGAACATGAGAGCCATGTTTAAATATTGGAAAGGACATCCCACTGAGGAGGGGGTCAAGCTTGTTTTCTGCTTCTCCAGAGACTTGGACACAATGGAGCAATTGTGTCCCAAATTCAAATTGCAGAGAGACTCCACCTGAACATTAGAAAGAGCTTCCTGAGAGTTGGAGCTGTTCAAGAGTAGAATATAGGAGTCTGGTGGATGGTCATCTGTTGGGAGGGCTCGGATTTTGTATCCCTGAGTGGCAGAATGGGTTCTGACTGGATGACCTTACCAATTCTCATGGAATATAGACTGCCTGGGAGTGTGTTGGAGTCTCCGTTCTTCTCTAGAGGCTTTCAAACAGAGACTGGGTGGCCATCTGTTGGGAGGGCTTTGATTGTGTCTTCCTGCCTGGCAGAAGGGGGTTGGACTGGATGGCCTTTAGGGTTCCCTTCAGACTTGAATGTTTCTAGGGTGCCTTGCTGTCCATAGACCGCTGACTGATCACAAGGTGTGCTCTTGCTCTCCAGCCTTCATTCCATGCTTGCAGTCGCCGGCCGGGATCTGTGCCAAAATGTGACAAAATTCAGAAGCTGGCAAAGAGGACTCGGCAGCTCTCATTCGTCTGTCCCCCTTCCTGCAACCCAGACCGCCATTCACTCCTGTGACAGTATCGATTGTCCAGATCTTGAGGCTTCAGGGATGGAAGGATGGACCCCGGCCAACATGCCACTTCCCCTTTGCACCAGGATTTTAAGAGGAACACATTCGGGCAGGTTGATTGAAAGGAGCAAAGCCGAGCTAAAGCTGCATTAAAACGATAAGTCACATTGCTTGGTTTGAGTTTGGAGGACATTTCTTTTGTCAAACCAAAGAAGAGAATCCTGAGGTGCATCTACACTGTAAGCTTAATACAGTTTGCCCCCACTTGAATTGCATTTTGGCACTGCTTTAACGGCCATGGCTCAATGCTAGGGAATCCTAGGATCTGAGATAATGGCTGCATCTACACTGCCAAATGAATGCAGTTTGGCCCCACTTGAACTCTCAAGGATATGGAATCCTAGGAGTTGTAGTTTTGCAAGGTCTTTAGCCTTCTCTGCCACAAACAATATGTCTTTGGATTCCATGATAAAGACTTGTTATTAAGGATTTTTTTATTTATTTGTCAACTGATGATGCATTTACACTGTAGAGTTAATACAGTTTGGCACCACTTTATCTGACTTACCTCAAGGCTATAGAACCCTGGGAGTTGTAGTTTTGCAAGGTCTTTAGCCTTCTCTGCTGCAAACAATGTGTCTTTGGGCTCTCTGAAGACTTGTTTATTAAGGATGTTTTATTGGTTGACTGAGGATGCATTTACACTGTACAGTTAATACAGTTTGGTGCCACTTTATCTGACTTAGCTCAAGACTATAGAATCCCGGGAGTTGTAGTTTTGCAAGGTCTTGGGACTTCTCTACCTAAGAGCGCAAAACTACTACTCCCAGGATTCAATAACCTTAAGCCGTGGGAGTTTTGAAGCAGTGCCAAACTTCATTACAATTTAGATCAGGCATGGGCGAACTTGGGCCCTCCAGGTGTTTTGGACTCCAACTCCCACCATTCCTCAGGGCCCTTCCTTTTCCCTCTCAGCCGCTTAAGTGGCTGAGGGGGAAAAGGAAAGGGCCTGAGGCTGCTAGGAATTCTGGGAGTTGAAGTCCAAAACACCTGGAGGGCCCAAGTTTGCCCATGTCTTGTTTAGATGCACTCTAAAATAGAATCATAGAATTATAGAATTCTAGAGTTGGAAGAGACCTCGAGGGCCATCTAGTCCAACCCCATTCTGCCAAGAAGCAGGAAAATTGCATTCAAAGCACCCCCGACAGATGGCCATCCAACCTCTGTTTAAAAGCTTCCAAAGAAGGAGCCTCTACCGGGGCAGAGAGTTCCACTGCTGAATGGCTCTCACAGTCAGGAAGTTCTTCCTAATGTTCAGGTGAAATCTCCTTTCTTGTAGTTTGAGGCCATTGCTCCATTGCAGGGGTGCTCACACTTTTTCAGCATGCGAGCTACTCTTAAAGCAACCAAGTCCAAAAGATCTACCTGCCCGCGCCGCCATGTGCTCCCGCCGCCACACGCTCTTGCCACCACACATGCTCCTGCTGTTGCTTTCCGCCCGCGCAGCGCTTCTTCCGCCTGCGGTGCATTGCAGGAAGGAGAAAGCACGAGGCAAGGCATCCAGAGGGAGCACTCCGCCCTGCCTGTCTCACCGGCAACGGAGGCTGCACAGCTGCTTCTGGACGAGAGAGAGACAGGGCGCTCCCTCCAGAGGCCCCGCCTCGTGCTTCCTTCTTCCTGCAATGCTCCGCAGGCGAAAGAAGCACCGCGAGAGTGAAAGCCAGCAGCAGGAGCACACGTGCGCGCAGGGTGTGCGCACGCATGGCAGGAGCGCCCCATCCGGCTGGTGAGGCCCGAAGATCACCTGGAAGAGGGCCGAAGATCTACTAGTAGCTCCCGAGCTACCTAATGAGCACCCCTGCTCCATTGGAACCTAGTCTCCAGGGCAGCAGACAACAAGCTTGCTTTCTCCTCCCTATGACTTCCTCTGACATCTTGATCCATGGCCCTCATCATGTCTCCTCTCAGCCTTCTCTTCTGCAGGCTAAACATGCCCAGCTCTTTAAGCCACTCCTCATAGGGCTTGTTCTCCAGACCCTTGATCCTTTGAGTTGCTCTCCTCTGGACACATTCCAGCTTAAAGTCAACATCTCCCTTCGGTTGTGGTGCCCAGAATTGGACAGAGTGTGATTCCAGGTGTGGTCTGGCCAAGGCAGAATAGAGCATGGGTAGCATGACTTCCCTGGATCTTCTAGACCAGTGGTTCTCAACCTGTGGGTCCCCAGGTGTTTTGGCCTACAACTCCCAGAATTCCGAGCCAGTTTACCAGCTGTTAGGGTTTCTGGGAGTTGGAGGCCAAAACATCTGGGGACCCCCAGGTTGAGAACCACTGTTCTAGACACTAGACTTCTATTGAAGCAGGCCATAATCTTGTGATACTTTTAGTGTTGTGAGCTGCCCCGAGCCCGCCGGGAGTAGCGGCATAGAAGCCGAGTGAAATAAATAAACAAATAAATAATTCCATTGGCTTTTCTGCTGCCACATCACATTGTTGGCTCATGTTTAGCTTTTTGTCCACGAGGACCTCAAGATCTTTTTCACCTGTACTGCTCTCGAGGCACGTGTCCCTCTTTCTGTATCTTTGCATTTCCTTTTTTCTGCCTAAGTGGAGTCTCTTGCATTTGTCACTGTTGAACTTCATTTTGCTAGTTTTGGCCAATCATCTCTCTAATCTGTCAAGATCGTTTTGAATTCTGCCCCTGTCTTCTGGTGTATTGGCTATTCCTCTTAATTTGGTGTCGCCTGCAAACTTGATGATCATGCCTTCGAACCCTTCATATGAGCCATTAATCAAGATCCTGAACAGGAGCGGGCCCAGGAGGGAGCCCTGCTTGTAGCACTCCACTCGTCACTTCTTTCCAGGATGAAAAGGAAGCCTTGGAGAGAATCACACTCTGGGTTTGTCTGCTTAACCAATTTCAGATCCACCTAACCATAGTTTTGCCTAGCCCATCTTGCCACAAGGTCATGGGGGACCTTGTCGAAGGCCTTCCTGAAATCCAGGTACGCTACATCCACAGCATTCCCAGCATCTACCAAGCCTTATCGGAAAAGAAGAGATCAGATTAGTCTGGCATGACTTGATCTTAAACTTCTATCAAGTTTCAAAAGAGCAACACAAAACTTTCTGAATTTTCAGCTCAAAGTCTAATCAGTTCATCGCAGGAGAAAGATTCACCGAAGCGGGGTCGCATCGCTGCCTCCGTGAGGAACCATCTCCGGCGTTATCCTTCATGCACCTGATAAAGTGAAGGGGATGCCAAGAAAGCTTCTGCCAAAATAAATGAGTTAGTCCTTAAATCTTAGGCTCTTGGCTCAGAACCAGGTGGAAGATAAATGGACCTTGCTGCCATCGCCACCGTGTTTGGGGAGAAATCCAGATTTTCCAAGTCCAGTTTTTGGAGAGTTTGCTCCATAAGGAAACAAAGAGTGGAGAATCATAGAATCACCAAATCCTAGAGTTGGAAGAGACCTCATGGGCCATCCAGTCCAACCCCATTCTGCCAAGAAGCAGGAAAATCAGATTGAAAGCCCCTCTGACAGATGGCCATCCAGCTTCTACTTAAAAGCCTCCAAAGAAGGAGCCTCCACCACACTCCGGGGCAGAGAGAAAGTTCCACTGCTGAACAGCTCTCTCTCACACACAGTGAGGTTCTTCTTCGTGTTCAGGTGAAATCTCCTTTCCTGTAGTTAGAGTCTGAGGCCATTGTTCTATTGCACCCTAATCTCCAGGGCAGCAGAAAACAAGCCTGCTCGCTCCTCTATACGACTTCCCCTCACCTCTTGATCCATGGCCCTCATCATGTCTCTTTTCAGCCTTCTCTTTTGCGGGCTAAACATGATCAGCTCTTTAAGCCGCTCCTCATAGGGCTTGTTCTCCAGACCCTTGATCCTTTGAGTCACCCTCCTCTGGACACATTCCAGCTTAAAGTCAACATCTCCCTTCAATTGTGGTGGCCAGAATTGGATAGAGTGTGATTCGAGGTGTGGTCTGGCCAAGGCATAGAGGGGTAGCATGACTTCCCTGGATCTAGACAATAGACTCCTCTTGATGCAGGCCAAAATCCCATTGGCTTTTTTTGCTGCCGCATCACATTGTTGGCTACGAGGACTCCAAGATCTTTTTCACACATCCTGCTGTTGAGCTAGGCATCGTCTCCCCTTCTGTATCTTTGCATTTCCCTTTTTTTCTGCCTAAGTGGAGGAACTTGCATTTGTCCCTGTTGAACTTTATTTTATTAGTTTTGGCCAATCATCTCTGTAATGTGTTCACATCATTTTTGAATTCTGCTCCTGTCTCCTGGAGTCTTGGCTCTCCCTCCCAATTTGGTCCTGTCTGCAAACGTGATGATCATGCCTTCTAACCCTTCATCTAAGTCATTAATAAAGATATTGAACAGGACCAGGACCAGGATGGAACCCTGCTGATGGCACTCCACTTATCACTTATTTCCAGGATTTTCTGTGTGTGTGTGTGTGTGTGTGTGTTGAGAAACTGCAAGTTGCTTCTGGTGTAAGAGAACTGGCGGTCTGCAAGCATGTTGCCCATGGGACGCCCAGATGTTTTGATGTTTTACCATCCTTGTTGGAGGCTTCTCTCAGGTCCCTGAATGAGAAGCTGGAGCTGACAGAAGGAGCTCATCCACATTCTCCCCGGATTTGAACCTCTGATCTGTTGGTCTTCAGTCCTGCAGAAGAAGCATTGGTAAGAATCACCCACTGGGTTCGTTCGCTTAACCAATTACAGATCCATCTAACCATAGCTTTGCCTTACCCACATTTGACTAGTTTATTTGCCAGAAGGTCATGGAGGACCTTGTCAAAGGCCTTACTGTGGTAGCCCAAGAACATGTGACCTTCAAGATCTTGTTGGACTACAATTCCCATGAGCTGCAGAACCAACAGAGGGGAATAATGGGGAGGAAATAGATTCAAGATGGAAATAAAAAGATGCCAGCTAAACATTAGGAAGACATTATTGACTGTGATAGTTGTTTAAAAGTGGAGCAAATTGACTCAAAGGTTGGTGCACCCTCCATCTTTTGGAGTCTTTAAATAGAGGTTGTGTCTTCCTGAATGGCTGGTTGTGTCTTCCTGGGGGGATGTTTATGGAGAGCAACTTCCTCCAGGGTTGAACATATTTGGTTCTGTGTGTGTATGTGTGTGTGTGTGTGTGTGTATGTGTCTTTGGTTCTGTTTTGGAGGAACATTCCTTTAGATGTGTTTTAAACCTTAAAAACTGTGGCGTAGACACCAAGAACTGGGAAGCCATGGCCCTTGAGCACTCTACCTGGAGGTCAGCTGTGACCAGCAGTGCTGCAGAATTCAAAGAGGCACAAATGGAGGGCAAAAGAGAGGAACGTGCCAAGAGGAAGGTGCATCAAGCCAACCCTGACCGGGACCGCTTTCCATTGGGAAACCGATGTCCTTGCTGCGGGAGAGCATGCGGATCAAGAACAGGGCTCTACAGACACCTACAGACCCACCACCAAGAAATAACCCGGGGAAGATGATCATCCTTGAACTACGAGGGAATGGGGTCAGACTAGATCAGGGATAGGCAAACTTCAGCCCTTCGGGTGTTTTGGACTTCAACTCCCATGATTCCTCACAGCCTCAGGCCCCTTCCTTTTCCCCCTCAGCCGCTTAAGCGGCTGAGGGGGGAAAGGAAGAGGCCTGAGGCTGTGAGGAATTGTGGGAGTTGAAGTCCAAAACACCTCAAAGGCTGAAATTTGCCCATGCCTAGACTGCATGACCTTTGGGATCCCTTCCTACAATTCTGTAACATCACTTCCATCTTGTGTTTGTGAGTTCCACAGGCTTTTGCTCAAAGGAGTGCTTCCCTTTTTCCATACTTTGAAACCAAGTTCATACTTCCATCCCCTCCCAAGAAAAACTGTATTTCTTCTTGGTGTCTTCAAAGACTTCAGCTCATGTTTGGAGGTTTCTGTCCCGTTCTCTTTAAAACACATCTAAAGGAATGTTCCTCCAAAACAGAACCAAATATGTTCAACCCTGGAGGAAGTCGCTCTCCAAAAACATCCCCCCCCCCCCCCCCAGTTTTATTAGGGTTCGGAGGAGGTCGCAACAAACAGGCAAGGCACACTGATGAGGCCCATTATTTTCTTAAAGAGTAATAAACCCCAGAAAACCTTGCTTACTCGCAAGAGCTAAAGGCATGAAGCGTTTTTTTATGAGAACACAAGAGACAAAAGGCCTGGTCTTTAATGACCGTGAAAAAGAACACATTGAAAAACAGAGCTTTTTCCTCCTAATGTCTTTGGCTTTGAAACCGTCTTTTCACCTGAGTGCATCTCCACCGGAGAATTAATGCAATTCGATACTACTTTAGCTGCCATGGCTCAATGCTATGGAATCGTGAATGGTGTGGTTTTACAAGGTCTTCAGCCTTCTTGGCCAAAGAGTATATGTGCTTCATCAAACTACAACTCCCAGAATCCAATGGCACTTAAATTGGTACCTGCGGTGAAGCTACGTTCAAATCAACCGGCTGGACAGGGTGGACCCTCTCTTAAAGATCCCACCGCTGCCGCCAATATGTGACCACTCCACTTCTTGACCGGCCTCAGACTGGACAATCTTTCTATGTCCACACTGCTGACCTCCAATCCAAGGAAACCTCGAGTTACCTCAGCAACTTCACGTTTATTGGCAGGGTACTGTCTCACCCCTTCACCATTTAACTGACTGGAGTTTTAAAACTTCTCAGTGACCACTTGACCACGCTGCCACCATTTATCCGGCTGACCACTGACTTTGAGAGCCACCACCAATAAAAGAATCAGGAGAGGTGTTTTCCTTTTAAGATGCAAACAATTTATTTTGACACAAATGGGTACAATCTTGGTTGGTTTCAAACTTCCTTAGAGGCACAACTTTTTCTGTTACATAACACAATGGGGACCTATTATAGGGTTTCCACTAAACCTCTATAAACCCCTGCAACTTTAACTAGGGTCTCTATACCCTTTAACTGGACTGCTCACTAGCAGACCTTAAGACACACACTAACTCTGGACCGTTCTCTTTCAGTCCTTAGGACACTCTCAACTAGAACATAACTCCTCCCCCTCTCATTTGGCAGTTGGCTTCCCGCTCTTTTCCAACTGTAGAATTCAAACCTGAACATTCTACTAGCCTCTAGCCCTGGTTGCCATGGCGACAGCTCTTCTAAGCTTCTGCCATGCCTCCCTTCTGTTTCACCCACAGAAACAAACCATAGAACATTCAAAACAACATACATTTTAACACATGTCACACAACATTTACACACAAATAATCAACATCATTACAGTACCAAACTGCATTAATACTACAGTGTAGAAGAGGCCCTGATCTCGATCCTGCAGGCTTTGCAAGCACGTCTGGTGGGGACGAGGGACGAGGCCTTCTCTGTAGTGGCCCCAAGGTTGTGGAACTCCCTGTCCAGGGAAATCGGATCGGCTCCCTCCCTCCTTACCTTTCGGAAAAAAATTGAAAACTTAGCTCTTCAAGCAAGCATTTGGAGTTTCAGCTTAATTAGTCAACTGAATTGGAAATGACCTAGGAACAACAACGACGACGGAATGGATAATTTTATTTATTTATTTAGGGATTTATTAATCGCCCATCCCAGGTGGCCCTGGGCAATTTACAGTAAAAACACACAGCTACATACCTGAAACATCTAGAAACATCTAAAAACAATTGACAGTCTAATAGACTGAATATGATGACATAGTTTTTTTAAAAAAAATCTTTATTATCTTTGTTTTTGATGTTTTGATGTTTTTAGATATTGTAATGATATGTTTTTATTCTATTGATGTATGTTTTTAAATGGCATCTAATTGTGTCTATTGTTCGCCGCCCTGAGTCACCTTCGGGCTGATATGGGCAGAGTATAAGTAATGTAAATAAATAAATAGATGCCCCCAAAGATATCCAAACCCTGTCTTGTTGCCCCAAACAATTTTGCTTTTGTATCTATGTGATTCAGCCTTCTTTTCCAGAGACTTGGCATATTAGGGAATTGTATGTTTTTCAGGCTGTATGACCATGTTCCAGAAGCATTCTCTCCTGACATTTCGCCTGCATCTATGTCAGGCAACCTCAGAGGTGGTGAGGTCTGTTGGAAACTAGAAAAATGGGGTTTATACACCTGTGTAATGTCCAGGGTAGGAGAAATAACTCTTGTCTGTTGGAGGTAAGTGTGAATGTTTCAATTGTCTACCTTGATTAGCATTTAATGGCCTAGCAGTTTCAAGGTGTGGCTTCTTACTGCCTGGGGGGATCCTTTGCTGAGAGGTGATTGGCTGTCCCTGATTGTTTCTTCTCTGGAGTCCCCCTGTTTTTGAGTGTTGTTCTTTAGTTACTGTTATGATTTTAGAGTTTTTTAATACTGATAACTGGATTTTGTTCATTTCCATGGTTTATTTGAGAACACAGAAATGCTGAACCACTCGAACGTCTGCCATGTCAGGCTACACAGGGAAGCCACTGGAATCCACAAGCATGTGGACAATTTCAACAGAAGGAGCCCCCAGTGGCGCAGTGGGTTAAACTGCTGAGCTGCTGAGCTTGCTGACCGAAAGATCACAGGAATGAGTGCCCGCTGTTAGCCCCAGCTTTTGCCAACCTAGCAGTTCAAAAACATGCCAATGTGAGTAGATCAAGAAGTTCTGCTCTGGTGGGAAGGTAATGGCACTCCATGCAGTCATGCCGGCCACATGACCTTGGAGGTGTCTATAGACAACGTCAGCTCTTTGGCTTAGAAATTGAGATGAGCACCACCCCCTGAGTTGGACATGATTAGACTTAAGGTCAAGGGGAAACCTTTACTTTTACCATAAACCCCATTTCCCTAGTTTCCAACAGACCTCACAACCTCTGAGGATGCCTGCCATAGATGCAGGCAAAACTTCTGGAACATGGCCAGACAGCCCGAAAAACTTACAACAACCCAGTGATTCCAGCCATGAAAGCCTTCGACAATACATATTAGGGAGTACTTTTTTTCCTTCTTTCCCCAAAGTAATGGTAACAGTAAATATGGAGGGAAAGACTCCTCGCAACCTCATAAAACCCGGTGGGTGTGCATTTCCTGAACAGCACTCTCCATTAGTTTCTGCTCGGCTCTGCAAGGCACCTTGACCTCCCTTTCCAATCAATTTTCAGTTATTAACCGGCAATGAACGGCAGCCAGGCCTGCCTTTGGTAAATTGAATACCACGGCTTGTCATAAAGCTGTCTCGTTGCAAAGGTCCCAGGTGAGAAAGCATCCATCATGGCTCCACAGAGAGTTCTCTATTAATATTCGGCCTCCCTTCTTTCCCAGATGACTTCCTTGGAAGGAACCCAAAGCCAGGGGTCCAATGCATGCACACAACCTGCCCTGGGCCAAATATCCAGTGATTCCAAAACACTCAACCCTTGGAGGAGATTTAAGTAGACAAAAACGAAGGAACGTTGTTATTCAAGCATCCAGTATGCTTATTCATTGAATTGGGATTGGGTTTCTACTCAAACAAACCATTCACACTGAGAGATGGAGAGACATAACTAAAGGCCAAGGTTGGAGTTCATCTTTAACACTGTTGAAGTCATGCAAATTTGGCACCTCAGCTAAATGCTATGGAATCCTGGGAGTTGTAATTTCCCACGATCTTGAGTCTTCTCTGGGTGCATCTACGCTCTCGAATGAATGCAGGTTAACACCACTTTGATTCCTTTGGCTCAACGCTGTGAAATCCTGGGAGTTATAGTTTTCCAAGGTCTTGAGTCTTCTCTGGGTGCATCTACACTTTTGAATGAATGCAGGTTGACACTACTTTGACTGCCTTGGCTCAATGCTATGGGAACCTGGGAGATGTAGTTTCCCAGAGTCTTGAGTCTTCTCTAGGTGTATCTATACCCTCAAATGAATGCAGCTTGACACCACTTTGACTACCATGGCTCAGTGCTATGGAATCCTGGGAGATGTAGTTTTCCAAGGTCTTGAGTCTTCTCTGGGTGCATCTACACTTTTTGAATGAATGCAGAGTCTTGGTTGACCCTCAAATGAATGCCCACCACTACTCACCACTTTGACTGCCTTGACTCAATGCTATGGAATCCTGGGAGATGTAGTTTCCCAAGGTCTTGACCTCCCTCTGCCAAATAGTGTAAACTACAACTTCCAGGATTCCATAGCATCAAGCCATGGCAGTGAAAGTGGCATCAAACTGCATTAATTCTTCAGCCACTACCAGCTTTTTGGAATCATAACCATGTATTTTTTTTAAAAAAAATTCCATCTATTTCAAAAGAGGTCAAGTTGATTCTGCTTTAAACAACCCAACTTCAGATTCAGGCAGTTGTATTGCTCATATTCAAAATGCTACTCCCTTTAAAAACAAGTGCATTTTTATGAGCAGGTGATGACTTATTGCATCGAAAAGCCAAGTGTGTCAAATTAGCCCTGATGAAGAGCTTGTAAAAGGGCTTGTAAAGTCTCAGATAATATCTCCAGATCTTGTACATTTGTATTCCCAGTTGAGCCACTTTCTTTTCATCCTGGTTCAAAGTGAGATCAAGTGTGGGCTTTCTTTAATGGTGGCACCCAAAAGCTCGGCTGGATAATCCAGAATAGATTTGATTTTAAAAGATGATTGGCATTTGAAACCTGTTTGTGTACAGCAGAAAATCCCTTCTTGTATGGAGAGAAACAGAACGCATCCAGGGCCCCTTCTTCGCCGCCATATAAAATCCAGATTATATGCTTCAAACTGGATTGTATGGCAGTGGAGACTCAAATAATCCGGTTCGAAGCAGATAATGTAAATTATATGCTCTGATAATCTAAATTATATGGCAGTGTAGACTCATATCTGGCCATGTTCCAGAAACACTCTCTCCTGACGTTTCACCCACATCAATGGCAAGCATCCTCAGTGGCTGTGAGGTGTGTTGGAAACCAGACAAGTGAGGATTATATATCTGTGGAATAATGTCCAGGGTGGGAGAAAGAACTCTGGTCTTTTGTAGACAAGTGTGAATGTTGACATTGGCCAGTTTGGTGAGAATTGAATAGCCTTACAGCTTCAAAGCCTGGCTGCTTCCTGCCCTGGGGGAATCCTTTATTGGGAGTGTTAGCTGGTCCTAATTGTTTCTCATCTGGAAATACCCTGTCTTTTGAGTGTTGCTCTTTATTTACTGTCCTGATTTTAGAGGGGTTTTTTAAAATACTGGTAGCCAGATTTTGTTCATTTTCATGGTTTTCTCCTTTCTGTTGAAACCTCCCAACAAAGGATTTTTCTCAAACAAGAAGCAGCCAGGCTTTGAAACTACAAGGCTATATGCTAATCGAGCTGGCCAATTGCAACAATAACACTTGCCTCAGCCAGACAAGAGTTCTTTCTCCCACCCTGGATATTCCCCAGATATTTAAACCTCATTTGCCTAGTTTCCAACAGACCTCTCAACCTCCGAAGATGCCTCCAATAGAAGTGGGTGAAACGTTTGGAACATGGCCATACAGCCTGGAAAACTGACAGCAACTGATTGATTGGATTGCTATGGATCAGAAGAGAGCAGCATTTCTCAGCCTGGGGGTCAGGACTACTGGGGGTATTGCAAGGGAGTGTCAGAGGACCGTCAGAAAACACAGTATTTTATGTTGGTTATGGGAGTTCTGTGTGGAAGTTTGGCTCAATTCTATTGTTGGTGGGGTTCAGGATATTCTTTGATTGTATGTGAACTATAAATCCCAGCAACTACAACTGCCAAATGTCAACATCTGTTTTCCTCAAACTCCACCAGTGTTCACATCTGGACATATTGAGTATTCATGTCAAGTTTGGTCGAGATCCATCATTGTTTGAGTCCAAAGTGCTCTCTGAATGTGGGTGAACTACAGCTCCCAAACTCAAGGTCGATTCCCATCAAACCCTTCCAATATTTTCTGTTTGTTGTGGGAGTTCTGTGTGCCACGTTTGGTTAAGTTCCATCATTGTTCCATCATGCTCTTTGATTGTAGGCGAACTATAAATCCCAGCAACTACAACTCCCAAATGGCAAAATCAATCCCCTTCCCAACTCCACCAGTATTCCAATTTGGGCGTGGCGGGTATTTGTGCCAAATTTTGTCCAGTGAATGAAAATATATCCTGCATATCAGATATTTACAGTAGCATTACAGTAGCAAAATTACAGTGATGAGGTAGCAACGGAAATAATGTTATGGTTGGGGGTCACCACAACATGAGGGGTCATCATGCCATTAGGCAGGTTGAGAACCACTACCTTACAGTCCGGAAAACGCATTGATTGTATTGCCTAGTTTCCAACAGACCTCACAACCTCTGAGATTCCTGTCATAGATATGGGCGAAACGTATGGGAACATGGCCATATAGCCTGGAAAACTCACAGCAACCCATTGATTGGATTGCTATGGCTCAGTGTAGAGAGTAGGCTCTCCCAGGAGAGGAGACCCATTGAAGGCAGCAGGCAGTGCACATTTTGCAAAGCGCACGGTTCATGATCCGTTTGCTCAGCCAGCCAGGCAGCCGAGTCCAGGCGGGACTCCCCCGAAAGCACGCCAGGAACTTGACCCAGTCTTTCAAGTGACCTATTTTTAAAGGGCTGGGCTCCATTCCCGGCAAGCCGAGCTCGGAAGCGCCCCCTCCCCAAATGCCAAGGCTGAGAAGGGAGGGCTGAGAGAGCCGAGCCAAGCCACGGAGGACCACCGGCTGCCTCCACGTCCAGCCCTTCTCCTGGTTTTCCTTCAGCACCCGCCGCTGGAACCTCGCCCTCTTTGCGCCTCCTTCTGGGTCCAAAAGGACGCCGCCGGTTCCGAGAAAGGCGAGGGAAAGACCCCGGAGAGACCCATGCCTCGAGGATGCAGACGAGAGCACTAAAAGGTAGCTAGCTAGCCCTTTTTCCTTGGCTCCATCTCTCCCTGCTTGCTTAGAAAGGGCGAGGCTGCCTTCTCCATCCATCCATCCATCCAAAAGGCGCTTCCTTCCTTCCTCCCCATGTGTTCTCTCTTTCTCCTTTCCCAACGGGAGAAAGAGAGGAGCCCCGCTTTGAACCCAGATCCCCGGGGAAGAGAGGAACCCCTTCCCCAAATAGAGACACACAGAGAGGCAAAAACCCCAGGCGTTCATCTTTGGGGAGCAGCTGAACTTCTTCCTTGGGAACCTCTCCAAAGGCGACCTTGGCTTTTTTTACGAGACGAGAGAGAGAGAACAAAGGAAAGCGCGGAAAAGGAGGGAGGGGGAAGGGTGGGGGTGGGAGTTTGGATGGAGGGAGAAACGAGGGAAGCCCCGAGCCCAGCCCGTGCTTGACCCTTTCAGCGCCTTGTTAATGGGCCCCCCAAAAGAGGGTCCCCGAA
This sequence comes from Anolis apletophallus, assembly GCA_030556195.1. NCBI lineage: Eukaryota > Metazoa > Chordata > Lepidosauria > Squamata > Anolidae > Anolis > Anolis apletophallus. The sequence goes on from JARBWK010000011.1 coordinate 108,295,208, forward strand.
CCTTCCTTTCCCCTGCGCCCTGGGGACTTTTACGCACAGTCCTTCCGGCTCTCTCCCTCTCCATGCCTTTCCTCCGCTATTTCTCCACTCGGTTGGGATTCCAGCCGTTTTCCCCCCATCCTCCCCACATCCCCCCCCCCCCCCGCGCGCTTTGACTTCGGCTTGGCTCACTCTCCACCCCCCTCTTCCCCCCTCCCTCCCTCCCTCCCTCCTAAGTCTGAAGTTTCCCCAGTGTGCGCAAAAGCGAAGCGCTCTCCGAGGGTCGGGCGGTGCTGGCTGCTTCCATCGCGTTGCCTGGGATTGAGCTAGAGCTTCTCTCTCTTTTTTTTTTTACTCTCCTCACCTTCTGCTCAGGATTTTTTTTACGGGGAGGGGGGAGAAGGGGCTGTTTAACCCCCCTCCTTTTAAAAACAAGCACCCCCAGGCGATTATTTTGGAGGGGAAGCGGTTTGGAAGAAGAAGAGAGAGAACGAGAGAGAGGGAGAGAGAGAGAGAGAGAGAGAGAGACCCCGCTCGCTCTCCTTTGGTGGGGTGGAGCTGGGAAGAATCGCAGTAAAAAGAACAGGAGGGGAGGAGGGGAGCCAAGATGGGACCCCCACCTGCCTGAAACGACCGCCATTGGGATTGAGACATTGAGAAAACCTTCTCGGGATTGGAAAGGGAGGCAGCAGGAACCCTTTTCCTTTTGGAGTCCTCCTTGAAAGTCGGGTTTGGTTACCCGCCCCCCTTCTTTTCCTCGTTGCTTTTGCTGTCGACATTTTTTGCTGCCTGAGCTCTTGTGGACAGCAAGGCACGGCTATGCGCGTGGGGAGCCCGAGCTTCGTGAAACTCAGGTAAGGAAAAGGAAGGCGCCCCCTCCCCATTGACTTTAACCACCAGCAGCGCTTTATATCTCCCCCCAACTATTGAAGGCAACCTCTCTTTTTTGGTGCGTAAAACACCTTGGAAAACCCACTCAGTTCACGAGTGGGTGAATAGGAGACCCCAGAATGGGGAGAATCGGTCTCTTGGAGGTTTAGAGGCTCTGCCTGACTTTGGAGGAGTGTAGCCTCCCCCAAAGCTGTAGAAAAGTGACCCAACCTTTTTTGACCAGGGACCCCTTGAGCAAGGACCACTTGACAGGGACCACTTTGACCAAGAATCACTTTGACCAGGAACCACTTAAGAACATAAGAACATAAGAAGAGCCATGCTGAATCGGACCTCAGCCCATCTAGTCCAGCATTCTGTATCACACAGTGGCCCACCAGTTGTACACGGGGATCTCGAGCAGAAGGGAGGGCAAAACCCTGACCTGCTCCCGACCCCCCACAACCAGTACCCGGGGAAATCCTGCCTACCTCAACCAACTCAACCAAAGAGGTGGCACTTGAATGTCCTTTTCAGTAACTAACCAAGGACTACTTTGATCAGGGACCCCTTTGACCAGGGACCACTTGACCAGGGACCACCTGGACCCCTTCAGCAAGGACCACTTGACAGGGATCACTTGACAGGGACCACTTTGACCAGGGACCACTTTGACCAGGGACCACTTTGAAAAGGGACCATTTTGACCAGGGACCACTTAACCAAGGACCCCTTTGACCAGGGGCCCTTTGACCAGGGACCACTCATCAACATTAGTACCACAAGGGTTATGAATCAGTTTTTGGTCAACTTTCGCTTCAGTTTGGTTATTTGAGGTGCGGATTCAGAAAATTGCATTTGGCAGACCACATCAACTCCTGTTTCTGATACAGAACATATGCCATCCAGTAGTCACCATCTGCTTGCACACAGCAAACCATATTTAATCATTTTGACTCGTGGACCTTATTTTACATCTCACAGCCCACTAGTGAGCCACTGCCCACGGGTTGGGAGCCACTTCTGTAATCTATCCAATCTATCTCTCTATCAAGGCATTTGGGACTATTCTATGTGAGGCCTGTTCCAGGTTTGGGACTCCCTCTCCCATCTGCCAGACTGTCCAGGTTTATGAGGGGAGGGGGTGTCCTTTGAAGCTAGGACTTTTATTTCTATCACTCCAAATCCGCTGCCTTGCCTTTCTTTCATTCCTCTTCACCTCTTTCACTTTTTTCACACACAAAAAAGGCAAGGGAAGTTGCCTCTTTCTCCCTTGACTCACATGGGAAGGGGTGGGGGCTGCTGGAAGGGACCTGCCCGGCACCTGTTCTTTCCAAGCCAAGGAAGAAAGGAACGGACCAGGAAGAGGAAGGGAGAGAAAGCCTAGCTTGCAGGGACTGGAGAAGAGCGCAGAACAATGAAGCGCATGGAAGGAAGGGCCATTCCCCTTTCTGCCTCTTCTTGCTTTCCATCCACCCATCTCTCCCTCTTCCAGGTGAATTCTCACCCCACCTCCCTCCATTTAACCTTTTCCTTCCCCTTGTCCAGCTTCTTGCCTTTAACTCTTTGCTTCCCTCTTTTTGCCTTCCTCTCCTTTTCTCCCTTCTCCTCTCCTTTCCGCCTCCTTTTCTTTAGTCCTCCATCCTTTGTATCTATCTCTTACCTGCAAAGAGTGAGAATGTCGGCTGCAGTCTCCATCTGGTAGGGACCTCCTGGAAATTGGATCTAGGAGTGGCTAGATCCAAGCCAGGAGTAAACCTACTTGAAGGTGTGAAGGTAACTCAACACCTGTGAAAATTCCATTGATTCAATGGGTCTACTCTAAGAAGGCGTGGAAGTATATTTAGGCCATTTTGGTTTGTTCAAAAGAGATTTGCCCTTGCTTTCCTCTAAGGCTGAGAAAGAGTGACTTGCCCAAGGGTAACCACCCAGTCACCAAGCAGGAATTTGAACTCTGCTCTCCAGAGTCCTAGTCCAATGCTCAAATCATGAGAGCACATTGGCATCAACTTGGGCATCTAATAGATTCAGGACAGAGGGGGGAAGTCTTTCTTCCCATATTTCACAGTGTTATGAGCTATGAAGAATCATAGAATACCAGAGTTGGAAGAAACCTCACGGGCCATCCAATCCAACCCCATTCTGCCAAGAAGCAGGAAAACCACATTTAAAGCACCCCTGACAGATAGCCATCCAACTTCTGTCTAAAAGCCTCCAAAGAAGGAGCCTCCACCACACTCCAGGGCAGAGAGTTCCACTGCTGAACAGCTCTCACAGTTAGGAAGTTCTTTCTCATGTTCAGGTGGAATCTCCTTTCCTGTCATTGGAAGCCATTGTTCCATTGAGTCCTAGTCTCCAGGGCAGCAGAAAACAAGTTCTCACATCTTGATCCATGGCCCTCATTATGTCTCCTCTCAGCCTTCTCTTCTTCAGGGTAAACATGCACGGCTCTTTAAACCGCTCCTCATAGGGCTTGTTCTCCAGACCCTTGATCATTTGAGTCACCCTCCTCTGGACACATTCCAGATTGTCAACGTCTCCCTTCAATTGTGGTGCCCAGAATTGGACACAGTGTGATTCCAGGTGTGGTCTGACCAAGGCAGAATAGAGGGGTAGCATGACTTCCCTGGATGAAAGGTGCACCTATGGAACTCACTGCTACATGATACAGCTGGTTTGCAGCATTGAGGTTCCTGAAGGAGAAGGTACTGAGGTACCTACCATGGCTCAATGGTATAACAGCTTGGGATTAGTAGTTTTCTAAGATCTTCAGTTCCCTGCCAAAGTGTATTGGGTTTCACCAAACAACAGTTACTTTTTTTTGCTTCTTCACTTTTTTTTGCACCTTCTTTCACTGATTTGAACCTCGCTCCACCTTCTGCACTGCATTATCCCTTTCTTCTATTTCCTGTAAATACAAACCTATTTGAGTTTTCAAAATGGTACCTCTCACCTTTTATTTATTTATTTATGCTTCACATTTATACACCGCCACTCCCCGGAGGCTCGGAGTGGTTTACAATAGTATGCATAAATCCAAAAGTACAAATACTATTAATCCAGGAAAGTTGCCACAAAGTGGAAGCTGAAAACATCCTCGATTATCAGGGCAGATGTGTGTGTGTGTGTGTGTATGCTCAGAATGTCCAACTAACCAAAACTTGAGGGTTTGCGATGGATGGCAAGCACCCATATTCCCTTCTTCCTCTTGTCACTGTTTTGCCAAGGTCTTTTACTCCAGGGATTTACAAAGTGCGTAGGACATGCTCTTGCCACCCCCACCTTCTCTCACAAACACGCAAACATGCAAGTGCTCTTGCAGAATTTGGCCTGCCTCTGGAAAGAGATGGAAGCCAACTTTTGGAACCCCAAGTATGCCTCTTAAAAACAAGAGGGTGCTTCTTTCCCCCAGTGCTTTGATATGTTTACTTGGAACAAAGGGCATACATGGAGAGACGATGCTGCATCATGGCTTGAGTGCTAGACTATGGGAGACCTGGGTTCAAATCCTTCTCGGTCTTGGGAAACATCCTGGGCAAATTCCACACTATTTTGCAGCCCAGATAAAACCCCCTTGGAATAAATCTATCCAAGAAAACCCCATTAAAAAGGGGGGGTTTAAGTTGGAGTCAACTTGAAAGTGCATAACTATTCAGAGTGTTCGATCGGGGCTCTGGTGCCACATCTACACTGCGGTATCACCCAATTTCTGAATCCAGATCATCTGTTTAGAACTGGATTGTATGGCAAGGTAGACTCATATAATCCAGTTCAAAGCAGATAATCTGGAATAAAACATTGGATCATAAGGCAGTGCAGATCCAGCCTGTTAGACCTGGACTAGAATCGCTGCTCAACTTGAGCTGAAGCTCTTTCTTTCTTTCTTTCTTTCTTTTCTTTCTTGTAAAAGGATCTTAATTTACAGCATGGCCAATGGGAGTGTATACTGTACACATTTTTCTTCTTCACTCCATCCCAGTTTAACTTTGGGACTCTGGGAGACCTGGGTTCAAATCCCTGCTCAGTCCTTCCTTTCCACTTTGGACAAGTTCTACTCCTTTTCCAGCCCACCTTTATCCCCGTGAAGACTCAAAGTGGTTAACAATCCACACTAGACAAGTTTTAAAAGTGCAAAACAAAAGTTAAAAACCCCAATTAAATAGTTGGGTTGCTGTGAGTGTTCTGGGCTGTATAGCCATATTCCAGAAACATTCTCTCCTGATGTTTCACCCACATCTATGGCAGGCAGCCTCAGAGGTTGTGAGGTCTGTTGCAAACTAGGCAAGTGGGGTTTATATATCTGTGGAATGTCGAGAATGGGAGAAAGAACTCTTGTCACCTTGATTAGTATTGAATGACCTTGCAGCTTCAAAGCCTGGCTGCATCCTGCCTGGGGAATCCTTTGTTGGGAGGAGTTAGTTGGCCCTGATTGTTTCATGTCAGGAATTCCCCATGGTTTTTTAAAAAAAGTTATTTGTTTTTAAATAGTTATTATTAACTTCCTTGGAATAAATCCAGGCAAGAAAGCACTCCTAGTAGGTTTGCTTAACAATGGAGTTGTTTTGAAGGCATATAGCAATTGAGAGTATTGGATTGGGACTCCAGGAGACATGTGTTCAAATCTCTTCTTGATCTTGGAAACTCACTGGCCCTTCCTTCCTTCTTTCTTACTTTTTTCCTTCTTTCTTTATTTCTTTCCTTTTTCTTTTCTTCTTTCTTACCTCCCTTCCTTTTCCTTCCTTCCTTCTTTACTTCTTCCTTACCTTCCTTCCTGCCTTCTTTCCTTCTTGCTTACCTTCCTTCCTTCTTCCTTACTTTTCTTCCTTCACTCATTCTTTCCTTCTTTCTTTCCTTCCTTCTTTTCTTCTTTCTTACCTTCCTTCCTTTTCTTTCCTTCTTTCTTTCTTACCTTTTTCCTTCCTTCTTTCCTTCCTTCTTACTTTTCTTCCTTCTTTCCTACTTTCCTTTTCTTTCTTGCTTTCCTTTCTTCCTTTTTTCCTTCTTTCTTACTTTTCTTCCTTTCTTCCTACTTTCCTTCTTTATTGCTTGCTTCCTTCCTTGCTTGCTTCTTTCTTTCCTTCCTTCCTTCCTTTTCTTTCCTTCATTTCTTCTTTCTTTCCTCCTTTCTTACCTTCTTTCCTTCTTTCTTATTTTCTTCCTTCCTACTTTCCTTCTCTCCTTCCTTTCTTCTTTGTAAATGGATCTTTATTTACAGCATGTCCGATGGGAGAGTATCCATTTTCCATTTTCTTCATCCCATCCCAGTCTAACCTGTTCTTGAAAACTATTAGCCACAAAGTGGGAAATGTGTGGATCCCAAATATTAACCTTTCCAGCTTTCCCTCATTTACTGAGAGGCCTGGATTGGGACCATATGATTTAGATTCCCAAATGGAGAGTTTGATCCAGATTAGACTTAGTCTCTGGTCATGACTTAGAGAACTTTGCATTCTCCTTTTTAACAATGATGAAACTTAAGAAGTTGCAGTGTTTCGCCCTGGGTGGTGCAACAGAATCATGTGACGACACACCCATTTATTTTAGCTCTGTTTTCATGGACGATAATCCATTTCTGTGGATTACAGGCCACAAAAGGCTGGTGCTAAAATAAGCCGGTTAGTCTCAAAGCTGCCATAAGATCCCCTCCCTTCCTTTGCCTTCCTTTTCGCAGATAAAGAAAGTAACTGTTCTTGGAAGCACTAAAGAATTCTTTTGGGAATGGAAGCTTGGCTCTGGATTCTCCCAGCATTTGAGCAAAGTTCAGTTTAGAGCAAATCTCTGAAAGAGAGCATTGGAAGAGTTGCAAATGGCCTTGCTCAGGTCTTTCTTGATGGAGTTGTTGTGAGTTTCAGACCTCATACCTTTTCAGAAAACAATGAATGAGTTTTCAATTACTCGGTTGCTTAGGAGGATTATTATACTTCCAAGGCCCTTTTTCAAATCTACCATAATTCTTGTTGTGGGCTTTCAAATCACTTCCAACCTGTGGTGACAGAGATCAGAAATGACTTGAAGGTCCTCAACAACTGCAAAAAAAACAGTGTTTTCTTGGCCAGATTTGTCCAGAAGAGGTTTGCCACGGCTTCCCTCTGAGGCTGAGAGCGTGTGACTTGCCCAAGAGCAAGGTTTTGGAGCTGAGCAGGGATTCGAACTCTGGTTTCTGGAGTCTTCCACCATTCAAACCTGCCTGCCTGCAATCTGGCCACCCTAGCCTAGGGATTTCTTGACGGGATTTGGCCAGAGGAAGATTCTCCCCCATAGCTTTCATCTGAGACTGAGAGAGTATGACTCACTCAGGGGTTTTGTGGTTAAGCAGAGACCCAAACTTTGGCCTCTGGCATCTTCAACCAACATTACAATCACACTGTCTATAATCTGTCTACCTTATTCTAGTGTTTTCTTGAAAGGGTTTGCTCAGAGGAGGTTTTATGTGGGTTTGCAGGTGAGTGAAGATTAAAAACCTGGAGTTCTAGTCCAACTTGCCTGGCTCTTAGGGATTCAATTATCATCATAATCACTATTATTATTATTATTATCCTGCCTCTCCTTGCAGTTTGAAGCAGGGTACAACAAGGTAGCATTGTCATAGGTCAGAAATGGCTTTTAGGCCAGTGGTTCTCAAACCTTGGTTCTACTGATGTTTTGAACCTCAGCTCCCATAATCCTTAGCTGTTGAGCAAGCTGGTTGGGGCTTCTGGGAGCTGAAGTCCAAAACACCCAGAGGACAAAAGCTTGGGAACCTTACTTACTTAGGCAATCCCTTGTTGTCTGAGTATGATGGCCTTCCAAGTGTAGTGTCCTGGTGGTGGATAAGTAAGTGACTGTGGAGCCCTATCCTTGACCTTCATATTCTTCCACAGTGAGGACATTGGCTTCCAGGTGGAAGGCGGTCCCAGTCAGAGTTGGCTTGATGTGCATTAGTCTTGGCATGTTTCACCCTTTTGCCTTTATTTGTCTTGGATGATGCCTGTGCATGAGGGGTTTTTTTTTTATTTCTGGAGGTCAGTGCACAGCCAATCAACATGCAGTCTTCACAGAGTGAGGGTCATGGTTAACACGACCACGGTAACTTCTCAATCCGTTGCAGCCTTCTTTTGCCTTCACAGCTGTTGTAACATAGTTGGGAACCATTGCTAGTCCTCCAACAAGATAGGTTTATGGGTGGGTCAAGGGTGTGAATTTCAGAAGGGGGGAAGCATGCCCAACTCTGCAGTGTCCAAAGTCTCCTTGTTTTGTTTTTGGTGAATTAACCAAATTAGGACAGATGCTTTGCAAATGCCACCTTTTACTTCTTTATAGTCTGCTGTGATTGTTTCCCAGTGTTGGTTTGGGGAGAGGGACACCTATAGACCACTAGGGACTGTTTAATAGGATGCAATTAACATGCCTTCTTAAGTTACTTCTTCTTACCGTCTGAATAAATCAGTTGTTTGGCCTGAATCTTTAATTTATTGGAGTCAGAGAACTGCTAAAAGTCCACAGTGTTTCCTTCTCCCAAAACAATGCTTCTGAACTATCAAGTTATCCAATTATTCTGGAAATGGAAATGTTTCTCTCTACAGATTTTAATAATTATGATGTCTCCCTTTTCTCACCGTGTCTTTCCTCCTCCTCCAGGTGTTGGCTGCTATCATGACTGATGGCGAGAGGAGAGAACACTTCCAGCCACTGGCCAGCGATGAGGTCCGGGTCCCCATAGCCTCCGGCTCAGCCCCTGGGCAGGTGCCCCAATCTGGGGTGGAGAATGATGAGGACGCCCTCAGCGCTTGCAAATCCTTCCAGGACAGTTTTGCCTCGTCAGTGGAGTCACCCACCCGGGATCCGACCCAAGATGGAGAAAGCCCTTACCCTGCGCTGGCATCCACCGTCTTCTTCTGCCTGGACCAGACAACCCGGCCACGGAGCTGGTGCCTCAAACTGGTCTGTAACCCATATCCTTGGCATATTGAGAAAAGCTTTGGGTTCTTTCTTCCAATCCTTCTGAGTTTGGTCAACTTGGGCTTTGGAAGATGGGTGAGATTAAAGATTGTCTTTTTGTAGTCTCCCAAGATGTTCATGATTGAAGCTCTCCTCAGCCTTGTGGATGGTTTCAGTTGTTGTTGTTTGAATCTACCCTTGGATGATATCTAAGTATTGCCCTGCTTACAAAGTCTCCAAATATGTTCATGGTTGAAGTTCTCCTAAACTGGATTCACTTTGTTGATGGTCAGAGTTGTTCTTCTCTCAATCTGTCTTTGGATGAGATATAAGTATTGTCTTGCTTATAAAGTCTCCTAAGCTGTCCATGGTTGAGATTTTCCTGAACTGGATTCACTTTGTGGATGGTTTCAGTCCTGGTTCTTCTTTGAATCCACCTTTGGATGTGATATAAGGATGGTCTTGCTTATAAAGTTTCCCAAGATGTTGGTGGCTGAGGTTCTTTTCAAATGAATTCACTTTGTGGATGGATGTAGTAATGATTCTTCTTTGAATCCACATTTGGGTGAGACATAGCCATTGTCTTGCTTACAAGGTCTCCAAAGATGTTCATGGTTAATGTTCTCTTAAACCACATTCACTTTGTGGGTGGTTTTGGTTTTGTATTTGGCTGGTTGTTATTCATTCAGTCCACAAATGCCCGGGGCGGGGGGAATGTTCAAAGCATCATACAGTAATGGTTTCATGTTGCAACAGATGCATCGTATTGTTTTGAGGGAATCTGAAGAAGACAGTGTTCTTGGCCAGGCAAAGCATGACTGCGTGAATATGCAACCTCATCTTGGCATTGGATTGAGTCTAACCGTTTTTAGTGACAGAATACTAGCAGTTTCTGTGGGTTCCTGGCCAAGGTGTGCTTCCTTTCACAATGTTGCCATTGGAAAGGGTGACAAAATGCAAACAGTGAGCCATTGTGTTTGCTCCTTTCTAAGTTGTCCTGGGTTTCCTTCCAAGTTAGGCTAAGAAAGACATAAACATGTGTGGGTTATATCTCCACATTCCTAAAACACAATGCTTTTTAGATGGAGATTTCTAGGGGAGAAAAGTTGTATAAGTTACTTTTTCAGCTCTAGATCCCAGAATCCTTTAGCCATCCAGACTCACTAGAGGACTCTGAATTGGAGAATCGGAGGCCAACAGGGTCACTTCTTCAAGCTCAAAGGACAAGAAAACTTGTATGATGTCAAATAGCATTGGATTGTTTCTGACTAAGTATAATTCCCTCTGTGTGTTTCTTTTCCCAGGATTGTGCATTTTTACCAGCAGAATATGAGTAGCATTTCCTCCATATTGTTTGGATTGCAATTTCCATCATCCCTTGTGGGTTTGTAGTCCATATGTTATGAAAGAAGAGACAGAGAGTTGTGGAAGAATTCAGAACATGAGTGCCTTGGACAATATGTGGCCTGATAGCCCCCTCTATATGGACCCCAAATAGGACTGCATTCAACTGGAGCATAGGGAGATATAGATATCCATCAAGAATGTATGTGTCTACGGACTTGGTCCCCAACCTCCAAGATGCATGCCCAACTAGTAGAAGAGCATAGACTCATCCTTTTGATCTACTCATAGCCTTTTTCATTGTATAAGGCTATATTGCGACTCCACCATTATTACTAAGATCATCCATATTGGTTTCTAAAGTAGAAAAAAGAAATCGCTAAGCATTTGGTCAGTTTTGAAGGACAGATTCTCAATACTTCAGTTGGTGCCATTGAATTGGGATCCTCACTAATCAGGTCGCCAAAGGTGGTATTATTATTATTATTATTATTATTATTATTATTTGAAACACAACAAGATTAGTATACAGCAAACAAGATCAATATGCTGGCTGTTGTATTGGATAACATGTTGGACACTTCCCACGTGTTTAGGACTGTGTGATGTAACGGCAAATCATGTGTGCAGATCCGAGTAGGGTTGCCTTTTGCAGCTGACAGATGGTAATTTTGTCAGCGCCAATTGAGTTTAAGTGCAGGCCAAGGTCTTTAGGCACTGCACCCAGTATGCCAATCATAACCACTGGGACCACCTTGACTGGCTTGTGCCAGAGTCTTTGAAGTTCGATCTTTAAATCCTCATATTGTGTAAGTTTTTCCAGTTGTTTCTCTTCAATCCTGCTGTCACCTGAGATTATTTATGTATTTATTTATTTACGACATTTATTTGCCGCCCTTCTCACCCTGAAGGGGACTCAATGCGGCGTACAAGTAAAATGTAAATACAATATATTATATTATTGCCATAGCACAATATTAATATTATATATTACATTGTACTATAACATTATACTGTAATATTATTAGTAATATTACATGGAAAATAAAAAATATAATTATAATGTATTATTAGTAGTAGTATTATATTGTATTACATTATAATATTATCAATATTATATGTATATCTCGGCATTACTTCGTGAACGAAGATTCTTAGGAAGGACTCATCCCACGCTTTTTACAAGCGCGTTGATGACTAAAAAGGTCAATCTGAGATAGGCAAGTTTGGTTGCAGAAAGCACAGCAGAAAGTCTCCTTGGGTGATGTTGTTTCCAAGTTGCGGTTCTTTCTGCGTTCTTGTTTCTCTTTGTGACCCATTCGGCATGTCTTCTCGAAAGAGGCTGCAGCATTGTGGACAGTGCGTCTCCATACCTCCCGATGTGAGGCCAGGGTGGACCATTGTTGGTGATCAATCTGGCCAAGCCTGAGATGTTGTTTCAGGGAGTCCTTATATCTCTTTTTGGGGCGCCTCTTTTGCGCTGACCCGTGGCGAGTTCACCATAGAGTAGTATCTTTGGGAGGCGGTGGTCCTCCATCCTACAGACGTGGCCTACCCAGCACAGCTGTGTTTTCAATAGCATGGCCTCAATGCTGGTGATCCCTGCTTGCTCAAGGACAGCAACATTCGTCACATAGTCGGTCCAGTGTATATTATATTATATTATTGCAACATTGCAACATTGACAACCCATACTTGGTTTTTTAACACAATCACGAGGTCAGGAGTCTTGTGCTCCAAAACTCTGTCAGTCTGAATTCGGAAGTGCCAGAGTAGTATGACGTGTTCACTATCTGTAACCTTTTCAGGCTTGTGATCCCACCAGTTCTTTGTCGCAGGCGGATGGTATTTGTAGCACAAGTTCCAATGGATCATCTGAGTAAAGGTGTTATGCCTCTGCTTGTAGTCTGTCTGCATGATCTTTTTGCAGCAGCTGAGAATGGGATCCATCATTTCACCTTCTTCCCTGCAGAGTCTACAATCTGGTACAATATAACACAACGGGCGTGGTCACTGCAGAACCAGGAAGAAAGTATCAGAACACTGAATTTAGAAAGTATTTTGTATTGAATAATTACTCCGAAGGAGTTTCAGGCAAATTAAATATATCAACCCAAGTCGGGTGCCAAAACTTAACAAAAATTCAATCCCACAATTGAAGTAGCTCACATAGGAATCAATGTCAAATAAGTAAGTTCACCAATTAATAGGTGGGATGAAAGGACGGAGTAAGGCCGCAGTAGAAATGGTGTTGCACCCCAATGGGTATTTGTAATCCCACCCCGATGGGTGTTTGTAATCCAGTAAGGGAGTGGAATGCAGACCCGCCGGCAAGCACAATCTTAGGCTCAGTGGTGTCCCCAATCCGGAGAAATGGTTATGCGGACGGTGTCCCTGAAGTCTTCTGGTCGACGAGGACACAAATGTACAGGGGTCCCACCTCGTTTCGACCCCCCGGGTCTTTTTCAAGGCCAAAGTAACGATCCCCACATAGCGCATCACAAGGCAGGCGGCGGAAATCTAGTATAGATATAAAGACGCTTATAGTATATATTCACATTACATATGTAGTAAGCATTCAAATAAAGTAACCACTATTATTTATACAACACAAATGAAAATGGAAGCACAAAGGTACTACATGCACATGAAAATTACCTTGGAGAAAGGTTCTCCGGTGTATTCCACCTCAATAGGTGGGGCAAATGCACAAACACAGGTAATGGAGGGAGGATTTAGTAGGTAAGGGAAATCTACAGGTGGGGTGATTAAAGGAGAAGGTTGTTAGATTAAAGGAGAAGGTTGTTAATGGGAATCTTTTCATTCAGGTCCCACGGTTGCTCGGTTTTTAAAAGGACCGTCCATTTACTTTCTGCCCTCAATAGTGTCTTTTGGGCATCCCCGTGGGGTGGGACCCTGACGATTTCCAAGCCACAGAACTGAAGGTCATTCGGGCTGTGTTGATATGTCTTGTAGTGCATGTATAGCGGAGAATCCTCCGAGTGCTGGAGGATTCTCGAACGATGTTCGAGACCCTCGTTCGGAGGCTCCTCCCCAGTTGGCCCACGTAAAGAAGGCCGCACGTGCAGATCAGGCAGTATACGAGGGACTCGCTTTGGCAGGTGCAGAAGGTTGTTAAAGTGAAGTTTCGCTTCACTTTAACAAGGGAAGGAAATCTTTAGCCCTGGGAAGGGGATGCCCAAAAGACACTATTGAGGGCAGAAAGTAAATGGACGGTCCTTTTAAAAACCGAGCAACCGTGGGACCTGAATGAAAAGATTCCCATTAACAACCTTCTCCTTTAATCTAACAACCTTCTCCTTTAATCACCCCACCTGTAGATTTCCCTTACCTACTAAATCCTCCCTCCATTACCTGTGTTTGTGCATTTGCCCTACCTATTGAGGTGGAATACACCAGAGAACCTTTCTCCAAGGTAATTTTCATGTGCATGTAGTACCTTTGTGCTTCCATTTTCATTTGTGTTGTATAAATAATAGTGGTTACTTTATTTGAATGCTTACTACATATATGTAATGTGAATATATACTATAAGCGTCTTTATATCTATACTAGATTTCCGCCGCCTGCCTTGTGATGCGCTATGTGGGGATCGTTACTTTGGCCTTGAAAAGACCCGGGGGGTCGAAACGAGGTGGGACCCTGTACATTTGTGTCCTCGTCGACCAGAAGACTTCAGGGACACCGTCCGCATAACCATTTCTCCGGATTGGGGACGCCACTGAGCCTAAGATTGTGCTTGCCGGCGGGTCTGCATTCCACTCCCTTACTGGATTACAAACACCCATCGGGGTGGGATTACAAATACCCATTGGGGTGCAACACCATTTCTACTGCGGCGTTACTCCGTCCTTTCATCCCACCTATTAATTGGTGAACTTACTTATTTGACATTGATTCCTATGTGAGCTACTTCAATTGTGGGATTGAATTTTTGTTAAGTTTTGGCACCCGACTTGGGTTGATATATTTAATTTGCCTGAAACTCCTTCGGAGTAATTATTCAATACAAAATACTTTCTAAATTCAGCGTTCTGATACTTTCTTCCAGAGTCTACAATCTGCCATCAACTTTTCAATTTTGGCTTGGATGGCATTGGTTCTAATGGCTTGTTCTTGGGCTGCAAGAATCAGGCCCTCCTTTGTCTCCTTTTTCAAAGTTCCATTTGTGAGCTACAGTTTGCTCTCAATTTTGCTCTCAATTCTTCCCCGGAACTATCTAGGGAGAGTGGACTTTTGCCAGTTTTCTCTTCTGCTCTGCGTTGTATTTTTATGGTATTCCCTCTTTGTCTTTTGCACTTGAAGCACTTTTCTAGTACTAATTTCCATCAATGTTGGTTCTTGACTGCCTTTCACGCAATCTGCCAGTGGGAGGGCCTTCGCACAATTGAAGTTCATGCGCCAGCTGTGACCGTACCTCGTGAAGTGGGACTTGGCCATGGTGGTCCACGCCTTTGTTACCTCTAGATTGGACTATTGCAATGCGCTCTATGTGGGGCTGCCCTTGAAGACGGCCCAGAAATTCCAACTGTTCCAACGAGCGGCAACCAGACTACTAACTGGTGCAAATTACAGGGAGTGGTCAACCCCCCTATTTAAGGAGCTCCACTGGCTGCCGTTTATCTTCCAGTCCCAATTCAAAGTGCAGGTTCTTACCTACAAAGCCCTGAATGTTTGGGACCCACCTACCTACGTGCCTGCATCTCCATCTATGAACCCACACGTTCTCTTCGATCTTCCAGAGAGGCCCTTCTCTCGGTCCCGCCTCCATCACAAGCATGACTTGTAGGGATGAGAGAGAGAGAGAGGGCCTTCTCTGTGGTGGCCTCTCGGCTCTGGAATTCACTCCCTAGAGATATCAGGCAAGCCCCCACCCTGGCAATCTTTAGGAGGAGCCTGAAAACTTAGCTGTTCCAGTGTGCCATCAGTGATTGAATGTAAGATAATTCCTCACCAAACTCTGCATAAAGGCCCTCAGAAGCACTTTAATTTCTGGTTTGTGCAACTAAAACTTACCTTATTCCCCCGATCCCGTGTCCTGATATATTGAATTACCCTATCACCCAGTGGTTTTAAATTTTTTACCTTGAATTTGGCCCTGCCCTCTGTGCTCATGTTTAGTGTTTTAATGTTCTGATTTTATAGTGTTGCACTGTTTATTTGTATTGGTTTTGTATTTTATGTATTTTTTTCTTGGTGTTCTTGTGTAATTTTGTGTTATATTGTGTTACTGTACTGATGGGTGTGGCCTCATGTAAGCCACCCCGAGTCCCCTTGGGGAGATGGTGGAGGGGTATAAATAAAGTTGTTGTTGTTGTTGTTGTTGTTGTTGTTGTTGTTATTATACCGTTTGTTTCACTTGCAGAAGCCCTCTCTCTGCCTTCTGATTTTCTGGGCAGGTCAAGTCTGTTGACATCACTATGCGGGTGTAATGAGTAGTGGATTGTTATTATTATCATTATTATTATTTACACCCCACTTTTCCTCCCTGCAAAGATTTTTGATCTGAAAATGGCTCCCCATCTAGAAAGGTTTGCTCCTTCCTCGGCCAATTTGCAATTTCGGCATTGTGTGTTTGTTCTTTCGAAAGCCTCCCAAATGAGTATATGGCACAGTGGAGTTTGGGACGTATTCCAGGGCTCCTTTTTTGCGAGCTTACTCACAAGAAACGCTCTCTAAACCTCATTCGTTTTGCAGAGGAGAAGGCAACCCACGCCAACAAACACACCACACAAAATGTCCCCTGGCATTGGAAAGCTCCCTTCTGTCCCTGGCTTCAGATGCCTCTAAAACCAAGAAAATTGGATGGAAAGCATACCTTGGATCCAATCAAAAGGAAGCTGAAAGGGATTATTTGGTTATAGGAAAGCAAGGTGAAGTCAGCTACTCTCTAAAGGAGATGGACTTCAACTCCCATCTAGGGATCTTTAGTCCTAAACATCTGGATAGTGGGAATGCCTACTGCACTTTGGGGCATATTCATGGAAATGGATGGAGATTCCAAAGGAATGGATTGAAAGCCAGAAACTTTGGGGAAATTCACCATAAATCAAATTCTACAATCTGTTGTGGGATAGATTGGTACACCAGAATTTGCCTTGTACAGTTTCCAGTTGCCCCTTTTTAAAAGAAACTTTGGACCGCTTTTGCTTTTAAGAGGTTCTGGATTGAAACAATCCCATTTGTGATGGCAGTTTTGGCAACCTTTGAGCATGAAAAGTTACATGAAACTTGACCTTTGGAGGTGTTTAGGGGTGGGTTGGTGTGAGTTTTTTAGGCATTCAGAAGCATTCTTTCCTGACATTTCACCTGCATCTGTGGTAATTTGTTTGTTTTCCAGTGTTGTTCTTTATTTACTATTACGATTGTAGAGTTTTTAAAATACTGGTAGCCAGATGGTACCTCATGAAGTCGGAACTGCCCATGCTGGTCCACGCCTTAGTCGCTTCCAGATTGGACTACTGTAATGCACTCTACGTGGGGCTGGCCTGGAAGGCGGGCAGGAAGTTTCAATTGGTCTAACAGGCAGCAGCCAGATTACTAACTGGAGCGTCCTGCAGGAAGCAGTCAATCTCCCTGTTTAAGGAGCTCCATTGGCTGCCGTTCATTTTCCGGTCCCAATTCAAGGTGCAGGTTCTTACCTATAAAGCCCTGAATGGTTTCGGACCTGCCTACCTGTGTAACCGTATTTCTGCCTACAAACCCAGGCAATGTCTTTGATCATCTGGAGAGGCCCTGCTCTCACTCTCGCCCCCTTCACAGGCGCGATTGGTGGGGACAAAGGAGAGGGCCTTCTCTGTGGTGCCCCCCCAACTCTGGAACTCACTCCCCAAGAATATCACACAAGCCCCCACATTGACAGTCTTTAGGAGAAGCCTGAAAACGTGGCTATTCCAATGTGCCTTCCCTGAATAAAGTGAACAACACCCTGCTTTGACCAATTCCCTGCAAAATGTCCTCAGAAGCACTTTAACTACCTGTTGGGCTGATCTCCCCATATTATTCTTTCAAACCCTCCTGCTAGATACATCCTATCTCTGTTCACGTCCAGTGTTTATTTATTGTAAAATTTTAATATATTACATCTGGCCCGGCCATTATGGTTTTAAACTTGTGTCTTATTGCTTATATGTGAGTTTATTGATTGTATTGTCGTATTATTTGCTGCTGTGCTGTTTTTACTGATGTGTCATTGGGCTTGGCCTCATGTAAGCCGCCCCGAGTCCCTTCGAGGAGATGGTGGCAGGGTATAAATAAAGGGGTTTTTAAAATTATTATTATTTTGTTCATTTTTATGGTTTCCTCCTTTCTGTTGACATTGTCCACATGCTTGTGGATTTAAAAGGCTTCTCTGTGTAGTCTGACATGGTGGTTGTTAGAATGGCCCAGCATTTCTGTGCCCTCAAATAATACTCTGTGTGTCCAGGTTGCCCTACTATGGCCGACTTCTCTGGTTGAAGTAGTCTGCAGTGCCTTTCATGATCCTTGATTCATGTTTGGGCAATGCTGCTGCATTTGGTGGTCCCGCTGTAGACTTGTCCACAACTGCATGGTATACGGTAAATTCCTGCAGAGATTAGAGGACATCGTTGTTTGCTGAACATAGCATTCGTTGGATTTTCTTAGTGGGTCTGCAGATAATTTGTAGGTTGTGTTTCTTCACCAGCTTCACTATGTGCTCAGTGGTTCTCTTGATGTCTGGTAAGAACCCTTTTCCTCTGGGTGGATCTTGGTCTTTCCTCTCGTGACGTGTTCTTGGTCTTGCAGCTCTTCCGATGTCTGTGGTGGAGTCTTCATTGGTCCACAGAGCCCAGTTTATGTGGTTCTGTTCACCTTGGAGGAGGTGGGGGTCTGCAGATCATTTTTGCACGGTGTGCCAGGGTTTTAATTGTGCTTCTTTTTTTACTTGGGTGATGTGTGGAGTTGTTATGTAGGTATCTATCTGTCTATGTAGGTTTTCTGTAAACTTTGTGGCCCAATTGTTGATTGGGTTTGCAGATGACTAGAAGATCTAGAAATTGCCGTTTTCCTTCATTTTATTTTTTGTACCTTGGGAAGTCTGACTTGGCCACGGTAGTCCACGCTCTGGTTACATCCTGTATAGATTACTGCAACGCGCTCTACGTGGGGCTGCCTTTGAGACGGTTCAGAAACTCCAACTAGTGCAACGGTCGGCAGCCAGATTACTAACTGGGGCGACATACAGGGAACATACCACCCCCCTGTTGTGTCAGCTCCGCTGACTGCCGGTCCACCTCCAAGCCCAATTCAAAGTGCTGGTGTTGACCTATAAAGCTCTAAACGGTTCTGGCCCAGTTTACTTGTCCGAACACATCCACCTCTACGTCCCACCTCGAAATATAAGATCATATGGGGAGGCCCTGCTCTCGCTCCGGTCTACAGTTCAAATCCGCCTGACAGGGACGAGGGACAAGGCCTTCTCAGCGGTGGCTTCCCGTCTATGGAACACACTCTCAACTGGGATAAGATTGATCTCTTCCCTCTTAGCTTTCCAAAAGAAAGTAAAGGCATGGCTGTGGGACCAGGCGTTTGGTCAATAAATGCAATCAGCACCTTAAAGGATGAACTGGATTGGCGTGAAGACTGATGAGGCTGGTTTAATGTGTAATGATGACTTTGTATTGTTTTAACTATGTTGTTTTTAATATGCTATGTTGATGTTGTGATTTTATTGTATTGTTGAAATAGCCTCTTGATGGGACTGAATGTAAGCCGCCCTGAGTCCCCCTTTGGAGTTGAGAAATATGGTAAATAAATAAAAAAAAGGTGGATTGGATGTTTGGGTGGATGCTGCTAGGGTGGTCCAGGAACATGCTTACATATGTGAAGCCGCCCTGAGTCCCCTCGTGGGAGAAGGGCAGGGTAGAAATAAAGATAATAAATAAAACTTGTGCGCCAGGTGTGCCTGTTCCTTGGTAAAGTCTGACTTGGCCACGGTGGTCCATGCTCTGGTTACATCCCAATTAGACTACTGCAACGCTCTCTACATGGGGCTCCCTTTGAAAACTACTCAGAAGCTTCAATTAGTCCAACGTTCAGCAGCCAGGTTGCTAACGGGAGCAGCGTACAGAGAGCGAACCGCTCCACAGTTGCGTCAGCTTCACTGGCTGTCAATTAGCTTCCGAGCACAATTCAAAGTACTGGTATTAACCTTTAAAGCCCTAAACGGCTCTGGCCCAGTTTACCTTTCCGAATGTATCTCCTGCTATGAACCATCACGTAGCTTAAGATCTTCAGGAGAGGCCCTGCTCTCGATTCCACCACTCTCACAAATGCAGTTAGTGGAGACAAGAGACAGGGTCTTCTCAGCAGTGGCCCCCCATCTGTGGAACTCCCTCCCTAAGGACATCAGGTTAGCCACCTCCCTCCTGTCCTTTAGGAGACAACTAAAGACCTGGCTGTGGGCCCAGGTGTTTGACTAAAGGTATTGTGTATTGGACAATGGCAGCTGGACTTGAATATTGTGACATGACAATATTGGAATTACTCGTCTGGACTCTGGTTTAGCGGCATGTTAATGTGAATGTTGAAGAATTTTTATTGATGATTTTATAATGTTTTTGTACCAATTGTTTTTACTGAATATATTCTTGTATAGCATCATGCATGCATATGTGAAGCCGCCCTGAGTCCCCTCGTGGGAGAAGGGCGGGGTAGAAATAAAGATAATTAATAAATAAATAAATTTTTCTCCATGGCTCCAAATGGTGAAGGTGTCATTCACATATTTGGTGGTCATGCTTTGCAGACCACCTAAATGAGAATATGAGGACTTCATGTGGCCTTGGGACCACATTTTCTTCAGTGGATGAGTTTCCCTGATGTTGCACAAAGAGGTATTGAATTCCTCTCTTCGCAAGGGTTTGGGCTATAGTTCTTGGTGGAACATGGGCAGAGCTCGGCCTCTTCTGACCCAAACATCCAGGAAAGGTTGCTTACAACCATGTCAAAAGCACTGTTGTTGTTCTTTCTGGACCTCAGCATAAGTTTTTGTTGTTGTTGAATCTTTATGCTTTGGATCTTGGTTGGAGTTCCCACTGGCTATCCATGTCCTTTGTGTCCATCTTTGATGCCTCCCTGACAGGGTTTGTCTGTAATGAAAGCTTCTGAAGCGCTGATGGATAGCGAGAGTGTGTTCACCGTTTATGTAAGAAGGCTTACACAGACGTTGCAGGTTGCCTTGTGGTTGGAAAATAATATATGGAGAGAGAGAGAGAAAGGTTTGCGGAAAGGATTAGCCTCTTGTCAAATGCGTACACAGCTATGCTCTGATGCTTTCCATTCAGAGACATTGGTGTGCAGAGGCTTTGGCAGAAAGGGGAGAACATACTTCGATGACTTTCTGAATTTGGGCAACAGAATGTCCTTCAAGTCATCGCAATGTAAGGTGGTCTTTCGGAGTTATGCAGCTCTCATTCACTTGGTTATTGTCATGTGGGCTTTGAATCAGTTCGACATATGGGAAGCCATCATAGGGTTTTCTGGGGTTGAGAAGATGTGACTGCTCACTGACCGGGTTCCCATAGCCAAGCCAAGCATTAAACCTTGGTCTCCAAAATCATAGTTCAACACTTACACCACGACGCTTTTCTGGCTGACCCCAAAATAGCTTTAGAACTGGAATGAAACCAGTTACTAACTAATGTTTTCACCTGGTTCTGAAAAGTAGAGAGATACTTCAGTATCTCCAGTGCATGAGCCCAAGACATCCATTTTGTGGTTCATTCTGGCCTTTAAAGGACGTACCCAAAGGTGATCAATGTCCAAAGTTGTCTATTTATTTACTTCATTTATAACCCGCCTTTCTCGCCCTGCAAGGAACTCAAGGCAGCTTATAAACTCTGGCAAAAATTCAATGCCACATCATAGACATCACAAGAAAATCAATAGAACAATAAACAGATCCTATCAAAGTATAAAACCATCCAACAATTGAGCAAATAAAACACATAATATTAAAAACCCCAGATTAAAACACATAACATATTAAAACCTAAAGTTCTGAGTCTTGATTTTATACTTATTTCATATTTGTACATGCAGCCAGCCCTGTCTTGTGTGATTTTAGATATTGTTTGTATATTGCTCTTTTACTTAGATATATGTAGTTTACTGTGTTAATTGTTGATGTATTGATTTTGTTTTATTGTAATTTGTTGTTGTTTTGTTGTTTGGGCTTGGCCCCATGTGAACTGCCCCGAGTCCCCATTGGGGAGATGGTGGCGGGTTATAAATAAAGTTTATTATTATTTATTTTTTATTATTTACTTTGCTTCTAGACTGCCTCTCTCAGCCCGAAGGCGACTCTATGCGGTGTACAAATAGCAGGAACTGCTCAAGACAAACAAATCAACAGTTATCAATACAATTTCAACATATACAATTTAACATTTAACGTTAAAAACACAATATCAGCGTCTCATTATTAAGTCGATTTCCAGTTGCATCGTCGTCATTCCTTAGGTCTCTATTTGATAATCATACTTCATTTGCAAATGCCCGGTCAAATAGCCAGGTCTTGACCTTCCTCCGAAATGTCAGGAGGGAGGGGGCTAATCTGATGTCATTTGGAAGGGTGTTCCAAAGCCGAGGAGCCACCACTGAAAAGGCTCTGTCTCTCGTCCCCACCAATCGCGCCTGCAAAGCAGGCGGGACCGAGAGCAGGGCCTCTCCGGATGATCTTAAGCATCTTGAAGGTTCATAAAAAGAGATGCGTTCGGACATGTAAGTTGGACCAGAACCGTTAAGGGCTTTAAAGGCTAAAGCCAGCACTTAGAATTGTGCCCGGTAGCAAACTGGAGCTGGTGCAACAGAGGTGTTCTACGCTCCCTGAGTGCCGCTCCTGTTATCAATCTGGCTGCTGTCCGTTGGACCAGTTGAAGCTTCCGAACAGTCTTCAAAGGCAGTCCCACGCAGAGTGCGTTGCAGTAATCTATACGGGATGTAACCAGAGCGTGGTATTATGATTTATTAGTTAGTCCATAGACATTACCAAACATTTGAGGTTGAATTCCATATTAGCCTATTCTCTGAACACCTGCATACAGAGCCAGATCTTTGGGATTTTCCCCCCTGAAGACCAGGAGGGATGGGGCCTGCCTGATGTCACTAGGGAGGGAGTTCCACACCCGAGGGGCCACCACTGAGAAGGCCCTGTCTCTCCTTCTCACCAGTTCCACTTGCAAAGAGGGTGGGACTAACAGCAGGGCCTCCCCAGCTGATCTTAAAGCTCTTATTGGCTCATAAAAGGAGAGGTGTTCAGACAGGTAAGTTGGACCAGAACCATTTAGAGCTTTATAGGCCAAAGCCAGCACTTTGAATTGAGCCCAGGAGCAGACTGACAGCCAGTGGGGTTGTATGCTCCCAGTGAGGAATCTGGCCGCAGCCCATTGGCTAGTTGAAGCTTCCGGGCAGTCTTCAGAGGCAGCCCCATGTACAGCACGTTGCAGTAATCTATTCGAGATGTCATAAGAGCATGGAACACTCTGGCTTCTCAAGGTACTGGCACACAAGTTTTAATTGCTCAAAAGTCCCCCTGGCCACCACCAAGACCAGAGGTTCCAGGCTCAGCAATGAATCCCGGAGAACTCCCAAGTTGCAAACTTGCGTCTTCAGGGGGAGTGTAACCCTGCCCAGCTCAAACTGCGACCACTCTCTACAGCCTTGCGACTGACCAGGAGTACCTCTGTCTTGTCTGGATTCAAATTCAATTTGTTTGCCCTCATTCAGACCGTCACTGCTGCCAAGCAATGGTTCATGATCTGAACAGCCTCCTTAGCAGTAGGTAGAAAGGCATAATAGAGTTTAACATCATCTGCGTACAGATGGCATCAAACTCCCCAACATTGGTTTTGGGCTTCATTTTTCATCATTCTTGATTCTTGGCCAGGGTGTCTAAAGCTACTGGAAGCTGAAGTCCAAAATATTTGAAGAACCAAAGTTTGGGAGCTGTGGTTTCAATGTTCGGACTAAAACCCAGAGCAGGATCATTGCTGTCTGTAATATTGGCACTTCATCTGGTATCAGATTTACTTACTTACCTTATTTTCTGGGGTATAAGACAACTGGACGTATAAGACGACCCCCAACTTTTCCAGTTAAAACATAGAGTTTGGGATATACTCGCCGTATAAGACTACCCCTCTTCCAATGCACACCAAATAAAAAATTTTAAAGCATCAGATTTGATTTCAATATGGTAATTTTCCTATTACCGTACCTCCTTCTCTGCCTCTCAGATCTCGCACATGCGCACCTGCACCGCTTCACTGCCGTCTTCAGGAGCGAGATCTGAGAGGCAGAGGAGGAGGTTCGGTAATAGGATACAAGAGCAGGCCAGACAGGTAAAAGAGGTGTGTTTTGCTGGCCCCAGAGCCACTCTATCACTTTATTTCCATACCCCGGGCGCCCCAGGCGCTTGCAGCTTGCTCCGCCCTTCACTTATACCTTCCCGGTGAGACACCCCTTCACCTCACCCTCGGGACCGCATTAAGTCCACGAATCCTGATGAATTGATTTTATTCTACCGTACTTGTACAGCGCCGCCCTTAATGCTTTCATATAGTCGCTGCATATTTATTTATTTATTTATTATTATTTCGATTTATATACCACTCTTCCCAAAAAGGCTCAGGGTGGTTCACAACAATGAGTACACAACACAACATAGTTAAAACAGAATAAAAACAGATTAGGACCAGAATGGAAAGCACAACCTTTGAGATTAAATGCCTAATGGAACAGGAATGCGGCTACTGCCATTTTTGAGGGGAGGGGGCACCATATGCGGCAACCACAGATTCTCCAAACCAGATTGGAAGTTTCAGCACCCGCTCTATAAGTCAACTCCTGGTGTATAAGTCAACTCCTGCATATAAGTCAACTCCTGTGTATGAGACGACCCCTAACTTTTGAGAAGATTTTCTTGGGTTAAAAAGTAGTCTTATACATCAGAAAATACGGCACTTAGGCGATCCCTCTTAGCTCGAGGATTATTGTCTTCCAGACATTCGGTCTTGACCAGCAGAACGATTGGACATATTGAAAGTAACGCATTGGACAGTCTTGACTTGCAGTTCTCTGACATCTTGAAAGTAGATCTTTGTGGCTATTTCTTCCCAAGAGAAGCAGAAGACCTTGTGATAGTTGTGTTGTTTCCATCAAGGAATCCACAGGTGACTTGAGCTTGTAAGATCTGAGCAGAGCTGTGGTTGACCAGAGTTCTTGGAGATCCCTCATGCAAATGGTCCCCAATTTAAAGTCAACAAAGAATACTTTTCCAATATTTTGGGTTTTCCTCTGGAATACATAGTTTAAGTGACTGCTAGAGTAACAAAGGATGCTCAGAGTTTACAACTGTGGGTAGATCTTCCCTGGTGGAAATTCTGGATTGGAGCAATAGCGAAGCGGAACGTGCGGCATCCGCCTGATCCCTGCCAGGGCCTTGCAGCGTTATGTCCTGCCAGCAGAATGAGGTGCATTATTTATTGAAATGATGAGTATCGATCCGTCCTTAGTTAAGCCATAGAACTGTTAGATGTATGTAAAATCAGCTCTTCCGGGCCTCCCTTGGCAACGGGGAGGGGATGCGGGGCGACTGATACAGGAAGCCGCCTGTAATATCCTTTGCAAGGAGGAATCAGACAAAGAGAGGACGCATGCCAGTTTTATGGTCTCGGTGGTTCTGTTGGCTTTGCAAATTGCTTCTGCTTGCATATCCATTTTTTTAAAGTTTAATAGCATTTGAGATGGGAAAGATCTGATGCAGTTGCAACAAAAAGGAGCCAAGGATGGTGGAAGGGCCAAGCTGGCCTTTAAAGCCGCTGCGCCTTTTAGTGTGACTTTTCAGTTGTCTGTCCCAAAAAGTATTTGGAAAGGGGAATCGAGATTGGCCTGTGTGCTATCGTGGCTTGAGTGTGGAACTAGAACTCTAAGAGACGCGGGTTCAAATCCCTGCTTAGCCTTGGAAACACACTATCAAGTCACATTCTCTCAGCCTCAGACATCACCCAGGACAGATCTTCTTTGACAGGATCATTCCGCTTCTTTTTCCACCAGACACCACCTGTGTTTACTAACTGTGGCCATAACAGATGCCAAGTTTGAACTCATGGCTTTCCAATAGGTTGTTTTGAGTTTTCCAGGCTGTATGGCGATGTTCCAGAAGCATTCTCTCCTGACATTTTGCCTGCATCTGTGGCAGGCATCCTCAAAGGTAGGAGCCACCGGTGGTGCAGCGGGTTAAACCCCTGTGCTGGCAGACTGCTGACTTGAAGGTTGGGTTGCTGACCTGAAGGTTGGTGGTTCGAATCCAGGAAGAGTGCAGATGAGCTCCCTCTGTCAGCTCTAGCTTCCCATGCAGGGACATGAGAGAAGTCTCCCACAAGAATGGTAAAAACATCAAACATCCGGGCGGCCCCTGGGCAACATCCTTGCAGAAAGCCAATTATCTCACACCAGAAGCGACTTGCAGTTTCTCAAGTTGGTCCCAACATGGGGGGGGTGGGGGATCCTCAAAGGTTGTGTGGTGTGATGGAAATTAGTCAAGTGGGGTTTATATATCTGTGGAATGATGTCCAGGGTGGGAGAAAGAACTCTTGTCTGCTTGAGGCAAGTGTGAATGTTTCAATTGCCCACCTTGATGTGAAGGGGTTAAAAGTAAAAAGTACCCCTCCCAAGAGGAGATGCTCCAAGTGCCCGTATGTTAGCAATAATCTGCCCAGAGACAGCAGAACGAAGAAAGAGCCATACTAAGGGTTAATGTGAAGAATGTTGTTTGCTGATAAGAACGAGTATACATACCTTGTAACTGCGTAGCTTGGGGGGATAGCCATTTTGTTTCTTGACCCACAATGGTCAAGGGCTATTCGCCCCAATACTGATCATATTGAGATTAAAAGCCTTTTTTGGATTCATTGGCCTTGGCGGAGTTCTTCCACCTTATCGGCTCTGCAACCAAGAACCCAAATTTCTGCTACAGATGAGCATTTAATGGCCTTGCAGTTTCAAGGTCTGGTTGCTTCCTGGTTGGGGAAATCCGTTGAAGGTGATTAGCTGGCCCTTATTGTTTCTTGTATGGAATTCCCCTGTTTTTGAGTGTTGTTTTTTATTTAATGTTTTGATTTTAGAGGTTTTTTAAATACTGGTAGGCAGATTTTGTACATTTTCATGCAGGAAGTAGCCAGACCTTAAAACTGCAAGGCCATTAAATTCTAATCAAAGTGGGCAATTGCAACATTCACACCTGCCTCCAACAGACAAGAGTTCTTTCTCCCACCCTGGACATCATTCTACACATATATAAACCCCACTTGCCTAGTTTCCAACAGACCTCACAACCTCTGAGGATGCCTGCCATAGATGTGGGCGAAACATCAGGAGAGAATGCTTCTGGAACATGGCCAGACAGCCTGGAAAACTCACAGCAACCCCTGATTATCTTATTTGAACTGGATTATATGGCAGTGTAGACTCATATAGATTATCTGCTTTGATAATCTGGATTATATGACAGTATAGGAGGGGCCTGCCTGACTCTCAGCTACATATAATCCAGACTTTAACTTTCCTCTAGCTCCAACTAACTCTCCTATACCTCTGAATCTAATTCTCCTCTGTTTTTGACTCTGACTTTCCTCTATTTCTGATACTCTTCTATCTCTTCCTCTAACTCTGTCTCCAAATGCAAAAATATTTTCTACTTTCATCCAGGCCATCATCACATTATGCTTTTGCTATTCCGACTGGGAGATGTTTGGGTTTTGTCATCCAGAAGAAAGGGACTTCTCTCCAACTTTTGCTCCAGTTCTTCCTCTTTCCCCCAGGCTCCTGTTGTGAGGGAGATGCCTCAACCTCAGCTGGAGATACAATCCTGCTTTGGGGGGAAATTGGCCTGGGTTTCTTCTCCCAGCAGCTGTTCCCCAGCTCCTTCCTCCTCCTGGTGCTCCTCTCCCCACCCTCTTCCTTGCCAGGCTGGTTTCCATCCCTGAGTAGCGACCGATGGAGGAGCCAAGAGGGCATGGCGTGTGGCTTGGCCTGGAATTTCAGGCGCCACATGCCGCAGATAGCCGAGAGATGCCTTCACGCTTGTGTCGGGCAAGTTGCTCCCAAGCTGGATGCAGAGCAAAGCCCCTCTTCCCTTCGAAGGAAGGAAAATTTGGGAGGAGAGGGGACGTCTCCAACACAGAATGGGTCAAGCACCCCCTTTTGAAATATCTGCAAAATCTTTCCATACATTTACTGGGGTGCATCTCCACCGTAGAATGAATGCAGTTCGATGCCACTTTAACTGCCGTGGCTCAGTATGATGGGCTCACGGATGTCACAGTTTTACAAAGGCTGCATCTCCCCTGTAGAATGACACTCCTGTAAAACTCCCATAGCTTAGCATGGTCCTATGGGATCCTGAGAGTTATAGTTTGATACTTCTCTTGCCCAAGTGTGCCAGTGCTTTGCCAAACATAGCACAGAGCCGTGGCAGTTAACGTGATCTCAAACTGCCCCCAGTCTAGAGTGGTGATGCACCCTATGACTCCAAAGGCCAGGGTTCGAATCCCCACTCAGCCATGGCTACTCCAAGCGACACTCTCTCAGCCTCAGAGGAAAGCCACGCTAAACCCTCCCCTTTTTATTATTGTTGTTGTTAGTGTTGTTACTGTCTATTCTATTGGTATATGGTATATGGTGCCCCCAGTAACAAAGGGCGTTAAACCGCTGAGCTGCTGAACTTGCTGATCTAAAGGTTGATTGACTTTATTATGTGTTGCTATATTGTTTATCTTATTTGTCATTTTATATATTTTGTTATGATTTTTTTTTCTTTTGCTGTTTTATGTTCAACTGTGTTTTATTGTTTTTTGGGCTTGGCCTCATGTTAGCCGCCCTGAGTCCCCTTTGGGGAGATGGAGGCAGGTTATAAATAAAGATTGTTATTGTTGTTATTGGTGGTTGAATCTGGGGAGTGGACTGAGCTCCCACTGATAGGCCCAGCTTCTGCCAACCTAGCAGTTCGAAAACATGCAAATGTGAGTAGATCAATAGGTACCGCTTTGGTGGGAAGGTAACGGCGTTCCATGCAGTCATGCTGACCACATGACCTTGGAGGTGTCTATGGACAACACCGGCTCTTCAGCTTAGAAATTGAGATTTGCACCACCCCCAGAGTTGGATACAACTAGACATAATGTCAAAGGGAAACCTTTATCTTTATGGTTGTTTTGGGTTGGATGGCAATTGGTTTGGGATTGATTCTGTGCAAGATCTGCTCCATTTTGCTCCGATGCTACCATTTCCAAGGCCTATTTGCAGCCCAGAACTTTCTGTGCACAAAATTCGCACAGGATGCTTTTGCACAGAAAAGAGCATTCTCTTCCCAAATCCCTGTAAAGAAAGGCTAATTTTTTCAGGGCAGAATGCGGCATTCTCCCTGCAGACAATAGTTTCTTTCTCTTCTCTCTTCCTTTCCTTTGTGCAGAGGAAGACCCTGGCTGCGAAGAGGCTTTGGAAACGGCTGGGTTTGTAAATGAAAGATTCTGGGACTGCTTCTCTCAATAATGAAGTTGGCCAAGAATGATATTTGCCTGGATAGATCGGGGGCCTTGCATGGATTTCCAAGCTGCTGTTGGCTTAAAGGGCAAGCAGCTTTGGAAAGAATGCCACCAAAGCATTTCTGGGGCACTTTTTTTTACAAGTGGCCAGACAGAAAGATGGATGGCTAGACAGGCAAAAAGGGGGTTTGCAAAGGAGTGGGTTGAAACAAGAGCTGGGGGATTCTAGGAACACCTGTCTTTGGGGATATTGGATGGGACGGCACAGAGACCCCTTTGCAGGGAAAGACATGGTGGGGCAACAAAAGTTCCAAAGCTTTGAAGGATATGGCACTGATTAGCAAAGTCGGAGGTCTCAAATGGATGCCATAGGCTTTCGCAGTTATTTGGGAAGAAGGAAAACAAGAGGAGAGAGGAAGGAGAAGAAAGGAAAAGATATAGGAGAAGAGAAAAGAGGAGGAAGAGAAAGAAGAAGATGGAGAGGGAAGAAGAGATAGGGAAGGAAGCAATTTAATGGTACTTTTCCTACATGGCAGGGAGTTGGAGTAGTTGACCCGTGTGGTCTCCTCTAACTCTGATGCTGTGATTCTAAGACAGTGGTTCCCAACCTATTTTTTGACCGGGAACCCCTTTGACCAGGGACCACTCTCAAACATTAATACTAAAAGGGTTATGAATCGGTTTTTGGTCAACTTTAGATCGATTTGGTTATTTGGGGTGCTGATTCAAAAAATTGCATTGGATAGACCACATCAGCTCTAGTTTCTGATACAGGACATACAGTATGCCATCCAGTAGTCGTCATCTGCTCACCCACAGAAAACCATATTTCATAACCTAGAGCTGATGAGGTCTATCCAATGCATTTTTAAAAATCATCACCCCAAATAACCCCAAGAACAGACCTAAAAGCAAAGACACCAAGAAAAAAAGGTTTTTTGGTTGGGCTGTTATTATCCATAGATTTTGTTAACACTCAGCACCATAAGAGGGTTTCATGAGACCAGTTGCTCTCGTTGCAACAGTGTAATAACAGTGAGGCCGCGGACCATATTTTAGTTCTTGGTGACCACTGGTGGTCCATGGGCCACAGGTTGGGCACCACTGTTCTAAGCAGATGAAAGAGGAAAGGGGAGAAGAGGAAGAAAGGGAGGAAGAAGATGGAAGTGGAGAGGGATGAGAAAGGCAAGAGAGAGGATAAAGGAGAAGGAGGAAGGCCAAGGCTGGGGGAAGATGGAGGCAGAGGGAAAACGAGGGAAGAAAGAAGGTGAATAGGATAGAAGATGAAGAAAGTGGAAGAGAAGGGCAAATGATGGAGGAGGAAGGGGGGAAAGGTGGAGGAAGAAAATGGAGGAGAAAAGTGGGGAGCAGAGGGAGGAGGAGAAAGAGGAGGAAAGAGGGGAGGATGGAGGAAGAAAAAGAGAAAGAAGAAAATGGAGGAGGAAAAGGATAGATGAGAAAGAGGAAGAGGTAGAGTTGGAAGAGAAGGAAGGTAGAGGAGGGGAAAATATGGAGGAAGAAGAGGATGTAGGTCAGTGTTTCTCAACCTGTAGTTGGATTTCTGGGAGTTGTAGGCCAAAACTCCTGTGGACCCACAGGTTGAGAACCACTGGTGCAAGTGGAGAAAGAGGAAAGATGGTAGAAGAAAAAGGAAGAAGATGGAGGAAAAGGCAAAAGATGAAGCAGTAGGGAGAAAGGTGGAGGACTGTCAGGATACCATTGATGATAACGTGGAAAAAGGAATGTTGTGGACCATATTGAGGCTTTCTTTCTTTCTTTCTTTCAGAAAATAAATTTCCAACTTAGGTAGCAATTAGCAAACACGGATCTATTTGTCAGGAAGGAAATGTGTGCGCCTGTGTTCCCCCCTGACTTCTGCCTGGCATATATGGTGGACTTTAAATATTTATGAGCCAGGAAGAAAGAGATGCATCGATACCTCCAGATATCAATTAGGTTTTTTCTATGTGTTTTCTATGTGGTTCCTTTAATACCGCAAGGGGACAGTTGGCCTATAGGAGTTGTAAAATGTGCAGATATCAGCACTGAGTCTAAACTGTGGGGATCCATGCTCTTGAATTGCAAATCCCAGCATCCCCTTACCCAGCACAGACCCTGGTGAGGAATGATGGGAATTGGAGTCCAACAAGCTCCAGTGCAAAGAGCCTAGCACATTACATGGCTTCTAATAAGTCTACTCAAAAGTAAAGCTCTGAAGGGATTTGCTGCTTGGGATGCAAGCAGGCCTCCGAACTCGAGTGTAAACACACTTCAGAGAATGGGGCGGTACGTTTTAATTTGCGAGTTAAGGATCACTTTGTGCAGAAATGACATTTGCCGTACGCTGAAAATGTTCCGTCTCGAAATGAATTGCAAATGAGCAACCGACAGCTGCTGGCATGTCTCAAGCCGGCGAAAGGCTTCGTGTTTAGCAAGGGAAGTTGGGGAGACAAATTTCCATGACTTTGTGTGTGCATCCCTTTGTTATTCCAATGTGATTTGGACTGAACGGTGTCAGACTACCACGAAATGCCCATGCAGTATTGCAGAAGTGCTCCTATCCAACGGCAGCACGGCTCAATGGCTGGAGCACTGGGAAAGGATCAGAAGAATCTGGATTTGTATTCTTGTTTCATCCTTTGCCGTTGACCCCCAACATCGAGAGTATAGCCTACCTCATAGGATGGCTGTGAAGGTGACATTGGGGAAACCAACAAGAAAGAAATGGAACTGAAGTTGGCCATAGAGTCAGTCTGGAAGACCCACTCACCCATGGAGACCTATTGGTTAACCTTGAGTGAGTCACACACTCTCAACCTCTGAAAACGCCATGGTAGCTTTGTTTGACAGTCTCCAAATATTTGGTAGGTTTGGGTTTCACTTCCCATAAGTTGGATAGGTATGCTTTATGGTCACCATTCGCTGGATCAGTTTGTGGTCACTATGCTTAGGATTTATTTGCTTTAGAGCCACCATAATTTCTTTACGGTCATCATAAGTTGGATAGCTACTTTGCAGTTACCCTAACTTGGATAGGTTTGCTTTCTAGTCACCAGACTTGGACAGGTTTGCTTTATGGCCACTGTACATTGGATAGATTTGTTTTATGGTCACCGTATCTTGGATAGGTTTGCTTTATGGCCACTGTACATTGGATAGGTTTGTTTCATGGCCACCATATCTTGGATAGGTTTGCTTTATGATTAGCATAAGTTGGATAGATTTGCTTGACAGCCATAATAATTTGGATAGGTTTGCTTTACATCCACTACACATTGGATAGGTTTGCTTAATAGTCACCATGCATTTGATAGGTTTGTTTTATGGTCACTGTAAGTTGGATAGTTTTGGTTTACAGTCTACGTACATTGAATAGGTTTTCTTTACGGTCAACATAAGTTAAATAGGTATGTTGTACAGTCACCATAGGTTGGATAGGTTTGCTTTAGTCACTATATGCTGGATAGGTATGCTTTATGGTCACCATAATTTTACAGCACATGACAATAATAGGACACTAGCCACTCCTAAATCTCACATTTTGACTGGAAATCTCAGAACTGGGGATGACCCAGGGACAGTAAACACATTGTGTACAGATTTGGTAAATCCAAGGGGAAAGATTCATTTGAGGATTTGCCACCTTGGCATATTTATGGGGCTCTCACTGTCTACTTTAGAAAGTGGGGGCCCAGCTTGGTTTCTCCTCTAAATCAGATATCCCTGGACCTTTGTCTATGAGTTGAGGAAGGAGGTTGGGAGAAGGGGGAGGGAGAGCGATATGGGGCACCCGCCATGCATTTATAGCTTGCTAAAAAAAGCCCTTGCACACTCTCCGAACGGGGCGATGTGGGACAGATGTCGGTCTGATCAGTTTACCATGGATGGGGATTAAGGGTCAGGTATTCGGAGTATGTATGCATTTGAGGAGGGGGAAAATGTGTCCCTTCCACTATCCTTGGCTGCTTATGTCTGGGAATTCCAGCACAGAGTGCATCTACACTGTAGAATTAATGCAGTTTGACTCTACTTTGACTGCCATGGTGGCTCAAGGCTATGAAATCCTAGGAGTCGTCGCTTGGGGAGGCATCAGCACTTTGGGCTCAAGATCTTGTCAAGCTACAACTCCCACGAGCTTTCCATCCAACCTTAATGGGAGATGGATGAGGCTTTGATCCTTTTGGTTTTGGCTTTTAATTTCCGGGCTGATGTCTGGTCTGAGATTGGTATTGATGCCACAATGACGTTTCTCTCTTTACGTGGCCAAAGGGATGCTTCTCTTCGGGAGGGAGGCAAACTACTCTGGGTGCAAAGTCAACAGACAGGGGTGTTACATAAGCCGGAAAAGGGATGCATCAAGATGAGCCACAGAGGGGGCATCTACACTGTAAACTTAACACAGTTTCAGCCCACTTTATACCTGCCATAGCTCAATTCTGGCGGAAACCTGGGAGTTGGAGTGTCTACAAGGTCTTTGGGCTTCTGTGCCAAAGAGTGCTGAGTGCCTCACCAAAGTACAACTCCCAGCACTCCAAGTTATGGCAGTTACAGTGGACTGAAACTGCGTTATGTCTCCAGTGTAGATGCACCCCAAGTGCCCGATGGAACCCTCCTTTGAAACAATCCCTGGGATCTGCTCTCTGAGCCTTTTCAAAGAAGGAAAAGGTTTGTTTCAACCAGAGCAGGTTCTCCTACACGGGGATTATTTATAGAGGCCTGTGGGTGGGATTTGTTGTGTGTTTGCTGGAACGCGCTGGAACTTTCTGCCACAGTAGGTTGCAAAATTTTGGGGGGCGATTTTCAGATGGGTTTTTCCCTTCTGTGCTCGCTGCTATCGTCTTATTTTTTCAAATGCTGTCTTCGCCACCAAGTCCCCACTAACCCGTTCCCTTCCCATTTCCTCCTGTGCTTCTAAAGCATCCCTCTTCTCCCCTCCTGCATTCTCCCTTTCTTCCATTGCTGCAAACGGAGCCCTGGACGAACCAAACATCCCGATTCCAGGTGCATCTGCACTATAGGATAAATCCCGTTAGACGCCACTTTAATGCTAAGGGGTCCCATGAGTTGTAATGTGGTCCAGTGGAGGAGTCAGACCCCAACCTCGAACTACAAATCCCATAACTCCACAGTACTGATTCCAGCCTGTATATGTGTGCTTTGTAAGGTGTGTCTAGACACAGTTCAAACCTCACTTTGAAGGCCACATCTCGGTGCTTGGAGTCCTGGGAATTGTAGTTTGCGGAATCAACAGCACTATTGGGCAGAGGGGGCTGGAGCTCTTGCAACACTAGCGTAGATGCACTCTCAACAGAAAGCAACTTCTTTGTTCCTTTTGTATATACATTTTATGTATGTGTAAACTAGTGTCTATGCTTCGTATTGTCTGGATGTGCATCTTGTAATGCGATGTGTTTGACCACACCCTTCGGATAATAGTCTCCATGGCAACCCTCTTGTGGCTTCTCACGGATGTCGATGGCTCTTTCCCCATCATTGTTATGTCATCAATCCCATTGTTTGATGTCTCACAGGCTTGTATCTCTCCAGCAGAAATTCCTATCAGCCCCTATCATCCTCCCTAAGATGTGCTTGGGCTGAAACACCCATAATTCCCAGGCTGGATGTGGCTGGGCTCTAGCTCCCTCTATCAGTTTCCTCCCAAAAATACTTGTCCAGTTTTAAGTTGAATTTGGAAGTTTACATAGTGGGTGTGGTTGGACTACAACTTCCATCCTCCTCTATTAACTAACCCACGCACAAATCGGTCCATATTTTAAATTGGATTATGAAGGATATGTGGGTGGGATTCACACCTCTCTGGTTGTAGTTGGACTACAACTCCCACCATCCTCTATCAGCAACCACACACACACACACACATACACACACAAATACGGTCCAGATTTGAAATTGGATTATGACAAATATGCAAATAGGATCCACATGGTTCTCTGGATGTAGTTGGACTACAACTCCCATAATTCTCGATCAGCAACTGATCCCCAAATTGATCTGTATTTTACATTGGATTATGAAGGATATGTGGGTGGGATTCACATGGCTCTCTGGGTGTAGTTGGATTACAACTTCCATCAGCCTCTATCAGCAAGCCCATCCGAACCCCAAATCAGTCGAGATTTTAAATTGGATCATGATAAATATGTGAATATGATCCACATGGCTCTCTGGATGTGGTTTGACTACAATTCCCATCACCCTGTATCAGCACACACACACACACACACACACAGACAAATACAGTCCAGATTTTAAATTGGATTATGACATATGTGAGTAGAATCCCTCAGGCTCTTTGGATGTGGCAGGACTACAATCCCATCCTCGATCAGCAAGAGACCTCCCCAAATTGGTCCATATTTTAAATTGGATTATAGAGGCTCTCTGGATTTGGTTGAACTACGTCACCCATCATCCTCTATCAGTTCCCTTACCGATATTTTAAATTGTGTCATGTATGTTTGGTCCTGATCCATAGTGGTTGGGCATCACATGGCTCTCCTGATGTAACTGGACTCTGACTCCCACCATCCTCATCAGTATTTTAAGTTGGATGATGATGCACCAACTTTGGTCCAGATCCATCAATTCATGTGGGAGTCTTTGCAGATCAGACATACATATAAACATGCATACATGTTTTGACTTTTATGCATAAAGATATAGTATATGAGGCAGAAGTAGACTCATTGATTCCGCCCTTGGTTTCCAAGTTTGCCCCGATTTCAGGACAAACGCTGCTCAGGCTTGCAGAGCTTCCCCCAGGAAGTTTAATTCCGGGTCGCCGCCTGGTCTTTTGGGACCTCTCTGGTGCCTTATAAATGGATGAGTGGCCATGCCGGGATGAGCTGAGGATGGAACATGGAGCGGGATGTAACATGCCTGGTGGGCATGTTTTGATGCTTGGGCTTAGTGTGTTCTCCTACAGGAGTCCACGCTTCAGCCAAAAGAAATAACTCCAGAGCGGAATGGTGTTTCATATGTGATACATCCAGACTTCTGCATTTGCTGGGATTCGGGTTGCAGGACCCCCTGGAAATTGGAAAAGTGGGAATGGAAATGATATAGAATCATTGAATTGGAAGAGACCTCGTGGGCCATCCAGTCCAACCCCATTCTGCCAAGAAGCAGGAAAATTGCCTTCAAAGCACCCCTGACAGATGGCCATCCAGCCTCTGTTTAAAAGGCACCTCTTATACAGCTTAGCAATCAAGTGGTCATCTCCAGAATCCAAAACAGTTTCAAGTTCAGGTTTATCAACAACAAATCCCAAAAAAGTTTTAATCCATTGGAAATCATTCTACTCTCTGTCTGTAGGGAAACCATTTTATTGGGAAGTTTTTGGACAGTATTTCCTCTCTCGTCTTCATTCTATACTAATTATTATCCAACACCAAGAAGTCTTTATAAGTCAACCCTTTCTTTTTCAAAACAATTTCCCTTCTAAAGAGGAAAGTGACCATAGAATCACATTGGAGAATCTACAAATTGCTAGAGAAGGGTCATTTTAGGACCTTCTACATTACCGGTTTTCAACCTGTGGGTCGCGACCCCTTTAGGGGTCGAACAACTCTTTTACAGGGGTTGCCACAAGGGTTGTAGCATTGGGAAGGTTGAGAACCACTGTTTTACCTATCCAACTTGTGTTATTGCTCAAAGGTGACCATAGGATTGCACTTAAGGGCCTAGAGAAAGATTCTCTGTAGGAATCCCTAAGTCCTACAATGCAACTCTGTGGCCAACGTCTACGGAAAGTTGACCACAGAATTGCACTAGAGAACCTACAAATGCCTAGATAATTGTTCTTTCCAGGAATGTATAGGTCCAACTCAATGATCAGATGGAAATGGGACAGCCAAAGTGACATCAGAATGGGGGCAAATGGGGTTAATAAAATGGAGTAAACCAGTTGCGGCAGTTTGCTTTTGTCTGGTCCTTCTGGAAAGCAAGGCATTGCTGCCTCTTCTCCTCTTGCTCCTCTTGAGTTCCATGAGAGCCATTGGTTTTGGCATTTTAAACTCAGGATTGCAGCGAGAGAAGCACAGCTAAAGGAGGAAAGAGAAACCAGGACATCTTCAAAGCAGATGAGAAAATGGGAAGGCAGAGAGTTATTTAGGACTGTTCCTTCCAAACTGGGACAGTTGGAGGGTGTATTGTACCCAATGCAACCTATTCTAATAGGCAGACCCCAAGATATGAATAAGAACATATCTGGTTTGTTCTGAAATTGAATTTGTATGTAAATCAGAACAGGTACATTTTTAAAAAGTAACTCCAGCCAAAGTTATCTATATCGCAAAGGGAAGGGCTAACCCCCCCTGCGGCGTTTCCTTTGCTGTCTGTTTCTCTGTGCAGAAGACTTCACTTCATTTTCTGTCCCTGTGAGAACTGGATTTTGGAAAATGTGGCTTGTTGTGGAAACAAGGATTGGGGATGAAGCGCCAGTAGAGACCCCTTTTCCCCATGATAATAACTCTTTCCAGAGTGAATTTCCCTTTCGACAGGTTGATTTCTCTCACTTCTCATTGTCTAATCCTCATTCTTAACTATGAGTCATATCTAAGTCTGATGCTTGTAACTTGGGGACAGCCTGTATAGTATATGATATTATAGTTCTCGGCCGGTGTCTTTGGTGCCAATTTGGTTCCCTTCGACAAGCTGGAGCTGCAGATGTCTCTTTGCCTTCTTCTCTCCCTTTTTTCATCCAATCTGCTGTATCGCTCTGGAAACAATCAGGCCGGCTTTGGGCCACCGATTAAGCACACCGCCTTTCCAGATCTCGCCCTCCTCCTCTCCAGATGACAGATTGTGAAGTGGCACACTCGCATTCCCAAAAGCTCCGGGATCATAAAAGGATGCTGCATAATTGTCTCTCTCTCTTTCTCTCATCGCAACAGAGGTGAATAGTAGTTGCATTTGCAAGGCTGGGTCCATTGTCAGCTCCCTTGCAAAAGAAAGAAAGAAAGAAAATGAAATCGCAAAGCATCGCTGCGTAGAATCGTTTCACAGCAGGAATTTGGATCCAGAGAAAAGGAATTTAACCAGCTAAGATGCAAGATTAGTTAATATTGGTCTAAGACTCTGCTGGATCTGGGTTCGCAACTCTACTTGCCATGGAAACCCATGGGTCACATTAAGCAAAGTCACACACTCTCAGCCTCAGACAAAAGCCATGGTGGAGAGTTTCCTTTGAGCAAAAAAACCAAACGGATACAACGCTATCATTTTCTAGAGTCAGTGGGTTGTCTGGGAGTCCAAGTTTCGAATTCTTGATTCGCCATTTGGTGACCATGGGCAAAGTCACACTATCTCAGCCTCGGAGGGTGACAAATTTGTGGCTCAGCCAACAATTATTTGTTATTATTTATTTATTTCAAATATTTGTACCCCGCCCTTCTCTACCCCTGAAGGGGGCTCAGGGCAGCTTACAGCCGGCAGCGATTCGATGGCCCACATATACAATCAATAAAAACAACAGTTACATAATAAATAACATATTAATCAGATTTAAAACCATTTTAAAAAGTACAAATAGTCAAAGTTCTACAATCACAACTTAATCCGAAGCCAGTCCACAGTCCATTTTCCATAGCATTGTCATCATTTTATTGTCCGCCTGCCACCCGAATGTGTAACCAAATGCCTGGCCCCATAGCCACATCTTCAACTTTTTCCTAAAGGAAAGGAGGGAAGAAGTTGACCTAATTTCGCTGGGAAGCGAGTTCCACAGGCAAGGGGCCACCACCGAGAAGGCCCTGTCCCTCGTCCCCATCAAACGTATTTGCGACAAAGGTGGGATCAAGAACAGGGCCTCCCTGGAAGATCTTAAATTTCAAGGTGGGACATTGGGGTGGATGCGTTTGGACAAGTAAGCTGGGCCAGAACCATATAGGACTTCATAGGTGAAAACCAGCACTTTGAATTGTGCTCGGAATTAGACAGACAGCCAGTGGAGCTGACACAACCGTGGGGTGGTATGCTCCCTGTATGTTGCTCCAGTAAGTAACCTGGCCACCGCCCATTGGACTAGTTGAAGTTTCTGAACAGTCTTCAAAGGCAGCCCCACGTAGAGTGCGTTACAGTAATCTATTTGGGATGTAACAAGAGCATGGAGCACTGTGGCCAGATCAGACTTTCCAAGGTACGGGCGCAGCTGCGCACAAGTTTTAATTGCTCAAAAGCTCTCCCCGCCACCGCCAAGACCAATATATCTCTAGAATTTTCTATAACCAATATGATAAAGCAGCTAGGTTTTAAGGGAGAGTGTGACCATGGGCAATGTCCCACTCTCTCAGCCTCAGAGAAGAGCAGTTGTCCTCCAAATGAAGCCAAATAGGATCACTTTACAAGATAAATACGGTCTGAAAACACAACTAATATTTGCCTGGAAAACAATCTGGGTTTTCAGCCGAAAGGGCCAAATACTGTTGCAGAGGCCACTGCATGTGGAATTTTTTTGGCTGGAGTTTTTGCAAGTTTGTCCTGTTTCTGATCCAAAAGAAATGGAGAGGAATGTCCTCCCTCTAATATTCCATCATCCCTTTTCCCTTAAGTACAGACTTTGAATTTCTCCTTGCAGCAATGGAAGGAAGCCGAGGACAAAGAGAGCAGGGGAACCAGGGCCTTTTCGTTGCTTGATAAGTTTTGCCATCTCTGATTTGACTTGTGCCCCAGTTTCCATCTCCAAAACATTAGCGGATTTGCAGACGAAGCACTTTGGATTCAGGTGGGCTTCAGGCAGACAAAGCAACCTTTGATGGAGGAGAATGTGTTTGGTCTTCCTTAGTGTTTTGTGCCTCTTTGAATCCAAGCTTCGATTCAATTGCTCGCCAGGTTCCTATTTGCTGCATTTAAAAACCATATTAAAATCTTGCCTTGGGTCCAGAGGAAAACTAAATAGAAAAGCCTCATCTCTCTGATGGCTCGAGTCTTGGACTCGTTTGATAGAAACCAGATCTCGATGCAGTCGAACCAAAGGAAGTTTCTCCACCCGTTTGGAGCCCATTTCCTCCCCTGTTTAGTCTTGCAGTGTTTAGGTCTGTGAATGGTCATAAATCATGAACCAGTTCGCTGACACGTTCATGGCCAGGCCAATGGGAGAGTCCGCCATAAAATAACCCATATAAAAGGTGTCTTTCTTTGCCCGGCTCTTATCTATACACAACCCTGGCTTCTGTTTACTCTGGCTGTCATTTCACTACTGTGTCTCAAAACAGCCTGAAATTCCTCAATAGATTCGAAGGGAGTTTGGCCAAACTTGACTTAAGTATCCAGAGTCCCATAAATAGTCTAGGTTTCTATCCAGTCGACATGGTCCTCTCTCCCTTCTTGTTTTTCTCTTCTTTTATTGTCTCTCAAGCCATTCTTGGGAAATGTCAGGTTGCTTTTGCCTTCTGTCCCCAAATCATGGTGCGAATGAGGGCGTAAAGGTCTGGAGTTGCTTTTGGAGACAAGTGGGAAAAAACTGCACTTTGAGGTATGCATCCATACATTAAAATTAAGTATGTAAAGGTTTCCCCTGACATTAAGTCTAGTTGTGCCCGACTCTGGAGGGTGGTACTCATGTCAATTTCTAAGTCGACAAGCCGGCATTGTCCGTAGACGTCTCCACGGTCATGTGGCTGGCATGACTGAATGGAGCTCCGTTACCTTCCCGCCGAATCGGTACCTATTGGTCTACTCACATTTGCATGTTTTCAAACTGCTAGGTTGTCAGAAGCTGGACCTAACAGTGGGAGCAAACCCCACTCCCCAGATTCGAACCGCCAACCTTTCAGTCAGCAAGTTCAGCGGTTCAGCGGTTTAACCCACTGCACCACCAGGGTACGCTAGAATTAAGTACCCAGTCAATTTTAACTTGTGGATTTTCACCTGTGTTTTATTGGTGGTGAATAATAATAACAACAACAATGCAATTTTTTCCCTTTTAATGCTATGGGGTTTTAGGAGCTGTAGTTTTACAAGGGCTACATCTCCACTGTAAAATGAATGCAGCTCAATACTCCTTTAACCACCATAGTATAGTACTATGGGATCCTGTGAGGTGTAGTTTTACAAGTACTTGATCCTCCTCTGCTCAAACTTGCCAAATGACAACTCCTAGAGTTCCGTAATGTTGAGCCATGTCTGGTAAAATAGTATGAAACTGCATTAATTATGCAGAGTAGATGCCCCCCTTGAAGATCTGGAATTGCCATTGGAGAAGGGCGTCCTTTTCTCGTCTTCTGGGACATGTCTGTTCTGTAAAATAATTGCAGTGGTGCAACAGGTTGAACCCTTGTGCCGGCAGGACTGCTGACTCTGCAGAGCTGAGTGAGCTCTCGTCTGTCAGCTCCAGCTTTTCATGCAGAGACATGAGAGAAGCCTCCCATAGGATGGTAAAACATCCCTGTGTCTCCTGGGCAGCATCCTTGCAGATGGCCAATTCTCTCACACCAGAAGCGACTTGCAGTTTCTCAAGTCGCCTGTAACATGATAAAAAAAGTGGAGTGAATGTGATCTCTTCCAAGTCTGTGTTTCTGGGGCTTTGAATCCATTTGAACCCTGTTCTCCTTGACTCCTGCCGTGCTCTTCAGATTCATTTGTCTTGGCAAATTTTTCTCTTTTGGATCCTCGCCTGGATCTTTCCTCCTAGATAGTTCCCTTTTGTAAAGCCCGCCTGAGATTCCTCCGTCCTTCTCTCCCAGATGTTCCTTGGCAAGGAGACTCCGGCAGATCTGCGCTACCTTTTCCCTGCTTCGAGGCCCTCTGCGTGCCATTGCCTCTCCTCCTTTGTGCCCCGGACCGAGTGCCTTGCTTTACACTCCGCAGCTGGCCCTCCCTGGAGTCAGGAGTCAAGCAGCTGCCTCCTCCATCCTATTAATATCTCTCTTTTTGGCATATTTTGGGGTGAGTAATGGGCCGGTCTGCCTTGGCCATTGACCTTTGGCTGTACACGAGGTTTCAGGAAGAAGACAGTGTTCCAAAGGCCAGATAAAGAAGAGAAGGGAGAGACCAGCAGAGAACGTAGACCACCATCCAACAAACTGGACCCATTCCCATCTGTGTCACCAAAAATGACCCCAGATCTCCAGAGTACTTTTTGGGGGTCTTCAGGAAGAGGCAAGAGATAGAAAGGACTATATATCCTGGAAGAAGCAATGGGTTCCAGAAAAGTTCATAAAAGACCCTCCATATTTATAGGGGATGCCTTCCTGGACCTTCCTGGACCTACAGTTAACGATTCTTCTGGAGGAAGGCATACCACAGATTTTATCGAAATAAGCAACGTCCAGCAGAATATTTCCAATCCGCTGGACAAATTGTTGCCAAATTAGGTTAACTATAAATCCCAGCAACTACAACTCCCAAATGACAAAATCAATTTTGAGTGACGGTCACTCCTTGGATTAGTAGGTGTCTTGTGACCGAATTTGGCGGCAATTCGTCCAGTGGTTTTTTAGTTATGTTAATCCCACAAACAAACATTACATTTTTATTTATATAGACTAGCTGTACCCACCACGCGTTGCTGTGGCCAAGCTTCCTTCCCTCTTTCTCTCCTTCCCCCCTTTTCCTTCCCTCCCTCTTTCTCTCCTTTCTTCCTTCTCTACTTCCTTCCTTCGCTTTCTGCTTTCATCCTTCTGTCGCTCTTTCCTTCCCTCCCTCTTTCTCTCCATTCTTCCTTCTCTACCTTTTTCCTTCACTTCCTTCCTTCTCTTTTTCCTTCTTTCCTTCCCTCTCTCTTTCTCTCTCTCCTTCCTTCACTCCCTCTTGCCTTCCTTCCCTTATTTTCTTTCCTTCTCTCTTTCCTTCCTTCTCTACCTCTTTCCTTCCTTCCCCTTTTCCTTCCCTCCCTCCTTCTCTCCTTTCTTCCTTCTCTTCTTCTTTCCTTCCTTCCTTTGCTTTCTGCTTTCATCCTTATTTCTCTCTTTCCTTCCCTCCCTCTTTCTCTCCATTCTTCCTTCTCTACCTTTTCCCTTCCTTCCTTCACTTCCTTCTCTTTTTCCTTCTTTCCTTCCCTCTCTTTCTCTCTCTCTTTCCTTCGCTCCCTCTTTCCTTCCTTCCTTTATTTTCTTTCCTTCTCTCCTTCCTTCCTTCTCTACCTCTTTCCTTCCTTCCCTTTTCTTTTCCTTCTTTCTCTCCTTTCTTCCTTCTCCATCTCTTTCCTTCCTTCCTTCCTTCGCTCTTTGCTTCCATGCTTCTTTCTTTCTTTCTCCTCTTCCTTCCCCTTTTTCCATTTAGCTTTTTGGGGGTTCTTCAGTCCTTTCTGCTGTTTTTTGGGGGTGGGTGGGTGGGGGTTATGAATGATGGCCACTCATTGGTCTGTTGGGGTATAGTGTCCACATTTGGTGTCAATTCATCCAGTGGTTTTTGAGTTATGTTAATCCCACAAACGAACATTACATTTTTATTTATATAGATAACCAATATAGTCTTCAGATGTCAACGTGGGATTGTTGTTTTTCCTCTTGTTTTCTGTGTGATCTTTGACGTCCGTCTTGTAGGCCTTGCCTGCGCCGCTTGAGGGAACGAGATATCGGCTGACATTTCAACGTTTTCATTCTGTTTTATTTTGTTTCCCTGGCTGACTCGCATCAAAGCTCACCTGGAAAGGTGACGGGGATCCATTGTGGCGTTTTTTGCGTGTCTTTGTGTATGTTTGGTGGTTTCTGGAAAGGCTTTTTTTCTGTGGGCCACCCCCGCAAGTCCTAGGAGAAGCGGAGGAGGAGGAAGTGAGGGATGGATGGAGAAGAGAAGGCCTCGCTAATGACTCCGAAGAGGTTGCCATGGGAACCCGTTGCTAACGAACCTCTGGGGTTCCCCCCTTTTTTTCTCTCTCATCTCTCCCTGAAATGTATTTCTTTCGTACCTTGACGCAGCTTTTTGGAAAGTCGCCACCTCATCGCCATGGGAATCCTGGTCGCCGGAATCCGGAGGCGACGTCTACACTGTAGGATTAACACAATTTGGCACCACTTTCAGTGAGAGTTGATATTTGTTACAATGCATCCCCACTGCCAGGCGAATGCAATTTGGCAGCACTTTACCTACCACAGCTCCACGCTATGAAAGCTTGAGAGTTGTAGTTTGGGGAGAACTTGGGTGCATCTACACCGTTGGATCAATATAGTACGATATCACTTTAACTGCTATGAAATCCTTTGAGTTTGTTGAGACATTAGCTGTATCTTAACTGTAGAATGATACAACTTTTGCTGCCTCTTCTTAATGCAATGGAATCTTGGGAGTTATAGTTTGGAGAGATTTTTGGTGTGTACTGTCGGATTAATATAGTTTGATACCACCCACTATGGAGTTTGGTGAGATATTGTAGGATGAATGCAGTTTGAAACCACTTTAACCAATATGGAGTCCTGGAATTTGTAGTTTGGAGAACTCTTAGGAACAGTAGGAACAATGCAGTTTGGCGCCACTTTGGCTGCCTTGCCTCAAAGCAATGGGATCCTGGGAGTTGCAGTTTGGAGAGATGTTGGCTGAATCTCCATTGCAGAATTAATTCAGTTTGACTCCACTTGAATTGACGTGGCCCAATGCTATGGGTTCCTGGGAGTTGTAGTTTTCCAGGTCTTTAGCCTCCTCTGGCAAAGAGTGCA
This sequence comes from Anolis apletophallus, assembly GCA_030556195.1. Taxonomy (NCBI): domain Eukaryota; kingdom Metazoa; phylum Chordata; class Lepidosauria; order Squamata; family Anolidae; genus Anolis; species Anolis apletophallus. Next base: position 108,339,519 of record JARBWK010000011.1, read on the forward strand.
GGTGCTTCGCAAAACTACAACTCCCAGAACTCCACAGCAGTGAAAGTGGTGCCAGACTGTGTCCATTCTGCAGCAGAGATGAATGCAAACCAACACAATTTCTGGTAGCAGTGAGTTTCACAGTTTAACACAATGAAACGTTTCCCATTTCTGCATCCAAATCTCTCTGGCTTCGATGACAAATAGCATTAAGAGCAGATGAATTGAGCAGTATTTTATTTTAGCAAAGAGTGACGGTGGAGCTTCCACACTGCTCCTCCGGTTGCCGTGGCAACAAAACCCACTTTGCGCTGAAACTTCCCCAGGTTCATCCTTGACTCAGATTGGTATTTCTGGGAGGGAGAACCTGGACTTCTGAAGATGAAAGTGCAGTTTTCAAAATGCAGCAGAATCTAATTTTTCTTGGATTTGGGAAACGTGGTAAATGACATATAATTTTGGAGTCTGGGGTTATGATGGAAAGGTTTTGTTTGGGGTTGGCATAGTTTCCTTTCTCTCTTTTTTTGCACCTTTTTGCCATTTTGCGCAGTGAATTCCATGTGTTCTCAATGCAAAAGGGAATGTTTTTCCCTTCGACATTCCCATGCGTTCTGCAAAAAAGTGGAAAAATCTGGGGGTGAGTGGCCATTTTCCCAATTTGTAGAGAAAATGTATTGTTGAAGGCTTTCATGGTCGGAATCACTGGGTTGTTGTAGGTTTTTCTGTCTATATGGCCATGTTCTAGAAGCATTCTCTCCTGACGCTTCGCCTGCATCTATGGCAGGCATCCTCAGAGGTTGTGAGGTATGAAAATGTGAGACCTCACAACCTCAGAAGATGCCTGCCATCGATGCAGGCAAAACGTCAGGAGAGAATGGTTCTAGAACATAGCCATATAGACAGAAAAACTTACAACAACCCTGTGGAGAAAACCTTCCTTAAAAAAAATCCAAAACAAAGATAAATAATATTATTTTACCCAGAAGTTGGTCATTCATAGACAGGTAAATGTGCACCACTGTCTCTTGTGGTCATACTGAGAACTAATAATAACAATAACCATAACAACAATTAATAATAATAACAATAATGGGTTGCTGTGTGTTTTCCGGGCTGTATAGCCATGTTCCATTCTCTTCTGACATTTTGCCCATATCAATGGCAGGCATCCTCAGAGGTTGTGAGGTCTGTTGGAAACTAGGCAAGTGAGGTTTATATATCTGGGGCATGTCCAGGAGAATTCCAGAGAAGAAACAATCAGGCCCAGCTAACACCTCCCAACAAAGGATGTCTCCAGGCAGGAAGCAGCCAGGGTTTGAAGCTGTAAGGCCATTCAATGCTAATCAAGCTGGCCAATTGCAACATTCACACTTGCCTCTAGCATACAAGAGTCCTTTCTCCCACCTTGGACATCATTCCACAGATATATAAACCTCACTTGCCTAGTTTCCAACAGACCTCACGACCTATGAGGATGCCTGCCATAAATGTGGGCGAAACATCCGGAGAGAATGCTTCTGAAACATGGCCATACAGCCCAGAAAACTCACAGCAACCCAATGGTTCCAGCCATGAAAGCCTAAGACAACACAATAATACTAATACTAAAAAAAATATATCTCTAGAATGAGACTCAGAACTGCTCACAACATATAAAAACATGCAATTGATGGTGTGATGTCACGACTGAGCCTTTGGGAAAACTTATAATGTCTGGCTTTACTCGGGGGCTATTCTGAATACCTTCTGTTAGGATTAAGACCTTTTAACACAGAGAGGCACTTTAGGCAAGGTGAAAAGATAACCAAAATGAGTTTACTGAAAACAAGATGAATAAAGGATTAACTCCACTTGGGACTATCATAAAGTAACTTACAACAGTACGTTACAAACGGAGCCTTTGCTGGCTGCAGTCATCTCTCTGGAGCAGACCTGGGCAACCTATGGCCCGCAGGCCGGATGCGGCCCGGCAGCCGATTCTGTCTGGCCCGGGGAGAAGGGCGTCGGGGGCGGGGCCAAGAGGAAGGGGTGCCGCTGCTGCCACCCCATCACAGGCTGTGGGGCCTGGGTCGGCAGACAGCCCACCACTCCGGAGAACAATGAGAGGCTTTGGAGTGCCTGCCATCCCGGGAGGCGATCCGGGCCTGCAGCGGGAGCAGTCGGCGACCTGCGGCGGCTGATCACTCTGGCGACCCGGAAGACTTGATCTCCAATCGCTTCAGCTCCATCAGCTCCTGGGCGTGTGCTCCCTGCACGAGGCCTCTTCCCCCCGCGTACTTGCAACGCTGGGGCGCATCCCTATTGTAAACCTTCCGATCCCGGTGAGGGCAAGCGGTGAAGGCTGCTCGGATAGCCTTGGCCTTTCGGGGGTCCATGCACTCACCCCTCGTCTCTTCTGAGCTCAGCGGGGACAAGAGGTGAGTGGCGTGCTTTCTCCCGCACATTCCTTTGCCTTCAAGCTCCTCCTCCTGACTCCCTGTATCCCTGTGGGAAGAGGAGGAGGAGCCAACCAGGAGCGCCAGGCTGTTTGGCTCGCACAGAAGCCAGCAGCCATTTTGGAGAGGCAGAGGGGTCGGCGAGCCAGATGCAATCGTCAAAAGAGTCACATCTGGCTCGCGAGCCATAGGTTCCCGACCCCTGCTGTAGAAAAAGGGAGGAGTCCAGCAAGAGAGGTCTATATAGGGAAATGGAATAGACTAACTAAGGCTGGCCTCTGGGCGGTGTTATGCTCCACCCAAAAACTAATACAGAGGAAGGTATGTATACTATAGGGAAAATCTATAAACAAGGGGAGCTGAAGCAGAAGAGAGGGAAAGGCAGAGCTAAGACTTCACAGGCGTAGATTATCACGCAACACCATTAAAGCGCTCCAATCCCACTTTATATGTTTCTACGGCTATGTTCTATGGAACCCTGGGATTTGCAGCTTGGTGAGGCCTGGGACTTTTCTGGCTGCAAACTTTAAAGGCCCCTCCCTAAACTACAAATCCTAGGAACCACCAGATCGCAACTGTACACCCAGAACTGTTTCCTAGCATGGCACAATAGTTGGATAATTTGCCTCTTGACCTAGGCTAGGTAGAAGTCAGTATTTCCTGTCTCGGAAATAAAATAGAACATATTTAAAGTAGGATAGCAGCGCCGTAACAACGTCGTGTGATAATAATGTGCTCTAACAGAGCAACATTATAGCAGGCATGCCACCAGCCCCAGGTTGCCCACCGCAGTCCATTGCATCTAGTCTTGCCTTTTGCAAAGGTTTGAAGCTGCAAAGGCCAAGGGGAGCCTTGCTGCAAGGTCTTTGCACTCATTGCTGGGACACTGCCTTTGCCTGGATCCATCCATCCCCTCTCTCTGCCTCCTCCCAGCCATCCTTGCAAGACCTTGAACTGTCGGCTCGAGTTAATTTGGTGGCGGGTGATTACATAAGCCTGCTGCAAAGAGGTTTCCGCTTCTCTGCCTCAAGCTGTTAGGACCGGTTGCCTGAAACCCAGACGAGAAAATGAGAAGGCGCTGCTGCGCTCATGGAGAACTCCACTTTGCTTTCTTTGGCCACTCCACCGGAAGGGCAACGTTTCCCTTGGCATGCGATTGCGCCCTTTGTTTTTTGGGCGGATCTCAGGTTTTCGAGGGTTTTCCTGTCTGCAAGGGATATCGCATCACATAAAAAGTCTTTACATATATTGTGCAGCGAAGGGTGGTCCCCCCTTATAAAACTTTAGCTGGCTCTCAAACTCTTGCTCGTAATTGCTGGGTGCCTTCGTATTCAAACACAGGTTGCAGTTAAATTGGAAATGGCAAATATATCAATATTGGGGTACCTTAATCTAACATGGAGTTATGCTACAATCCTAGAGTTGGAAGAGTCCCCAAGGGCTGTCCAGTCCAACCTCCTCCTGCCAGGAAAGAGAGCACAATCAAACCACTCCTGATAGATGGCCATCCAGCCATAGATAGATAGATAGATAGATAGATAGATAGATAGATAATGCTTGAGAGATATGTATGATCGCTATTAGGCCTGGTTGATCAAGGAAAAAATGGTTCAAAACTCGTTTCAGATGTAGGGGGCACTGGCACTTCAATTCTGGTAGAATTCCAAGAATTTTTTTACAAAAATTCAGAATATTTCCAAATTCTGAAATTTCAGAATGGCATCAATAATAACCGGGTTTGAAATAACCGAGTTTGAAAGCCCAGGCCTTCCATCCACTTCTGAACAGCGCCGTTCAGAAGCGGAGGGGAAGGCCTAGGCTTTCAAACCCAGTTAGAAAGTCCAGGTCTTCCCTCTGCTTCTGAATGGCACCGTTCTCTCGCGGGAGAGAAGGACGTGTGGGGAGAGCCATGTTAACTCAGTTTCCAAGTGGATTTCTTCCATCCCGCATCAGACTGATGCGGGATGGAAGAAATTCGCTTGGAAACTGAGTTAACACGGCTCTCCCCACACATCCTTCTCTCCCGCGAACTGGGGCGAGAGTGCACACAACATGGAAAGGAAGGCCACGGAAAAACTCGCCGATTCCTTTCCGAATATGGCGGCAGTTGCTTCGAAATGGGAAATTCTCTTCCTGGTTGCTTACATAACTTCAAAACCGCTTCAGAAGTCAATTAATTCCAAATTTATAACGACTTTTGGAACATTCCGATGAACCTAACCAGGCCTAATTGCTATATCCTAAAGTCCTAGAGTTGGAAGAGACCCAAGGGCCACCTGGTCCAACCTCCTTCTGCCAGACCGGAAGACACCATCAAAACCCTCCAGACAAATGCCCGTCCAGCCACAGAAATTATATGAGGTATATCCTCATATAATTTGCAAGAGACTCCAAGGGCCATCCAGGACAGCCCCCTTCTGCCAGGCAGGAAGATACCATTAAAACCCTTCAGATGAATGCCCATAGAGCATCTCTCTCTCTCTCTCTCTCTCTCTCTCTCTCTCTCTCTCTCTCTATATATATATATATATATATATACATATATATATATATACAGTATATACTATATATATATATATATATATATATATATATGGTATATCTTAAAATCATAAGTTGGAAGAGACCCCAAGGACCGTCCAGTCCAACCTCCTTCTGCCAGAAAAGAAGGCACAAGCAAACCACTCCTGGCAGATGGCCATCCAGCCATAGATATGAGAGATATAATTAGAGAGATATATAAGATAGGTATATCCTAGAATCCTAGAGTTGAAAGAGATCCAAGGGCCATCCAGTCCAACCTCCTTCTCCCAGGCAGGAAGATACCATTAAAACCCTTCAGATAAATGCCCATTGAGCCATAACACTCCCCCCCTCTCTATATGTTATATCTTAAAATCGTAGAGTTGGAAGAGATGCCAAGGACCATCCAGTCCAACCTCCTTCTGCCAGAAAAGAAGGCACAAGCAAACCACTCCTGACAGATGGCCATCCAGCCACAGATAAGAGAAATATAATGGAGAGATTTATATAAGATAGGTATATCCTAGAATCCTAGAGTTGGAAGAGAACCAAGAGCCACCTGGTCCAACCTCCTTCTGCCAGGCAAGAAGACACCACCAAAACCCTCCTGGTAGATGGCCATCCCACCTCTGCATAAATAAGATTAGTTCAGGGAGAGTTTGCCACTGCCTTCATCTGAGGCTGAGAGGGTGGATTGAGCCAGTGCCACCCAATGGTTTGCCACGGCTAAAATGGACTCAAAACCTTCATGTTGTTGTGTGTGCCTTGACATCATTTCCAACGGATGGTGACCCTATTACAAGGTTTTCTGGGCTGAGAGTATGTGATTGAGATTGGCTGGTTGAGAATTCAAATTAATCTCCCCTAATTGGTCCTTAGGGTGCGTAGACACTGTGGAATGGATGCAGTTTGACACCACTTTAACTGCCTCGGTGTTATAGAAACATGGACCTGTAGTTTTACAAGGCCTTTAGCAAATGGTACCTTGCCAAACTACAATTCCAAGGATTCCATAGCATTGGACCATAGTATCTGAAGTGATGTTGAACTAAATTCATTGGATAATATAGATGTAACTTAAGATGTCCTCAAAGTAGTTGCCAAAGCCTGGTATGTTTCACCTTCCAGACTGGGAGGAATGGCCCTAAACTGGAAAAATATAACCCTAGAGTGAAAACGGCACTGCCCAGTCCTGCCAAAAATAACAAAAATGACCTGATAGCATTTCTATTGCTATTGCTAGCATTGAGAAGCAACTGCCTCACTTTGCCAGAATAATTCGGGATGACACCTTCCAAATTTCAGTGTCTCTCATTCATAACAATATAGCACATTTCCAGGTTGATAGAAGTTGGGCTGGAAGTCCCATCATCCACAGCCGGCATGGCCATTGCAGTTGGCCATTGCAGGCGAGGAGAGCCAGGATCCAAACCCTTCCGAGGGACACCCTTCTCCTGACCTTCATTCCTCCTCACTGATCTGGAGCAATAAATCATCCGGCACTGTTTATTTAATCTCCTACCATTGGCAAACGCTCCCTTAAGAAGCCATTAATCTCCTGGTTTAACCTGCGGGCCTGGTGGAGCTTGTTTGTTTGCTCGCCCGGCTTTATTGTCATCCTAATTATTATTTATGGGCTGTGGTTCCTCCCCGTCCCATTCCAACGGATCCCCAAAGTGCAACTGCTCAGAGTTCAAGCTCACAAAACACATGCCAAGTCGATGTGTTGTTGAAGGCTTTCGTGGCCGGAATCACTGGGTTGCTGTGAGTTTTCCAGGCTGTGTGGCCATAATAATCATCATCATCATCATCATCATTATTTGTACCCCGCCACCATCTCCCCATCGGGTCCTTGGGGCGGCTTACATGAGACCAAGCCCATCAACATAACAACACAATAAAATCAATCAAAAAAACAACATAATCAATTACATAAACTACAAGATACTACAATCAATATAAAATTACAGTAAAATAAAACCATTTCCAGAAGCTTATGGAACATGGCCATACAGCCCGTAAAACTCACAGAAACACACACCAAGTCCTTATTTACACCAAGGAGAATAGCATTGAGTTGTTGTGAGTTTTCCGGGCTGCATGGGCATGTTCCAGAAGCATTCTCTCCTGACGTTTCGCCCACATCTATGGCAGGCATCCTCAGAGGTTGTGAGGTCTGTTGGAAACTAGGCAAGTGGGGTTTATATACCTGTGGGGTTTATATACATGTCCAAGGTGGAAGAAAGAACTCTTGACTGCTTGATGCAAGTGTGAATGTTGCAGTTGGCCACCTTGATTAGCATTGAATGACCTTACAGCTTCAAAGCCTGGCTGCTTCCTGCTTGTGGATCATTTGTTGGGAGGTGTTAGCTGGCTCAGATTCATTCCTGTCTGGACTTCCCCTGTTTCTGATTGTTATTCTTTGTTTACTGTCCTGAGTTTTTTTAATATCAAGTTTTTAATACCGTATCAGCCAAATACCTGCTGAATGAGGTTGTGAGGATGCCTGCCATAAATGCAGGTGAAGCGTCAGGAGATAATGCTTCTGGAACATGGCCATACAGCCCAGATAACTCACAGCAACCCAGTGATTGTGGCCATGAAAGCCTTCGACAGTAGAATTGCATTGCAATTCCGCTTCAACCTGTGTCGTTTGGAGAGGACCAAGAGCTGAAAATGGGAAGCACGACTCCAGGAAAGGCGTTTCCCAATCTCGCATAAGACGGAATCATGGTGATAAAAGTGTGAACCTTACACAATAATTGTGCAATGCGTAGACTGTAAATCTCAGTATTCCTTTGGATGGCATTGTGCCATTCTAGCACAATAATGGTGCAATGTTTACATCTGGATAAACTGTATCTCACTGTTGAGTTGCACTGGAAGACCTCGAGATGCCTGTTAACTGAGAATGGAGAGCACTTCTCCAGAAACTACATTAAAGTGGGATCATAGTGCAATAATAGTGCAATGCAAAGATTACAAAACCCAGTATTGCACAGGACAGGACTGTGGCAGTTAAAATGGATTCATAGCACAATAACGGTGCAGTGCATGGGGTACAGATCCCAGTATTGCATAAGACAGAATGGTGGTGGTTAAAGTGGAATCATACTATAGTAATGGTGCAATGCATAGGATACAGATCCCCATATTGCATAGGACAGAATGGTGGTAGTTAAAGTAAAACCAAAGTATAATAATGGCGCAATGCATAGGATACTGATTCCCTGTATTGCATAGAACAGAATGGTGGTGGTTGAAGTGGAATTGCAGTATAATAATGGTGCAATGCATAGGATACAGATCCCAGTATTGCATAGGACAGAATGGTGGTGGTTAAGGTGGAATTGTAGTGGAACGATGGTGCAATGCATAGGACATAAATCCCAGTATTGCATAGGACAGAATGTTTGCAGTAAAAGTGGGATTGTAGTGCATTAATGGTGCAATATGCTTTGATCCAGAAGACCTAGAATTTCCTGGCCATGCCATATCACTGGGTTGCTGTAAGTTTTCCGGACTGTGTGGCCATGTTCCAGAAGCATTCTCCCCTGACGTTTCGCCCACATCTATGGCAGGCATCCTCAGAGGTTGTGAGGTCTGTTGGAAACTAGGCAATTGGAGTTTATATACCTGTGGAATGATTTCCAGGGTGGGAAAAAGATCTCTTGTCTGCTTGAGGCAAGTGTGAATGTTGCAGTTTGTCAGTTTGATTAGCACTGAATGGGCTTGCAGCTTCAAAGCCTGGCTACTTCCTGCCTGGGAGAATCCTTTGTTGGGAGGTGTTAGCTGGCCCTAATTGTTTCCTGTCTGGAATTCCCCTGTTTTCTGAGTGTTGTTCTTTGTTTACTGTCCTGATTTTAGAGGGTTTTTTAAATACCATATCAGCCAAATCTATGACTAACCCACAACTTTAGTATTCAATGATAGATCTGTACATTTTAGGATGTTGTCCTAATCTTGCCCTTCCAAGTTTTCATTTTCTCCCAGTTTCTTAACTTCAGGCTTTACTCAGACTAATGACGGAGTCACAGCATCGGAAAACCTTTCACCATCATCCACTTTTCACATTATGCAAAGCCTAAGCCCCATCATTAATTCGTCACCATTGTAACTTTAATGGTAATTAATTAGCAGCGGGGCTTGGAAGTCTTACCATAACTCATTATTTCCTTAATATGAATCCCAAGCTGTGCAGGTCTTATCCTCCAGCTCCAAACTGTATTTCCAACTTACAGCAACTCTAAGGCAAGATCTATTCGCAGGAGGTTGCCTTTGTCTTCCTCTGAGGCTGAGAGATTGTGACTTTAGGTCCACCAGTTGGTTTCTATGACTGACAAAAGGGATTTAAACCCAGGCCTTCCAATCCTCAAGCCACTACTCTCCAAAAGAGTCATTTCCATTTCCAAGCTTGCAACTTCGCATTGCAATTGCTTTCGGGATTTCGCCCTCGCCACAGTGGCGTTTTAATGTTCCCTTTGTGTTTTATGTCTGTTGTGGATTGCGTTGTTCCTTCCGGCCTCCTACTGTATGCATTCGGCGGTAATTGATGGGTGCAATTTCATTAAAACGTTGTTTTATTGTCTCGCCGTAAGCCCCGGGGATAAGACGGAGAGGGAAGAAAGCAAACTCCCATCTGGAAACATTCAAAAAGATGGAGGAAAAGAGGCTGGCTGGGATCCTACAGTCTCCTAGAAAATAGTCTTCTTCTTCTTGGTGGAGTTTTTCTCTGGAGGTTTTCAAGTAGAGGCTGAGTGGCCGTCTGTTGGAAGGGCTTTGATGGTGTCTTCCTACCTGGCAGAAGATGTTTGGGCTGGATGGCCCCTGGGGGGCCTTCCAACTCTAGGATTCTATTATCATCATTATCATCGTCATCATTGTCAGAGTTTGGATGGCCATCTATTAGGAGGGCATTGATGGTGTCTTCCTTTATGGCAGAAGAGGGTTGGACGGGAAAGTCCCTGGACCGCCTTTTACCTAGAGGATTCTATTATTACTATTATTATTAGCATTCTATTATTATTGTTAATTGTTAATATTAGCATAGCTTGAATGGCCATTTGCTGGGAGGGCTTTTCCTGACTGGCAAAAGGGGGTTGGGCTGGATAGCCCCTGGTGTGTCTTCCACCTATAGGAATCTATTATCATCATCATCATTATCACCATCACTGCTTGAATGGCTATCTGTAGGGAGGGCTTTGATAGTGTCTTCCTGACTGGCAGAAGGAGGTTGGGCTGGATAGTCCCTGGGGTGTCTTCCACCTATAAGATTCTATTATTATATTGTTGTTGTTGTTATTTTAATTGTTATTGTTATTATTATCATAACTTGAATGGCCATCTGTCGGGGGGGCTTTGATTGTGTCTTCCTGACTGGCAGAAGGGAGTTGGGCTGGATAGTCCCTGGGGTGTCTTCCACTTATAGGATTATATTATTATTATTGCTATTATTATTATTATCATAGCTTGAATGGCCATCCGTTGGTAGGACTTTAATGGTTTCTTCCTACCTAGCAGAAGATGATTAAGCTGGACGGCCCCTGGTATGTCTTTCAACTCTAGGATTCTATCATCATCCTCAGAGTTTGGATGGCCATCTATCGGGAGGGCTTTAACGGTGTCATCCTTTATGGAAGAAAGGGGTTGAGCGAGATTCCCCCTGGGGTGTTCCTCCACCTATAGGATTCTATTAGTAGTAGTAGTATTAGGATATTATTGTTGATAATTGTTATTGTTATTATTGTTGTTAATAATCGATATTATAATTATCATAGTTTGAATAGCCATCTGTCGGGAGAGCTTTGATGGTGTCTTCCTAACTGACAGAAGGGTGTATGGGGTTTGGACTAGATCCTCTTCTAGGAGTTTATGATTTGTGCTCTTCCCAGTTGATTCTGGCAGAATCTAACCGCTGCACCTTCCATACACTTGTATGAGTTTCCCCAAGTTAATAACTTTTGCCACCTTGACGGCTTTCCAAGGTCACTTGTCCACCTGCGTCCTGCTTTGTATTTCTGACAATCCTGGTGTATTTTTTTTCTCCGGCTGACAAACTATCTCTGTCCCCCTTGAACAGCATCCAGCCTTCGCTGCCTCCCGGAATATATGAATCCTTAACCGCAAGCGCGCTTCCCCCCTGGGGACACCGCTTTGCAATGGCTTCACGCCCACGCCGTTTTATTTCATTTCATCTCTTTCGCCTCCTCCAATTTGGACAGAGCCATGTTTGCGGGACCTCGGCGGAGGGACGGCAAGTGACAATTTTGCAAGGACTGCGGCCAATTTTACTTTTAAATGGCTCTTTGTCTTCCCTCCTCTGAGATGTGCCTTCGCATCCCTTAAAACATTACTATAATTTGACAGAGAAAAAGAAGCCGAATCAGAGGTTTGTGCCATATTACCTGCAAAAAATGACATTAATGCACTTCAGTAGAGGCCCAGTATGTGGATTAAGTGTCATTCTGTGACTCTGGAGGCCTAAGTTTGAATCCTTTGTCAACTATAGAAACACATTGGGTCACTTTGGATGAGTCTCATACCCTCAGCCCCAAAAACTCTGGTTTGCCATAAGTTAGGAATGGCTTGAAAGCATATGATGATGATGATGATGATGATGATACATTTTATTGATTGCCCACCTCTCCTAACTGTATTGCAATGGCAGCAATGTCTATGTTGTGCTTTTATGGAATGTATTTTCAGTATTATGATGTATTAAAGTGTAAGGAGAGGCAGGTAATACATTATTATTATTATTATTATTATTATTCATTATATCACTATCTTGGGTACCCGGCATTGCCCAGGTTATTGTACAAAATGCTTAAGGTCGTGGGTAAACTTCATCTCACATCATGCCAGCTTAATTTGGTAATGACTATGGACTAACTAATAAATAATAATAATAATAATCTTTATTTATAACCCGCCACCATCTCCCAAAAGGGGACTCGGGGCAGCTAACGTGAGGCCAAGCCCAGAAACAATAGAACACAATAAAACACAAAACAGCAAGGAAAAAGAAAAAAAATCATAACGAAATATATAAAATGACAAATAAATAAACATTACAATATCACATAGTAAAATCAACACAACGGGTGGGCCAGATGTATGGAATAACCTTGAAAAACTCCATCAATACTTACAGTTTCTTATGTTGGGCAAGTTTGCTCTAGAATCTAGAGTCTCTAGATGCATCATCAGTGGGGTTCAATGTGCTCTCTGGCTGTAGGGTAAACTACAACTCACACTATGGTGAGTCAGTCCCCTCAAACCCCTCCAGTAGGTTGAGTTAGTCATGGAGTTCTGCGTGGCAAGTTTGGTCCCAGTGCATCATCAGTGGAGGTCATAGTTCCTCTTATTGTGGGTGAACTACAACTCCCAGAAATGAAGGTCAGTTCTCCTCAAACCCTTCCAGTAATCAATTTTGGCATATAATGTATGTGTGCCAAGTTTGGTCCAGATCCATCGGTGTTTGGGTTCACAGTGGTCTCTGAATGTAGGTGAACTACAACTCTCCCAAATCAAGGTGACCTCCAGTATTTTTTTTGCTGTTCATGGGGGTTCTGTGTGCCAAGTTAGTTCCAGGCCCATCATTGGTGGAGTCCAGAGTACTCTTAGATTGCAGGTGAACTATACATCCCAGAACCTACAACTCCTAAAAATCATTCTCCCCAGATCTCTCTTGTATGTTCAGTTGCCAATCTTTTCCTCTGTTTGCTGTGTGCCATAAAAAGAATATATACAGTATGTTGGGTTGTTTACATTTCGTTAGTATGGATGTGTTGTTGTATTTGGGCATTGAATGTTTGTCTTTTATGTTTGGAATCCACCCTGAGTCCCTCCAGGGAGATAGAGCGGAATATAAATAAAGTTTTTATTATTATTTATTATATATAAAGGGTTAAGGAAGAGGCAGTGGGCGGGGTCATGCAAATTTCACACAAATTAAGAGAGAGTTAGAAACACTGGGATGTCTGTGGTGGAGGAAACACATCAAATCTAGGATGAAATTGTCCCCGTATGAAAGCCTTCACTTGGGTGGTAGGCAGTGTGGTGTTTGTGGAATACATTTGCAGGACGCTTGGACATGATCATGGCACTCACTATAACCTGCATTGTCATTGGAGGAAGGGCCATTGGTGTCTCCTGAGTAGTGGGAGCTATAGCTGTTTGTGGAGGAAGAAAGTTGTCTCTGTAAGTGGACACCCCAGCCACATATTTTCACTTTTATTATATGGATAAATAGATAGATAGATAGATAGATAGATCGAAAGAAGATTATTTATATTATATTATATTCCGCTGTCAGCCCCAGCTTCTGCCAACCTAGCAGTTCGAAAACATGCAAATGTGAGTAGATCAATAGGCACCACACCAACGGGAAGGTAACGGCACTCTATGCAGTTCCGGCCACATGACCTTGGAGGTGTCTACGGACAGCGCCGACTATTCAGCTTAGAAATGGAGATGAGCACCAACACCCCACCCCCCACCCCCACCCCCAGAGTGGAAACGACTGGACTTAATGTCAGGGGAAAACCTTTACCTTACCTTATCATTATATTATTGTTGTTGTTATTGTTATTATTAGCAGTGTTTCTCAATCTGGGCATCAGGACCCCAGGGGGTCGCAAGAGGGGTGTCAGAAGGGTCGCCCCTCTTGCGACCCAATATTTTCTGTTGGTCATGAGGGTTCCGTGTGGACTCAGTTCAATCATTGGTAGGGTTCAGAATGCTCTTTGATTGTAGGTGAACTATAAATCCCAGCAACTACAACTACCAAAGGACAAAATCACAAACCCCCCCTCAAAATAAAATTGGGCCTATCAGGTATTTGTGCCATATTTGGTCCAGTGAATTAAAATACATCCTTCATATCTGATATTTACATTACAATTCATAACAGTAGCCTATATAGTTGTGAAGTAGCAACAAAAACAATGTTATTGTTGTGGGTCACCACAACATGAGAAACTGTATTAAGGGGTCACGACTTTAGGGAGGTTGAGAAACACTGATTTATAGGGTGTATCCACATTGCCAAATTATAGGGAAGTTTCAAGGTGTTTCCTGGGTCCTCCAGTACAATGTGATAGTATACTTCCATCAAAGATCCTTTGTTTAGTAGAGTTTTGCTATTATCCATAGCCAGGAATGTGGGTTCAGGAATCGCATCATATTCCCAAGATCTTCCTGAAGTCACCATAGGTCAATGTACTGTACCATGGGGACCCAATGGAGGACCTAGAAAATGCCTAGAGGAGACCTGCACCAATTTCATTGCCATTCTGATGCCACCAACGGAGCTCTTATTGGAGAGTAACAGAACTTTTATTAAAAAGCTCAATCTTTGGGAACGGCGGCCAGATTGCATTGCTTTGCCAAAATGTTCTTCCTTGCATCCCTGGGCTTCCACATCTTTGTTTTAAAATGGGTTTCTGGAGTGTATTTAACCTATTTGTCGAGACGACACTCGGAAATGCTCTCATTCAAAGGGAGAACGGCCTGTGGTTTTAATTAAGGTTTCAGTCAGGGACATGGGAACCAGAAAAAGCTTCCCGTTTGGACACGTTTCCCGGCTCTGCAACTTTGGCACATTCATTCACTGGGATATCCAGGAAACACAAGGCTCAGTTGTACTTCAACTCCCATCATTCCTATGCATGGCTGTAGGTACACATATGTGTCGATAGATAGATGATAGATAGATAGATAGATAGATAGATAGATAGATAGATAGATAGATAGATAGATAGATAGAGATAGATAGATAGATAGATAGATAGATGATAGAGTGTCTATGTAAAAAAGATTGGAGATTGCTGCAAAGGTGCCCTGGAGAGAAAATTGCCCAGTTTATTGAACCGGGCAGCTTCACAAACATGAAACGCTTTGGAGCACAGCCTTATAAGACTGTAAGAGAGGATCCGATGCTGTTCCAGAATATATATATATATATATATATATATATATATATATATATCTCCCCCAGGTGCCAAGTTGCTAAGCAACTCCTGGGAGAAAGCAAGATGGGACTTTTAATAGAGGGCCAGAGTTTTTGTTTTTTTTGTGATATAGGTTTATTTTGCAAACTCCATATATATATATATATATATATATATATATATATATATATATATATATATATATATATGTCTCAAAAGACATTGGGCATTCCATCTCCGGAGGTCTTTCAACAGAGGTTGGATTTATACTAGATACCTTTCCGTATCTAGTATAAGACAAGCAAGACCTCCTTTCTTGGAGGTCTTTCAAAAGAGGTTGGAGGGACATCTTTCAGGAGGGCTTTAGTTGTGTCTTCCTTCATGACAGAATGAGGTTCAACTTGATGATCCTTGAGGTCCTTTTTGTATCTAGTCTTGGCATCACTTTGCGAACGAAGATTCTTAGGGAGGACTCATTCCACGCTTTTTACAAGTATGTATATGACTAAAAAGGCCAATCTGAGTTAGGCAAAATCGGTTGCAGAAAGCACAACAGAAAGTTCAGTTGTCTGGCATGGGAGGCCCTACCGGTGACTATTATGCCACCGCCAGCATAGCTCACAACTTTCTTAGGGTACGCAAGCCTCTTCCCCACTACAAGGGGGCGCCAATGGAGATGGCGTATCTAGTATAAGACTAGGAAGTGTTGGGCTCTCCTTTCTTGGAGGTCTTTCAAAAGAGGTTGGAGGAACATCTTTCAGGAGGGCTTTAGTTGTGTCTTCCTTCATGACAGACTGGGGTTGGTCTTGATGACCCTAGGGATGCTTTCTGTATCTAGTATAATACTAGGAAGTGGTGGGCTTTCCTTTCTTGGAGGTCTTTCCAAAGATGGGCTTTCAAGAGGGCTTTGGTTGTGTCTTCCTGAATGGGCAAATGAGGTTGGTCTAGATGACCCTTGGGGGTTCCTTTCAACTCCACTGTAAGTGCCTTGGAACATGGTTGGTTTTCATCTTTAAACAGTTAGCTCTTCATATTTGAAACTCTTTAAATAGAAGCTGGATGGGCATCTTTCAGGAGTGCTTTAGTTTGCGTCCCTGCAGTCAGAATAGGGTTGAACTAGATGGCCTTTAAGGTGCCTTCCAATTCTGTGATTAAGGAGAACTTCCTCAATGGAAGAGCTTTTCAACCATAGAGTTGATTGTGGACGCACCATATTTTGAGCTCTGGGTGGACATCTTTCAAGAGTATTTACTAAAATACTCTTGAACGATGTCCATCCAGGGCTCAAAATATGGCGTGTCCACAATCAACTCTATGGTCGAAAAGCTCTTCCATGTCTTGCTACATGGCTGAATGGAGTTGGACTAGATGACCCTTGGGATCCCTTCCAATTCTAGAATATAATTATAATACAATAGACTGCCTTGGATGATGGTAGACTTTATTTCTTTGGAGGTCTTTCAACAGAAACTGGATGGCCATCTGTCGGGAGTGCCTTAGTTGTGTCTTCCTGCATTAGAGAATGAAGTGGGACTAGGTGACCCTTGGGGTCCCTTGCAACTATTGAATACCATGATAATACAGTAGACTGCCTCGGAGGATGGGAGGTCTTCTTTGGAGACCTTTCAGCAGAAACCACGTGGCCATCTGTTGGGAGTCCTTTAGTTGTGTCTTTCTGCATTGCAGAATGAGGATGGACTAGATGACCCTTAGGAATCCCTTCCAATTGTACACTGTGGTTTAGGAGATGGGAAGAACCCTTCCCCAAGTCAATTTGTTTTGAGGTATGGAGACAGAAATAAATCATTTCAGGGAGCCTAGAGCTGCAAAAACCCATTGCGTTTGCAAGGAGAGGTGTTGAAAATGTTGCCACCAGACGGGGAAAGCCCTAGAGAAATGTTTGATGCTGTGAAAATGGATCTTGACAGCATTGTGAATGAAGAATTCATAGCATACACCGATTCAGTTCAGATTGAGCATCATTTGCCCAGAAATCCCAAGTCCTCCAAAATGACCTTTGTGGTTGAGAGCCTTTGCTGTTTCAGATGATCCAAACTTTGCACACAACCTTTCTTTCATGCACAAAATTATTATTATTATTATTAAGATGTATTTATCTACCACTATGAGTCTTTTTAAGAGAAAAAAATGCTATGTAAATATAATGCTGCTGCTACTACTACTACTACTAATAATAATAATAATAATAATAATAAAATTAGTAAAAGTAATACTTTAGATTTATTTATGTTTTATGTGACTATAATAATAATATATTTATTTATATACTGCTTTGAGTCTCATTAAGCGAAAAAGTGCTGTGTTAACATAATAATACTAATACTAATATACAATATTTAAAATTATGTTATTTTATTTGAAAAAGCTGTTTTAGTAAACGTTTCATTACAAAAAAAGGGATCAATTTCCTTTCCAACTTAACAAAGCGACGTATAGTTTAGCGGCGTGGCTTCTTTCCTTCATTAAATCTCAAATGATACCAGATGACCCTGATGGATCAATCCATTAATGAATGTCCTTAATGAATGGGAACGCGCTGTCTTGACATGCTCCGTTGCCTTGTCTCACTTAAAAGGAGCCGTTTGGCAAGATAATATTATACATTGCTGAGTGCGACGGAATCCTCAAACCCTTGCAAAACTACAACTCCCAATGCTGCATTGCATTGAGCCTTAGTGGCCAAAGTGTTGTCGAACTGCAGATACAATCCTGAGTCTCCTTCTCTGGGAAACCGCTTTTGGGCGGAGAAAACACGGATCCTCCCCATGGGATGCGTTTTCCCACCATGTTCTCCTGTCTTTCCCTTTTTGCAATCGTCCCCTGAGTCTCCCAGATATAGTTCCTCTCTTGGGACACGCAGTTCCAGCTCCAGCTATTTATTTCTTGCCTCAGTGAAATGCCTATATATAGCCAGCCCCAATAAATCCCTCTTTTGGGTGGATATTGAAAACTTTTTGGCAACTAAGCAGTTCTAGCCCCTTTTTTTCTTTCCCTTTCTGTGTATCTATGTTTCTAACTATCTAGTACTTCCATCTATCCATCTAATAGGTCTATTGATCAATCCATTAGCACTGAATAACTATTCATCTAGCTATCATATCTACCATATCAGTGTCTCTATTTCTCTAGTACTATTTATCATCCATCTCTCTATTTATGTTTTTATTTATTTAGTACTTCTATATATCAGTCTATATTTTTCAATTTAGCTAACAGTTTTCAGTCTTTCTAGCAATTTATCTATCTAGCATCAATGTCTCTATTTATCTAGTAGTATCTATCATCCATCTATCTATTTATATTTCTATCTATCTGTCTATATATCTATCTAGAACAGTAACTCTCAACATTTCCGAATGTTGTGGTGACCCCCAATTGTAAAATTATTTTCGTTGCTACGTACTTCACAACTGTCATTTTGCTACTGTTACGAAGCGTAATGTAAATATCTGATATGCAATATGTATTTTTATTTACTGGACCAAATTTGGCACAAATACCCGATATGCCCAAATTTGAATACCAATAGGGTTGGGGGGGAAATAGACCTTGTCATTTGAGAGTTGTAGTTGCTGGGATTTGTAGTTCACCTACAATCAATGAGCATTCTGAACTCCACCAATGATGTAATTGAACCAAACTTGGCTCACAGAACTCCCATGACGAACAGAAATTACTGGGAGGCTTTGGTGGGCATTGACCTTGAGTTTTGGAGTTGTAGTTCACCTACATCCAGAGGGCACTGTGGACTCAAACAATGATGGATCTGGACCAAACTTGGCCCGAATACTCAATATGTCCAAATGTGAATACTGGTGGAGTTTGGGGAAAATAGACCTTAACATTTGGGAGTTGTAGTTGCTGGGATTTATAGTTCACCTACAATGAAAGAGCATTCTGAACCCCACCAACGATAGAATTGGGCCAAACTTCCCACGCAGAACCCCCATGACCAACAGAAAACACAGCATTTTCTGATGGACTTTGGTGACCCATGTGACATCTCCTCGTGACCCTCCAGGGGTCCCGACCCCCCAGGTTGAGAAACACTGATCTAGAAGTCTTCAGTCTAACTGGCAAGTATCTGTCTGTCTGTCTATCTCTCTATCTGCCGTAGTCTAGCTTTAGACCAGGATATGGAAGTGAGACAGTCTTGGCTTAGTGGATGATCTACTCAAGGAACTGGACAGGGAGAGTGTGTCCCTGTTGGTACTCTTGGACCTCTCAGCAGCCTTTGATACCATAGATGCCTCGTGGGAATGGGGCTTGGAGACACTGTTTTGCAGTGGCTCTGGTTTTTCCTGGAGGGTTGCTCTAGGAAGGTGTTGTTGGAGGACACCTGCTCGGCCCCACAGCTTTTGTCTTGTGGGGTCCCGCAGGGTTCAATATTGTCCCCCATGTTGTTTAACATCTTCATGAAGCTGTTGGGAGAGATCATCCAGAGTTTTGGAATTCGATGTCATCTGTACACAGATAACACCCAACTCTATTATGCCTTTCCACCTGCTGCTAAGGAGGCTGTTCAGGTCCTGAACCGGTGCTTGGCAGCTGTGACGGTCTGGATGAGGGAGAACAAATTGAAACTGAATCCAGACAAGACAGAGGTCCTCTTGGTCAGTCGCAACGCCGAACAGGGTAATAGGGTTACAGCCTCTGCTGAATGGGGTTACACTTCCCCTGAAGGTGCAGGTTTGCAGCTTGGGAGTCCTCCTGGACTCATAGCTGAGCCTGGAAAGCCAGGTTTGGGTGGTGCCCAAGGGAGCATTCGCACAATTAAATCTTGTGCACAAGTTGCGCACATACTTTGAGAAGCCAGACTTGGCCACAGTGGTCCATGCTCTTGTTACATCCCAAATAGACTACTGCAACGCACTCTATGTGGGGCTGCCTTTGAAGACTGTTCAAGTGGTCCAATAGGTGGCAGCCAGATTCTTTACTGGAGCATCGTACAGGGAGCACACAACTCCCCTTTTACATCAGCTCCACTGGCTGCCAGTCTGCAACCGAGCACAATTAAAAATGCTGGCTTTCTCCTATAAAGCCCTAAACGGTTCCAGCCCAGCCTACTTGTCCAAACGTATCTTCCTGTATGATACACCTCGGAGGTTAAGATCTTCTGGGGTGGCCCTGTTCTCGGTCCCACCTCTTTTGCAGGTGTGGTTGGTGGGGACAAGAGACAGGGCTTTATCAGTGGTGGCCCCTCGCCTATGGAATTCCCTCCCCAGTGTAATTAGAGCAGCCCCCTCCCTCCTGACCTTCAGAAAGGAAGTAAAATGTGGTTATGGGACCAAGCTTTTGGATAGTAAGTTTTAGTGCAATGTGATCATATGGAATAGTGAAATGATAAATGGAACCGCCTTGGATTACGACTTTGGGCGGTGTGATTTTAATAATTGGTTTTTAATATTGATATGTTTTAACTTTTTGGTTTTACATTATTTGTTTATTTCATTATCTGCATATTTATGGCATCAAATTACTGCCTGTGTGTAAGGCCGCTCTGAGTCGGGGTGAGAAGGGAGAGATATAAATCCATTGATCTAGTACTATCTATCCCTCCATCTATATATCATTCATCTATCGATTTATGTTTCTATTTATCTAGTACTGTGTCTATGTCTATCTATTTATCTAACAGTTTTTGGTCTATCTAGCGATCTCTCTATCTTAGTATCAATGTCTCTATTTATTTAGTGCCACCTATCTATCATCCATCTATCTATTTATGTTTCTATCTGTCTCTATCTATCTATCTATCTATCTATCAGTTTTTGCTCTAACAATTATCTATGTGTCTATCATCTATATATATTTCCATCTAGTAGTTCTATCTATCTAGTTATCTATATCTATCATCTGTCTAATTCTGTTTCTCTCTGCCTAGTAGTTCTTTCTGTCTTCTGTCTATCAATTTAATCTATATTTCATAATTCTTTCTGTCTAGTACCTACCTACCTAACAACCCACCCCTATATAGCTTCCATCTATTTATGTTTCTATTTAGTAGTTTTATCTATCTGCCTATCTATCTATCTAGCACCAAGAATGTGGCACAGCCGGCTGGGAGTCAGCAGCATAAGATCTCTACTGACCAGAAGGTCATGAGTTCGAGGCCTGCCCGGGTCGGGGTGAGCTCTCGACCAATTGTGTAGCTCGTTGTCTGTCTGTATATGTTGTATGTCTATGGCATTGAATGTTTGCCTGTATATGTGTATTGTGATCTGCCCTGAGTCCCCTGCGGGGTGAGAAGGGTGGAATATAAATTATGTAAATAATAATAATAATATCTATCATCAATCTGGTTCTATCTAGTGTTTCTAATCAATTATCTTTCTACCACTTATCTATTTATCTATATATATGGAGCTACCAATCTATGATCTAGTACTTTTTATGTCTATCTAGTAGTTCTGTTTTTCTTTTGATCTGTGTGCCTATACTTCTCTCTGTTCCATAATTCTTCTTTTCCTCTCTGCGCATGCTCTAGAAGGGAATCCGAGAGCAGCCTGGTGTTTTGGGACAGCTCTTGTGGGAAGAGGGTTGTGGAACGGGCACATTTATTGTGTCAAGAGGGCTTTTTTATTGTGGAGGACGTTGCACCGCGGCCCTTCTCAGGTGATGGATGGCTCCTGTCAAAGCAATGCAAACAGGGACCAAGTTTGAGGTGGAGATTTTTATTAAAGCAAAAATAAGGCACAGACCAGCAAAGGCACAGACCAGCGTTCCCTCTTTTCCTCTCTCCATTCCTTTGACAGTGCAAAAAGTGGTTGGCTTCACAGTTTTGAGCAACTCTAATCATTTTACTAGTTCTTTGAAATCTCCAAATAGGAAAAGCGAAAGAAGCCATTCCAGAACAAGACTCCATCAAAAACAAGACCCAAGCAGGACTGTGGACGATGGGATATTTTGTAAGTGTTCCATTCATTGGATCTACCATTGAACAGAGGGTGCAACTAGGTAGCCTGTAGAGACGCCTTCAAACACTATCATTTTTTGAATTCTCCAAGTGAGATAGGAGGAGGAACCCATTCCAGATGGATGGACTCCATTAAGGAAACCATGGGTGTTACCTTAAATTTGCAAGACCTTTAGCGGTGCTGTGGATGATAGGCTGCCCTAGAGGTCTACCCTTCGTAGGATCAACCACTGAGCAGAGGGTTTGACTAGATGGTCCCTGGAGATTCCTTCCAACTCTATAGTTCTTTGGCTTCTCCAAGTAAGATAAGAGTAGGAGCCCATTCCATGGGGATAGACTCAACCAAGAACAAGACCTGAGCAGAACTGTGGATGATGGAATGTCTTAGAGACCCAACTTTGAAGTTCTTTGACTTCTCCAAGTAAGATACAAGGAGAATCCTTTCCAGGTGCATAGACCCTAAGTGGATGGACTCCATCAAGAGCAGGGTTCTGGATGATGGGATTTAAGAACATAGAACATAAGAACATAAGAAGAGCCATGCTGAATCGGGCCTCAGCCCATCTAGTCCAGCATTCTGTGTCACACAGTGGCCCACCAGTTGTACACGGGGATCTCGAGCAGAGGGGAGGGCAAAACCCTCACCTGCTCCCGACCCCCCACAACCAGTACCCGGGGAAAATCCTGCCTGCCTCCATCAACACAGAGGTGGCACTTGGATGTCCATTTCAGTAACTACTGATTTCTTGGAGGTCTCCCATTCATGGGGTCCACTGTTGAATAGAGGGTTAGACTACATGGCCTCTGGGGATCCCTTCAAAAGAGAAGCTTTTCCAATGGATGGACTCTATTGTCAGCCTGAACAACTTCAAGGCAGGATTAGACAGATTCATGGATACCAGGTGTATCGGTAGTTACTGAAAAGGACATTCAAGTGCCACCTCGGAGTTGGTTGAGGTAGGCAGGATTTCCCTGGGTACTGGTTGTGGGGGGTCGGGAGCAGGTCAGGGTTTTGCCCTCCCTTCTGCTCGAGATCCCCGTGTACAACTGGTGGGCCACTGTGTGATACAGAATGCTGGACTAGATGGGCTGAGGTCCGATTCAGCATGGCTCTTCTTATGTTCTTAAGGAAGCCAGTATTGCTGCCTTGACTTTTCAAGGCCCGAACAGGGCTGTGGATGACTGGATGGCTTAGGATAATCTCATCCATGGGGTCAACCACTGGACTCAATGGTCTCTGGGAACCCCTTCCAACTCTATGATAAGATAATAGGAGAATCCTTTCAAGATGCATGGACACCATCATGGAAGCCATCCCAAGTGGATGGACTCCATCAACAGGAGCATTGTGGATGATGGGATTTCTTGGAGCTCTCTCAGTTATAGGATCAACCATTGAGCAGAGGGTTGGATTAGGTGGCCTCTGGAGCCCCAACTTTGAAGTTCTTTGACTTCTCCAAGTAAGATACAAGGAGAATCCTTTCCAGGTGCGTAGACCCCAAGTGGATGGATTCCATCAAGATGATGGGATTTCTTGGAGGTCTCCCATTCATGGGGTCCACAATTGAATAGAGAGTTAGACTTCATGGGACTCATCAAATCCTATAGTTCTTTGACTTCTCCAAATAAGATAAGAGGAGAATGGACTTTCAAATGAATGGACTCTATCAAGAGCAAGACCTGAGCAAGACCTGTGGGTGATGGAATGGCTTGGAAGTCTCCCATTCATGGAATCCACCACTGAGCAACTTCCAACTGTATAGTTCTTTGACTTTTTTTAAGTGAGATAAGAGGAGGAACTCATTCCAGGTGGATGGACTCCCTCAAGGAAGCCATGGGAGCTGCCTTGACTTTGCAAGATCTGGGCAGGGATGTGGACAATGGGATTTCTTGGATAAATGGCCTCTGGAGACCCCTTCCAACTTTATCGTTCTTTGACTCTCCAAATGAGATAAGAGGAGGAACTCATTCCAAGTGGATGGACTCCCTCAAGGAAGCCATGGGAGCTGCCTTGACTTTGCAGTGGGTTGGATAAATGGCCTCTGGAGACCCTTTCCAACTTTATAGTTCTTTGACTTCTCCAAGTGAGATAAGAGGGGGAACTCATTCCAGGTGGATGGTCTCCCTCAAGGAAGCCATGGACACGGCCTTGACTTTGCAAGACCTGCGCAGGACTGTGGACCATGGGATTTCTTGGAGGCCTCCCGTTCATGGGTCTATCTGTGCTTCCCTCCGTCCAATAGGCCTCGTCTCTGGCTTCCCGTCAACCGACCCTCCAGATCTCTCCTCCGAAGCCCAAATATTACCTTCCTCTGGAGATAAGCGTCTTGGAAAAGAAGGACTTATAAGGCAAAATGCGGCTGGGAAACCCTCCTGACTTTAATGCCTGGGAGGCGTCTGATCTATTTTTACAAAAAAGTCTTATGAAGGGTTTGCGGGGAGGAAGAGCGTATTTATCAAATGGACCTTGTTGATAAAACAGAGCTGGGAGGAATGTACGTGCGGATGACAAGCCTCACTCCATCTTTTCGGAAGCATGTGAGCTATTTGGAGACAAATACCCTATTTATTTTGATTTCTGGAAGGAAGGGAGGCCAGGGAACGAGAGTCACTTTATAAATATCACAATGGAGTACGATATATAAGCTTATTTATTTATTTATTTATTTATTTATGGCATTTTACCCCGCTCTTCTCAACCCCCGAGGGGGGACTCAGAGCGGCTTCCAAAAGGCATAATTTGAAGCTTTTGTATTATCCCCAAAAAGCACCTGATGCCATCTGATCTTGGAAGCTAAGCAGGACCAGTCCTGGTTCAGATTTGGATGGGAGACCCACAATGAAAGTCTTACCGTTCCTCCTTTGCGCTGAAAGCGATTTTTAATTAGCTTTTGAAGGAGGCACTGATTGCTGATTAACCGAGCCAAGTTTTAATTAACAGATGACATCTGCATACATTTGCATTTGTCACCTGGAGGAATCTCTGCTTCGAAGCTGTCGAAGGCGGGGGAGAAAGGCCATTTTCCCTCTTTATTTTCTGCTTTTTTAGATGGAAATCGTTGCCTCCTGCTCTCCTTGGCTCTTTAAAAGAAAGTAAGGAATGGGAATTCCGTACCATTGGATGTCAACATGGTGTCAAACCGGATTCATTCAACAGCTTCCCTTGGAGATCCCAAAGACACTTCTCTCCTTGCCCTCCTGTTTACATTTAATGCGTTTTGATGGCGTTGAAGTGTTAACATGCCAGATCTAGTGCTGTTTGTTTTATGCAGAACATTTATAGGGTGGCACTTTTATTAATTTTGGATGAGAATGGCCTATGGCCGGCGCGTGAATAAACTCCTACTCCTCTTTTGGATAGGCTTCCGAATCAAGAGGCCAAGAAAGACGGCTTGGTTTTGGCTCAGATCTTGCAGCTTAGGACTTCCATTTGCCCCTTTGATGGCCCCCTTGGTAGTATTTTCATGGGCACAGCCCAAGGCAGAGGTTTGAATGGCATCTCCTTGTCTTCGAGAAGCATACATTTCTCAAAGGTCATCCAGTCTGACCCGCTTTTGCCATAAAAGTCACAATCAAAGCTCTTCTGACAGATGGCCATCCAGCCTCTGCTTAGAAATCTCTAAGGGAGACTCCAGCACACTCCAAGGCAGTCTATATTTCATTAGAGTTGGAAGGAGATCCCCAAAGGCCATGCATCCTAACCTCATTCTGTCACTCAAGGATACACAGTCAAAGCCATCCTGACAGATGTCCATCTAGCTGTTTAGAAATCTCTGACTCCAGCACACTTCAAGGCAGTCTATATTTCACTAGAGTTGGAAGGGGATGCCC
Organism: Anolis apletophallus; assembly: GCA_030556195.1. Taxonomy (NCBI): domain Eukaryota; kingdom Metazoa; phylum Chordata; class Lepidosauria; order Squamata; family Anolidae; genus Anolis; species Anolis apletophallus. Next base: position 108,365,177 of record JARBWK010000011.1, read on the forward strand.
AAAGGCCATCCATCCTAACCTCATTCTGCCACTCAGGGATACAGTCAAAGCCCTCCTGGCAGATATCGCACTAGAGTTGGAAGGGGAACCCCAAAGGCCATCCATCCTCACCTCATTCTGCCAATCAGGGATACACAGCCAAAGCCCTCCGCACAGATGGCCACCCAGCCTCTGTTAAGAGACCTTCAGAGAAAAATGGAGACTGCAGCACACTCCCAGGCAGTTTATGTCTATTTCACTAGAGTTGGAAGGGGAACTCCAAAGACCATCCAGCCTAATCTTATTTTGCCACAGGGATAAACATAATCCAAGCCGTTTCAATAGATTACCATACAGTCTCTGTTTAAACCCCCATAGAAGGAGACTCTTCCAGACTTCCAAGTAGGCACTTTTCCCGCTGTTGAATATTCAGGTGGAATGTCTTTTCCTGCAGTTTGAACCCATTGCTCCATTCTGTCCTAGTCCCTGGAGCAACAGGGGGCAAAGGGTGGCTTCCTCTTGGGGACAGAGATGACAGTGGCTCTTCCACATTCATATGCGAAGATATAGTCCTTCTACTATCCAGAATTACTCTCAATGGAGGAGAGGCACATTGGGCTGAAGACCAGGATGGCCAATTGGAAGCGGCAGAATCTAATTGCGTTGTCAACATTGCTGGATCAATCCAAACCTGATCCGGAGTTGGATTTTGTATAATGGCTAGCTCCTTTACAGATTGGAATAAAAACCGGAGCAGACGCATTACACTTCTGAAACCAAAGCCATGGGTCATGTCCCATGATAGCTAATTCCACCAACTTCTTCCTAGATTGGTGCCAAGATTTGGTCTAACCATCCTACTATTTTGCCCTACTGCATCTTGTGCTATGCATTCCCATTGGAAACAGCCGTGGAAATGTTCACTGGTGCAATGTGCAACATGAAGGAATATCAAGTTTTGAGGTGCAAATCTGGACCCCCAAAAATTGTAGAAGAAGGCTTAGGGTTGGGTTGCTGTGAGTTTTCCGGGCTATATGTCCATGTTCTAGAAGCATTCTCTCCTGACGTTTCACCCACATCTATGGCAGGCATCCTCAGAAGTTGTGAGGTCTGTTGGATACTAGGCAAGTGAGATTTCTATATCTGTGGAATAATGTCCAGGGTGGGAGAAAGAACTCTTGTCTGTTTGAGGAAAGTGTGAATGTTGCAAATGGCAATCTTGGTTAGCATTTAATGGCCTTGCAGCTTCAAAGCCTGGCTGGTTGCTGCCTGGGGGAATCCTTTGTTGGCTGTCTTAGCTGGCCCTGATTGATTCTTGTCTGGAATTCTCCCTTTTTTTGAGTGTTGCTCTTTATACACTGTCCTGATTTTTTTAGAGTTTTTTTAAACACAGGTAGACAGATTTTGTTTATTTTCATGGTTTCCTCCTTTCTGTTAAAATTGTCCACATGCTTGTGGATTCCAATAGCTTCTCTGTGTAGCCTGGCATGGTAATTGTTAGAGTGATCCAGCATTTCCGTGTTCTCCATACTGCCGAACAAAGGATTCCCCCAGGCAGCAACCAGCCAGGCTTTGAAGCTGCAAGGCAATTAAATGCTAATCAAAGTGGCCATTTGTAACATTCACACTTTCCTCAATAGACAAGAGTTCTTTCTCCCACCCTGGATATTATTCCACAGATGTATAAACCTCACTTGCCTAGTTTCCAACAGACCTCACAACTTCTGAGGATGCCTGCCATAGATGTGGGCGAAACGTCAGGAGAAAATGCTTCTGGAACATGGCCAGACAGCATGGAAAAATCACAACAACCTAATGATTCTGATTTCGACAACACAAGGCTTAGGGTTGTTGTTCCTCTCTTCCAACTTCGAGATGCAGAGAATCGGACCAAAGGAAACGCATGTGTTTCCCAAAATGGCCCAATGGACTCCGCAAGACCGATCAATCCCAAATGGGATCTGCAAGCTTTCTACACAGAGCTGGATGTTACAGTCTACCAGTCTATTCAGTTTGTATTTTTGGGTGGGTTTGTGCAGAGGGTCTTTTTCTCCGCCGCCTTCGCTTTGGCAAGGGTTCTAATGGCAAGGAAATGCACTTCTTCGCCTCTTCCTCCCTATAGATCTTGCTGAATCTCGACTCCGGGGCTGGATTTAAGACAAACATTGCCTTCTTTGGAGATCTCCCTCGCCAGCCCCCTTCGCAGATATTTTGCCGGAGGCTGACTCATCCAAAGGTTTTTCTGAAGAGCTTAAAACTGCAGACACAACGGAGATTAGAGTTGGGCTTTTTTAACTTTGTCTTTCTTTCTTTTTTTTTGGAAAGTGGGTGGGAGAAGGAAATAGGGTTTTCTTGGAATTATTGCAGCAAATGTATCATCGAAGCCCATTCCTTCTCCAGAGCAGAATGTGAACCCTTGACCTAGGCATCTGCAGTTTGACACCACTCTAACTTAACACCATGCTTATTTATCATATCAGAAGCAAACCGAGGGTACACTTGAAATGTATTTTAAAAACACAAAGTTAAAAAACTTGGCATTCTATTAAATGTCCTTTGACCAGTAGCTGACCACTTGGAGTGCCTCTGGTGTTGCTATAAGAAGGTCGTCTATTGTGCATGTGGCAAGGCTCAGGCTGCATTGTAATAAGTGGTCTGTGGTTTGCTCTTCTTCGCACTCGCATGACATGGACTCCACTTTGTGGCCCCATTTCTTAAGGTTGGCTCTGCATCTCGTGGTTCCAGAGCACAATCTGTTCAGCGTCTGTGTGCCTAGGACAGAATTTCTCATCCGGTCTCAGCCACTGAATAGGGTTCCGGGTTTTAGCCTGCCACTTTTGGACTCTCGCTTGCTGAGGTGTTCCCGCGAGTGTCTCTGTAGTTCTTAGAAAACTATTTCTTGATTTAAAGTGTTGGTGTGGAATAATAATAATAGTAATCTTTATTTGTACCCCGCCACCATCTCCCCAAAGGGGGCTCGAGGCGGCTTACATGAGGCCAAGCCCGACAACACAACAACAAGGTAAAATCAAACATAAGGCAATATAAACAATTACATAAAAAATAAGCTATAAAATACAGTTTCATCGAACACCATGGAACTGTGGAAGTTGTCCTTTGGTGGGACACCAATAACAACAACAACGCCTGCGTCTGCATCTCAGTGCATCTCAAGTTGGGATATTATTTGATGGGGAAGGTGAAAGCAAAACTACAAACCTCAAGATTCCATATCAGTGAGCCACAGGAAATTGAAGTGGCATCGAATTGCATTAATTTTCCAATGTAGATGTATTCCTATCTTAACTTGATTTCTTCACTGGTGGCATTGCCTTGGCTTCCTCTGAGGCTGAAAGAATGTGACTTGCTCAAGGTCCCTCATTGGGTTTCCATGGCTGAGCAAAGGGGAATAACAACAACTGTGGAACTCCCTGCCTAGGGATATTAGATCGGCCCCCTCCCTCCTGACCTTTCAGAAAAGAGTAAAAACCTGTCTCTTTGAGCAAGCGTTTGGACCTTCTGCATGACCAGATAAACTCAAATTGGGATATGAACAAGGAACGTCTAAGACGACATAAATGGATGAGGAATGGAACTGGAAGACATAGTTTTACAGTTTTTATTGTTTTTATTGCTTGTATGGTTTTCATTTGTATTGTGATGTGATTTAATTGCTTTTAACCAATGTATGTTTTTATATATGGCATCTAATTGTTGCCATTCTGTATGCCGCCCTGAGTCACCTTCGGGCTGAAATGGGCAGGATAGAAATGATGTAAACAAATAAATAATCAAATAAATAAACAATAATAATAATGTTTTAATTGTTAATTGTTGTTGTTTATATGATTATTGTTTTAATTGTGTTTTATCTGGAGGGTAGTAATTGCCATGTAAACCGCCTCGAGTCGCCTTCAGGCTGAGATGGGCAGTATAAAAATGTAGTAAATAAAATAAATAAATAAATAAATAAATACCCTTGGTTTAATGTTCGTAGATTTGTCAATTTTACATTGTATTGAACTGCTTTTAATGTCAGTCACTTTGAGTCTCCTTTGTGGAAAGAAAAAGCAGGGTATAAATAAAAATCATAATGGTGATGACAATAATAATAATAATAGCTGAGTAGAGATTCAAATCTCTTGCTTTGAATTGTGCCCCCAAAAAAGGCATTTAACTTTCCTTCTGCCGCTCTCTGAACCAGGCTAAGTCTCCAAACAGGTCTCCAAGGGCCGCCCCACATTGAATGAAAATGCAACCATTTAAACAGGGATGTCAAACCCGTTTTCATCTAGGGTACATGAGCCTTACTACAGTTGCCTTCAAAGGTCCTTTGAATCAATGGAGGGAAAATCCGTGGATACAGAATGCCAACTATATATATATATATTACATTCCTGATCCAATGTCATGGAGACTTTCCAGGAAGTTCAGACTAAAACCTGGAACGGATTGCCTCCGTTTCCTGGGGCTCTGCTCCTCTGCAAGCCAAAGGAAGCCTTTCTGCTTATTTGGGCAGAGAGGGAATCCCTTCGCTGAGCAAATTTTTGCGAGTCGATGCACCGCCCAGAGCAATGGGGAAGGAATTGGGTCCATCGCCATGGAAACGCCATGGAAACATGCTCCTTCCCTCCTCCTCTTCCAGACGCTTGTCACCATGGCAACACTTAGGAGTGGAACCTGGAACGTGGGGGAAGAAGGGGGATTTTATTCCAGGTGTAAGGAGGGTGTGGCTGAGTCTACATTACAGAGTTAATTCAGTTTGACATCACTTGAACTACTCTGTACTATGCAATCCTGGGATCTGTTGTTTTACAGTCCTTTTGGACAAAGAAGGCTCAAGACCTTGTCAGACTACAACTCCCGGACCCCATAGCATTGAGCCAGAGCAGTTACAAGTGGTGCCAATCTGCATAGATAAATTCCTAGCCTAACTACCTTCCTCCAAGGCTGAGAGAGTGTTACCCATCCAAGGCCAACATTGTGAGCTGCTTTATGTTTCAATCTAGAAATATAATAATAATAATAACAACAACAACAACAACAGCCACCCAATGGTTTCGATGGCTGAGTGGGATAGTCTTGATGAGTTGTACTTTGACAAGGACTTCTCTGCCAAATAGTACCAGTGCATCCCCGAACTACAACTCCCAGCAATGAGTCATGCCAGTTCAAAGGGTGCCAAACTGCAATTCATTCTACAGTGTAGATGCACCACAAGAAGACTCAAGACCTTGGGAAACTGCAACTCTCAGGATTCTATAGCATTCTGCCATGGCAGTCCAAGTGGGGCCAAACTGCATTCATTCAACACTGAAGAAGTGTTGAGAAAGCTACAATTCAAATAATAATAATAATAATAACTGCAAAGACTCTGGTACAAGCTAGTCAAGGTGGTCCCAGTGGCAATCGGCACACTGGGTGCAGTGCCTAAAGACTTTGGCCTGCACTTAAACACAATCGGCTCTGACAAAATTACCACCTGTCAGCTACAAAAGGCCACCCTATTGGGATCTAAACACATTATTTGCCGATACATCATATAGTCCTAGACACTTGAGAAGTGTCCGACGTGTGATCCAATACAACAACCAGCATAGTGATCTTGTTTGCTGTGTTCTAATCTTGTGTTTCAAATAATAATAATATTATAATAAATATTGCAGGAGCCGCAGTGGTGCAATGAGTTAAACCTTTGTGCCGGCTGAACTGCTGACCTGAAGGTCGGCGGTTCGAAACCACGAGATGGGGTTGCTCCTGTCTGTCAGCTCCAGGTGTCCCCTGGGCAACGTCCTTGCAGACGGCCAATTCAATTGATTTTAAGCTTAATGTTTGTATTTGTTTAAGGCATTGAATAATTGCCATATGTACGTCGCCTTGAGTTCCCCTCGGGATAGAGAAAGGCGAGGTAAATAAATAAATAAATAGGGTAAATAAATAAATAAATAATGATGATGATGATGATAGGTACCCAGTGGGTTTCTGTGGCTGAACAGGCCAGTCTTGATGCTGCTGCTTTTGCCAAATCCAAACCTCCATGACCAATGGGCTCTAACCAACCATGGCAAAGCAAATACAAAGAAATCATTTGTTCTGTGTCTCCACGGTCATAATTAAATTGAAAGGCGTTTATAGGAAACACCAGTGGGAGTTTCCGTACGCAGCTTCGTCTCTCTACTTCAGAAAAATATCCTGGGCCAGTCCCTTAGACTCCGATCAATTTGTTTCCTATCTGGCCATATAAACAATTCCTCGGTCTCTTTGGCCGACAAAGACTTTATTGAAAACTGTTGATGAATCGTGCTCAAATTTCCCATCATCAGAATTGGGAGGCTTCGACAGCTGTGAAATTGTCCAGGACGATGGGGTTATTTGGATGATGGATGTTGGATGATGGGAAAGAGGGTTGAAGTGGATCAGCTTGATCCCAAGATTCAATGCTATGGAATCCTGGGAGTTGTAGTTTGACATGGTCTTTAAGCCTTCTCTGTCAAAGAGTATCATGTCAAACTACGACTCCCATTGCATGAAGCCACTGATGCCTCTTCAACTGCTATGGCGCAATGCTGTGGAATCCCGGGAGTTATAGTTTGACAAGGTCTCTTGTTGTAAAGAGTGTCTTTCCAAACTACGACTCCCAGGATTTCATTGCATTGAGCCATTGACACCATTTTAATTGCCATGGTTCAATGCCAGGGAATCCTGGGAGTTATAATTTGACAAGGTCTTTAATCATTCTCTGCCAAAGAGTGTATTTTCAAATTATGACTCCCATAGTTTCATTACAATGAGCCATTGACAACACTTTAATTGCCACGGGTCAATGCCAGGGAATCCTGGGAGTTATAGTTTGACAAGATCATTAGACCTCTTCTTACAAAGTGTGTCTTGCTAAACTACGACTCCCAGGATTTCATTGCATTGAGCCATTGACACCATTTAATCGCCACGGTTCAATGCTAGGGAATCTTGGGAATTGTACTTTGTCAAGAACATTCATCCTCCTTTGCCCAAGAGTGTTTGGTGTCTGCTGTCTTGCCAAACTGCAAATCCCATGGCATTTGAAGTGCACTCATTCCACAGTGTGGATGCAGCCAGAGAAGGCTCAAGACCTTGGAAAACTAGAACTCCCATCATTCCGTCGAATGGAACTGTGGGATTGAAAGTGGCATCAAACAGCAATGCAAGGTTTTAAAAGGGGGGAAATACACGAGTTTCCCTTTTGGACATCTCTTTCACTTTCTTTCGATCGGTGGCTTGGCTACATTTCCAGATATCCGGATATCCTAGACTCCCAGCTGTTCCTCGAAAGCCCCTTGGGGAGATGTAGTCCACCGGTAAAGGAGAAAGATGGGGAGTGGTAGAAACTGCTGTGCTTGGCACATTTCGGGTGTCTCATGTGTCTCCAATGGCGGCCAGTGAAAGGAAACAGCTGACTTTGGGGAGCACAGGGGGGGGGGGGAGGACCAAGGTTCTATCAAGAAGAGGAAAGGAAAGAGTGGGTTTTTGGTTGTGGATCAGGGTTTGAATCTCCGTTTGTCCCTGAAAATCCACAAGGTGGCACTGCAAGTCATTCTCTCTCAGCCTCAGAAGATGAAAAGCCCTATAACGGAGTCTCTGTAAGTTGGGACCGACTTGAAGGCACCCAACAGCGGGACGAGGTTAACTTAGATCAATGTTTCTCAACCTGGGGGTGGGACTCCTAAGGGGGTTGTGAGCGGGTGTCAAAAGGGTCACCAAAGACCGTTGGAAAACAGTATTTTCTGTTGGTCATGGGAGTTCTGTGTGGGAAGTTTGGCCCAATTCTATCGTCGGTGGGGTTCAGAATGCTCTTTGATTGTAGGTGAACTATAAATCCCAACAACTAATACTCCCAAATGTCAAGGTCCCCCCCCCCCCAAACTCCACCTGTGTTCAAATTTGGGCATATTGAGTGTTCATGCCAAGTTTGGTCCGGATCCATCATTGTTTGAGTCCACAGTGCTCTCTCGATGTTGGTGAACTACAACTCCAAAACTCAAGGACAATGCCCACCAATACCCTTCCAGTATTTTCTATTGGTCATGGGAGTTCTGTGTGCCAAGTTTGGTTCAATTCCACTATTTGTGGAATTCAGAATGTTCTTTGATTCTGGGTGGACTATAAATCCCAGCAACTACAACTCCCAAATGACAAAATCAATCCCCTCATCAACTCCACCAGTATTCAAATTTGGGTGTATCGGGTATTTGCACCAAATTTGGTCCAGTGAATGAAAATACATCCTGTATATGAGATATTTACATTACGATTCACAACAGTAGCAAAATTACAGTTTTGAAGTAGCAACGAAAATAATGTTATGGCCGGGGGTCACCACAACGTGAGGAGCTGTATTAAGGGGTAGCGGCATTAGGAAAGTTGAGAACTACTGACTTAGAGCCATTGGGACGGAGCTTTTCGAGCTAATGCCTAGGGTGGATGGGACTTGGAGTCCAACCCATGTGACTAGGGAAAGCTATAGTGGGGGAAGTCTTCTTCTGGATAGGGGCATGCCACACTAACCCAATCCATCCAGCTGTCTCTTTGGAGGGTTTCCATTTACACTTTTCTAAAATAAGGATCGAAGACGGATCGGAGCAGCAGGGAGGGGATCCCCAATGCCGCTCTCTTGGATTGAATTTGTAGGGTTATTTCTGGCCCCACAAGTGCAAAGCCGGCCCCAAACCCTTTATTTTTAGAGCTGTCCATGGGGTCAAGGCTCCGTGTCGAGCAAGGGATTTCCCAAAGTCAGCGGAGACTTTGAGTGCCATCTTGGTACAAGGGTTATCCAGAGTTAGGTTACAAGATTTTTTTAAAATGCAAAGAATGTATATATTTTAATAAAACGTACATGGATTGTAGCATAGGTGTTACATTATTTTTCCACATAATTACCAGTCAGTTCAATACATTTTGTCATCCATGGGACAGGTTTTGGTGCCTGTGTCATAGAAGTTTCCCTCCGCCTTTTTCAGCCAGTTCATCACTTCGATTTTCACCTCGTCGTAGTCGGAAAAGTGTTTCCATTTACACTTTTCCACCCAGGTGTTCCTTCAATTTAATGAACAGATGATAGTCACTGCGTGCGAGATCGGGGCTGTGAGAGGGGTGACTTCAAACATCCCAACCTAATGAAGTCAACAGTTCTTGTGTTGCATGAGCAGTGTGCAGACGTGCATTGTCATGAAAGAGACAGACTCCCGCTGTCAGCATCCCACCACATTCGTTTTGGGTGGCTCTGCGAAATTTCTTCATGGTCTCACAATATATTCCATACCCATTATGTCACATGCTGTCTTGACATTACATCCTCTCCATAAACTGAAATGACTTTGCGATGAATTGCAGCAGTGTTCATGCCCTTAGCATTTAGGTAGTGTATTACAATACAAACTTTGCACTTGGAGGGAAACGAAATGAGGACACTCATCTCGAGCCTTCACCACAACTCCAGTTGATGAGCTACTGGCGACTGGCACTGATCATTCGCTTCCGCTGGCTTCCCACTACACAGCAATGATACCATCTTCCCCTGAGAAAATTTGCCATTGCATGAGTGGTGTGCGGATGCATATTGTCATGAAGGAGACAAACAGAAGGGAAACGGAATGAGGACCCTAATCTCTGAACTTCACAACACCAGTGGATGAGCAACTGACGCCTGGCACTGCTCATTCGCTTCCGCTGGTTTCCGGTTACACGGCAGTGATACCAACTTCATCCGTCCTACGTCCTCTGTGATGAATCACAGCAGTGTTCATGGCCTTAGCATTTAGGGAGCATATTACAGTGTGAACTTCGCACTTGGAAGGAAAGGGAATGAGGACGGTCATCTCAAACCTGGCTTTAGGCCGGGACATGGGACTGAGACAGCCTTGGTCGCCTTAGTGCAGGGGTGGGCAACCTACGGCCCACGGGCCGGATGCGGCCCGCCAGCCGATTCTGTCCGGCCCGGGGAGAAGGGCGTCAGGGGTAGGGCCAAGAGGAAGGGGTGCCGCTGCCGCCATCCCATCGCGGGCTCTGTGTCGGCAGACAGGCCGGAGGAGCGGCGGCTTTGGAGTGCCTGCATCCCTGGAGGCGATCCGGGCCTGCAGCGGGTGCACACAGCGACCTGCGGGGGCTGATCGCCCTGGCGACCCAGAAGACTTGATCATCTTTCGGGGGCCAGGTCGAATAAGCCGCCTCAGATTGCTGACTGCTCCCCCTGCAGGCCCGGATTGCCTCCAGGGATGCAGGCACTCCATAGCAGGGCGATCAGCTGGGGAATGGCTGGGGGCGAAAGCGGGCAGAGGCGTGCAGCCTCCGATCGCTTGCTGCTCTGCTCTGCTATGGCAGCGGCTGGGTCCACTTTGCCATCCTCTGGGCTGGGGCCATTGGGCCATTCCATCTTGGGATCCTTCCTCTCTTGAGGATGTCAGCCTTCATCTTGGTTCGCACCTTGCTTCTTGAATTTAATTTAATTTAATTTTAGTGGTTTTTATTATTGTTTTATAATAATTTTATAATAATATAATTAATAATATAATATAACATTATTATATTATATTATAATTTCAATATATTATAATGTCTATATATATACTGGAATAATTATGATATTAATACTAATAATATATGAATATTTCTTGATATATTAATACGTTAATATTAATGATGTGTAATATATAGTAAATATAGTAAATAAATAAATAAATAATGTAGATTAGAATGTAGTTCAGCCTTTAGGTGCGGCCCTCCATAATATTTTTTGGCTCTCGTGTGGCCCCTTGAAAAAAATAATTGCCCACCCCTGCCTTAGTGGATGATCTACGCCGGGAGCTAGACAGGGGGAGTGTGTCCCTGTTGGTTCTGCTGGACCTCTCAGCGACCTTCGATACCATCGACCACGGTATCCTTCTGAGTCGCCTTTCGGGAATGGGCCTTGGAGGTACTGTTTTGCAGTGGCTCCAGTCCTTTCTAGAGGGTTGTACTCAGAAGGTGTTATTGGGGAACACTTGTTCTACTCCACAACCATTGTCTTGTGGGGTTCCTCAGGACTCAATACTGTTCCCCATGTTGTTTAACATTTACATGAAGCTGCTGGGGGAGATCATCCGGAGTTTCAGGGTGCGGTGTTATCTGTACGCAGATGACATCCAACTCTGTCACTCCTTCCCACCTGCTACTAAGGAGGCTGTCCAGGTCCTGAACCGGTGCTTGGCCACTGTGACGGTCTGGATGAGGGCAAACAAATTGAAGTTGAATCCAGACAAGACAGAGGTCCTCCTGGTCAGTCGAAAGGCCGAACAGGGCATAGGGTTACAGCCTTTGTTGGACGGAGTTACACTCCCCCTGATGGCACAGGTTCGCAGTCTGGTTGTGATCATGGACTCATCGCTGAGCCTGGAACCCGGTAGTCCATGCTCTGGTTACATCCCGTATAGACTACTGCAACGCACTCTACATGGGGTTGCCTTTGAAGACTGTTCGGAAGCTTCAACTAGTCCAACGAACGGCAGCCAGATTACTAACAAGAGTAGGGCTCAGAGAGCACACTAGTCCTCTGTTGCGCCAGCTCCACTGGCTGCCAGTCTACTACCGGTCACAATTCAAAGTGCTGGCTTTAGCCTATAAAGCCCTAAACGGTTCTGGCCCAAGTTACCTGTCCAAATGCATCTCCCCTTATGAACCATCTAGGGATGTTAATATTGTCTGGGGATGCCCTGCTCTTGACTCCATCTATGTCACAACTGCGTTTGGCGGGGACAAGGGACAGGGCCTTCTCAGCGGTGGCCCCTCAGCTGTGGAACGCCCTTCCCAGAGACATTAGATCAGCCCCCTCTCTCTTGGCCTTCTGAAAAAAAGTCAAAACTTGGCTATTTGAACAAGTGTTTGAAACAGCAGTGTAACTGACATAGGATTTGGAACTTGATTATGAGATCGGACTATCTTTTAATCTTGGAGATGTATTGATGTTTTATTATTGTTTGATTTTAATTAATGTGTTAATGTTTTTAATTGGTTCTAAATGTTGTTTTTATGATGTTGTTGTAAACCACCCCGAGTCGCCTTCAGACTGAGAGGGAGCGGTATACAAATGTGCTAAATAAATAAATAAATAACCTTCACCGCAACACCAGTCAATGAGCTACTGACGACTGGCACTGCTCGTTCGCTTCCGCTGGCTTCCCACTACATGGCAGTGAGACCAACTTCCTTTGAGAAAATTCCCTGCGAGAGCAACATGCCTTTTAACCTTACTTTCTGGATAAACCTTATATGTCTACACACTGTCCAACGAATGTGGTTTGGAACTACAATAGAGTCTTGCTTATCCAACCTTTGCTCACCCAACATTCTCAGTCAGCCAGTAGCCTTTATTTCGGTCAACAAACCATCCGCTAAGACCCAACATTCTGTATTATCAAACGCAGTCTGCCTTCTGCCCGGATCCACAGCTGTTTCAATACATTGCAATGTTTTGGTGCTAAATTCATAAATATAATAATTACTACATAAGGTTATCATGTATTGAACTGCTTTTTCTGTTGATTTGTTGTAAAACATGATGTTTTGGTGCTTAATTTGTAAAAACTTTGCGTAATTTGAAGTTTAATAGGCTTTTTCCTTAATCCCTCCTTATTATCCAACATTTTTGCTTATTCAGCATTCTGCCAGCCCGTTTATGTTGGATAAGTGAGACTCTACTGTATTTTGACTGCCACAGCTCAATGATATGAGATCCTGGGAGTTGCAGTTTCCCAAGGTCTTGAGCAAACTACAATTTCCATATCTCATAGCAATCAACCAAGCCAGTTAAAACAGTTCCAAGCTGCATCAATGCATTGTAGCTTTAAGGAGGGGCATGTGGTAAATTAAATTGCTATTATTAGTATTATTAGTATTATTATTATTCAATGCCCATCAAAGCAATGGAAGTATTAACAATCCAAACAACAACAATGACAATTATTATTATTTTACTTGCCTCTCCTTATGGCACAACATAGTTAAAATACATCACAATAATAATACATTCCATAAAAGCACATTGTTGACAGCACTTCCCTTGAAATACAGTTGGGAGAGGTAAGTAACTTACTTACTTATGCGATCCCTCATAGCCCGAGGATGATGGTCCTCCAAGTGTAGTGTCGTGGCCAAAGGTGGCTGTGGAGCCCTATTCTTGATCCGCGTGTTCTTCCGCAGTGAGGACATTGGTTTCCAGGCAGAAGGCGGTCCCGGTCAGGGTTGGCTTGATGTGCATTCCTCTTGGCACATTTCTCCCTTTCACCCTCCATTTGTGCCTCTTCAAATTCCACAGCACTGCTGGTCACAGCTGACCTCCAGTTAGCATGTTCAAGGGCAAGGGCTTGGTGTCTATGCCACAGTTTTTAAGGTTGGCTTTAAGCCCATCTTTAAATCTCTTTTCCTGTCCATCAGCATTACATTTCCCCTCTTCTTCTTCTTATTATTATTAATATTATTATTATATTTCAATGTCCATCAAAGCAATAGAAGTATCAACAATCCAATCAGCAATGACAAGAATTATTATTATTTTATTGACACAAAAACACAGTATGTCACAGCAAACGAGATATATATGCTGTATTTTGTATCACAAAATCACAAGTCGAACCCTTCCCAAGTGTCTAGGACTGTGTGATTTATGATGATGATGATGATGATTATAATTATTATACCTGCCTCTCATTATGGCACAACATAATCAAAATAAGTCATTATACTAAAAATACATTCCATAAAAGCACATTGTTGACAGTACTTTCCCTGAAATCCAGTTAGGAGAGGTGAGTAACTTGTTGTTGATGATGATGATGATGATGTTGTTGTTGTCATCGTCATCATCGTATTCCTTCAAGACATATTTTAAAATAATAATTTTGAAATAATTTTAAAATAAGTAGCATCTCTTCCCTCAGTCAATATCACCCAAGGACTTCCTTGGGAGAAACAAATTAAATAATAGCAGTGTCAAACAAAGGAAGACTAAACATTTGATTTAATGTTATTTATTTTGTGGGGAGGCCGTCAACAGCTTCAACCTTTTCAGGGAGAACATGACATTCTCCTGTTGACTCAGAGGGGCAGAAAAATGGCAAAAGGAAAAGGAGACGATGGGCACCGGATCAAAGAAACATTAAAGAGACTCAGAAGACGTTGCAAAGTTGGAGTCCAAGTTTGGATCCAGGTTCGGGGTTTTTGAAGTCAATTCCCCCTTTACTGGGCTTGGCATTTGTTCATTTCTCGCAATCCAAAAATGCTAATTATTTTGATTTGTTCCCCAAGGTTTTTTGCATGGTAGTCCAAGCAACCGGCTTGTGCTGAAATGGAGAGATCTATTATTTATCGCTTTTCCAATATTTATGGGCGAAGAGCCACAGATGTTGGCCAAGGTTCACAAGACCAGAGCAAGCAGCTCAAAAAGCTGATGGGATTTGGTGCTTGATCGAAAGGAGTATGTAGTGCAGACATGGGCAAACATTGGCCCTCCAGATGTTTTGGACTTCAACTCCCACAATTCCTAACAGCCTACCCTTTCCTCCCCTTCTTCTTCTCTTTCGGGGGCAGAAAGTGAAAGAAAGACAGAAAACATTTGGATCCCAAATATAGAATCCTAGAGCTGGAAGAGACCCCCAAGGCCCATCCAGTCCAACCCCCTGCCATGCAGGAAGGCCCAATCAAAGCACTCCCAATAGACAGCCTCTGTGGAAAAGTCTCCAGAGAAGGAGACTTCGCCACACTCCCAGGCGGCCTAGGCCACTTTCCCACAGCTCTTACTCTCAGGAAGTTCTTCCGAACCTTCTCAGTCGAATCTCTCTCTCTGCCATTTGAAACCATTGCTCCCCTGTGCCCCAGTCCCTAGAGCAGCACAAAGTCAGTCTTCCTACTCCTTTCAAATCTTGAAACATGGTTCTTATGTTCCCTCTCCACCTTCTCTTCTCCCAGTTAAACATCCCCCAGGAGAAAAGGAGGAAGGAAAAAAGAGAAGGAAGGAAGAGAAGGATGGAAGGGAGGGAGGAAAGAAGAAAAGAAAAACAAAAGGGAAGGAAGGAGAGAGGGGGAGGAAGGGGGCAGGAAAGAAGGAAGGAAGGATAAAAGGGTGGAAGGAGGGAGGGGGGAGAAAGAGAGATTAAGAAGGAAAGAGGGAAAGAAGGGAGGAAGGGAAAGAGGGAAGGGAAGGGAGGGAGGAAAGAGAGGGGGGAAGGAGGGAGGGAAGAGGGAAGGAAGGAAAAGAAGGATGGAAAGGAAGCAGGAAAGGGGGGAAGAGGGAGGAAAGAGGGAAGAGAAGGGTTGAAGGGAATTGAGGCAGGAAAGAGAAGGGAGGAAAGACAAAAGGAAAGGAAGGAAAGAGAAAGGGAAGGAAGGGGGGAGGAAAGGATGGAAGGCAGGGAGGGAGGGAGGGAGAAAGAGCGGTAGGGAAGGAAGAGAGGGAGGAAGAGAAGGATGGAAGGGAATGGAGGCAGGGAAGGGAGGGAGGGAGGAAAGAGAGGGGGAAAGAGGGAGGAAAGGGGGAAGAGAAGGATGGAAGGGAATGGAGGCAGGGAAGGAAGAGAGAAGGAAGAAAAGACAAAATGGAAGGAGGAAAGAAAAAGATGGGGAAGGAGGGAGGAAAGAGGGAAGGACGAAAGGCTGGAAAGGAGGGAGGAAGAGAGGTTAGGAAGGAAGGGAAGGAGGACGAGAAAGACAGAAGGAAGGAAGGGTGGAAGGGGAGGGAGGGAGGAAAGAGAGAAGGAAGGAAAAACAAAGGGAAGGAAGGAAGGAAGGAAAGAAACAGGGAAGGAAGGACAAAATGGAAGGGAAAGGGGGAGGGAGAAAGGGAGCTAAGGAAGGGAGGGAGGGAAGGAGGAAGGAAAAAGAGAAGGAAGGATAGGATGGTGAGAGAGAGGAGGGCCTGAGAAAAGAGTTTCTTAGGGTTGTTCAGCAGTGGAACTCTCTGTCTCAGAGTGCAATGGAATCTCCTTCCTTGGAGGCTTTTAAACCGAAGCTGGATGGCCATCTGTTGGGGGTGCTTTGGTTGTGCTTTCCTGCATGGCAGCGGGTTGGACTAGATGGCCCATGTGGTCTCTTCCAACTCTGTGATTCTATGATTCCATGATACTGTGATCAAAACCCATGGAGTTTCCCCATTATTTCCTTGTAAGAGAAAAGCGTGATATAAATAAACTTAACAATAACAACAACAACAACAACAACAACACAACTTTGGACTAGGGCTTTGGGTTCAAACCCCCCTGGAAACACATTGGAACGAGGGGTGAGTCTACACTGCCGTATAGATACCATTATATGAGGCTACACTGACCATATGATGCAGTGTAGATCCAGCTTCTGACTCTAGAGAACAGCTCTTTCAAACATTACCAAATCACAGTCTTTTAAGTACATCTCCATTGAGCCTAGAATTAAAGCAGTTTGGTGCCATTTTGAACAGCCAATGTCTCAATGTTCTTGGATCCTGGGACTTGTAGTTTGCACTCTTTGACAGGGAAGCCCTTGTAAAACTACAGCTCACAGGATCCCGTAGCATGGCAGTTCAAAGTAGCACCAAACTGCATTAAATGTACAGTGTAGATGGGAGCCTTAGAAGCTTCAAGAGTCGAGCACACGTTGGTTGGATAGCCCATGCATTATTGTGCATTTCTGGAGTGAGACAAATGGGTTTTCGCTATCTTCCCCAAGCAGAGAGTCAAAGATTAGGAAGAGCCTCCTCGGAAGATATGCCTTTCCTTTATTTTACATCGGCTTAAAAGGGAAATAAAATGGGGAACTTCATCCCTTATCTCTTTTCTTTGCCTGTTGCCTAATCCAAAACCATTCCCTCCAATATTTCACAGAAGAAAAGCAAGAGCTATATATGGCAGCTCGACTCCACTTTAACGGCTATGGAACCCTGGAAGTTGTAGTTTCCCAAGGCTTTCTCGTCCAAAGAGTGCCAAACCACAATCTCCAGAATCCCATAGCATGCGGAAATAGCAGCTGAAGTGGTGTCAAACTCAACCCTATAGTGTAGGTGAGCATTTCTCAACCTTGGGGTCAGGATCTCTGGTCACGAGATGGGTGTCAGAGGGGTCACCAAAGACCATCAGACATATTTCTAATGGTATTAGGAACAGTGTGCACCGGAGGTAGGTGAACTACATCTCCCCTAAATCACTGTCAATTCCTCCCAAATCCCTCCAGTATTTTCTGTTGGTCATGGGAGTTCTGTGTGGGAAATTTGGCCCAATTCTATCATTGGTGGGGTTCAAGGGACTCTTTGATTATAGGTGAACTATAAATCTTCTTCTAGAAGTCCTCCGAAGCACTTTATCTACCCATTGGATTGATCTCCCTACATCACTCATGCCTTGACATACCTTACCCCTGTACACGGCCATTGGGGTTTTTTTTTTACAATTTTTAGTTTATTACATTTGGCCCTGCCATAGTGTTTTTAAATCTCTTCTGCAATATTGCGTTTGTTTAGTTATATTATTTATTGTTCTTCATTTGATTGTTTTGTTGATGCATTGTTGTTATTTGTATTTGTATTTAATGGGCTTGGCCTCATGTAAGCTGCACCGAGTCCCTTCGGGGAGATGGTGGCAGGGTATAAATAAATTTTTATTATTAATATTATCCCAGCAACTACAAATCCCAACTGTCAAAGACTATTTCCCCCAAACTCCACCAATGATCACATGTGGGCATATTTAGTATTCGTGCCAAGTTTGGTCCGGATCCATCATTATTTTTGAGCCCACAGTGCTCTCTCAATGTAGGTGAACTACAACTCCAAAACTCAAGGTCAATGCTCACCAAAAACCCTTCCAGTCTTTTCTATTGGTCATGGGAGTTCTGTGTGGCAAGATTGGCCCAATTCTATCGTTGGTAGGGTTCAGAATGCGCTTTGTGGGTGAACCATGAATCCCAGCAACTACAACTCCCAAATGACAAAATCAATCCCCTCCCCTACACCACCAGCATTCAAATTTGGGCGTGTCAGGATTTGTGCCAAATTTGGTCCAGTGAATGAAAATACATCCTGCATATCAGATATTTACATGACGATTCCTAACAATAGCAAAATTACTGTTCTGAAGTAGCAATGAAAATAATGTTATGGTTGGGATCATCACAACATAAGCGGTCGCGGCATTAGGAAGGTTGAGAACCACTGGTGTAGATGCACCCTATGACCACCAAGCCTTAAGGTGGGACTCCAAAGTTGCCTATCGTTATTGCAAATATCTCTTTGCAAAGTCAATTTCAAATGAAAACCTGGACATTTTTACAAATTCTATTGCCATTGTCTTTTAAAAGCAAGAATCCATTGCCCGGCTCCGTTGCAATTTCCCCTCGTTTCGTCCCATTGCAATTTTTGCAGAAGAAGAGATTTTGTCATTTGCATTGGGTCTGGCTTTGCTCCCTGGGTCTCTTCTATTCCAGCTTTGCCTTTCAAGCCATATTCATTTCTAATCTGCCCTAATACTATCCCCTCTGCTTTTAACATGATTAAACCAAGTACCACTCAGGTTTCCCAAAGTGCATTGGATTAAAAATGACATTTGCGGACACTTGGTCAACAATAAACAACAATAAAGAGGGGAATATCTACTCTTTGGGTTGCTGTGATTTTTCTGCTCTGTAATTTATTTATTTATTTATTTATTTTATTATTTCGGCTTAATAGACCGCTCTATCCAAAGCTCAGAGCGGTTTACAGCACATAAAATATACCAAGTTAAAACACATAAAACGACATTATAAAACCAAATTAAAAACCCTACTCCCTACAATAAAACTACAGCAGATCAACACATAGATGGCAAGTTATGGCAGGCACCAGTCAGGCACCGAATGCCTGCCTAAACAGCCAGGTCTTACAGGACTTGCGGAATGTCATTAAGTCCCGTAGAGCTCGCGTCTCCTCTGGCAGCGAGTTTCATAAGGTTGGCGCGGCCACTGAAAACGCCCTCTGCTGCGTACTGGATAGCCTGCAAGTCTTCATACCAGGAACCTCCAACATGTTGAGGCCCTCTGAACACAGTGATCTTCTGGGCACATATGGGGTAAGCCGCTCCCTCAAGTATACTGGCCCCAAACCATACAAGGCCTTAAAAGTTAAAACTAACACCTTGAAGGAGACCCGGAATTCAATTGGCAGCCAGTGCAGTTCGCGCAGGAGTGGGGTTACATGAGCCATTCCTGAGGCTCCTAAGACCAGGCGGGCTTCTGCGTTCTGCACCAGCTTGAGTTTCCAGATCGCCGACAAAGGTAGGCCAATGTACAGTGCATTACAGTAATCGAGCCTCGAGATGACCGCGGCTTTGATCACCGTGGCCAGGTCGCAGCGGGAGAGGTAGGGAGCCAGACGTTTTGCCTGCCGCAGGTGGTAAAAAGCTGTCTTGCAGGCGCATGCAATCTGCGCCTCCATAGACAGCTGAGGGTCCAGCCGGACCCCTAAGCTCTTGACTAAAGGCTGCGGGCATAGTGCCACACCATCAAACGTCGGCAACTGGATCTCCCCCCCCCCCCCCCGGGCGGCCCAGCCACAAGATCTCCGTCTTCGCCGGGTTCACCTTCAACTTACTGGCTCACAGCCATCCAGTTACGGCTTCTAGGCAAAGATGGAAATTATCGGGTACAGATTCCACCCCGGCGTCCATCCTCAGAACGAGCTGGGTGTCATCAGCGTACTGATGGCACTCCAGCCCAAAACTCCGCACCAATTGGGCGAGCGGTCGCATGTAGATGTTAAATAACAGCGGGGAGAGGATGGCCCCCTGAGGAACTCCACAATGTAAGGGGGAGCCCTCAGAGACCACCCCTCCCCACTTCACTCGCTGCAGGCGGTTTTGGAGGAAGGAGGACAGCCAATTGAGAGCTGTCCCCCTCACCCCCGCCACCGCCAGGCGGTGCGTCAAAAGTTGGTAATCGACAGTATCAAACGCTGCCGTGAGGTCCAATAACACGAGCAGCGCCGATCTGCCTCAGTCCAAGTGGCAACGGAGTAAGTCTGTGATCCATGGCCCGAGCAGAAGCCGGACTGGAAGGGGTCTAACCAGGTTGCATCATCCAGGAATGTCTGCAGCTGGTCCATTGCTGCCCTCTCAATACCTTGCCCAGGTACGATAAATTGGACACTGGGCGGTAATTGGAGGGAGCCGCGGGGTCTAACCCGGGCTTCTTCAGCAATGGGGTAACCACCGCCTCTTTTAACTCCTCTGGAAAAGCTCCTTGCTCAAGGGAGCAGTTGACTATATTCAACAGAGGGCCTCGTAACCCCTCCACGCAAGCTCGAATCAGTGTGGAGGGGCACGGGTCGAGGGAGCAGGTGGTAGGTCGAAGAGCTGCGACAATCTTGTCAACATCCTCTGCGTCCAGTGGTTGAAACCGGTCGAAAGTGGACCCGGCGGAGGGCCACAGAGTCTCAAGTTCCTGTACTGTATCAACCATAGCAGGGAGGTCCCGGCGGAGCGTCGCAATCTTGTCTGCAAAATGATTCTGGAAAACTCACAGCAAGCCTTCGACAGCACATTCTCTGCTTTTTCTTTGAATTTGAGGCAAGGGCACATCTACACTGTTGAATGAATGTGGTTTGGCACCGTTTTCACTGCTATGGCATCCTGGGAGTTATAGTTTTGGCAAAGAACCCACACTCCTTGATAGGAAAAGGTAGAGATCTTATAAAAACTACAACTCCCAAGATTCATAGCATTGAGTCATCGAAGTTAAAGTGGCATCACACTGCATTAATTTGACAGGATGGATCCATCTTGTTGTACCTCTCTGTTTCTCTCCTTCTCTCTGTCTTTCTTCCTGTCTATGTATCGTTCTTTCTTTCAGGCCGCAGCCTTTTAATATTCCATGAATGGGGAGATTACACCAATGAGGCCGTTTGCAAACAACCGTGTTAAATGGCAGCTTGAATGTTTTACGATGCATGCGTTTCATTTTATTTGTGGGAGGAAAGAAAGAGCCGTTGCTTTCGATCTGACATTAAAAGTGTTCCTATTGATCGCCCGCTCGGTCTTTCCCAGTGACGAACACGTTGGCATTTCTAGTATGTAAAAGTGGAATACTCTTTTCTAATGTCAGTTGGTTTAAAAAAAAACTGCTTGTGTGCTTTCTAGCAGTTGAATGACAGGCAAAAAACCAACCAATGCTGTTTTTATCCCATCGCAAGTTGGCAAACTTCACCAATGTAATAGCCGGGTGTCTGTTAGAGGAGGAGAACCCGACAAGGCAACGTTAAGGAAGGCCATCTGCAATAGAGTATTGTGCTTGGGAGAACGTAGGTCTGATTCCCATTGACTTCAAACTGGGCCTTTCATATAATGCTTAGAGCAGTGTTTCTCAACCTTCCCAATGCCGCGACCCCTTAATACAGTTCCTCATGTTGTGGTGACCTCCAACCATAACATTATTTTCGTTGCTACTTCATAAATGTAATTTTGCTACTGTTATGAATTGTCATGTAAATATCTGATATGTAGGATGTATTTTCATCCACTGGACCAAATTTGGCGCAAATGCCCAATACACCCAAATTTTGAATAGTAGTGGGGTTAGGGTGGATTGATTTTATCATTTGGGAGTTGTAGTTGCTAGGAATTATAGTTCACCTACAATCAAAGAGCATTCTGAACTCCACCAATGATGGAATCGAACCAAACTTGGCACACAGAACTCCCATGACCAATAGAAAATACTTGAAGGTTTTGGTGGGCATTGAACTTGAGTTTGGGAGTTGTAGTACACCTACATCCAGACAGCACTGTGGACTCAAACAATGATGGATCTGGACCAAACTTGACACAAATACTCAATATGCCCAAATGTGAACACTGGTGGAGTTTGGGGGGAAAGAAACCTTGACATTTGGGAGTTTTAGTTGCAAGGATTTATAGTTCACCTACAATCAAAGAGCATTCTGAACCCCACCAACGATAAAATTGGGCCAAACTTGCCACACAGAACCCACATGACCAACAAAAAATACTGTGTTTTCTGATGGAATTTGGCAACCCCTCTGACACCTCCTTGCAACCCCCCCCCCAAGTGGTCCCAACCCCCAAGTTGAGAAACGTTGGGTTAGAGCATTGTGCTTGGGAGAATGTAGATCTGATTCCCATTGACCCCAAAGTGGGCATGTCATATAATGGTTAGAGCATTGGACTGTGGAAATCTTAGTTGACTTCACCCTCAAACTGTGGGAGATGTAGGTTGGTGCTCTTTAGCTAAGGGGGTTCAAGACCTTGTAAAACTACAACTTTCATAGTCCCATAGCATTGATCTATGGCAGCAAAACGTCTTCATTCCACAGCATATGGATGCACCCCTATTTTGTCAGGTCCGGATAAATGAAACTGCAGATATCGTGATCATACTGTAGTTCTAACCTCTAAATTATTATAAACCTGTGTGTCCAAAACAGGCATTTCCGTATTGTGGAAATGGAGCATTTCAGCACCTTGTGCAATAGACCCAATGTCACTGGAGAAAAGGGTTTTTTCAGCACTAAGGACAGCTCCAGAGGAGCCGTGCTTTGTGCAGTTGATGCGTGATCCCACTTGACCTGCCCTGACTCAGCACTATGGCATCCTGGGAAATATAGTTTGCCCTAGAGAGCTCAAGAGCTTGCAGAACTAAATTAGATGCCCAGGGAGCTGTGTGTGAGAGACGAGCCGGTGGTGTGCAATTTGGATGCGAAAGCAAACCGGGTGGGAGAAAGACAGAATGTCAGCCTCCGCTGCCGAGGGAGGACATAATGGATATAATTGACTTCAACTCGGAGCCTGTAATTGCAATATTGACTATTTCAGAGGGACGGAGGAGGAGGGGAGGCGTGTGGGGTGTCTGATGGTAACTGTCACCAGAAGGAAGAGAAGAACCGATTAGCACATTGTCCGGATTTGCACTTGGTTCACTCTGGGCAGACAGGCCAATGTGCCCACATTGCTCCCACTTTGCCCCAAATCCAGTTCTAATACCTAAGTTGGCAAAAACTCACCAATTTAATAGTCGGGTGTCTGATACAGGAAGAGAACCTGAAAAGGAAACACAACTGCAATGGTTAGAGCATTGCACTTGAGAGACCGAGGTTTGATTCCCATTGACTCAAACTGGGCATGTCATATAATGGTTAGAGCATTGGACTATTGACTTGGGACATCTAGACTTGAGTTCATATTGGCCTCAAGCTGGACGTATCATGCAATGGTTAGAGTGCTGGACTGTTGACCTAGGAGCTCTAGACCTGAGGTCAGATTGGCCTCAAATGAAACATATCATGCAATTGTTAGTGTTGGACTGTTGACCTAGGAAATCTACACCTGAGGTCAGAGTGACCTCAAACTAGACCTTTCATGCAATAGTTAGAGCATTGGACTGTTGATTTGGGAGATCTCTGCTTGAGTCCCATTAATCCCAAACTGGAGATATTGTGCAATGGTTAGAGCATTGGACTGTTGACTTGGGAGATCTCAGCTTGAGCCCCATTGATCCCAAACTAGACATGTCATGCAATAGTTAAAGCACTGACTGTTGACTTGGGAAATCTCAGCTTGAGCCCCATTGATCCCAAACTGGACATGTCATGCAATGGTTAGAGCATTGGACTGTTGACTTGGGAGATCTCAGCTTGAATCCCATTGATCCCAAACTGGAGATATCATGCAATGGTTAGAGCATTGGACTGTTGACTTGAGAAATGTACATTTGAGTCCCTTTGACCTCAACTAAACATGTCATCCAACAATTAGAGCATTGGGCCATTGTTCTGGGAGATCTAGATTTGAGTCAAATTGACCTCAAACTAGACATCATGCAATAGGATTGTTTTCTTGAGAGATCTAGGCTTGACTGGACTTGTCATATAATGGTTATAGCATTGGACTGTTGGCTTGGGAGATCTAGGTTTGAGTCCCTTTGACCTCAAACTGGACATGTGATCTAATGATTAGGGCATTTCTCCCATTTTGCCCCCAAACCAGTTCAAATGCCTATGTTTATTCTGCTTTATTCTTCAGTGTAGGATCTGGAAGGCATTGCAAAGGTGTTGGTCTACAATGCAGGAGGCCAGAGTTCGAATATCTGGATATAGAAAATACACTTGTGCTTCGAGCATTGGATGAAGACTTTGGAGATCTGGGTTCAAATCCCTGCTCAGGTTTTGAAGGATATATATAGACTTGCATTGTAGTGCTTTGAGCATTGAACTCAGGGTGTGTCTGTACTGCAGAATGAATGCCGTGTGACACCACTTTAAACAGCCATGGAATCCTGAGATTTGTAGTTTGCACCAGAGGACCTAGAGGGTGCATCTGCACTGGAAAATGAATACAGTTTGACCCCAGTTTATGGCTATGCCTGACACCTATGGGATCCTGTGATTTGTAGTTTGGTGAACATTCACAAGCAGAGAAGGCTCAACCCTGTGAAACTACAATTCCCAGGATTCCATACCATTGAGCCAGGAGGGTTCACAAGGTGTCAAACTGCATTAAATATACAGTGTAGATGCCCCCTAAGACTTTGGAGACTAGGGTTCAAATTGCCTCTCTTTGGCAGAGAAGATGAAAGGATTCTCAGGATTCTATAGCATTGAGCCTGGGCAGCCAAAGTGGCGTCAAACTGCATTAATTCTGCAGTGCAGTTGCATCCCTCGTCGCACAAAGGAAGTTAGTAGTTTTCCCATCTTCCCGAACGTCTTTGGAGGGACACAGATGGTGACAGGAGACTCCCTTCATGTCTTTCTGTTGTGCAGAAGGAGGGGGACTTCAAAGGGTCTGCTTGCACTGAGCAAGAGGACAAGAGGATTTTTGTACTTTTCTTTTGCATTTTGTTTTCACAAAAAAAACCCACAAATCACTTAGGCAAAAATACCACCACAACACTGCATATTATTTTGTTGCAGAATAAGAGACAAGCCTTTGTGCCTGAAGTGTGTCTTGTTTCTGTTTTTTTGTTTTCAATGCAAAACATGACATTTTCTCTGTGAGGCACTTTTTGGCACGAGAGGAGCCCAATCCTGGCGAGGCATCTGGTGAACTCCAGTATGATGCAAAATATAATGCAACAGAAGAGCAGAATGAGGCTATTTGCTCGTGGCCATTCAGTTTGCTTTGAGACCAGACACCCTCAAGGTCACCAATGGCTTCATTCTTTGGAGCCGGTGCTATCTCTTTGTGCTTCTGAAGAGGCGAGGTGTGTTTCCATAGATCCCGTTTGTTAGTTTTCCTCGGTGACGCGGTGCCACGGATGGGATCCTTGGTTACTAGGTGACTACCAATGATGGGAAGGACTTAAACAAACCTACCTAGCATTGATCTAATAAGAGGGTTGGAAGGGACCCCCAACGGCCATCCAATTCAACCCCCTTTTGCCAGGCAGGAAGTCACCGTCTAAGCCTCTGCTTAAAATCCTCCAGCAAAAGAGAGTCCAATGGACTCCAATGAAGCCTATTCCACCATCAAACAGCTCTGACCATCAGGAAGTTCTTCCTAATCTTGAGCCCCGATTTAGTGTATATATGCATATTTATTTATTTATTTATTTATTGTATACAGTATATGCCGATTTATTGTATATATGCATATTGAGTTCATACTGAATGCTGACATATGTGGATTGAGCCCACACTAGATGCATATGTGTGTGTGTGTGTGTGTGTGTGTACCTATCTATCGGGGGAAATATACTAAATGCCGATATTTATGTATATTGAGCCCCTACTGAATGCATATATAAGTATGCATGTGTGTATGTATATATAGAGAGGGGGGGGCTATAGTAAATGCCAATATGTATATGTATGTGTGTGTGTGTGTGTGTGTGTGTGTGTATACGCATTTAGTATAGGCACAATATAATATCTACCAGCATTTAGCATATTGAGCCCACACTAGATCCATATATATGTTTGTGTGTGTATATACAGTATGTGTTTGTGGGGAGAGAGAGAGAGAGAGAGAGAGAGAGAGAGAGGCCATATTAAATGTATATTAAGCCCATAACACATGCTGATATTATATATAAGAGAGAGACAGAGACCATGCTAAATGCTAAATGCTGGTAGATATTATATTGTGCTTATCCCTTACTAAATGCTGAAATGTATATATTGTTCCCATACTACCATAAATAATGAAATATGCCCATACTAAATGTCAATATGTATATATAGAGAGAGCTCAAAGTAAATGCCAATATATAGGCACAGATAGGCATACAGATATGCATATGAGTCCCTATTAAATCCTGATATACATATGTACTGTATATTGAGCCCATTCTGAATGTGTGTAATAGAGGGTTTCCTCTGACCCCTGGGCCAAAGGGCAGTCCCTCCGGTGCCTTTTCTTCCTTGCCAAAAGGTCCCATTCTGCGGCCGCATTATGTAACCCTCTCCCTGGGCCCTCCCTCCTCTGTCCATCTGATGAATTTATTTTGCTGGTAGGACGCACCCAGGGCCTGTCGTACCTGGATAATCCATCATTTTAATTGCTTTTCTGAAAGCAGGACTGACAGACCCGTTGGGCCTTGGGCTTACGGTCCCAGGCAGCTGGGATACGCTCCGGGGGGAAAAGGCTCTAGTTTTGGCACGTTTTGCAGACAGCTTGGCACTGTGTTTGCAAACCAGTGTGTGTCTATATGTGTTGCGTGTTCTGAGGACTCCTATCAATTTCATAGAACCCTATGAAATTCCTTATGGGCACCCCATTGATTTTGTAGAGTTTTCTTAGGCAAGGATGACTCAGAGGTAGTGTTTCTGGGCTTCTACTTTTTGGATTTCCATTCCCGGCATCCTGGTTAGGGGGATGATGGGACTTGCAATGCAAAAAAGCAATCCCCTTTCCCCATTTTTTGGGAGTTCTAGTTTGCCAGGTTGGCTCTTGAACCGCCCAGATTCAATTCTTCGGGTTCCTGGAAGTTGTAGTTTTCCAAGGCCTTGAGCTACTACTCCCCGTATCCCATTGCATTGAGCCAGGGCAGTTCAAATGCTATCAAGTTGCATTTATTCCATAGGATAGCTGCACACAGAGAAAGCAAAAGATCTTATAAAACTACAACTCCCATGTTTCCATCACATGGAGCCTGGGCAGTCAAAGCGATATCAGACTGCATTAATTCTACCATGCAGACACATCCGAATCCATCCTTCTTGTTCATTCAGAGATCTTAAAATGCAAGGTATCCATTGCTATGCAATTAATTCAAGCACAACAAGCTGGGCATCATTGAGTCCAATTAGAGACTCAATATGAGCCATCCTTTGGTTTCTTTCTGCAATAGGGCACTTTAGATTCCTATTTCCACCTAAACATTGCTATTTATATCAAACATTATTTATTTTCCTGGAGGGCTTCTGATAGCCGCACCAAACCAGAACACTTGATTTGCAGGAATAATGCATTCTTCTGTTTATAAAGGCAAGAGAGGCATAGTTTTCCCATGTCACCTGTAAATAGGAGATGGATGGCTTTGTCCTCCGGATGATTGTGATCGCAGGAGGGAGGCAATGGGAATGCAAGCGCCAATGGCATGCAAAGATTTTGGAGCAAAATCCTCTCTATGAAAAATAATAACTCCTGGAGAAAGCCATTGAAATCTCGACATCCAATCGATGCTCATTCAAAGCTTGAAATGGACCCTTGAATCAAAAGCCTGCTTTAAATATCCTATAATTACATGGGCTCATCAGAGGGACATTCAAGAAGTGCCAAGCTTAGGGCGGAGAACCCAATCCGTCCATATTACTACTTTCTGCCTTTCTAGAACCCCTTTTCCAATATAACCGGACATTAGGACATTGCCCCCAGTGCCGCAATGGGTTAAACCCTTGTGCCACCAGGACTGAAGACCAACAGGTTGAACGTTCGAATCCAGGGAGACCGTGGATGAGCTCCCTTTGTCAGCTCCAGCTTCACATGCAGAGACAGGAGAGAAGCCTCCCACAGGGATGGTAAAACATTAAAACATCCAGGCATCTCCTGGGCAACAACGGCCATTCTCTCACACCAGAAGTGACTTGCAGTTTCTCACGTCTCTCCTGACATATATTATTATTATTATTATTATTATTATTATTATACCTCTACAGAGGTAGAGAAGTTAGGGATATAAAAGTTTTAAATAAATAAATAATTTTACAATTAGTTGACGTACCATTGAGCTGTTGTAGAACCCTAATCTCTGGTGCATCAATGCAGATTGGCAAGCTGGACCAATACTAACCGAATGGATTCCAATAGGGAGAAATATACAGTACTACACTTTGGTAACACTATAGATAAAACTTTCCCCTTGACATTAAGTCTAGTCGAGTCTGACTCTGGGAGGTGGTGCTCACCTCCATTTCTCAGCTGAAGAGCCGGTGTTGTCTGTAGACACCTCCACCTCTTGTGGCTGGCATGACTGCATGGAGTGCCATTACCTTCTTGCAGAAGCAATACCTATTGATCTACTCACATTTGCAAGTTTTCAAACTGCTAGGTTGGCAGAAGCTGGGGCTAACAAAGGGAGCTCATCCCACCTCACAGATTCGAACCACCAACCTTCCAGTCAACAAGTTCAGAAGCTCAGGAGTTTAACAGGTCCCTAGTTTGTTATGGTATATAGTGTTATTTAATTTAAATATAATAATTTAATATATTTAAATTATATTAAAACTTAATTATATATTAATGTAAATATATTTAAATTATATTAAAATATATTAAAATATAAATTACCACGGCCCCTGGTAACACTATATTTTTATGGTATAACACTATACCATAACAAAATTTGAAAAATGTTCTATTCCTGGTTTGGAAATGTTATTTTCTGTTGAATTGTGTGGTACTTACTTTGAAAGTAGTTGTTATACTCCAGAAACTTTGTTTTTGTGGCTGCCACATACTATGTTGAATTAGTTGACATGCGATGAGCTATTCACTGAAAAACTAGAGCAGAATGTGCTGCAGGATGTCCCACAAAAACAAAGTTTTGCAGTTTAATAAACTTTTCCAAGGCCTCAGAGGGCCCTTCTACACTGCCATATAATCCAGAATAGCATGGCAGATAATCCACATCTGAGTCTACACAGCCATATAATCCAGCTCAAATAATAATCTGGGTTTTATACAGCTGTGTAGAAGGGGCCTAAATTGATGCTCAGCCTGTTTCCTGCAGCGATGGATGCCTGATAGGCCTGCTCTATTCCGTCTTCTTTTGCAAAATCAGGGCAGGATTTTCACAAGGGTGTCCTCCAAAACCACTTTGGGTTTCTTTTCTTTTTTTTTCACCCCCGGAGTCCTTGCTTAAGCTGAAGGTCTGTTCTCACTTCCCAGCAAGAGTGGAAGGACGTGATGGTTGCCGCTGAGCCGAAGGACAACGCTGGTTCAGCGAAAGCGGCTGGGCTCTCCAGGGGCAACCGAGGGCGGAAGAGGCAGAAGTGGTTGCAGAGAAAAGAGCGCATGTTGCAGAAATACCCTCTTTGGTCTGGGATGTTGGAGGGGCAAGCCAAGTCTAGGCAGATTAGGTGGGCATTCAGTCAGGTCTAGCCATGGCTAGGGACAACAAGCCGAGACAAAACAGATCCTGGCTGTGGCAAGACGGTGCATTGTGGTGCATTTCATTGCCATTGGGTCAATCACGGCCTGACAAATGATTGCACCAAAGGGTGTATATATTTATCGTTGTTGTTGTTGCTGTGATATTTTGGGTTACCTTGGCGAGACTGGTTTAGAGGAGGCTTGCCATTGCTTCCCTCTGAGGCTGGGAAAGTGCAACCACCTCATAGTCGCGCGCACATGTGACTAACCATGGCAAATTATTACACACATGCACACACACACACACACACACACAAACGTATATTTTGTTTGTGTTGCTCCATGCCTTCAAGACCTTCTGGGCTTTCTTGCAAGACTTCTTCAGGGGAGGTTGGTAATTGTTTCTCTCTGAGGCTGAGAGAGTGCAACCAGCCCATAGTCGAATGCACATGTGACTAACTATGGCAGGTGATTACATACATATATATTGTTGTCATTGCTCTGTGCCTTCAAGATCTTCTGGACTTTCTTACAAGACTTGCTCAGAGGAGGTTTGCCATTTCTTCTCTCTGAGGCCAAGAGAATGCGCCCAGCCCGTGGTCACTCAAGCCATTTCTATGGCCAAGTAGAGATTCAAACCTGGATCTTCAGATTCGCCATTTGGTGGCCATCCTCCGAAGCTGAGAGAGTGTCACTCATTTAAAGGTGTCTCCATATGACAGGGTTAAAGAGAAAAAGGTACCCCTCCTCTTTCCTGAGGAGGCGCTAAGAGGCACAGCAGCAGTTAGCCTAGAAGAGCCTTGAATATAGCAACAGCTTGCTTAAGAGATAAGAGAATAGCCATGCCATTGTCTATGCTGGTAACATGTAAACTCTGCGTGATACAAGATATAGAGCCAATAGAAATGCGTGTCATCAGGTCAAGCAGCCAGTCCTGGTCGAGCAAATGTTGATAAGTAAATACTAAAAAACCTTTGTTATCCCAGCCATGTGCGTGGCTGTTCCTTGACCAAAAGCAAAATCGCTGACTGCCCACCTTCTTGCTGTGCAGCTAGAATAAAGAGCCTTGTAGTGGATTTGTCGGTTTTCCTGTGTTCCTTTCATCATTGTGGGCCCCACTACCCTAAACCCAGAGTCCCTTTACACATAGGGCAGTGGTTCCCAACCTTTTCTTGACCAGGAACCACTTTGACCAGGGACCACTCTCCAACATTAGTACCAAAAGGGTTACGAATCAGTTTTTGGTCAACTTTAGATTCGGTTTGGTTATTTGGGGTGCCGATTCAGAGAACTGCATTGGATAGACCACATCAGCTCTAGTTTCTTATACAGAACATATGGCATCCAGTAGTCACCATCTGCTTGCCCACAGAAAACCATATTTAATAATCCTTGGCACTATAAGAGGATTTCACGAGACCAGTCGCTCTCGTTGCAACTGTGTAGTAACGGTGAGGCTGTGGACCATATTGTATTTCTTGCAGACCACTGGTGGTCCACAGATCACAGTTTGGAACCACTTGTATAGGGATTCGAACCCTGGCCACTGGAGTCGTCGTCCAATGCCGAAACCACAGTTCTGCATAGTACAATTTGCAATTTCCAGCATATGTGTGTATTTCACTCCTTTCTATTTCCCATTGCCTCAAGAAGGCTTTGTTGTAACATTTACAGAGCTTGGGAAAACCACTGTCAAAAAGTAACTTCCCTGACTTGTCAAGTGTTCTTGGCATCCTACACAATTGGGGGGAATTTTATGATCTGTCTTTTCTCTACCTCTTTTCTGCCTTATTATTATTATTATTATAGTATTATTATATACCTGCCTCTCCTTGGGCCTCGAGGAGGAGTACAACAGGATAAAACAAAATAAGATATCACTATTGAAATACATATAATAAAGTGAATACAGTGTAGCTGCCTTGAGTCCCCTTGGAAAGAAAGGTGGGGTATAAACAAAGACAATAATGATAATAATAATAATCATCACAAGACCACATCAATACTGAAAGCAGTTATGGGCTTGGCAACTACAATTAAACTGTGTAAAGAGGCCCAGGGATATTCCCCCAATCTGGTGCAACGAGGCCACATTTGCAATGGCATCATCCTCCTGAGTCGGGATCTGGATTGCTTTGAAAACGGTGTTCCTTTTTCCAAACGAAAAGAGGACCGCTTTGACAAAGGACTGAGCCGCTGACGTGACAACAAAGTACTCCAAATGGATTTGAAAGAGGGCTTTAGGGTTTGTTTGGGTCTCCCACGTTGATGACAGAACGTGAACGGCATTAACATTTGAAGCAAAAGAAGGCTGTCATGACATAACCTTGTGGGCTCATTTGCCGTAATAACGGGATCACTTTCCATAGAAGAGCCTCCGTAATGCCTGCAATTACCGTGATTGTCACCATTTGTCACCGGCACAAACTAGGTCAATGATGGCTTGTTGGAATTTGATTCACCTGCCTGCTTCCACACACATTTATTCCACCCCTGCACTTGAAATATGATGTTGAATAATAGAACTTGTTTCTTTACTAATTACTTTGATCACTCAGCAGGTCATTGGTTGTTACTGACCCTGTCATTCAGAAAAGGAATGTGTTCAGTTACCCGTTTCTACTTGTTGGAGCATGCAAGGAATCAATGAGTGTGTGTGTGTCAACTGTAAAATAAGATGCATGAAGCTGATTGGTCAGACAATGTCTGGGGAGCAGACTGAGCCTGGGACTTTTGGTTACCGTTACATTTTTTGTTCAGTCTTGAGCTATGCAGAGAAGAGAAGAGAGAGAGAGAGAGAGAGAGAGAGAGAGAGAGAGAGAGAGAGAGAGAGAGAGAGAGAGAGAGTTTGGAGTGTACTCTTGCTTCATGAGCTGCCAAAGGGGTTTATCCACATGGACAAAGAAAGACTATTTTAAATCTCTCATGAAAGGACATTATGTGAGTCGATGCAACTGATCACATTGTTGTTTTGAACTACGAAGAGTAAACTACTTGTTCTTTACTGTTCACCTGTATGCCATATTTTCTTTCTCTGGCAAGGCAGCGTATGGGCTGATCAAGCGTGAACTACATGTATTTTATTTTACGTTATGCAACAATAATGTATAGTTTTGGTTTTCAAGGTATATTGTGTAGTCAGTGGTCTAATGGTATATATTGTATAGAATGGTTTTAATGGGATATTGTATCGTGGTCTAATGGTATCCCATATAAAATTATTTTGATGGACTTAACTATTTGTTCTTAATGGTCTCTTGTTGAATGCTATTTTAGTGTTTGTATGCTTTAAGTAGTAGTAGTAGTAGTAGTAGTAGTAATACAGTGATATAATATAATGATGATTTTTTTAAATGTCAGGAGTGACTTGAGAAACTGCAAGTTGCTTTTGGTGTGAGAGAATTAGCTGTCTACAAGGACATTGCCCAGGGGATGTCCAGATGTGTTACCATCCTGTGGGAGGCTTTTCTCATGACCCTGCATGGGAAGCTGGAGCTGACAGACGGGAGCTCATCCCGCTCCCCGGATTTGAACCACCGACCTTTCAGTCAGCAGTCCTGCTGGCACAAGGGTTTAACCCATTGCGCTACCAGGGACTCCATGTATGATGATGATGATGATGTTGGTGATGATGATGGTGATGATATTACAAGGGATCGCATAGAGACTCTTCCTATTGCTCAGATTGTATTCCTGCATAGAAGGGGGTCAGACTAAACAGCCTTTAGGGGCATCATCCACTTCTCTTATTGGTTCTGCAATGAATTATAGATGCTGAGTGCATTTCTGCCCTAGATTGGTCTATAGCAGGCATGGGTAACCTTTAGCACTCCAGGTGTTTTGGACTTCAACTCCCACAATTCCTAACAGCCTAGCAGCTGTTAGGAATTGTGGGAGCTGTAGTCCAAAACACCTGGAGGACCAAAGTTTGCCCATGCCTGATCTATAGCTTTGATTAGCCATGTGGATTGGAGAATTTGGGATTTGTAGTCCATAAAAAGGGAACTCTTCCAGGGCCTGTCCTTGGAAACCCTCTGCAGACAAAATACAAGGAAACCGAAATTACGTTTTCCTGTTTTTTATTATTTCTCCATCTCTTTCTCTTCTTTCAAACAGCTTAACAAAGCACAGCGGGAAAACCCTTTTTCCCTCTTTAAAAAAAGTTTCTCTTGATGTTTTCTTATCATTAATTTAAACGAGGAAAGAGAAGAGCGGAGCACAGCGAGGAGAAAGAAGCATTTGCATGTGATTTGCATTTTGGGAGGAAAATAAATCAGGCTGGTTATGGAGGAAGAAGGAGGTTCATCTGACTCTGATTCTGCTTTACCTGGGAGTACGCCCCACTGAATTCAGTGGAGTGGGCTCCTAAAATGTATAGAGTCACACTCTTTGCTATAATGCTTGAAGATACTCCTTTGAGGAAGTACAACTCCCAGAACACCCCAATGGCCATGCTAGCTGCGGGATGCCGAAATCCCCATGAGTACTTTTTCCAATAGTGCAGAATGTTGGGAGCTATAGTCTAACTAAGGGTGTTAAATACTACTTGCCTGTGTGTGCATCTCATAGTTGCGTGAATGCCGTTTGACACCACTTAGGCTGCTATGGAGTCCTGGGAGTTGTAATGTGCCAAGGCCCCAGTATAAGGATTGTAAAACTACAAATCTCTTTGAGCAATTGGGATACAAATTGGCCTCAAACAGCATTCATTTCACAGTGTGGATGCACCCTAAGGCTTGGCTTCTAAGGTCATAGAAGACAAAGGATGTTGACATCAATGGTTCCTCCCATTGCTGACAAGTAAGTTCAGCTCCAGGTTTGGGGTCTGGCATATCTAGATTCCCAGAAAGCTGAATGAGACACAGACAAGTCGAAGGCAAAAGCAGAGGCAAAAGCAGAGGCACGTCCATGGAGAAAGCACTCTGAAATACCGACATACCGCATTTGCAAATACAGACCATTTTTATTTCATTTGACAGCTATTCAAGAAACCCTTGCCAGTTCCTGATTGGCTCAAAAACTCCCCAGTTAGGATCCGTGCCCTGATGCCATCACTGGTTGGCTCTTTCATGGTAGCGGGGAATTTAATAAACGGTCATTATAGCATTTGAAGTGACAGTCCGTTTATTGATTCGCGTCAGGCACCTCGCCCTGAAATCACCCAACAGCTTAGTCGTACAATCCTAGGCCAGCCAATTAATTCTCAGTAACAACAAGAGGAGGAGCCAGATATTAACAATCCTGAGCCAATCCAATTCCCAAACTTCTAAACAATGAAACAGTGTCCATGAATCCAACACAAAAATCACAAAGCAATCCAGAATTACAAGATTTCACGGGGCCCCAGAGCACAAGGTCTAAGGCTTGTTTACAAACATTGCAGCCAGCAACCAGGTAGCACTCTGCAAAGCCTTAAACGCTGCTTTCACATCTGATCCCGATTGCTGTCTGGCTGAACGCCTCTGCTGGGACTTTTCTATTTTCTGCAAAGGAAGGCCCCATTCCGTCTTGCTCTGCCTGTCCCACAGAA
Organism: Anolis apletophallus; assembly: GCA_030556195.1. Lineage (NCBI taxonomy): Eukaryota > Metazoa > Chordata > Lepidosauria > Squamata > Anolidae > Anolis > Anolis apletophallus. Next base: position 108,400,235 of record JARBWK010000011.1, read on the forward strand.
GCCTCTTGAGTTTGGCCAGCAAGCCCAGCAGTTGTTGCTTCTGGTTGTGGCTGGGGGAGTTGCTGTTCTTGGCTGAGTGCTTATCTCAACAGCCAAGCCCTCATCCATGCTATCCATGACAATCTGCCTCTGGAAAGCAAGGTGGTGTGGCATTGGGTTCATGATACAATAGAGGTAGTCCAAAGTACACAATACAGCAGTGGTTCCCAACCTTTTTTTGAGCAGGTAGCACTTTGATCAGGGACCGCTTCAACAGGAACCACGTGGAACAGAGACCACTTGACCAGGGACCACTTTGATCAGGGAGCACTTGAACAGGGGCCATGTTGACCAGGGACCACTTGGAACAGGGACAGCTTTGATCAGGGACCACCTGAACAGGAACTACTTGAAACAGGGGCCACTTGAGCAGGGACCACTTTGATCAAGGACCACTTGAACAGGGGCCATGTTGACCAGGGACCACTTGACACGGGACCACTTGGAACAGGGACCAATTTGATCAGGGACCACTTGACCAGGGACCACTTTGATCAGGGACCACTTTGATCAGGGCCCACTTGAACAGGGACCAATTGAACAGGGGTAAGTGGGAGTGGTGACTCTAGTATACTAAGTACGAGAATGGAGGAACGCAATCGTCAGACTGTGCTGAGTCCACTTTGAACATTATTTGAGTATTTACCCTGGATTTCAATGGATTGTGTTATATTTTGACATGGACTTTGGGACTCGGATTTTGGGACTTGTGATCATTTATTTGGGAAATATCCCTTTATCATTATGTGTTCATAGGCGTGATGAATTTAAGTTTATATGATCTCATTGGCATAACCATTTGTGAACGTGTAATTGTACATTGTGATATTTGTGCAGTACTTATACAAACCCGATAGCGGGTACAATATATATTTCTTTATTTTATTACCATTTGAATCGTGAGTTTTGAGTTCCTCCATTCTCGTACCAATTGAACAGGGGCCACGTTGACCAGGGACCACTTAGAACAGGGACCACTTTGATCAGGGACCACTTGAACAGGAACCACTTGGAACAGGGACTGCTTGACCAGGGACCATTTTGATCAGGGACCACTTTGATCAGCGCCCACTTGAATAGGGACCACTTGAACAGGGGCCACGTTGATCAAGGACTATTTTGATCAGGGCCCACTTGAACAGGAACCACTTGGAACAGGGACCGCTTGACCAGGGACCACTTTGATCAGGGACCACTTGGCAAGGGACCACTTGACCAGGGACCACTTTGATCAGGAACCACTTGAACAGGGGCCACATTGACCAGGAACCACTTGAACAAGGACCACTCTCCAACATTAGTACCAAAGGGGTTATTAATCAGTTTTTGGTCAATGTATTCTCGAAGGCTTTCATGGCTGGAATCACTGGGTTGTTGTGTGTTTTCGGGGGGTACGGCCATGTTCCAGAAGCACTCTCCCCTGACATTTCACCTACGTCTATGGCAGGCACCCTGAGTTTTTGGTCAATTTTAGATCCGGTTTCGTTCTTTGGGGTGCTGGTTCAGAAAATTGCATTGGATAGACCACATCAGCTCTAGTTTCTGATACAGAACACATTCCACCCAGTACTAACCATCTGCTCACCCACAGAAATGTTTATTTAATAATATAGAGCTGATGTGGCAGTAGTCATCTTTCATATGTAGTCAGCCTCTCCTCTCCCAACATCCCCGTTGCCTCAGCACTATAAGAGGGTTTTGCGAGACCAGTCGCTCTCATTGCCACCTGGTTTCGAGGGAACGGTGTAGTCATGGTGAGGCCATGGACCATATTTTCGTTCTTGTGGAATACTGGTGCTCCACAGACACAGGTTGGGAACCACTGCAATAGAAGCTTGAAGTGTCTCAATGAGTGTTGTTGCAAAAGTGTTGCCAGCCTGGCTCAAGGCATTGGAGAAGGGTGGTTTCCATAAACAGTCCCAATCGTATTGGGAGGAAAACAGGAAACGGATCTCATAGCTCTGACACAAATGCATTGTCTGCTCCCCTCTTGTCTCCCAGTTCATTGTGAGGGGATTGTGGGAAACTGAGAGATAGTTTCCTGGGTATTCCAAAGGTAGTTCACAAAAGGGTTTACTAGAAGATAAAGGCACTCATTGTATGTCCCAATGGAGCCATGCCTTGTTATTTATCTTTTTATTTATGTTTTATATAATTCATAACTTGAGAGCCTTGATATCATTGATTCCCTACCCATTGTGATCAATTCCTCCATGGTTCATGCCCTTAACTCTGTGTTCCCACCTGGTTTGAGCACGTCAGCATGCTGGTGATCCTCCTGAACTGCGTCACTTTGGGGATGTTCCAGCCTTGCCAGGACACCAAGTGCAAGTCGGAGCGGTGTACCATCTTGGAGGTAAGCGAGCATCAACTCCCTCTTTCTTTCCTTTCCCAAATCCCCATAGTTATGGTTGCCTTGGGCTTCAAAGCCCAGCATCCCTATCATAGACCAGAATCAGTCTGGCAAGATCCAGATAACTACACATCCCTCTGATGGCTTTCAAGGACTTGGATACGGCTCCCCCTGGGTGCACTGTAGAATTAATACAGTCATTTCCCAAGGATTGTAGCATCATTGCAGTACAATGAATGCAGTTTGGTGCCATTTTAACTGCCCTGGCTCATTGCTAAGGAATCCTGGGAGAGGTGGTTTGGCACACTTTGGTTGACAAGGCTTAAGGCCTTGGCAAACCTCAGCTCCCATTTCCCCATAGCATTCAGACATGGCAGTTCAAGTGGCACAAACATGCCTTCATCCTATAGTGTCGACACACCTTTAGCATCACGGATATTTCATTTGACAGTGACGGATCATTCTGTGTACTTTTATTGGCTTTTCCAATTATATGATGTGGCAGTGGACAGGATATTAAATATGAGATCTTGATCAGCGGAAATAAAATATAGGATTTGTATTCAATGGAAGGCTTATGCCGGTTTTTGGAAAGAGTTGGAAGAGACCTCGTGGGCCATCCAGTCCAACCCCATTCTGCCAAGAAGCAGGGAAATCGCATTCAAAGCACCCCTGACAGATGGCCATCCAGCCTCTGTTTCAAAGCCTCCAAAGAAGGAGCCTCCACCACACTCCAGGGCAGAGAGTTCCACTGCTGAACAGCTCTCACAGACAAGTTCTTCCTAATGTTCAGATGGAATCTCCTTCCTTGTAGTTTGAAGCCATTGTTCTGCGTCCTAGTCTCCAGGGCAGCAGTAAACAAGCTTGTTCCCTTCTCCCTATGACTTCCTCTCACATATTTATACATGGCTCTCATCGTGTCTCCTCTCAGCCTTCTCTTCGTCAGACGCAGGCAAACATTCAATGCCTTGTTACAATGGCATACAATGAAACAGAAATACACAGACAAAGGCAAAGGCTTCTTTCATTTCCAGCTTCTAGAGGCGGTGCTCATCTCTGGCTTTGTGGGAGGTGCTCATCTCTATTTCCAAGCCAAGGAGCCTGCATTGTCCATAGGCACCTCCTGGTCGTGTGGCCTGCATGATTGCATGGAGTGTCTTTTTGCCTTTTTGAACTGCTGGGTTGGCAGGAGCTAGGGCTCACCCCATCCCATGGATTCAAATTGCCAACCTTGAGGTCAGAAGTTCAGCAGCACAAGGATTTAACCATAGTGTTGGAAATCGGAGATGTTAGGCTCAAAAAATAACCCTCACTTGGGGTGATTCCCCCATAAATAAGTCAGGATTAGCTTCCATTCAACAGGATGGCACAGGATTGCAGAGTCATAACTTTAGGTTCAAAATATGTATTGAAGTAAAAAAGAAATCCATGCTGGATAGAACAGGGTCTTGGCGTTAACTAGCTTACTACACTCATCTTCTAAGGAAGGTGATATTTATTTGCATATTGTTCTTTTATTTATATGTATGTATTTTTATTGAGTTATTGTTGATGTTTTTTTATTTTATTCTATTGTAATTTGTTGTTTGGGCTTGGTGTCATGTAAGTCGCCCTGAGTCCCCATTGGGGAGATGGTGGCGGGGTATAAATAAAGATTATTATTATTATTATTATTAAGGTAAAAAAATAAAATATCAAAAGTATCCATGCAGCTACATTTTGCCTGGAGAAAGGCAAAATGCATCCTTATTGGAAGGGAGACAAAGGCAGAGAGAGAGCAATGGAGAATGACCACATGGCCAAAAACCCAGGGCAATAAACATGACCTCATCCCTCACAGAGATTCCATTGCTCCATCTTCAAAGGGGGGAGAAGATAGTGGCAAGCAAGAAGAGTTAGACAAAGCCCCTTCTGGGATAAGCACATGCATAGGAATGTGAGGAAGGAACCCCTCCCTCTAATCCTATACCTAAATCTAGCTACCTGTTGAGGACTGGAGACTTGGGATTAAACCTGACACAGCCCTGGTGAAAGTCTTTGAAAATCTTTCAGCAGAGTTTGGAAGGACATCTTTTAGGGGCTGGGCTATATGGCTTTCGAGGTCTTTTCTAATTCTAGTGGATAACGGGGGATATACAAGAATTCTTTGGAGATCTTTCAGCAGACGTTAGATGGTTCTGTCCTGGGCCCGATCCTGTTCAAGCTCTTTATTAATGACTTGGATGAAGGGATAGGAGGCATGATCATCAAGTTTGCAGACAGGACCAAATTGGGAGGGAGAGCCAAGACTCCAGAAGACAGGAGCAGAATTCATAACCATCTGAACAGATTAGAGAGATGATGGGCCAAAACTAGCACAATGATGTTCAACAGAGACAAATACAAGATACTCACCTTAGGTAAAGATATAGAATGGGGGTCTCCTGGCTCGAAGGCAGTATATATATGAAAAAGATCTTGGAGTCATCGTGGACAACAAGTTAAACACGAGTCAACAATGTCATGCAGCAGCAAAAAAGGCCAATGGTATTTTGGCCTGCACAAATAGGAGTATAGTATCTAGATCCAGGGAAGTGATGCTACCCATGTTCTATTCTGCCTTGGTTAGACCACACCTGGAATAGTGTGTCCAATTCTAGGAACCACAATTGAAGGGAGATGTTGACAAGCTGGAATGTGCCCAGAGGAGGGCGACTAAAATGATCAAGGATCTGGAGAACAAGCCCTATGAGGAGCGGCTTAAAGAGCTGGGCATGTTTAGCCTGAAGGAGAGAAGGCTGAGAGGAGACATGATAGCCATGGATAAATATGTGAGGGGAAGTCATAGGGAGGAGGGAGCAAGCTTTTTTCTGCTGTCCTGGAGACAAGGATGCAATGAAACAATGGCTTCAAACTACTAGGCTTGTTTGATCAAGGAAAAAAATGGTTCAAAACTCAATGCGGATGTAGGGGGCGCTGGCGGTTCGAATCTAAATGACTTCTGAAATTTTCCGGGAAACAATGCGGAAATTTTACAAATCTTTCTGATTAATGGCGGATACGCATGCGTAGTAAGAAAGAAACAGCACTGGTTAAACACCCAGTTTGGACGCAGATGTCTTTCCCTCCGCATTAGGTCTAACACAGAGGGAAAGACATCTGCATCCAAACTGGGTTAATACCAGGAGGTCCTTCCTTCCGCGTCAGAACTGCGTGAGAGCCGCACACGGAAGAGAAGGCCAGGGAAGGGAAACCCGCCAATTCCTTTCCAAAAATGGCAGCAGTGGCTTCGAAATGGCAAATCCACTTCCAGGTTGCTTACATTGCTTCGAAACCACTTCAGAAGTGAATTTAATCTGAATTAATTCCGATTTTACGAGCATTCCAACGAACCTACCCAGGCCTACCAACTACACCTGAACATAGGAATGAACTTCCTGCCTGTGAGAGCTGTTCAGTGGTGGAACTCTCTGCCCTGGAGTGTGGTGGAGGCTCCTTCTTTGGAGGCTTTTAAGCAGAGGCTGGATGGCCATCTGTTGGGGGTGCTTTGCTTGTGATTTTCCTGCTTCTTGGCAGCAGGGGGTTGGACTGGATGTCCCACGAGGTCTCTTCCAACTCTAGTGTTCTATGATCTTTCAGCAGATGTCAGAGGGCTTTGATTGTGTTTTCCTGGCAGAATGGGGTTGGAGAAGATAACCTCTAGGGGTTCCTTCCAACGTTATGATTATTACTAAGCAGAATGATCCCAGTCCCATCTTTTGCTGATTCTCCCTTCCTTATCTGTAATGACATTTCAAAGCTTAAGGGCTCCAATTTTTTATTTTATTTGATTTTATTCGCTCACTGCCGTTCCTCTGCTATAACAGCAATTGCTTAAGCAGCATCTGCCCAAGGGAAGACCTTGGTGGGACCTCGTAGACGACACCCTATCGGGGTCAAAGCACCCCATGACTTTCCCCCATAGCCCTGGGCGTCCCCTAGTAGCCATTTCAACCGCCTCCGAGCCACATTCCGTTCTACTTTTCTGCAAAAATAGAAAAGGAAAGCTTAGCTGACAGGGCTCCAAAGCATTTCCAAATTGCTTTTTTCTAAATTGCTTTTTTAAGGCTTTTAATCCAATTGTGTTTTGTTTAATGGGGTTCTTCAATGGCGGTAATAACTCTTGTTTTGACTGCAGGAAAAAGGAAAGCCTGATGTCATGGTGGCCAGCGTCAAAGTCTTAAGCGTAAAGGTGCATCTACTTTGTGGAATCAATGCACTTTTGATGCCACTTTAATTGCTGTGGCTCAATGCTATGGAATCCTGGGAGCTGTAGTTTGATGAGACATCAACAGGGAAGGCTCAAGACTTTCAAAACTACAACTCCCAGGATTCAATAGCATTAAGACACAGTAGTTAAAGTAGTGCCAAACCACATTATAGTGTAGATGTGCCCTACAATGGACATGTACAGGATTGCCTTCATCCTATGCGATCCTGAGATTTGTAGTTTGGGAATGGGCTTTGACTTCTCAACTGAGGCATCAAGACCTTCCAAAAGTACAACTCCCAGGATTTCATAGCATTAAGATACAGCAGTTAAAGTGGTGTCAAACCACATTAGGTTGTAGATGTGCCCTACAATAGACATGTACAGGATTGGCTTCATCCTATGAGATCCTGAGATTTGTAGTTTGAGGATGGCTTTCGACTTTTTAACCGAGACCTTGCAAAACTACAACTTCCAAACCCTTGAACTATGGCAGTTAAAAGTGACGCCAAACTGGATTAATTCAACAGTGTCAATGTGCCCAAAACTGACTCATATCGCTGGTTTTTCTTTCCTTTCCCAGATGCAGTAAGGTTCTTTTTTTCCTTTTCCCACCATCCAATGTGACTAATTATTTTTATCTTTTTACCTACTGCAGGCATTTGACCATTTCATCTTTGCCTTCTTTGCGGTTGAGATGGTCATCAAAATGGTGGCTCTGGGGATCTTTGGGCAGAAATGCTACCTAGGAGACACCTGGAACCGCTTGGACTTCTTCATCGTGATTGCCGGGTCAGTAGATTGTGCTCACCTCTCCTTTTGAATAAACCTTCCTATCTCTAGAGTGCCCTCTTGTGGTTACATCTGTACATTGCCACATGAGGTTTGTTTCAGGGGTCCTGGCCCCAAGAGGGTTGGATTTCTCAGTCAAAACCCCACCAGTCTTCTAAGTTGGATAATGAAGAGTTAGTGTGCCAAGTTTGACCCAGATCCATCAAGCCATGCAGGAGCCTTTATGGAACGCGCACACAAACACACAGATAGGTAGGTAGGTAGGTAGATAGATGGATAGATAGATGGCACATATAGGCATTAAGAGACCCTCAACGTACCTTCAAGAACTTATGGGTGCAGCTATACTGACATTTGGGCTGTTCCGATATCAGCAAGTCTTTCTACACTGTGGAATTAGTGCCGTTTGATGCAACTTTAACCGCTTTTCCTGAATGCTATGGGATGCTGGGATTTGTAGTTTGGTGATGCACCAGCCCCTCTTTAGCAAAGAGAGGGCTGAAGACCTTGCAAGACTACAACTCCCAGAATTCCAATGCAGTTTAAGAGGAATCAAACTGCACTGATCCTACAGTGTAGATGCACCCCTAATCTCTTTTTGCACCTCCTGTTTCTTCCTTCCTTTTCTCTCCATATTCCTTCCTTATAAAGGACTCTATAAGGTGTTTGTTCCTCACCAAACTACAGCTCCCATGACTCCATAGCCTTGAACCATAGCACTTCAAGAGGTGCTATAAACCTACAATGTAGATGCAGCACCCAAAGGCTGGCTGATAGTAGAACGGCCCCAACTCCTTGCAAACCTGCTGGCTGCTCTCAACAGTCTCCACCTAAAAGACATAAAAGGGGCCCACCTGATAAAGAGGCTATTTTGGGGAACGTTGGCGGATAAGGAAGTGTGGGAGAAACGTGCAGGTCCTCTTTTGACCCTCTGGGCATCTTAATTCGAAGGAGGCTGGGATGGAAACCAGACCCATTGGCGGTAACCAGGGTAACTTTGATACAAACAGAAACTGGGATCAGAGGATTGGAAGTAATAGGTGGGTTCTCCTTTTCTCTGGACCTCGAGAACGTGCCCCAGAACACGGCGGAACGGACGGCACAGAGAGTGTTTAGTCACCGGCTTCCATTAGGACGGCAGCCAGGTGTCTTGCATTATATTCCTGGAAAACCCAGCCAATGCATTCACCTGGCATTTGGCTGACCGCCTAAGCACTCTCAATGGGAAATGGGCCTTTGCACTGCAAATTTCCTCGATGGGTAACCCATGGATAGGCCACATACCAAAATGCATATATCAAATGCAAAGAAGAAGAAGAAGAAGAACAACAACAACAACAACAACAAGATTATGTTTGCATTTCTATATGCATGGATTCAACTATCTATGGGTAAGGGCTTTATCAAAAACAACAACAACAACAATAATAATAACAATAATGTTATGTTTACTTTTCCATATCCATGGATCCAACTATCTATGGGTAAGGGCATTATCAACAACAACAACAACAACAATGTTATGTTTGCTTTTCCATATCCATGGATCCAACTATCTATGGGTAAGGGCATTATTAACAAAAACAACAACAACAATGTTATGTTTGCTTTTCCATATCCATGGATTCAACTATCTATGGGTAAGGGCATTATTAACAACAACAACAGCAACAATGTTATGTTTGCTTTTCTATACCCATGGATTTGACTATCTATGGGTAAGGGCATTATTAACAAAAACAACAACAACAATGTTAAGTTTGGTTTTTCATATCCATGGATTCAACTATCTATGGGTAAGGAGGGTATTATTAGCCACAACAGCAACAGCAGCTCACTTTTCCCTCTTGATCAAGACCCAAAGCTTCTGTACAATTTAATTTATTGTAGTATTCGCATCATGTTTTTTGCTGCAAAAACTGCATTTTCTGTCTGGAAAACAGTTTTTCCTTTTCAGAAACTTCTCTTTCCTCCATGGCAAATGCAGTCTTGTTTGTCCCACCACTGGATGCCTTGGTACAATCACTCCAGGTTTCCTTCTCCTTGGAAGTGTTTTTCTTTTGGAATATTCTTGCTTTGCTTTCCTTTTCATCTGACTCTTTCTTTCCTTTTTTCTTAGCATGATGGAGTATTCTTTGGATGGGCACAACGTCAGCTTATCCGCCATCCGGACGGTCCGGGTACTTCGGCCTTTACGAGCCATTAATAGGGTTCCAAGTAAGTCTATTTCTGGGCTTTAAGGCAGCCCTTTTTCTGATTTTTGTGGGAGTTTGACCTTTTCCTCTTTTCTGAACCCTGCCATTCCTTCGGATTCTTGTAGTGTTTCCAATGACAATTCTATACTACTCCATGGGTCTCCCGAGACTATCAGCATATCATCTGCAAATGCATTTATTTTATTTCTTAGACTTTGTATGCATCGCCCTTTAATGATTTTGTTTTTGTCTCATATTCCTGATCAATATATCCACTGAGAGGGGATAAACAATAGCAGAGAAAGTCTTGTCTTGTTCCCTACTGGATTTTTCCCCTGTACTTTAAACTGATATGATGAACCCGATCAACCTTTTGGTGAGGAATAATTCAAACTTTTCAAATATGAATTCAAAGTGATAGAATAACTTCAATTTGGTCTTCACTTAAGAGCATAAATTCAACTTATTTTAGACTGCAATGCCCATTGTCCCCCAGTGACACAGAATCCATATTTTGGATTGCAATGCCAACTATCCCCAGCTAGAATCCATATTTTGGACTACAATACACATTGCTCTCATCCAGAATCAATTTTTAAACTATAATGCCCATTGTCCCCCAGCCACTCAGAATCTATATTTTGAACTGCATTGCCCAGTATCCCCTGATAGAATCCATATTTTGGACTACAATGCTTATTGCCCTAATCCAGGATCCATTTTAATTGTAATACCCATTGTCCCCCAACTACTCAGAATCTATATTTTGGACTGCAATGCCCAGTATCCCCATGTAAAACCCATATTTTGGACTACAAGATCAATTTCCCCCACCAAGCTAAAATCTGGATTTGGACAGCAATACCCATTATCCCCCAGCCACCCAGGATCCATATTTTGGACTGCAATTCCATTGTCCCCAGCCAGCCAGAACCCACCGTTTTGTGATACAAGAGACCAGAATGGCTACATCTTTAAAAACCAAACCTCAGAGAGTTTTCTAAATTGTTTGAATTGGGGTGTGAATGGTTCACTTGTTTCTGGCTGCAACTCACGCAGCCCTTTTAAATACACACATACCTTTCAAAAATGCAAGTGAAATCAACTCACGTCCCCTTTGAAATGGGGCTTAGTTTTACGACAGGAAGCAGTTGGTCTTGCCGATATCAAAAGGCAACTGGGGCTGTGGACTGCAGGGCTGATAATGAATCTTAAACAGCATCGGCCACCCAGGTAATCCTCCCTGATCCCCCAATTCACCAGCAAAGCCTTAACATTCACTTACGCTCCTTCAGCGCCTTCTCGGATAAATTGCATCGTGACCCGGTGCAAGCTGAATCATGCCTTGGATGGGAAAAGGGGGGGGTGCAGGAGACATCCTTATCCCACCCCCCAGAAATGCCCAGTTTGGACCTCCCCTAGATTCAGCCATGGCATCCAACTGCCTTCATTCTACAACGTAAGGCTTTGGCTGCGGATCAGGTTTGTTGCTTCGAAAGGTTCTAATGAATTGCTCCGTTGGTTTGTCCTTTTCTCTCGTCCTCTGCAGGTATGCGCATACTGGTGACCCTCCTGCTAGATACTCTGCCTATGTTAGGCAACGTCCTTCTTTTATGCTTCTTTGTCTTTTTCATCTTTGGGATCGTCGGTGTCCAGCTCTGGGCCGGGCTGCTACGCAACCGGTGTTTCATGGACACCAATTTCCAAATGTAAGTCTCCCCAAATCCATCTTTGTTGAGTTGGTCAAGACAAGAAAGGATTTAGGAGTCTTAGTAAACATGAGTCAACACTGATGCAGCAGCTCAAAAGGTCAATGTGAGCCTAGGCTGTATCCACTGGAGTCTAGTGTCCAGGCTGAGGAACATCATCGTCCCACTCTCTTCTGCTTTGGAATCGCCCTGATCAAGTCCTACATTCAAGAAAGAGATGGGCCTGATGGAGGGTGTCCAAAGAAGGGCAACCAACATGGTCAAAGGTGTGGAAATGTTGAGTTCCTATAAGGAGCAGTTTTGGGTTCTGTGGAGGTTTAGCTTGGAGAAGAGAAGGTTGAGAGGTGATATGACAGCCATGTTCGAAAATCATGGGAGATCTTGGAATCTCTTGCTTTGGAAGCTGGATGGCCATCTGTCAGGAGAGTGCAGATGGTGTCAACCTGCTTGGCGAAAGGGGTTGGGCTGAATGACCTTTGGTGTCTCTCCTCAAACTCAATGACTCCAGAACACTATGTAATATGATTTTTGTTCCTGGGTTATAAATATCATTTCCAAATTGATTCTATCATAAAACCATAGTAAAATGTTTATTAAACTGCCAAAACTTTGTTTCTGAAGGACAATCTGCAGCACATTTTGCTCTAGTTTTTGAATGAATATCTCATAGATCATCATTTCTCAACCTGGGGTTCAGGGCCACTGGGGGGTCGCTAGGGGGTGTCAGGGGGGGTTGCCAAAGACCATCAGAAAACACAGTATTTTCTGTTGGTCATGGGGGTTCTGTGTGGGAAGTTCGGTCCAATTTTCTCGTTGGTGGGGTTCAGAATATCTTTGATTGTAGGTGAACTATAAATCCCAGCAACTACAACTCCCAAATATCAAGGCCTATTTTTCCCAAACTCCATCAGTTTTCACATTTGGGCATATTGAGTATGCATGCCAAGTTTGTTCCAGATCTATCATTGTTTGAGTCCACAGTGCTTTCTGGATGTAAGTGAACTACAACTCCCAAACCCTTCCAGTATTTTCTGTTAGTCATGTTAGTTCTGTGTGCCAAGTTTGGTTCAATTCCATCATTGGTGGAGTTCAGAATGCTCTTTGATTGTAGGTGAACTATAAATCCCAGCAACTACAACTCCCAAATATCAAGGCCTATTTTTCCCAAACTCCATCAGTTTTCACATTTGGGCATATTGAGTATTCATGCCAAGTTTGTTCTAGATCTATCATTGTTTGAGTCCACAGTGCTTTCTGGATGTAAGTGAACTACGACTCCCAAACCCTTCCAGTATTTTCTGTTGGTCATGTTAGTTCTGTGTGCCAAGTTTGGTTCAATTCTATCATTGGTGGAGTTCAGAATGCTCTTTGATTGTAGGTGAACTATAAATCCCAGCAGCTACAACTCCCAAGTGACAAAATCAATTCCCTGCCTAACCCCACCAGTTTTCAAATTTGGGCATATCGGGTATTTGTGTGAAATTTGGTCCAGTGAATGAAAATACATCCTGAAAATACATCCTGCATATCAAATATTTACATGACGATTCATAGCAGTAGCAAAATGACAGTTATGAAGTAGCAACGAAAATAATGTTATGTTTGGGGGTCACCACAACAGGAGGAACTGTATTAAGGAAGGTGAAGAAACATGTCTCTAAGCATTATATGACATGCCCAGTTTGAGGTCAATGGAAGGTTGAGAAATATTATCATAGAGTTTCAACCAATTCAACAGAGCCACAAAAACGACATTTCTGGAATATAACAACTACTTTCAAAGTAAGGACCGCACAATAAAACAGGAATCAATACTTTCAAATCAGGAACATATTTTCCCCCCAAATTTTGTTACATAGTGTAATAAGAACAAGGAGGACAGGGCAAGGGCCAGGAAAGGACCATCTTTTGCTTCTTTACCCAATATGGTTGAGACCCATTCAAAACAACCTGTTGCCATCCCTCCGGTTGGTGTTATCTCTTCCATTCTCCTGCTGTTGGGTAATGGCTTTTCAGCACCTCTGGGAGAGACTGGATGGGCTTTGGACACATCTGATAAGACCCTCCAATTGGGTTCCAAGCCCACCTCTCCAATCTCTTGTAGTGCGAGAGACATTTCCCAGACTTGATTCCTCCGTTCTCCCTCCTGACTCAACAGCGTCTGGAGATAATAAAGGCCCAAGAGCTTGGATAGGACTCACAAGGTGATATATCCGGAGATAGTCAGTGCTGAAGAGCATGGATAAGGCTCACCAGGTGATAAATAGGCACCCGATGAAGAGCGTCCTTGCAGAAAACCACAGCCATTCTCTGCAAGGCGGCCCAAGCGGGACTACGTCTCTCCAGTCTGCTCCATTGACTCCATATCTGTCAGCTTCTCGGCCGATTGCATTCTTTGGCAGGGCAGCAATTCCTTAATGCATGTCTTGGCCCACTGAGCCCAAAACATAGAGGACGACGAACGGGACGTGTTTTAGTCGACCAAACAGAACTTGCCAGTTACAGTCTGGTAGCAACGCTCCTTTGCCCAGTGGGAACCAAGCAAAACTTCATTTAATGCATTTCAAGAGAAGGATATTGTCTGCAGCTACGCCGTTCCCTGAAATCTCCGTGTTTTTAATTGTGTAATGAGGGCAACCAGGTTCATTGGGGGATGTTTTTAATGGATGGGAATTCAGCCTGGGATTTAAGTCTTCTTAAGTGAAAGGGATAGAACAATTTTGTAACATCTGCATTCACCTGATGTGCCATGGCCCTGGGAGGAAATGCGCACCTAAGTACTCCTAATAAATATTTGGACACCAAATGGGTAACAGAAGTGCCCCAGGTGCATCAGAAGTATCCAAAGGAAGTGTCCAAAGGCTATTGGAAATGCCCAGCGTGCAGCACAATGCTGTACATCACAAGAGCCCAAGGAGCATGTGAGCTTCCCGATGCACATCAGTAGTGCACATGCACATCCCCAATGCACATCAGTAGTAGATATTTCTCATATACATGAGAAATATCCAGTGTGAATTGGAAGTGTCTGATCTGTATCGGAAGTGCCCAAATGCCCATGGTAAGTGTCCCATATGCAATAGACGTGTCTGACACACAAGAGAAGTGCCCAATGGGCATCAGACGTGTCCAGTGTGTATCAGAAGTCCCCTAATGACATCACAAGTTCACAATGCAGGTGGGACGTGTCCAACATACATCAGAAGTGCTCAGTATAGATCAGAACAATGCACATGATAAGAATCTAGTGCACATCAGAAGTGTCTGGTGCACATGAGAAGTACCCGGTATGAAGCAGAAGTGTTCAGAGAATCTCAAAAGTTGCCAATTAACATTCCAAGTGTCCAGTCCACACTCAAGAGGTGTGCGATACACATAGAGGAGCTCAATACATATCCCAAGTGTCCAATGCACACAAGGGGGTATGCGATACACATAGAGGTGCTCAGTGTACATTCCAAGTTCCCAATGCACACTCAAGAGGTGTGCAATACACATAGAGGTGCTCAGTGTACATCCCAAGTGCTGAATGCACACTCGAGAAGTGTGCAATACACATCGAGGTGCTCAATATACATCCCAAGTGCCCAATGCACACAAGAGGTGTGTGATATACATAGAGGTGCTCAGTGTACATTTCAAGTGCCCAATGCATGTGATGAGTGCCTGGTGTGCCTCAAAAGTGTTTGATGCCCATGGAAAGCATCTGATGCACATAGAAAGCATCTGGTCCACATGAGAAGTGTCTGATACACATGTGAAGTGCCCAATGCACACCAGAAGTGTCCAGTGTATATCGGAAGTCCCCAGTGAACATCACAAGGGTCCAATCCACATTGGAAGAACCTTGTGCACACATCTGAAGTGCCTGGTGCTAACCTGGAGTGCCACATGCACACTGAAAGCACATTGCTGAGGCTCCAATGCATATCCTCTCAATTCACTAATTTCAGTAACAGCTCCGTAAAGTTAAGAAACATAGGCCATAACATAGATGCTCAGCCAAGATCAATGTGGGGCCATTCCCGTCTTCTTGCCCACCTCAGGATATTTCAGAAGCTCTTGGTGGTGACTCAATAAAATCAAATAATCCCATGCAAAGGAAAGTCTGGGGGCGGCGGTTGGCGGAAAGGGAGCTCTCCGGCAATTAAAACTGGCGGCTATCTCAGCCGAACAGGAACAGGAGAGCGGATCCCCCAGCAATTAAAAAGAGATTGGCGATAAGCCTCCGTGCCGGAGCCCACTTGTTTCTATGCCTCCCTGTTGGGTCGCCCAAAGAGCCTGGAATGGCTGGTGGCCGAGTCGCTTTTTGTTAATACATCTCTCAATGGAGGAAAGGTTTTTAAAATTAATACCCTTTGAAAATATGATTGGACTTGCCAGGAGTTTGAAAGCTAAAAGGAGGAATGGTGTCTGGTCAGTGGCACTCGGAAGACCTTGGGTGGATGGCCTTTGAGGTGCCACCATATTCATATCTCGACAGGGATCTCGTGTCCCCTTCTTTTCCCCAAGCTAAACCTACCCAGCTGCCTAAGCTATTCCTCACAGGGATTTATAGTTTCCAGACCTTTGATCATTTCGGTCTTCCTTCTCTGAACATCTCCCAACTTGTGCTCCAATTTGAATTGTGCACAGAACTGGATGTATTATTATCTCCAATTTGAATTGTGCACAGAATTGGATATATTATTATTCCAGGTGAGGTCTGACCAAAACAGAATAGAGTGGGACCTGACTTCCTTCCAGCTAGTCCAGGCTTGGGCAAACTTGGACCCTTCAGGTGTTTTGGACTTCAACTCCCACCATTCCTAACAGCCTCAGGACCCTTCCTTTTCCCCCTCAGCCGCTTAAGGCATTAACTCAAATGGTCCAAGGCCTGGATATACCATCAATCCAGCCAATGACATTCTAAGAATATAGTGTTTAGATCAGGCATGGGCAAACTTGGGCCCTTCAGGTGTTTTGGACTTCAACTCCCACCATTCCTAACAGCCTCAGGACCCTTCCTTTTCCCCCTCAGCCCCTCAACTCCAGTGGGAGTTGAAGTCCAAAACACCTGAAGGGCCCAAGTTTTCCCATGCCTGATCTAAACACTATATTCCTAGAATGGCATTGGCTGGATTGATGGTATCCAGACCTTGGACCATTTGAGTTGCCCTTCTTTGGACGTATGCATTTATGGTTCCACACTGATTCCCTCTTTCATGTGCAGCACATACATTTCTTTCATCTCAATGAACATCTACTTGTAATCTCCATCGAGAAAATAACAACTGACCAAAGATATTAACACAGTGGTTCTCAGCATTCCTAATGCCACGACCCCTAATAGAGTTCCTCATGTTGTGATGACCCCCAACCATAACATTATTTCTGTTGCTACTTCAAAACTGTTATTTTGCCGCTGTTAGGGATCGTAATGTAAATATCTGATATGCAGGATGTATTTTCATTCACTGGACCAAATTTGGCACAAATACCCAATATGCCCAAATCTGAATACTGGTGGGGTTGGAAGGGGGATATTGATTTTGTAATTTGGGATTTATAATTCACCTACAATCAAAGAGCATTCTGAACTCCACCAACAATGGAATTGAACAAACTTGGTACACAGAACTCCCGTGGCCAAACAGAAAATACTGGGTTTTGTGGTAATTGAGTTTTGGAGTTGTAGTTCACCTACATCCAGAGAACACTGGGGACTCAAACAACGATGGATCTGGAGTAAACTTGCCATTAATACTCAATATGCCCAAAGTTGAACACTGATGGAGTTTGAGGAACATAGACTTGACATTTGGGAGTTGTATCAGCTGGGATTTATAGTTCACCTACAATCATAGAATCATAGAGTTGGAAGAGACCTCGTGGGCCATCCAGTCTAACCCCCTGCCAAGAAGCAGGACAATCGTGTTCAAAGCACCCCGATAGATGGCCATCCAGCCTCTGCTTAAAAGCCTCCAAAGAAGGAGCCTCCACCACACTCCAGAGCATAGAGTTCCACTGCTGAACAGCTCTCACAGTTAGGAAGTTCTTCCTAATGTTCAAGTGGAATCTCCTTTCCTGTAGTTTGAAGCCATTGCTCTGCGTCATAGTCTCTGGGGCAGGAGAAAACAAGCTTGCTCCCTCCTCCCTATGACACCTCCTCTGGATACATTCCAGCTTGTCAACATCTAATGACAATTGTTTGGGGGGGGGGGTGTTGATTTTGTCATTTAGGATTTGTAGTTGCTGGGATTTATAGTTCACCTCCAATCAAACAGCATTCTGACATCCACCAATGATGGAATTGAACAAAATTTGGCACACAGAACTCCCATGACCAACAGAAAAATACTGGAAGGGTTTGTTGGGCATTGAGCTTGAGTTTGGGAGTTGTAGTTCACCTACAACCAGAGAGCACTGTAGACTCAAACATTTATGGATCTGGACCAAACTTGGCACGAATACTCACTGGTGGAGTTTGGGAAAAACAGACCTTAACATCTGGGAGTTGTAGTTGCTGAGATTTATAGTTCACCTACAATCAAAGAGCATTCTGAGCCCCACCAACGATAAAATTGGGCCAAACCTCCCACACAGAATCCCCATGACAAAGAGAAAATACTGTGTTTTCTGATGGTCTTTGACACCCCCTCGTGACCCCATCCCTTAGTCATCTTTAGCCCAGGCATGGACAAACTTTGGCCCTCCATGTGTTTTGGACTTCAACTCCCACAATTCCTAACAGACACCCCCTCATGACCCCATCCCTTAGTCATCTCGACCCCCAGGTTGAGAAACACTGCAGTAACCTTTCTTTGTTTTTCCCCTTCCTTCCCACCCGAGGTCCTACAACTTGACTTTCCTGCATCCGTACTACCGTCCGGAGGAAGGGGAAGAGAACCCGTTCATCTGCTCGTCCCACCGGGACAACGGCATGCAGAAGTGCTCCAGCATCCCCAACCGCAAGGAGTTCAAGGTGGAATGCACTCTGAGCATGGACTCCTATAGCCCCCAGTCCTACCCCTTGGACCTCAGCAGCCGCAATGGCTGCATAAACTGGAACCAGTATTACAACGTTTGCAGGACGGGAGAATTGAACCCACACAGCGGAGCTATTAATTTTGATAATATTGGCTATGCTTGGATAGCTATCTTTCAGGTAAGGGCCCCTCGCCTTTGTCTTATTCTTCACCAGGGAGCGCCGGAGAAGCAGGTTGGTTGGAGGAATAGCTTTCCTGTGCTTGCATAGAGAGAGAGCTGAAGAAACTGGAATATTGTATTGTTGAAGGCTTTCATGGCCGGAATCACTGGGTTGCTGTGAGTTTTCTGGGCTGTCTGGCCATGTTCCAGAAGCATTCTCTCCTGACGTTTTGCCTGCATCTATGGCAGGCATCCTCAGAGGTGAAATGATGCTCAGAGTGGGAGAAAGAACTCTTGTCTGTTGGAGGCAAGTGTGAATGTTGCCATTGGTCACCTTGATTAGCATTGAATTGCCTTGCAGCTTCAAAGCCTGGCTGCTTCCTGCCTGGGAGACTCCTTTGTTGGGAGGTGTTAGCTGGCCCAGATTGTTTCACTTCTGGAATTCCCCTGGGTTTTTTTAGTGTTGCTCTTTATTTACTGTCCTGATTTTAGAGTTTTTTTTAATACTGGTAGCCAAATTTTGTTCATTTTCATGCTTTCCTCCTTTCTGTTGAAATTGTCCATGTCAATGGCTTCTCTGTGTAGTCTGATATGGTGGTTGTTAGAGTGTTCCAGCATTTCTATGTTCTGAAATAACATGCTATGTCCATGTTGGTTCATTGGCTTCTCTGTGTGGTCCGACATGGTGGTTGTTAGAGTGGGCCAGCACTTCTGTGATCTCAAATAATATGTTGTGCCCAGGTGGGTTCATCAGGTGCTCTGCTATGGCTGACTTCTCTGGCTACATTAGTCTGCAGTGCCTTGCATGTTCCTTGTTTCGTGTCTGGCCATCCCTATGTAGACTTGTCCACAGCTGTGTGATAACTGGTAGACCTACAGAGGTGAGAGGATCCCTCTTGTCCTTTGCTGAAACAATCAGGGCCAGGTAATACCTCCCAACAAAGGATTCCCCCAGGCAGGAAGCAGCCAGGCTTTGAAGTTGCAAGGCTACTCACTGCTAATCAAGGTGGCCAATCGCAACATGCACACTTGCCTCCTTGGTATTAAATCCGCACCCGGCTCTTCCTTGGAAACATTTCCAGCTTCTTCTTAGCTTTTTGGGCTTTTCCGTCTCTTGATTTGATGTTACACCAAGTCCATCTTGCGCTGTGTATCTTATTTCATTCTCCTCATGCAAATGCCCAGGCTAATTAGCATGATAAATCAAGCCCTCATGAATATGTAATGAAGACCCGTTTATTACCCATTCCGACAAGCGCCATTGGTTTCTATCCCAGGCGGAGTGCGTGAGGATATCCGCATAATCCATCTGATCAATATGTCTCTTAGTAAGGTGATTGTTTTGGATTGCTGTTTCTGCCATATGGCTGAAGGATGCTGGGGGTTGCAGTTCAAATGAATTCTGGTTTGGGCTACATCACTTCGATCTACACTTCAGATTTCAAAGCATTCCTAGAGTTATCCTTTTTGGATGTTATCATAACTGTCTTGGCAAGATTTTGCTGCCATTGCCTTCTTTTGAGGCTGAGAGAGCATGACTTCCATCCCCCCCCCCCATGACTTAGCAGGGATTCAAACTCTGGGTTCCCCCAATCCTTCAACACACAATGTGGTGCCACTTTGAATTATTTATTTGGAGGAGGTTTACCCTGAGGCTGAGAGAGTGTGACTTCCTAACCTCACCAGCAGAGTTTTGTGGCTGGGCATGGATTTTGGATCCTGTTCTCCTTGTATTCTAACCCACTAGGCTTCGCAGGCTCCCAATTGTCATTTGGCTCTGGCGGGTGGCCATTTTTCGTAGCCGTTGCCTTCCTCTGAGGCTGAGAGAGTGCGACTTGGCCAAGACTTTCCATGACCGAGTAGGGATGTGAATACTAGCCTCCAACACTCAAACAGCTATGTCATTCTGGGCTTTCCTTCTTGGCCCTGATATGAAATAAAAGAAGGAAGGAAGGAAGGAAGGAAGGAAGGAAGGAAGGAAGGAAGGAAGGAAGGAAGGAAGGAAGGAAGGAGGCAAGCACGCAGGGAGTTCAGGCAGAAAGATAACAAAAAGAGAAAGAAGAAAAGGAAAGAAGGAAGGAAAGAAGGAGAGAGGAAGGAAGGACAGAAGAAGTGGGAAGAAGGAAAGAAGGAAGGAAGGCAGATAGAAAAAAGGAAGGAAGGCAGAAGAAGAGGAAGGAAGGAAGGAAGGAAGGAAAGAAGAAAGGAAGAAAGAAAGAAAGAGGGAGGGAGGGAGGGAGGGAGGGAGGGAGGGAGGGAGGGGGGAAGGAAGGAAGGAAGGAAGGAAGGAAGGAAGGAAGGAAGAGGAAGGAAGGAAGGAAGGAAGGCAGAAGAAGAGGAAGGAAGGAAGGAAAGAAGAAAAGAAAGAAAGAAAGAAAGAAAGAAAGAAAGAAAGAAAGAGGGAGGGAGGGAGGGAGGGAGGGAGGGAGGGAGGGAGGGAGGGAGGGAGGGAGGAAGGAAGGAAGGAAGGAAGGAAGGAAGGAAGGAAGGAAGGAAGGACGGAAGGCAGAAGAAGAGGAAGGAAGGAAGGAAGAGGAAGGAAGGGATAAAAGAAAGAAAGGCAGAAAGAAAGAAATGAAGGAAGGCAGAAGAAGAGGGAAGGAAGGAAGGAAAGGGGAGGGAGGGAGGGATGAAAGAAAGAAGAAAAGTAAGGAAGGCAGAATAAGAGGAAGGAAGGAAGGAAGGAAGGAAGGAAGGAAGGAAGGAAGGAAGGAAGGAAGACAGGAAGGAAGACAGGAAGGAAGACAGGAAGGAAGACAGGAAGGAAGACAGGAAGGAAGACAGGAAGGAAGACAGGAAGACAGAAAAAAGGATGGGAGGGAGGGATGAAAGAAAGAAATAAAGAAAGAAGAAAAGTAAGGAAGGCAGAATAAGAGGAAGGAAGGAAGGAAGGAAGGAAGGAAGGAAGGAAGGAAGGAAGGAAGGAAGGAAGGAAGGAAGGAAGAAGGAAGGAAGGAAGGAAGGAAGGCAGGAAGGCAGGAAGGCAGGAAGGCAGGAAGGCAGGAAGGCAGGAAGGCAGGAAGGCAGG
This sequence comes from Anolis apletophallus, assembly GCA_030556195.1. Lineage (NCBI taxonomy): Eukaryota > Metazoa > Chordata > Lepidosauria > Squamata > Anolidae > Anolis > Anolis apletophallus. Next base: position 108,421,707 of record JARBWK010000011.1, read on the forward strand.
AAGGCAGGAAGACAGAAAAAAGGATGGGAGGGAGGGGGAAAGAAATGAAAAAATGAAGGAAAGGATAAAGGAAAGAAAGAAAGAAAGAAAGAAAGGGAAGTAAGACAGAAGAAGAGGAAGGAAGGAAAATAAAGGAAAGGAAAGAAAAGGACGAAAGGGAGGAAAGGAAGAGAGTGGGGGGGGAGAAAGGAAGGAAGGACAGAAGAAAGAAACAAAAAAAGGAAAGAGGGAGGGAGGGAGGGAAGACAGACAGACAGAAAAAGAGAAAGAAAGACAGGAGAAGGAAGAGGGAGGGAGGGTGCTTGGATGTGTGTTGCAATACATTTGGATGGATGCTGCCTTCCCAGTCACTCTAATGCATTTGAACGGTACCCTCAACTCTGACAGGATAAATAAATAAACAGTGCTGAACTGACTTTTCTTGCAAACCTTTGCTTTCCTTTGGAGAAAGAAAAACAGGCCCTCAATTAGAGGCATGATTCTGAAAGGCTTGAAACCCAAGCCTTGTTTGTGGGTTTTTTATTTTCCTGAAGAGTCGGTATCCATTGCATTTGCAAAAGGGACTCGGAAACTGTCGCCGGCGGCAGAAATTAGGAACGGACTTTGACTTTCTGGGGCTCATTAGCCAAGCCAACGTGCCCTGAAAAAAGGGCAGCTAGAAATGTGGGTGAAAAAGGCCCTCCGGGAATCATGACATATTTCTGGCTAATTTGAGTCTGTTCCTCTCCTGTTGAGATGACAACGTCCTGAATCTATGATGGTGCAGGGATGATGGGCAGTGTTGTCCCACCGCAGACCATTCCCTTGACCCGAACTCTTTCCCATCTGCCCCTTGGATGGCAATTGAGTTTGTCAGGCCCCAAGGCTGAGCTTTGTCCATTTCCTTAATTGAATCCATGGGCTTTCCTCCCTTCCGGACACTCATTTTTTATTTGCTGCACAACTTTGCCTGGAATCGCTTACTCGGCGATTCCCCTTTTTTTGCCTCCACTGATTAAAACCATTGCGTGTCATGATCCAAGCATTGGAAGGTGTCCCCAAAGATCATCCAGTCCAACCCACTTCTGCAATTCAAGAACATGGAGCTCTCCCATTTTTGCATCCGAATGTTCAAAAAAGGAGGGCACCGACGACGCTAAGTTTAGCGTCAAATCACAGAGTGTTGTGGCTGAAGGAATCCTGGGAGCTGTAGTTTGGTGAGGCACCCACACTCTTTGGTGGAGAAGGCTCAAGACTTTGACAAACCTCAACTTATGATTCCATAGTATTAGCCAGAGTCCTGAAAGTGGTTGCTTCCAAACTGCATTAATTCTATAGTGGAGATGCACCTTACAACTAACCGATTGTGGCTCAATCTAAACACCAAGGCTCCCATAAACATACATAGACACATGAAACAGAGATAAATGCGTGTGTGTGTGTGTGTGTGTGTGTGTGTGTGTGTTTGTGTTTGTGTGTGTGTGTGTGTATGAGAAACAGAGATATATAGATATGTAAGATACACAAGTATAGATATAGATGATAGACAAATATATACCATATATGAGAGATAGTCAGATAGATATGAGAAACATATATGTGTGTGTATATATAAGTAAATGTATATGTATGCATATATGTGTTTCTATATATGTGTGTATATAGATATAGATATACCGTATATGAGACATACATGTAGATGAGAGACACAGATATATATGAGATAGTCAGATAGATATGAGAAATGTGTTTTTGCATGTATTTATATGTGTGTGTGTATCTATATATATCTGTATCTCTCTCATATATATATATATATATATATATATATATGAGAGAGATACAGATATATATGAGATATAAATATAAATGATATATATATACATACAAAAGACTCAGGACTCAGCCGTCCTGAGTCCCCCTTCGGGTGTGGAGAAGTAAAGGGATAAAAATACCAGAAATACACATACATACGAGAGATAGATCATATGAGAAGTGTGTGTATGTATGTATGTATGTATATGTGTGTGTGTATATATATGTGTGTGTGTGTTTGTGTGTGTATATATATATTTGAGAAAAACATACAGTATATGAGATATAAACGTAGATGAAACACAGATATCTATCTAATATGAAATAGTCAGATAGATATAAGAAACCTGTGTGTGTATGTGTGCATGTGCATATATGTAGGCATACTGTATATACACACACACATACACGAGATAGACAGATAGATTGTTATGAGAAATGTATGTATGTATGAGGCAGATCTATATGAGACAGATACATCTGCTATAAGACGCCAAGTGCAATCTGAAGAAGTCTCCTCTGTATTTTTTATGGGGATGAGATGTAGACTAAGCGACTCCCCAAAGGAGCATGCAACTAGTTCCAACCACAAAGTTGGGATGCAAACCTTTTACAGACAGCGATTGAGATCTTACCACTTGTTGCCAGTCGTGAATACATTGCTTTCCAAGGCTGCTGGCCCCTGAAAGCAAATGCTCAGAAAATGCGGGGAAGGGGATCCCATATGTCTATGGGTCGTCATCCCCCCCGGCCTCCTTTTTCATCTCAAAGGAGCAAGACACCTGTTTGGGCAGCTGCTCTGCCTTTTCCAAGGCACCCTCCACGAGGCATTAGCTTCAATGGAGTCCAAAGAGTGTCGCTTTCCAAGGCTGGAAAACTCCCTTAGCCACCTATGGCAAGCGCAGAATGCTTCTACGCGATTTGTGTCACATGCATTGACGTCTTAACTAAAATATTAGTTTTCTTTTGTGGCAACAGCCCTTAAATTACCCTCCAAAGGATCATATTCTTTGAAAACAGGAGCATTGATCCAGTCTGGAGCTGATGTCTCCTTACAAGGGCATTTAAATTGTGAAAGGAATGCAATCCCAATGCTATGGGATCCTGGGAGTTGTAGTTTGGTGGGATATTTAAGAATCATGAGAGCTGTAGTTGTACAAAGTATGGGGCCTTCTTCTGGTTCATCCGGTGCAGGATGAATGCAGCCTGGCACTGCTCTACCTGCCTTGGCTCAATGCAACAGGATCTTGGGATTTGCCATTTGATGGAAGACCAGGAGGCTGAAGACCTTGGGAAACTAAAACTCCCAGGATCCCATCGCATTGAGCCAGGGCAATGAGAGCAATGTCAAACGGCATTCGCTCTACAGTGAACCCAGTAGATGGATACACTTTGGCAAGTTGAGCATATTTTGGGCACCTCCAGCAGCCAAAAGTTTTCTCAGTGAGACACTTATTGTATTAATGAGAATGCCATTTGTATTTTTATTTCTTAACCACAGGATAGGCTTAGAGTCCCTTCACCACTGACAGTGACATTTGGGACGAATGCAAGAATATAAATAGTGGCTGGAGTCCTACACTTTGGGTGCATCTACACCAGGCATGGGCACACTTGAGGGCCGCCTGGAGGACTGGGTGCACAGTGATGGATGGATAGAAGGAAGAGAAGAAGGAAAGAGAGAAGGAAGGAAGGAAGGATGAAAGGCAGGAAGGGAAAGATGGAAGGAGAAAGGGGAAGAGAGGAGGGAGGAAAGAGAGAAGGAAAGAAAAATGGAAGGAATAATGGAAGGAATTAGGAAGGAAAAAGAGAAGGAAAGAAGAAAGGGAAAAAGAGAAGGATGGGTGGAAGGAAGGAAGAGAAGGATAAAGGAAAGAGAAGGAAGGAAAGACAAAAGGCAAGGAAGGAAAGGAGGAAGGAAAGAGAGATGGAAGGAAAGACAAAGGGGAAGGAAGGAGAAAGAAGGGGAGAAGGAGGACAGAGGAAAGGAAGGAAAGATGAAAGGGTGGAAGGAATGGAGGGAGCAACAAAGGGGGAGAGGAGGGAGGAAAGGGAGAAGGAAGGGAAGACAAAAAGGAAGGACAAAGAGGGAGAGGTGGAAGGAAGGACAAAAGGGTGGAAGGGAAGAAGAAAGAGGGAGGGAGGGAGGGAAGGAAGAATAGGATGATGAGAGAGAGGAGGGCCTAATCAAAGAGCTCAAGGGGCCACATCCAGCCCCTGTGTCTGGGTTTGTCCATACCTGAGCTACACTGTTGGATGAATGCAGTTTGACACCACTTGAATGGCCATGGCTCAATACAATGAGATCCCGGGATATATAGTTTTATGAGAACTGTCAGCTTCTCTGCTAAAGAGTGGTCTTTCTGGGCTTTTTCTTTTTGAAATACCATTCCCAGCATCCCGGCTAAGGGCTGATGGGACTGGCAGTGAAATACCATTAATCTTTTCTTCATTCTTTGGGAGTTCTAGTTTGCTGGATTTTTGGGAAGAGGCCTCACAGTCGACACCACCTGAATGGCCTGGGCCCAATGCAATTGGTTCCCAGGAGTTGTAGTTTCCCAAGGCCATTATCCTTCTCTGGCCAAGAGTGCAAAAAACAAATCTCAGGACCCATAGCTGTAAGCCACAACAGTTCAAGTGGTGTCAAACTGCATTCATTGGACAGTGTAAATGCACCCTTAGAAGCTCGTTCTCATTTCGTGTATTAAAATTACATTGTTTTTCCTTCCTGCTACTCCTGTTAAATATCCGAACAAGGAGGGAAATGGGCTTTAATTAAGTGGCAAAATCAAGCGGGGAAGTGGCATTTTCCATCTCCTTTTTGCTACAGAACGAAGGAAACCAAGGACTTAATTAAGATCCCAGGAAACGAGCCGTTCAAAAGAAAATTAAACATCACATATTAGTGTCCGTTCCTCCTGGTGAATGGGGGAGCTGTGTTCTTAGAGACAACGATTTTCCTCCAATCAGGGGACTCTGGGAGTTGCAGTCCCCAAAGTCCCATTCCCAAACTTTGGGGTCAATCCATTCTGGGTTTTCGTGGGAACTGCACTTTTAAGGTGGGAAGAGAAACCGGGACATTAGGATCCAATATTTCCCCCATTTCTCCTGACCTTTCTCTCTTTTCTTCTTCCCTTGCAGGTCATAACCCTGGAAGGATGGGTTGACATCATGTATTATGTCATGGATGCGCACTCTTTTTACAATTTTATATATTTTATACTACTCATAATAGTAAGTATGGGATGGGAAAGGCTTTGAACTTCATCACTAGCTATTTAAATTGGGGGAAATGGAGCTGTTGCAACAAAGGAGTTGCAGTCAGGCTGCAAATTGGATAGTTAGATGCAACCAGATTGCTAACCGGTTCCGAATTCCAACCGATGCAACAAGGAAGTTGTGCATTCCCTGAATCCAATCTCACATGTATAGCACCATTATTATTATTATTATTATTATTATTATTATTATGCCACACCTGCCCTCATTTTGCAAGTCCTGAGCAGGGCTGTGGAATCCTGGGAGTTGTAGCTATGCAAAGTCTGTAGCCTTCTCTACCAGATAGTGCCTTTGGCACACCAAACTATCCTTTCCAGGATGCCATTGCATGGAGCCATAAGCAGTGAAGATAGTGCCGAATCACATTCATTCTGCAGTGTAGATGCACCCAGTGCCAACTTTGATGGATGGTTCATTGTACTTCAATCATTGCTCTGTGTATTTTAATATAGGCATTTTGTAGAAATAGATTTTAATATGCATATTTCCTAAAATTGTTATGTATCTTTAGCCATGTTGTAACCCTCCTCAAGCCATTAGGAGACGAGTAAGAAATCAAATTGTTGTTGTTGTTGTTATTGTGACCCTGTGAATGATAGACCTCCAAAGATGTCCCAGGCTTCATCTGCATGGGAGAATGGATGCGGTTTGATGCTACTTGAACTGCCATGGCTCAATGCTATGGAATTCTGCGACCGGTAGTTTTATGAAGTCTTTATTCTTCTCTGTCAATGAATGCTTATAACCTAAGCAAACTTCGTTTTCCATGAGTCCACAGCATTGAGAAACTGCAAGTTGCTTCTGGTATGAGAGAATTGGCCGTCTGCAAGGATGCTGCCCAGGGGACACCAGATGTTTTACCATCCTGTGGGAGGCTTCTCTCATGTCTCCACTTGGGAAGCTGGAGCTGACAGATGGGAGCTCACCCTGCTGCCCAGATTCAAACCACCAACCTTTCAGTCAGCAGTCCTGCTGACACAAGAAAGTAATTCATTGCACACTGGGTGCTCCCAGTTGACAGCAGTGAGTTGTGGCAATTAAAGTGGTGTAAAATTGTGTTGATTCTCCAGTGTAGATGTATCCCAAGACATCAGCTACCTTCTTGCTCAGGCCTTGCCAGGGCCGTAGCCAGGATTTTGATTCGGGAGGGGGCTGAGTTTGGTTCGGGGGGGGGGGGCTGAGACTGGGTGGAAGAGGGTCTACCCTAGCAAACCTTTTGTATTGTTATCCCAATAACCCCATTAATGTGGGATATAATGATCATGGTGATCAGATCATGATATGAATAAACATAACAGTTTAAATAATGTACCAGTAAGGCCTTCTCGCGGACCACCCTGAGAATTTCAAGGGGGGGGTCTGAAGCCCCCTTAGCCCCCCTGGCTACATGCCTGGGCCTTGCAAAGCTTGGCTTCCTTGATCGAATCCAACCCAGCTGTGTGTTAAAATTTTGGGCTCAACCAGGTTGCTCCCAATTGTAACTAATGTGTGTGTTTCCTTTTCCCCTTTCCGTCCATGCCCAGGTGGGTTCTTTCTTCATGATCAACTTGTGCCTGGTTGTGATAGCAACACAGTTTTCTGAAACGAAGCAGCGGGAGAACCAACTCATGCAGGAGCAGCGGGCGCGCTACCTCTCCGACGACAGCACAATCGCCAGCTTCTCCGAGCCGGGAAGCTGCTACGATGAGCTCCTCAAGTACCTCTGCCACATTTACCGGAAGGGCAAGCGCCGGACTTTGCGCCTCTACAACAACTGGCAGAGCAAGCGGCGGAAAAAGGTGGACCCCGACAACGGCGAGGGGCAAGGGCCTCCACGGAAGAAGCGGGTCCCGTCCGTCCATCACCACCACCACCACCATCACCATTACCATCTCAGCAATGGCACTCGCGCCAATCCGGAGGCTGGGGATCTTGAACTCAGCGTGGTGAAGCCCAGCAGCCCGCTGCCATCACTGTCGCCACACTTCAGGAAGCCTCCGGATTCGGAGTCAGTGCGCAGCATCTACCATGCTGATTGTCATGTGGAAGACGCCCGGGTCAAATGCAAGTCTCCCAACGTCCGGCTGAGCCATCATGGAGGCAACATGAACTACCCGACCATTCTGCCTTCTCCCATCGGCAAGGGAAGTCTGGCCACCATCCCCAAAGGGAGGGCAGCTGGAGGAGGAGCAGGAGGAGGCAATGGCTGTGCCACGCCACTGGCCATGGTCAACAGCCCAGCCCACTTCAACATGAGTTCCTATGACAAGCTCCATCATTTAGTTGGAGAACACGGTAAGGGGTTTGGGTATGTACGTCCAATGGAATAGAATTGGAAAAGAACCTTTTTGGCCATACTGAAAGATAACTATCCAAACTTTTTGGAAAGACTTCCAAACATCTCAATTCCATCCTTCTACTAGATGTGGAAGGGTCCTCAAGAGCCATCTAGCCCAATCCCCTTTTTGCCATGCAGAAAGACACAACTCTTAAAATATCTCCCAAGTAACGAAAATGGAGGCATTACTTTTCATTCAACCCTCGTATATTCACTTTGGATAGCATAGGGAAGGGCTAACACCCTTGTGGTCTTTGTTTTGCAGACTATGCTCTTGTTCAGAAGGGTTTCCTTGACTTTTTGTCCCTGTGAGAATTGGCTTTTGAAAAACGTGGCTTGTTGTGGAAACAAGGATTGGGGATAATGCTTCAGTGGAGACACCTTTTCCCCATGAAAATAACTCTTCCAGGAGTTAATTTCCCTTCCAAGGGGTAGATTTCTCTCAATGTTCTTAACTATGAGTCATTTGTAAGTCAGGTGTTTGTAACTTGGACACTGCCTGAAATGACATCTGTGTTACAAGGATGGAGATGGTCCAAGAATGTGTGTGGGGGGGTAGGTGAAACAGGATATGGATAAGCAAACCATGATTGCCCCATCCCTCTGACCTATCTCTGTCCCATTTCAGGTCTTTGCCGGACCTCGAGTCGGTTGTCCGGACTCAACGTCCCCTGTCCGCTGCCCAGCCCTCAGTCCAACATGTCCAACTGTGAACTCCAGAATTGCCCTTACTGTGCCCACATCCTGGAGGATCCCGAGTTTGAGTGCAGCGAGTCAGAGAGCTGCGAGTCCGAGGAGGACAACAATGGAGTCTATGAGTTCACGCAGGACGTCCGACGAGGAGACCAGCGGGACCAGATCCAGCAGCAGCGGAGCAAGAAGAAGAGGAAGAAGAAAGCACCCAAGGAGCAGAACAGAATCTGCCGGGTCTGGAAGGCCTTTGGGGAGAAGCTGACACGGATTGTGGAGAGCAAGTACTTCAACCGGGGCATCATGATAGCCATCCTCATCAACACCCTGAGCATGGGCATTGAGTACCACGAACAGGTAGGTACCCTGGATCTGTTCCGAGTTGTATCCCAGACTATAATGTGTAGCTAGGCTTTGGCACCATAAATAAGAAAAGTAGGATTCAAGTTTTCTGAGTGCTCCTTCAGCACTGACCTTGGGTTACCTTGGACAGCTCTTTTGGGATAGTCAGTTGGAGACTGAATTCAGGTCCTTGAACAGCTTACCCCAGCCCTCTTTGTGAGCTCAGGACCTTGGAGAGCTCTTTTCCTAAACCTGACTGGAAACTTTGCTAGTTCCTTTAAAGCACCGTTTCTCAACCTGGGGGTCAGGACCATTGGGTGGGGGATGCTAGGGGGTGTCAGCGGGGTCGCCAAAGACCATCAGAAAACACAGTATTTCCTGTTGGTCATGGGGGTTCTGTGTGGGAAGTTTGGCCCAATTCTATCATTGGTGAGATTCAGGATGCACTTTGATTGTAGGTGAACTATAAATCCCAGCAACTACAATTCCCAAATGTCAAGGTCTATTTCCCCCAAATTCTACCAGTGCCCACATTTGGGCATATTGAGTATTCATGCCAAGTTTAGTCCAGATTCATCATTGTTTGAGTCCACAGCGCTCTCTGTGCAGCAATTACGAATCCCAAATGTCAAGGTCTATCTCCCCTAAATCACTGTCAATTCCTCCCAAATCCCTCCAGTATTTTCTGTCAGTCATGGGAGTTCTGTGTGGGAAGTTTGGCCTAATTCTAACATTGGTGGGGTTCAAGGGGCTCTTTGATTATAGGTGAACTATAAAACCCAACAACTACAAATCCCAAATGTCAAGGTCTATTTTCCCCAAACTCCACCAATGATCACATGTGGGCATATTTAGTATTTGTGCCAAGTTTGGTCTGGATCCATAATAATTTTTGAGTCCACAGCGCTCTCTGGATGTAGGTGAACTCAGGATCAATGCCCACCAAACCCTTCCAGTATTTTCTGTTGGTTATGGGATTCATTGGTGGAGTTCAGAATGCTCTTTGATTGTAGGTGAACTATAAATCCCAGCAACTACAACTCCCAAATGACAACATCAAGCCCTCCCTCCAACCCCACCAGTATTCAAATTTGGGCATATCAGATATTTGCGCCATAATTGCTCCAGTGAATGAAAATATATCCTGCACATCCGATATTTACTTGACGATTCATAACAGTAGCAAAATTGCAAATTATGAAGTAGCAAGGAAAATAATTTTATGGTTGGAGGTCACCACAACATGAAGAACTGTATTAAGGGGCCGCAGCATTAAGAAGGTTGACAACCACTGGTGTAGATGCACCCTATGACCATTAAGCCTTAAGATGGGACTCAAAAGTTTCCTATCGTCTTTGCAAAGAGAGGAACTTTATTAAGGGGTCGCATGATTAGGAAGGTTGGGAACCACTCCTTTAAAGTCTGGAATAAAAGTCAAAGCAGATCAGTCACTCCTTTAACATGGACACTAATCGTTTTTCCTGCTCCTCACTTTGTATCAACGTCTCCCTGATTTATCCCAATATCCTTGAAAAACCCAACGTCCCTTTCCCCCTTGTATCCAGGCCATCTGGAGTGTAGCTATTGTTTTCTTGGAGACCCCCAAAGGACACAAATGTCCTTTCTCCTCGTTCCCTTTCTCCCTTTATGAGGCAGGCTCTGTCCTTCCCGCAAAAGGCATCAGCTGAAAGGGACATTTCCCCAAATTCAACTCGTTCTTAATGAGCTGCACGAAGCCCTGAACTCTTTGTTCTGTTGCCTGACTCCAGAGCCGTGGAGTGGGCATTTTCCGGAGCGCCGCTCCACAAAAGTCTATTAACAGCGATGAGTAATGGCATGACAGATGAGAACCCCTCGACAGGCATAAAGCCTCCGCATCCATTCTTTTGGATTAAATCCCTCCAGCGCTTGGAGCCCACAGTTGAGACCCAAGTGATCTTTGACTAAAACCAATATAAACAAGCAATGTTTCAACTTTATGTATAACCGCCAAAGTAGGTGTGCATGTTTGTTGGTTGGTTTGTACCGCGAAGACTCCTCTGTGGCATCATGGATCTGAAACAAATGTGGCACATGTCCTCTTCACTACCCAACTTAAAATAATTGTGGGGTTTTGGCTCCAAAATCTGTCCTATGTTTAAAATGGCAGCTAACTTCCCTCTAAGTCCGCATGCAGTTCTCAGATGCAGCCACAAGGGGGTGTAGATAAGAGCCCCTTGTATTAAATGTAGTATTTTTAGTTTCATATAAGCTAGTATCGATATCAGGCATGGGCAAACTTCATTCCACCAGGTGTTTTGGACTTCAACTCCCACAACTCCTAACAGCCGGAGGGCCACAGTTTGCCCATTCCTGATATAGATAGAAACTTATATGAAACTAAAAATACTTCATGTAACACAATTCAATCTAAGACAATCACATTAACATAAAACACACATATTAAGACAAACAATTACTATTCTGTGAACTTCATACTCATTGTCTCACAATCAGTTTTTTACTCTTTCTTTTCTTACTCCCTTTGGATAACATTTTATATTTTACTTTGAATTATACTCCTCTAGTTGGGTTTCTGTGAGTTTTCCAGGCTGTATGGCCATGTTCCAGAGGTACTCCTTTCTCATGCTTCACCCACATCTATGGCAGGCATCCCCAGAGGTTGTGAACTGTTGGAAGCTGTGCAAGTGGGGTTAATATACCTGTGGAATAATGTCCTGGTGGGAGAAATAACTCTTGTCTGCTTGAGGCAAGTGTGAACATTTCAATTGGCCACCTTGATTAGCATTGAATGGCCTTGCAGTTTCAAAGACTGTCTGCTTCCTGCAAGAATCCTTTGCTGGGAAGTAGGAAGCAGCCAGGCTTTGAAGTTACAAGGCCATTCAATGCTAATCAAGGTGGCCAATTGCAACATTCACACTGCCTCAAGCAGACAAGAGTTCTTTCTCCCACCTTGGGCATTCCACGGATATATAAACCCCATTTTCCTACTTTTCAACAGACCTCACAACCTCTGAGGATGCCTGCCATAGATGTGGGTGAAACGTCAGGAGAGAATGCTTCTAGAACATGGCCATACAGCTTGGAAAACTCACAACAACCCAATGAAAGCCTTCGATGACACTTCTCTGGTTCATGAACTCAATAGTTGAAGTTTGCCTCCACCTTTGCTGTTGGAAAAACAGTAAACAAGTCTCTATCTCTGAAAGTTGGGATCCATTTCTGCAGGGGAGACGAATCACTGCCCTTTGACTGGAGAGACCATAAGTAGGGATTCTATCTTAGATTCATAGAACCATAGAGTTGGAAAGGACCTCGTGGGTCATCCAGTCCAACCCCATTCTGCCAAGAAGCAGGATAATTGCCTTCAAAGCACCCCTGACAGATGCCCATCCAACCTCTATTTAAAAGCCTTCAAAGAAGGAGCCTCCACCATACTCCGAGGCAGAGAGTTCCACTGCTGAACAGCTCTCACAGTGAGGAAGTTCTTCCCAATGTTCAGGTGGAATCTCCTTTCCTGTAGTTTGAAGCCATTGTTCCATTACGTCCTAGTCTGCAGGGCAGCAGAAAGCAAGCTTGTGCCTTCCGCCCTATGACCTCTCCTCACATATCTTCTTCTTCTGCTTTTGAAATCCAGAATGGGAATCCTCTTCTTTTTCCCTCCGAAATCCATACATCTTTGCTAAGAAAGAGGAAAAATGCCTTATATAAAGCAAAAGTCCAAATTTTTTGACTCCGGCCTTTGGATTAAGTCCTCGATTGCTGTCTCAAAAGGCTCTTTGCCTCCGGGACCGTTTTGCTCTCATGATTCATCCCTTCCCTCTGCTTTCTCTCTGTCGACCGGGTCAGGTATAATCCATCCAATGGCTCTCTATTTGCAAAGGTAAAGGATGGCCTTCGGTCTCTGCATTTTGCAGCTGCTTGGGAACGGGGAGGGGATGGTGCCGACCTAATCTTTCCTGGCATTTATGCCCCTCGAAATGAGATGCCGTTTTGCAACGTGATGCTGAGAAACACAGAGATATCCCTCAGAGACAGCAGGGTGTCCCCAAAAGGACTGGCTATTAAAGGCTGATATTAAGAGGAAGGGAATGCTAACAAATTGAAGGTGAGATGGGGACATCCATTTTGGCGGTGGGACGGAGCCATGGCTTTCTTGGGATCCTTAGTTAACGTTGGAGACCTCAGTAAAAGGTTTCTCCTTGACATTAACTCTAGGGGTCGGTGCTAATCTCAATTTCTAAGCCAAAGAGCCAGCATTGTCCGTAGACACCTCCAAGGTCATGTGGCCAGCATGACTGCATGGAGCGCCGGTACCTATTTATCTACTCACATTTGCATGTTTTCAAACTGTTAGGTTGGCAGAAGCTGGGACTAACATCACCCCGCTTCCTGGATTCGAACTGCTGACCTTTTGCTCAGCAAGTTCAGCAGCTCAGCAGTTTAACCTGCTGCACTACCAGGGGCTCCTTGGAGACCTCAATCCTGAAATAAATGGCTATTGCTTTCCTCTAGCACTGAGAAAGGATCCATATATCCTCTCTTTGAGTTTTCTTGGAGGAGGTTTTCCATGACCATCCTTTGAGGCCGAGAGAGTGTGACATGCCCAAAGTCACCCAGCTTTGAGGTGAAACTTTCAGATGAACGATTCAAACCCTGGTACTCCAGAGCCTTCTCAGCCGTGGCCCCCCGCCTATGGAACATGCTTCCAAATCAAATACGATCGACCCATCCCTCCTGGTGTTCAGGAAGAAATTGAAATCGTGCTTCTGGACAACAAACATAAAGCAACACTTTGATTGGAAAGGCGATTGGCAAGGCGATATATTTGAGGATACGGTTTTATTGTTCAATTAATGGTTTATGTACTTTTTTAATTAATGGTTTATGTATTTTATGTACATTAAATTTTAATGATTTAATGGTTTTTTTACCTGTTATTATATTTAATTGTTTACATGTAACGGCATCGAATTGCTGCCAATGTAAGTCGTCCTTCTCTTCGGGGGTAGAGAAGAGACAGGATATACAGTAAATACTGGAAATAAATAAATAAATAAATAAATATTCCAACATTCAAAAACACTACACCACACTGCTGACATTCTAGTAATGCTGTCCTGATTTTAAAAAGGCAGGCAATAACAGCAGCAGCAACAACAACAATAATACAAGCTTTATCTGGAAAGTAAGGTTACAAGGCATGTAGCTCTCATGCAGAAATTTCTCGGATGAAGTTGGTATCACTGCCGTGTAGCCGGAAACCAGCAGAAGCGAACGAGCAGTGCCAGGCGTCAGTTGCTCATCCACTGGTGTTGTTGTGAAGTTCAGAGATGAGGGTCCTCATTCCGTTTCCCTTCTGTTTGTCTCCTTCATGACAATATGCATCCGCACACCACTCATGCAATGGCAAATTTTCTCAGGGGAAGATGGTATCATTGCCGTGTAGTGGGAAGCCAGCGGAAGCGAATGAGCAGTGCCAGTCGCCAGTAGCTCATCAACTGGAGGTGTGGTGAAGGCTCGAGATGAGCGTCCTCATTTCGTTTCCCTCCAAGTGCAAAGTTTGTATTGTAATACACTACCTAAATGCTAAGGGCATGAACACAGCTGCAATTCATCGCAAAGTCATTTCAGTTTATGGAGAGGATGTAATGTCAAGACAGCATGTGACATAATGGGTATGGAATATATTGTGAGACCATGAAGAATGATTATTATTATCTTTATTTCTACCCCGCCCTTCTCCCACGAGGGGACTCAGGGCGGCTTCACATATGCATGCTTGATGCTATACAAGAATACAATCAGTAAAAACAATTGGTACAAAAACATTATAAAATCATTAATAAAAATTCATTAACATTCACATTAACATGCCGCTAAACTAAAGTCATATCACAATATTCAAGTCCAGCTGCCATTGTCCAATACTCAATACCTTTAGTCGAATGCCTGGGTCCACAGGCAGGACTTTAGTTGTCTCCTAAAGGACAGGAGGGAGGTGGCTAACCTGATGTCCTTAAGGAGGGAGTTCTACAGACGGGGGGCCCACTGCTGAGAAGGCCCTGTCTCTCGTCCCCACTAACTGCATTTGTGGGAGTGGCGGGATCAAGAGCAGGGCCTCTCCTGAAGATCTTAAGCTACGTGATGATTCAGCATAGCAGGAGATACGTTCAGACAGGTAAACTGGACCAGAGCCCTTTAGGGCTTTAAAGGTTAACACCAGCACTTTGAATTGTGCCCGGAAGCTAATCGGCAGCCAGTGAAGAAACTTCTCAGAGCCATCCAAAACAAACGTCATGGGATGTTGATGGCAGGAATCTGGTCTCCTTCATGACAATGCGCATGTGCACACCACTTCTGCTACACAAGAGTTGTTGACTTAATTTGGTTGGAATGTTTTAAGCCACCCTTTCACAGCCCCAATCTTGCACCCAGTGACTATCATCCGTTCACTAAATTGAAGGAACACCTGACTGGAAAACACTTTTCCGACGCCGACACCGAGGTAAAAATCGAAGTGACGAACTGGGTGAAAAAGGCACAGGGAAACTTCTATGACACAGGGATCAAAAATTCCTCCCATGGATGACAGAGTGTATTGAACCGAATGGTGATTGTGTTGAAAAATAATGTAATACCAGTGCTACAATCCATGTAAGTTTTATTAAAATATATTCATTCTTTGCATTTTAAAAAAATCTTACTTTCTGGATGACTCTCATAATACATCCCATGGCTAGGTTTAGCCATTCAAGCTTTTCTTCTGAGGCTGAGAGACTCCAACGTGCCCAAAGTGACCGATTTGGTTTCCATGGCCAAGCAAAGATTCAAACCCTGGTCTCTGGAATCACAATCCAGTATGTCCAAGTAGAGTTATCTTATCTTAGGGTTTCATCTGAAAGTGTAATCGGAAGCGGCTTGCCTTTGCCTTCCTCTGAGGCTGAGAGAATGTGACTCGAAACTTTCAGAGGGGAAGTGATTCGAACTCCTAACACTCTCCTAGCAAACTTTTGGGCTGCAACCCCAGATATGAAATTGCCGAATCAAAATATATCCTTGCTACATATTCCACACCACCACCACACTATTATGTTTTGTTTGGTGGGTTTGCAAAATGCAATACTTAAAACAAGACTGCTTTTCTTAATTAGCATTTGAAAATGCATGCGTCTCCTCCCTCCGATTGATCCAAGCGCTTTCAATCCCTGCGACCAGGAAGCAAAGTGGAATGCTAATCCTACCTGAGCCGCCCGTTTTTTTAATCGCCTCGGACTCTGTGTGTGTATGGATGGAGGGATGTTTGTGTGTCTCTCTGTTGCTTTAATAAATGGTTTCCATCTACCGATTACTGACTTAGGGACATGTAAGCCCTGGGAATCTAATAGGGGAGCCAGTAATCCACTGGTTAAACAGATTAGTCCGGGAAGAGAAGGGATTGTGTAACTCTTCCGAGGAAAGCAATAGGCTTAATCCATGCCATGGTCCCCAGCCTGCGTCCACTCCAGCATCACCAATGGGCCTTGGATGATGGTGATGTTGAGAGATTCTCTCTAGCCATTTTCTTGGTCCTCCAGCACACTTTTGTCCTATTCTTCTGCCAGGCCTTGAACACAGAGTTGTGCTGGAGGACCTAGCCATACTAGAGAGGATTTGCGCCTTCCTACAGAATGGGGTTGGACTAGATGACCTCTGGGGTCCCTTCCAACTCGATGGCACTAGGGTTGTACAGTCAGATGGTGGTGAACTCTCTTTCTTCAGACATTGGGAGGCCATCTTTCGGGAGTGTATTTGGTTGTGTCTTGCTGCCTAGCAGAATAGGGCTGGACTAGATGACCTCTAGGGGTCCTTTCCGATTCTATGGCACTATGATTGTACAATTGGATGGTGATGTATACTATATTCGTATTTGGGGATTGGAAGGCCATATTTCAGGAGTGTTTTAGTTGTGCCTTGCTGCCTGACAGAACGGGGTTGGACTAGATGACCTCTGTGGACCCCTTCCAATTCTATGGCACTATGATTGTACAATTGGATGGTGATGTATACTATATCCTTATTTGGGGATTGGAAGGCCATATTTCAGGAGTGGTTTAGTTGTGCCTTGCTGCCTGACAGAACGGGGTTGGACTAGATGACCTCTGTGGACCCCTTCCAATTCTATGGCACTATGATTGTACAATTGGATGGTGATGTATACTATATCCTTATTTGGGGATTGGAAGGCCATATTTCAGGAGTGTTTTAGTTGTGCCTTGCTGCCTGGCAGAATTGGGCTGGACTAGATGTCCAGCCCAATTGGAAGGGGGGACCCTTCCAATTCTATGACACTATGATTGTAAAATTGGGTGGTGATGTACACTACACTCCTTCTTTAGAAGTTGGAAGGCCATCTTTCAGGAGTGCTTTGGTTGTACTTTGCTGCCTGGCAGAATGGAGCCAGAACTAGATGACCACTGGGGGTCCCTTCCAAGCCATTGATTCTATAAGTGTAGCATGGTTCCATGCAATGGAACGGAGTCTCTTTTGGAGGACATTTAGGGTTCCCTACAGCATTTCACATCCCAACTTGGGTCTTTTCCTTTTCCTTCTTTCCTGCAGCCCGAGGAGCTGACCAATGCCTTGGAGATCAGCAACATCGTCTTCACCAGCATGTTTGCCCTGGAGATGGTCCTCAAGCTCCTGGCTTTCGGCCTCTGGGGGTACATCAAGAACCCCTACAACATTTTTGATGGCATCATTGTCGTCATCAGGTACATTTTGCATGAATTTGGGGGTCCTAACTTGGCAGAGTGTGGATTCGCTCCTATCTCTAGTCCGAACTTCAAGGGTACTCAGGTCTGGGCATCATTTAAAGTTTGCATAGATTTTGACATGGCACACAATTAGGCCATTGGGAGGACTATATACCATACTTCCTCCCAAAGGTCTTCTGGGGCAGGAATATCTAGTGCCAGCAAGGGCAACACAAATCCCCGAGAGCCAAAAATTACAAATATATAAATCAAGAAGGAGGGGTTTGCTGCAAGATGGAAACTTTCCCATCATATTTGAGACTGCCTTTGGAGGCCTTAAAACAAAAGTTGATTGGACGTTAGCTGGTTCTTCCTGCATGGCAGAATGGGGTTGGACTAGATGGCCTTTGGGTTACATACTGCCTTAAATGATGGTGGGCTCTCTACCAGAGGTTGAATGAGCATCTTTTGAGAGAGCTTTAGTTGTGTCTTCCTGCATGTCCAAATGAGGTGGGACTAGATGGTCTCTGGGGGTCCCTTCCCATTCTTGCGGTTTATGGTTAGTCTTGGAGGATTGTGGACTTTCTATCTTTGGAGGTCCTCAAAATGAGGTCAGATGGGCATCTTCTAGGAGAGCTCTCATTGTGGCCAAAGGGGATTGGACTTGATAGCCTTTGGAGATCCCTTCAAACTCTAGCGGAATATGAAATTCCTTGGAGAGTGATAGACGTTTCTTCTTTGGAGGTCCTTAAAGAGTGGTCAGATGGACATCTTTTAAAAATGCCTTCCTGCATAGCAGAAAGGGGCTGGACTAGATGGCCCTTGGGGGTTTCGTCCACATTTAGTATAAGACTACCTTCGAGAGTGATACTGTCTTTTATGGAGGCCCTTAAGCAGATCTGGTGGACATCTTTAAAGAGTGTCTTCCAGCATAACCAAATGGGGTCAGACTAGATGAAGCTTTGTGTATCTGCAACACCTAATACAGAACTGCCTTGAAGAGTGATGGACTATCTTTGGAGGTCCTTAAACAAAGCTTGGGTGGACATCTTACAAGAGTGTCTTCCTGCATAGCAGAAAGAGGTTGAACTAGATGACCCTTGGGGATCCCACATTCAATATAAAACTGCTTTGGGGAGTGATAAACTCCTTCTCTGGTGATACTTAAACAAAGATCAGATGGACATCTTTCAAGAGTGTCTTTTTGCCCAGCAAAAAGGGGTTGGACTAGATGACCCTTGGGGGTCCCTTCAACATTTAGGATAAGACTGCCTTGGAAAGTGATAGACTCTCCACCTTTGGAGGTCCTTAAACAGAGTTTGATGTCATTCAAGGGTGTCTTCTTGCCCAGCAGAGAGGGGTTGGACTAGATGACACTTGGGGGTCCCTTACACATTTAGGATAAGACTACCATGGAGAGTGATAGACTCTCCACCTTTGGAGGTCCTTAAACAGAGGTGGACATCTTTCAAGGGTGTCTCCCTGCCCAGCAGAATGGGGCTAGACTAAATGACCCTTGGGGTCTCTTCCAACTCTTGGATCCTGTGATCCAACGGGTATCCCTCTTCAACCTGACAGCGTCTGGGAAATCATTGGCCAGGCAGACGGCGGCCTCTCGGTGCTGAGGACCTTCCGCCTCTTGCGGGTCCTGAAGCTGGTGAGGTTCATGCCAGCCTTGAGGCGCCAACTGGTGGTCCTGATGAAGACCATGGACAACGTGGCCACCTTCTGCATGCTCCTCATGCTCTTCATCTTCATCTTCAGGTAGGGAGACAACCTCCGTCCTTTTCTCTCCCTTCTTCCCCATTCATTAACGCGTCCGCCCACTTCCCTCTTCATACGTCGCTCTGCATAATTTAGAATTTCCAGAGTTGACAAGAGGCAGACAGGCGGATGAGCGGCAGATGGGTTTCCCTCTTCGCCCGTCGTCTCGTTCTTTCCCCTAAATCCTGAGACAAATGGAGGATGCCGAGTGACAGCGCCGACGGAAGACAGTGCTCCATTGTTGTTGGAAAATGGCAAATATCCTTGAGGAAACTTGAACCAACACCTACGAATGTTGGCGGAAGAGAACGGAAAATGAACCTCCATTGGTGCAGCCAGAATTTCCACTTTTGTTCCATGTGGAACAGTTATTCGTTAGGAAAAAAACACTAACATTCACTACTGCAGCTATGCATCTATAACCTAGGGTGTGTCTACACTGTAGATTCCATACTGTTTGACACCATTTCAACTGCTGCGGCTCGATGTTTTGGAAACATGGACATGTACCATGGTCTCCTACAAATAACACTATGTAACATTATTTTTGTTCCTGGGTTATAAATGTCATTTCCTAATGGGTTAGATAATAAAAACATGGGGGAAGTTTGTTTTTGCGGGAGGGACATCCTGCAGCACATTTTGCTATAGTTTTTCAATGAATATCTTATTGGCGGCCACAAAAACAGAGTTTCCGGAGTATAACAACGGCTTTCAAAGTAAGCCCCATGCAATTAAACAGGAAATAACACTTTCAAACCAGGAATAGATTTTTTTCCCAAATTTTGTTACACAGTGATATCATCTACAGTAGAGTCCGGCAGAATGTTGGATAATAAGGAGAGATTAAGGAAAAGCCTATTAAACATGAAATTACGTTGTGATTTTTCAAATTAAGCACCAAAGCATCACGTTTTACAACAAATCAACAGAAAAAGCAGTTCAATACACAGTAACGTGATGTTGTAATTACTGTATTTACGGGTTTAGCAACAAAACATTGCAATGTATTGAAACAGTTGTTCATCCGGGCAGGAGGCAGACTGCGTTGGATAATAGAGACCGTTGGATGAGCGAAGGTTGGATAAGCAAGACTCTACTGTACATATCTAATGCAGTTTGTCCCCACTTGAATTGCCATGGTTTGATGCTGGGAGATGTAATTTTCTAAGGCCTTGAGTCTTCTCTGGGTGCACTGCAGAATGAATCGCAGTTTGACACCTGTTAAACTGCCAAAGCTTGGGGAGCCCCAGTACTTTTTGGTGGAGAAGTCCTTGTCAAACTACAACTCATCAAGACTATCCACTCAGTCATAGAAGTCCACTAAGTAGATGTTACTACTAACACTACTACTACCACCACCACCACCATTATTATTATTATTATTATTATTATTATTGGATACACAAGATTAGTACAGAGCAAACAAGATCACTATGCTGGCTTTTGTATTTGATCACATATTGGACACTTCCCAAGTGTCTAGGACTGTGTGATGTATCGACGAATAATGTGTGCAGATCCGAGTAGGGTGGCCTTTTGCAGCTGACAGATGGTAATTTTGTCAGAGCCTATTGTTCTTTGCCCTCCAACCCCCTGAACAAAAGAGACGAGACACAAAATATTGGGTTCAAATTGAGCAACTTTTATTTAAAGTTACCTATTTAAATTTCCTTAAGTCTAACTCAGAGGGTGTCAGGAATCAAGGTGTATCCCAGCAGAGGTATCATCCCCCCTCGGCTAACGATATCAATTTTCAGGCGAAACACCTGGATTCCCTGATTATCCAACCAGGGCAACCCTTTAAGGGAAATGAATGAGAGGTCTGTTCTCAAGATCATGAGATCAACCTCTTCCATTCCAGGGCCATTTCACTTTATTCACCCCTCACCTTGAACTTTAAGGTGAGTGTTTAACTTAATGGCCCTCACCCCTGAAGGAGGTGCCTTAGGTGCACACCGACTATGGAAATTCCCTAGCTATTTTCCGCCACAGATTGGGGGCAGGTGTCTACCTAGCCCCCATCACCCACCAAGACTCCTAACACCCCCTATCCTACATCAGACGAAACGGAAAGTTGCCCAATTCCGATATATTGATCCATCCGCTCGGCAAACAATACATTGTCGCGAGCCCTGGATAAAGGAGGTAGCCTGCTACCCCCCGTACTGTTGAACGCATGGCCCCATTCGTGTTCCCCACTTTATAAGGACTCTCACATCTCCACACACCATACCACCCTCAAGGTGGCATCTTGGCGGACCGGATGATGTGTACGTGGGGCCATGCCAGCCAAACAGTACGAGTTTGCTTGGGCCTGTAAGACGCTTTGCCCATCCGCAAACCAAGGCCGTTACCCCCCAATTGTGGATAACCAACTCCGCCAGTACCAGCTCAGAGCTTCAAACCAACAGGGGGTAACTACCCGTGATTGCAAGTCTGCCGTAGACCATGTCTACCACTCCATTCCGGAAAAGTAATGGAGTCAAGGCCCAAATGCTGGCCAGAAAGAAACGTAGGACCCCCTGACGGCTGGTCACTACCATCAGACAGGCCCGATTCACTCTACATGGCCCTTTTTAAGCCATCCTCACACTTCCCACTCAACTGGGCTGTGGGTTGATGGCCGACTCACAGACTATGACCTACGGGCACTGCCTGTCAATTCATGAAAATTGTGTAGCCTATAATATGACCCCATACCTTAGGGTTCAGATCAATATCACCCGGTTTGCTAAGAATCCCTGAGGGTACCCGCTGTGCATATGCCACGAAGGCACATCCTCCCGGACAGCCTCTTTACGTTTCCATTCCCACCGGTAATGGAAGCAAGGCCCATATCAAGAAAATAGTCCTCATGGTTTCCCTCAGATCCTAAAAAAAACCCACAATAGGGGCCAGAGTCAAGCGCTGGCAATAGGGACTCCCTTGAGCTCCCATTTCTGCCAAGTGGCCATTACTGAAAAACATCGAAGGTGGTTACGTGAGCCTCAGCCACATGGGACTGACACACCAATAGCTAATAATAACTATATGAGCATCCATTGTACGTATTGGACGCATCTGCCAAAGGCTGAACTACATTTACCAAACTCTCCAGCCGTTTATAAGGCTGAGAGGGTGTGACTCAAACGACTATTCTTCTTACATTTTGAAGAAAACTCGCTTTCAAACTCCCCAGCCATTTCTAAGGCTGAGAGGGTGTAACTCAAATGACTAATCTTCTTCTGTTCTAAAGCAAACGCGCTTTCCAATTCCCCAGCCATATATAAGGCTGAGAGGGTGTGACTCAAACAACTAATCTTCTTCTGTTTTAAAGAAAAAGCACTTTCAAACTCTCCAGCCATTTATAAGGCTGAGAGGGTGTAACTCAAACGACTAACCTTCTTCTGTTTTAAAGAAAGCGTGCCTTACAAACTCTCCAGCCGTGTAAGGCTAAGAGGGTATGACTCAAATTATTAAACTTCTTCTGTTTCAAAGAAAAGGCACTTTTCAAACTCTCCAGCCTTTTATACGGCTGAGAGGGTGTGACTCAAACGACTAATCTTCTTATGTTGTAAAGAAAACACGCTTTTCCAACTCTCCAGCCGTTTATAAGGCTGAGAGGGTGTGACTCAAATGACTAATCTTCTTATGTTGTAAAGAAAATGTGCTTTCAAACTCTCCAGCCATTTATAAGGCTGAGAGGATGCGACCCAATGACCAACCTTCATCTGTTTTTTAAAAACGCGCTTTTTGAACTCTCCAGCCGGGTAAGGCTGAGAGGGTGTGACTCAAACAACTAGTCTTCTGTTTTAAAGGAAACACACTTTCAAACTCTCCAGCCGTTTTTAAGGCTGAGAGAGTGTGACTCAAACGACTAATCTTCTGTTTTAAAGAAATGCGCTTTTCAAACTCTCCAGCCGTTTATAAGGCTGAGAGGGTGTGACTCAAATGACTAATCTTCTGTTTTTAAGAAAACGCGCTTTTCAAACTCTCCAGCCATTTTGAGGCTGAGAGGGTGTGACTCAAACGATTAATCTTCTTATGTTTTAGAGAAAACGCGCATTCAAATTCTCCAGCCGTTTTAAGGCTGAGAGGGTGTGACTCAAACAACTAATCTTCTTATGTTTTAAAGAAAACGCGCATTAAAATTCTCCAGCCATTATAAGGCTGAGAGGGTGTGACTCAAACGACTACTCTTCTTATGTTTTAAAGAAAACACGCCTTTCGAACTCCCAAGCCCTTTATAAGGCTGAGAGGGTGTAACACAAACGACTAATCTTCTTATGTTTTAAAGAAGACGCGCTTTTCAAACTCCCAAGCCATTTATAAGGCTGAGAGGGTGTAACTCAACAACTAATCTTCTTATGTTTTTAAAGAAAATGCGCTTTTCAAACTCCCAAGCCATTTATAAGGCTGAGAGGGCGTAACTCAACAACTAATCTTCTTATGTTTTTAAAGAAAACACGCTTTTCAAACTCCCAAGCCATTTATAAGGCTGAGAGGGTGTAACTCAAACAACTAATCATCTTATGTTTTACAGGAAACGAGCCCTGTTATAAGGCTGAGAGGGTGTGACTCAAACAACTAATCTTCTTATGTTTTAAAGAAAACACGCTTTTCAAACTCCCACGCCCTTTATAAGGCTGAGAGGGTGTAACTCAAACAACTAATCTTCCTATGTTTTAAAGAAAACACTCTTTTTAAAACTCCCCAGCCATTTATAAGGCTAAGAGGGTGTGACTTCTTCTTGCATTTTGATGAAAACGCACTTTCAAAACCTCCAGCCGTTTCTAAGGCTGAGAGGGTGTGACTCAAACGACTATTCTTCTTTTGTTTTCAAAGAAAATGCACTATTCAAACTCCCCAGCCATTTACAAAGGCTGAGAGGGCATGCCTCATACGCCTGACCATACGGTCTTCCAAGAAACCTGGGAATTAATGAAGTGTCTTCTATGATCTTTAGGAAAATTGTGTGTTTCCAAACTCTCCAGCCATTCGTACAGGCTGAGAGGGTGTGCTCCTACGCCTGACCCCCAATGGTCTGTAGTCCTACGACTTATGCCCAGTCACGAGGTATATTCAAGGCTAAAATGCCCTATGAGGAGCGGTCCAAAGAGCTAAGTATTTGTTTATTCATTCATTTTATTTATTTATTATTCTTATTCTTATTATTATTATTGATTTTTACTATAATTTTCAGTACAGCCATATCTGCCCCACAGGCAAAGGCCAAATGAGTAGAAAATAACAGGCCATGCCTAGCATTGAGGAATAACACAGGTTCCTTTCTTATATTCATATTATGATTAATATTAATTTATAGGGCATAAGGAGGCCGATGATAAACCCCCTTGCAAGTTCATGAAAAACTGTGTAGACTGAACAGGCTACCACATTGGTCAAGAGCTCTCATCTACCTGGGCCAGCCTCGAACTCATGACCTTCTGGTCAATAGAAATCTTATGCAGTTGACTCACAGCCCGCTGCGTCACATTCCCAAGAAAAAAATCGACAGCAAGCTAGACAAATGGTCGGGAGCTTACTCTGATCCCAGCTGGTTTCGGTCAATAGTGATTTTAATGCAGCTGACTCTCCACCAGCTGCACCACAGCCTGGTCTGATGTTCAAAAATGGCCCCGGGGCATTAAGCCCACAAATGGCCGCTGTCCCCACACCGACAGAACAATGAGTGAAAGAGGGGAGGGGGGGCAAGTAGCTCGCCACCTTGTCTTTTAGCCTGCAGCCGCAAGGCCAAAGAAACAGGTGCGTGACAAGAGAAATTAATTGAAGGGCGTCATAATGATTTAATTATATTTATAAATATTCACAGCTATAAAGTAAAGGGGCCTAGGGAGACTGATAAACCACCTCCCCCGCATGGCCCCTGGGCATACGCCACAAAATGGCGCCGACAAGAATTTGAAAGGGGGGGGGGGAGCAAACGGCCATGTGGCCAACATGGCGCCTACATGAGAAATTGAATGTGCGCATATAGCACAACTAGTATCCAATTCTGGGCACCACAACTAAAGGGAGATCTTAACCAGCTGAAATTTGTCCAGAGGAGGGCGACTAAATCGAACAAAGTTTAGATAACAATCCCCATGAGGAGCGGCCCAAAGAACTGGACATGTTTGGCCTGCAAAAGCAAAGGCTGAAAGGAGACAAGATGAGGGCCATGGCTAATATATGATAGGGAATCATGTGGTGTTTTTATTATTATTATTATTTCTTTTAAAATAAATAAATAAATAAATAAATATTTTTAGTATTATTATCTTAATATTGTAATTATGGGGCATAGGGAGGCTGATGACTAAACTCCCATTTGGAATGGCCCCAGGCCTTTTAGGCCCACCAAGGCCACCGTCCCTAGATAATGAAACTAAAATGGCAGCCGACAGTACAGTGAAGAAGGGGGGAGGGGCCAATGGCCATGTGGCCAAGATGGCGGCAGCTGGATGATGCATCCCCAAAGAAAAGCAGGATCCCATGGCCTGGCCTTGTACAAGTAAGCCAGCCTCCCACTGCAGCCATGCTGGGGAAAGGAGCCCCTCAAGAGTGAGGGCCCTGGCTGCTTATCCAGCTTATCCAGCTCAGACCCAAATCCACATGCTTTGTATTGTTTTGTTTCGTAAATATATTTCAGAGGAGGCTTTTCCACTGCATTCCTTTCAGAGAAAAGAGTGTGCAGCTTGCCCAAGGCTGCCCAGTGGCCAAGTGGATTCAAACCCTGGCCTTTCACATTTATTTAACTATTCTGTGTAAACCATACGCCAGGGCTGACTTGAAGATACAAAATGCCTTTTAGTTCAACAGTGTTCTAAGCACAGGGCTGAGAACATGCTTATTCAGAAAGGGCTTATTCAGAAAGTGCAGTACTTTAAGCACTATGCACTGTATTGAGGGCTGAGGTGAGGTTGCCAGGTCTTCAGCAAGCTCCTTTAACAGCCAAAAGGTCCAATGTAAAATTAAGAGGGGGCTCCTGGACTTTCAACGGGAAGAGCTTAAGGGGAGGAGGGGAGGAGAGTCCAGAGGTCTCCCTCCCACTGGGCCCCAGACCGACCTGTATGTCCTTCTCCTTCGATGTCCGAGCTCGGAATGAGCTCGGAGGAGGCTGGCCTTCCCCATTAAGGCCACGCCCCCTGCCTTTGATAGGTGCAACAATGAACCTCCTCTTTTCCCGGTGGAGGGGGCAAATTCCTCTCTCTCCTGGCTTCACCAGGAGAGAAAGGCTATTTAAGTGCAGGCCAAGGTCTTTAGGCACTGCACCCAGTATACTGATCATCATTGTTGTTGTTATTGTTGTTGTGAGGTTGGAGCCTCACCAAACTACGACTCTCAGGACTTTATAATATCAAGCCAAGGCAGTTCAAGTACGATCAAACTTTATTCATTTTATGTGTAGATGCACCTTAGGAAGCAACCTACACTTCTTCCACTTGAGTTTTGTACCAGCCCCAAACCTGATATAACTCTGTGACTATTTACTCTGTCTTACTCCATTTCCTTCCTCTCCAGCATCCTCGGCATGCACCTTTTTGGCTGCAAATTCGGCCTGAAAACAGATACGGGTGACACCATGCCGGATCGGAAAAACTTCGACACCTTGCTGTGGGCCATTGTAACAGTATTTCAGGTATGTTCATTGCTGAAGAAAAGGATGTTGGGCAAGTTTGGTCCTTAGAGTTTGGTCCTACACTGGAGAATGAATGTATTTTGGCACTGCTTTAACTGCCAGGGCTCAATGCTGTGGCATCGTAGGAGTTGCAGTTGGGTGACACACCAGCACTCTTTGCCAGAGAAGACTAAAGACCTTGTCAAACACCATAACTAACACCTGTTTGTGCCAAAAAAAACCCCTGCAATAATGCTTGATTGTGACCTATAAAATATCACAACACCTACTTGTGCCACAAAATACCTGCCAAAAACACACTGTCATTAACGTCTACTTGTGCCAAAATAGAGTGCAACTAATGTCTACTTATGGCAAAAACTACCATACATAACATTTGTTCGTGCCAAAAAGCACCTCAACTAATATCTGCTTGTGCCCAAAAATACAGCATCAAACACCTGACTGTACTAAAAAACACAACTAACACTTGCTCAGGGCAAAAAACACCTGCTTGTGCCAACCACGGCATGCAACCGGCAGCCTTTGAGCCCAAAACTTCCTTGCCAAATCCTCGGAGTACAACGCTGCAGCCGTCTTGCCTAGATAAACAAGTGCCACTGATTAAATAATAGACTGCCGGGTGGAAACTGACATCCGCTCCGTGTCGTTCGTGCCTCTATCGCCGCCTTTTAATAGAGGTGGCGGAGCAATTTTGCTGGCGAATCTTGTCAGCAAATAAATCCCAGACCCAGCAGGAATGTTTTCCCGGGAGGTTAATGGAGGCATGTTGCCACACGGTGCCCGAAATCATTTTCTCCTATCGAGTGCATCTCCATTCGGAATCCCTGGTTTGGACTCATTGAGTTTGTTTCTTCTTAAAGCAAAACCTCCTTTGATTCCTTTCAAAAATGCTTTGTTCTTCACATCAAGGAAAATTGGTATGGTATAGATCATTCTTAGAGCTGCCACAGTGAAGGCGCTTGAGTATTGGGTTTTGGAGACTGAGGTTCAAATCCTGCGTGGGCACACTCTCTCAGCCACAGAGGAAGGCCTTGCCACAAAAAACCATGGATAGGGTTGTCATATTACAGTATGGTGCAGTGGTTTGATCACTATATTACAACTCTTGGAGACCTATTGGCAAGTCTCTCTGTGGAGAGAAAAAGCAGGATATAAACAAACATTATTACTATTATTGTTATTTGATACACAACAGGATTAGCACACAGTAAATAAGATCATTGTGCTAGCTGTTGCATTGGATTACACGTTGGACACTTCCCAAATGTCTAGGAATGTGTGATGTATTGGCAAATAATGTGTGCAGATCCAAGCAGGGTGGCCTTTTGCAGCTGACAGATGGAGATTTAGTCAATGCTGATTGTTTTTAAGTGCTGGCCAAGGTCTTTAGGCACTGCATCCAGTCACATTATCTCAGCCTCAGAGGGAAGAACTTGATAAACCTGCTCTGAATGAAGTCTATCCTCAGATTGGGTTGTCATACGGCAATATAGTGTTATGGTTTGGTTGCTAGATTAGAATCCTTAAAGACAAGGCTTTGACACCCTACTCAACCATTTGAGCAAGTCACATTCTTTCAGCCACAGAAGCCTTGATAAACCTGCTCTGGATCAAGAATATCCTCAAATAGGGTTGCCACAAGGCATTATAGTGTTGTGGTTTGGTTGCTGGATTAAGGTCCTTGGAGACCAGGGTTCAAATTCCCTACTCAGCCATTGGATAGTCTTGAGCAAGTCACACTGTCTTGGACTTAGAGTTGGCAAAAGCTACTCTAAATAAACTTTGCCAAGAAAAGCCAATAACGGGTTCATCTTAGAGTTGCCATGGGTCAAAAATGGCTTGAAGATCATTCTGGAAATCTTGTCAAGAAAACCTAGTAATAGGTTTGCCTTAAAGGTACTGTATCACAACTCAGAAATGGGTTTAAGACGTTTTTGTTTGTGGTTTGCTTCCTCTGTGACTGAGTTGGGATTGGAACACAGGTCTTCTTGAATATTCAACAATACTCAACCCCCACTGGCTTCTTTATCAGTAATGGAAAGTCCATAGATAGATAGATAGATAGATAGATAGATAGATAGATAGATAGATAGATAGATAGATAATCTTTATTTATACCCCGACACCATCTCCCCAATGGGGACTCGGGGCGGCTTACATGAGGCCAGGCTCAAACAACAAATTACAATAATATCAAAAACATCAACAATAACACAGTAAAAATATACAAACATATAAGATATGTAATATTCCTCTTGTGCCGTTCTTCCTAGATCCTCACCCAAGAAGACTGGAACGTGGTGCTCTATAACGGGATGGCGTCCACTTCCTCCTGGGCCGCCCTTTACTTCGTGGCCTTGATGACCTTTGGAAACTATGTCCTCTTCAACCTCCTGGTCGCCATCTTGGTGGAAGGTTTCCAAGCTGAGGTAAGGGCATGAAGCCACCGTTTCCATTGTGTATCCCAACCTGATTTTACTCCTCAGGGTTTTGACCGTCAAGCATTGCTGTTTACTGAATGCAATAGAAACAGAGCTGCCATGTTTCATCGTTTTGGAGAGGGATGGATAATCCTTGTCAGATACTCACCAAAACCTGGTCAACTTGACCTTCAAAAGAGCAACTAGATTCTCCATTTGCCAATCCATGTACCTTCTGTTATCAGTCTTGGTCTATCTAGACCAGTATCATCAGCTTTGGCATGGCTCTCCAAAATGTCAAGTAGGATTCCTTCTTAATGCCAGCTCTCCATAGCCTTCTGGTGATTTCCAAATCCAGTTAGCTCCCTAAATTGGATGCAACTGGATATGTTCACATTAGCACAGTAGTATTGCTATTAAAAATTGAACCATGATAATCAAGTCTTCATCCCTTGTTACCAGATTTGATAGGCAGCCATATCTCTCCAAAATTTCAAGAAGGATTCCTACTTAACTCCAACTTTCCAGTCTTTCATCTTGATGGTCTTCAAACCAGACCCAAATCCACGTATCTCCCTAAATTGTATATAATAGGTGGTCTTCAAGCTGGAGTAATACAGTCACTACCCAGAATCGCTATCAGCTCCCCAATTCAGATGCAGTTAAGTGCCTTCAAAGTGGCACAATGAAGTCACTATCAAGAATATGAGGGCATCGGAGTGACCCCTCTGCCAAAATGTGGCCACTGTGACCTTCAAAAGGCCATCTGGATGCTCCATTTGTCAACCCAGACCAGCTTGGACATCCCACTGTGTCCCCATCCTGTCTCCGTCTGGACAAATCAATTGTATTGCCGGAGTATGTAATGAGAACGATGTCCTTTTGAAAATGAGGCGATCTCCATCTCATCTTTTATCACGCAGGATTTTTATGAAGCCATTATTGCAGGGAAATGATTTTGGATGCCTCGCCTAAACTCAACCGGCTTGAGTTGAGAATAATGACTTTGAAGGAAGACTTGAATCACTTTTGGTGGGGGCACATTCATTTTTATCAGGAACGGAGCTGGCATTTTACCATTCCAGAATACTCAATTGGCGCCTGCAGCAGGAAGCTTTGAGTGTTGAATGAGATACAGTGTCTCTCTTCAACAAGAGAGCAGGGAATTATGTTTTTCGACGTTACTTTCCAAAGCTCCACATGTATCTACACTGTGGAATTAATGCAGTTTGGCACCACTTTGACTGCTATGGCTCAGTACTATGAAAACCTGGAAGTTGAAGTTTTACAAGGCCTTTAGTTTCACCAAATTGCAACTCTGAAGATTCCATAGAAGTTGATCCCTGTCCTTCCATTGGGTCCCAATTCTTTGCCATTGCTTCACTCTCTCTCTCTCTCTCTCTCTCTCTCTCTCTCTCTCTCTCTCTCTCTGTGTGTGTGTGTGTGTGTATCCTTTCTCCCTGTAGGAAAAACAACAACCTCACACTCTAATAACAATTTAAAGCAAAACAAATATTATTTCAGACTTGGTACCTGCTGCCGCCCGCAAAAGCATGCTTTTTTCCGACAGAAAGCCTCAATTAGAGCCTTTGAAGAGCAATGGTTTTGCTTGAGGAAATTCTCTGCACTGAACTTGGGCTGATGGAATTAAAAATGGCAGGGACTCGGCGAAGCCTTGCTCCAAGCGGAGGGCTAATTGACTTAAACGGCGGCAGCAACGACAGACGCCCTCCGTCTCCAAAAATGGAACCTCTCCGCACCATCCTTAAGTGATGCTTTCCCCTTCATTTCCTCCGTTGCTCAGATCTGTCCTTGCCCCCTGCCTTTTGAGAATTGTGTTTCCATAATCATATCCTTGTTGTGATGGGAACCTGGGGTCTGTAGTGTTTGCTGTTGGAAGCCTTTGAGTCATTTCTTACTTACGGTTACCATCTGGTGAAGCTTTCTGGAGCTTTCTTTTGCAGAATGTGTTGAGAGCCTCCTTTTGAGGCTGAGAGAGTATGACCTGCCCAAGGTCACCCAGTGCGTTTCCATCACCAAACACAATTCTGCGACCAACATCCAATGGATACATATCATAGAATGGTTTGTAGGGCCTAGAAATAGTCTAGAGAGGACGTATTTTGTCACATGCAGGTCAATTAAACCTGCAAATAGGGGCAGGCATACTGTATGAATATTAAGCATCTGGTTTGTTTCATTTTCAGCTGTTTTAAAGCAGTGTTTTACCTGAGTGTGTTTGATTTTTAATTTATTTTTGTGTTCCATATGGTTCCATAGGTCCTGTCTTAATTTATCTCCTAAGTCCCTTTGAGTCCCATTCAGGAGAAAAGTGGTACACAGCTCCAAAAAATTAAATCAGCCATTGATAATGCAATAATAAAGAATGGGGGATCACCAGTGGCTTAAAATGGCAAGCTATTTTGACCAAAGTTATTGGAAATGCTATGCTAGAGGAGATTTCTAACTAATCTCATGGGCTGCGATAATGATGATGAGGATGATGATATCTCTCCAGGTTGTAGGGCCACCTTAAATTGTAGTCAATGTGAGTTCCTGACATCACAACATAGACAATACTGGTCTTCATTGGATGGAAGAGATCGGGATATCTCTCCAGGTTCTAGGGCCACCATAAATTGTAGTCAATGAGAGTTCCTGGCATCACAACATAGACAATACTGGTCTCCATTGGATGGAAGTAACAGAGATCTCTCCAGGTTGTAGGGCCACCATAAATTGAAGTCAATGTGAGTTCCTGACAACACAGCATAGACAATAGTGGTCTCCATTGGATGGAAGTGATATGGATATCTCTCCAGGTTCTAGGGCTACCATAAATTGAAGTCAATATGAGTTCCTGACATCACAGCACAGACAATACTGCTTTCCATTGGATGGAAGCAACAGGGATATCTCCCCTGGTTGTATGGCTACTATACATTGACGTCAATGTGGGTTCCTGGCCCCATGACACAGAAGATTTGGGTCTCCATTGAAGGCAAAGCAGTCTCCAATGATCTCACAATAGTGAAGCAATGCAGGCTTCAGACTTGGAGATGACCATTTGCTTGCGCTACCAAGCAAGGCTTGAGCTGGGCTTCCCTCCAGATCTCCCTCATCAGCCATTGCATCTCCATCCAGGGGAACAAGCTGTGCCTTGGAATGAGGGCCGAGGATGATTTGCGACCCAATTTGCCGAAGATATATTTCTAAAATCTGCTCCTGATGTTGTCTGTGCCCAAGCCAAAAAGGGCCAGAGCGGAGGTCAGATGGGCTTGTGTTTGTTTGGGAAAACGTCCCAGGATTTATTTATTTTTCTCTTCCTCTTGGAACAAAGCGGCTCCTCCTTCTCATTGGCCTTCCTTCTTTGGCTGGCGTTACCCAAAATCACCAGTAATAATGCTAATGGCTCATTCCGCTGGACGGACAGCTGTGAATCGATTGTGTTTCTCTCTGTCTCCATGCATCCCTCCGCTCTCTGGCAAGGCAGGTTTTGGCCCAGAATCCCTCCTTTTTGATGGCCGATCTCCGGAAAAGGCTTGGCTGCCAAGCAACATGTTGGCAAGTGACTGAAACTGGGGCCTTTTGAACGATACAAAGGGGAAAGTAGCTTCAAAAGGAAGGTTCGTTCCCAACTTGGAAGCCAGCTTGAGTTTTTGGTGGACCAATTTCAAGAAGGAGATAGAAATTCAAGATACTGACAATTCCTTTTCTGAAGACAGCTGGTCTCTAGTTAGGCAGAGAGCCCAGACTAGCTAGTTGATATCACTATGTAACACGATTTTTGTTCCTGTGTTATAAATGGGATTTCCTAATTGGTTCTATCATAAAAACATGGACAAAGTTTATTAAACTGCAAAAAGTTTGTTTTTGTGAGAAGGACATCCTGCAGCACATTTTTGCTCTAGTTTTTCAATAAATATCTCATAAGAGTCTCAACCAATTCAACCTAGTTTCTGGAGTAGAAAACAATGCTTTCCAAATAAGTACCACACAATTAAACAGGAACATTTTTTTTCAAATTGTGTTACATAATATATTTTCTCAATGGCATTATTGTTGTTGTTAGTATTATTATTATCAGTTCCCACTTTTATTTTATTTTTAATTAACTTTTATTTAAACAAATTACCATATATACTTGAGTATAAGCTGACCTGAATATAAGCCGAGGCACTTAATTTTACCACAAAAAACTGGGAAAAGGATTTGACTCAAGTATAAGCCGAGGGTGAGAAATGCAGCAGCTACAGGTAAATTTCAAAATAAAAATAGATACCAATACAATTACATTAACTGAGCCATCAATACGTTAAATGTTTTTGAATTTTATTGTGTTTTATCATGTTTTTATGGTGTTTTTATTCTGATACGTCACTTATGTAAGTCGCTCTGAGCCACATTGGGAGTGGCGACTAATAAGTGTGAATAAATAAAATAAATAAATATGTACATAAAACTGTAATTTTTATTATAAGACTCCCCAACTCTGATTAAACTATTATTCTAACCTTCTTCAATGTAAATGTGCTTGCGTATCCTTCTAAGAATCATAGAGTAAAATTATAATACAAATATAATAAAAGAGTAAAATAATGGAAATGTAATAATAACAGTAATAATAGAGTAAAATAATAAATGTAATAATAATAGAGAAAAATGATAACTGTAATAATGATAATAATAGAGTAAAATAATAAATGTAATAAAACAATATAATAACAGAGTAAAATAACAACCTTTACTAAGCCAAGGGGGACTTTTTCAGCCTAAAAAAGGACTGAAAAACTAGACTTATACTTGAATATACACAGTAATACAAAACGTGCTTACTGTTAGGGAAAACTACCCTAAAATAAAGCAGAGCATCCAAAAACAAAACAGGATACAAAAGTTGAGCATCAGCTCCTTAGTGAGCAGAGCGTGAAGTGCCGTGTGATGTGGTTGTAAAGAATTCAGATCCTAGGAGGCAAACATGCAGAATCCAATCTTTTAAAATCACAATATGTTTATTTTACAATAATAAGAAATAACTGCTTTTCTTAATAATCAAGAACTGGGTCTGAGCTAACACCCATCTCTTCTAAGACTTCAAGAGAGG
The DNA here is from genome assembly GCA_030556195.1 of Anolis apletophallus. Taxonomy (NCBI): domain Eukaryota; kingdom Metazoa; phylum Chordata; class Lepidosauria; order Squamata; family Anolidae; genus Anolis; species Anolis apletophallus. The sequence goes on from JARBWK010000011.1 coordinate 108,455,779, forward strand.
AAAAAATTCAATCACACAAGCAGAGAGGGATCTCAAAGCACACCGCACATCCTCTCCATACTAAAGAGTAAGAAGGCAGAAGGCAGATTCAAAAAGGCTTGCAGTAGAAAAGTACCATATTTTCCGGCGTATAAGATGACTGGGCGTATAAGACAACTCCCAACGTTTCCAGTTAAAACATAGAGTTTGGGATATACTCACCATATAAGACCCCTCTTCCAACGCACACCAAATTAAAAATTTTAAAGCATCAGATTTGACTTCAATGTGGTAATTTTCCTATTGCCGTACCTCTTTCTCTGCCTCTGAGATCTCGCACATGCACACCTGCACCGCTTCACTGCCGTCTTCAGGCGCGAGATCTGAGAGGCAGAGGAGGAGGTACGGTCATAGGATACAAGGGCGGGCCAGACAGGTAAAAGAGGTGTGTTTTTCTGGGCCCAGAGCCACTCTATCTCTTTTTTCCATACCCCGGGCACCCCGGACGCCTGCAGCTTGCTCCGCCCATCACTTACACCTTCCCGGTGAGACACCCCTTCACCTCACCATCGGGACCGCGTTAAGTCCACGAATCCTGATGAATGGATTTTCTTCTACCGTACTTGTACAGCGTCACCCTTAATGCTTTCATAGAGTCAGTGCATACGGCAGGGACACGGGCACTGCCATTTTTGAGCTCCCCACCACCACCATATGTGGCAACCACAGATTCTCCAATCCGGATTGGAAGTTTCAGCACCCGCTCTATAAGACGACTCCCGGCATATAAGACGACTCCTGGTGTATAAGTTGACTCCCGCGTATAAGATGACCCCTGGCTTTTGAGAAGACTTTCTTGAGTTAAAAAGTAGTCTTATTTCTTTATTTATTTGCAATGCTTCCACCCTGCTTTTCTCACCCCCGGTGGGGGGACTCAGGGCAGCCAACAAGGCAGCAATTCGATGCCTACACATACAATATAAATCCTAAAAACATATATCATTAAAATAACAGTTAAAAACAAGCAAATATTCAACACTCACATAAATTAAAAACAGCGTTCCTCCATAAATCTATGTTATTAAACTGTTATCCATATTCTCGTCAATCATTTAGCCGCTCCTATTCCAGTCCACAGTGCTGCATTCTGCTATTGTGTAAAGGCCTGGTCCCATAGCCAATATTTTATTTTTTCCTAAATGCTAGGAGGGATGGGGTCGATCGTATTTTGCTTGGAAGCGCATTCCACAGGCGGGGAGCCACAACTGAGAAGGCCCTGTCTCGTCCCCACCAGCCGCATTTGAGATGCTGGTGGGAGCGAGAGCAGGGGCTCCCCAGATGATCTTAGATTATGAGGTGGGATGTAGAGGCAGATGTGTTTGGAAAAGTAAGCTGGCCCAGAACTGTAGTCTTATACGCCAGAAAATACGGCATCCATTGTAAACAACCAATCAGGATCAGAGCAGAAACAGAGAAGAGAGAGCAAATAGATGCATTCCCAACTGACATACAAGAGGCATGGGGAAGGGAAGCCCTTAGTCTATTCTAATGCTAACTTACTTCTCCTCATTGAGAACTTGAGGCTTGGGCAGTATGGCATTGAATTCCAACATATACTGACATACATACATACATACATACATACATACATACATACATACTAACAAACAAAAATAGAGTTAAAATATTTTTCCTAGAATAAAAGAAAACTTCATGGCTGAGTTTTCTGGGCTGTCTGGCCATGTTCCAGAAGCATTCTCTCCTGACGTTTCACCCACATTTATGGCAGGCAGCCTCATAGGTTGTGAGGTTTGTTGGAAACTAGGCAAGTGGGGTTTATGTACCTGTGGGATAATGTCCAGGGTGGGAGAATGAACTCTTGTCTATTGGAGGCAAGTGTGAATGTTGCAGCTGGCCACCTTGATTAGCACTGAATATAGCCTTGCACACTTGCAGAAAACCATGAAAATGAACAAAATCTGGCTACCAGCATTTTAAAAACCCTCTAAAATCAGGACAGTAAGTAAAGAACAACATTCAGAAAACAGGGAAATTCCAGACAGGAAACCATCAGGGGCAGCTAACACCTCCCAACAAAGGATTCCCCCGAGTAGGAAGCAGCCAGGCTTTGAAATTGCAAGGCTATTCAATGCTAATCAAGCTGGCATTGAGTGGGGAAAGGAAAGGGCCTGAGGCTGTTAGGAATTGGGGGAGTTGATGTCCAAAACACCCGGAAGGTCCAAGTTTGCCCATACCTGATCTTGAGACTTCCCGACCCAAAGGGCGCAAACGACAGCTCCTAGGATTCCGTAGCCTAAAGCCATGACAGCTCAAGTAGAGTCAATCCATATTAATTTTCCAATGTGGATGGCTCTCCATGATAAATGATTTGCAGTTTATCAGCATGACAAAGAGCTTCAACTCCTCTTTTCCTTCCCTTCCTCAGGGCGATGCCAACCGGTCGGACACAGATGAGGACAAAAACTCTATCAACTTTGAGGAAGAGCTTGAGAAGCTGAAGGAACTTCGTGCTTCAGGCAAGTAGGCCACTATGCCAAACCCTTTTCAAGTCAAGTAGGGATACAATTCTTGAATTTTGCATGGAGTCCATCTTAAGGTCCACCATTTCTTTTCCCCCTCCACTTTCATCATTCGGGGTTTATTGTGTGAATATTTCGCAGGCATGGGTTCTTATTTAGGGGCCGCAGAGACGCAATGAATTTATTTATTTATTTATTTGCAGTATTTATATTCCGCCCTTCTCACCACGCAGGGGACTCAGGGCGGATTACAATGTACATATACATGGCAAACATTTAATGCTATAGACACACAACATATATAGACAGACACTCAGAGGCTATTTAACATTCCAGCTTCTGGCCACCAGGAGAGCTGTCACTTCCTCATTCTTTGCATACTTCCTGGAGATTTTTATGGCCTCATAAATCAGTTAATTTAGCCTCCCCACAAAGTGGTCCCTACATTTCCTACTTGACAGATGCAACTGTCTTTAGGGCTGCAAAGGTTGACAACAAGCTACACAATTTTTGGTTGGGAGCTCACTCCAACCCGGGCTGGCTTTGAACTCATGACCTTTCGGTCAGTAGTGATCTTTATCCAGCTGACTCCCAGCCAGTTGCGCCACAGTACTGGTGCTGCTGAACTGCTGACCTGAAGGTTGGCAGTTCGAATCTGCAGGATTAGGGTGAGCTTCCACTGTTAGCCCTAGCTCCTGCCAACCTAGCAGTTCGAAAACATGCAAATGTGGGTAGATCAATAGGTACCGCTTTGGCGGGAAAATGCAAAGACGCTCCAAGCAGTTTTGCTGGCCACACAACCAGAAGATGACAACTTAGGTTCCTCAGCTTGAAAATGGAGAAAATCACCTCTTTCAGAAGCCAGAAATGAAAGGGGAAGCCTTTGTCTGTGTTTGTGTGTCTCAGTGTATGTTATTGTAAAAGCATTGACTGTTTGCCTATGTCTGCTGTACTCTGTTCTGAGTCCCCAGGGGAGAAGAGAGGAATCTAAACAAAGTGTTTTGTTGTTATTTGTTGTTGTTGTTTCGCTGCAAACAATCATTTCTGTGCAGAAATACAGAATTTTCAGAGCATGAAAGGCAAAACGTACCCTGAATTTTGCATGGGACCAGTCTTGAAGTGCTCCACGGTTTTCCCAATTTGCAATTATCTTAGTATTTTAAAAAATATTTTAGAATGAAAAACCAAACTCTTGGAGAGTTTATTTTATTTTATTTGCAGACCAGAAATTGCTTTGAAAAAAAACTGGGGGAATTTTGTAGTTACATGACAGTTTCTCATTCTTGAAGGATTGAATTAGAGGAGGGTATATTATTATTATTATTATTATTATAACATGACATGTCAGCGGTTCAAATCCAGGGAGAGCAGGTTGAGCTCCCTCTGTCAGCTCCAGCTCCTCATGCAAGGACATGAGGGAAGCCTCCCGCAAGGATAGTAAAACATCAAAACATCCCAGCGTCCCCTGGGCAATGTCCTTGCAGACGGCCAATTCTCTCACAGTTTCTCAAGTTGCTCCTTGCATGGAAAAAAATATTATTTAATACAAAGTTAAAATACATAGATTTTTTTTAAAGGAAGTTTCTTTATTTTCTTACTTAATAGCTTAAAGCCAGATGAATTGACAACCAACCAAAGGCAGAAATGCAGTGGGAAGAGAGTGAAAAATCATATTAATGCAGTTGCATGGAGGAATAAAATAATGGCCAGCATCCCACATTATGCACCTTGGCATATTTGCAATTCACTAATAGGATTTGTTTTAGTGCTTCTGCAGCATAGCAAATTATACATAAAGTTACGTAATGTTCGCCGCTGTAGAGATTAGTCAGTTCAACAATAGCAAATATTGCTTTTGCTTTATCTAAGGGATAAAGTAGGTTTCATGATACTCATATTTCTGATTTATTGGAATTTTTATTTCCTGCTCCTTATCATGCTATCACAGGGCAACATGAAATAAAATCAGTTTAGCTGAGCTTCATGGAGATGTTAGCGAAGGTTTTGGCTTCTCTCTCTTCTCACCCACTAAAGTGTAAAAGTGGGAGATTTAAATCAAAAGAAGGATTTGGCAAAGTGAATCTGTGAAACTCACTGCCACAAGATGGAGTTGTGTGTCCTGACCTGAATCTTCCAATTTTCTCAAGTCACATGTCTATATCTTGTGGTAGTGTGTTCCACAGATTAGCTCTACAAAGTCCTTCCTAACATGAAAAAGAGAGTGGATAAAGGTACAAAGGTTGGACCCAGAGGTGTTCTCTATTGCATCCTTAGATCCTCCATCATGACTCCATGGTCAATCTATGCAGGAAAGACCTACATATTCATAGAAAGACCTTCTCCCTAGAAATCGCTTTATCCTCCAGAATTGTACCCTGTAGTCAACCTCTGGCAGAAGGGTCTAGAGATTCCTAGAGAGATGCTCTCTCTTGAAATATGCAGGTCTCTCAGCCTGACTTATGGTCGAATTCCAGATTTCGAGATGTCTAAATTGCTACAAGTCCCCCAGCATGATGCCATGGACAACCTCCATTGGAAGTACTTTGAGCTTCCTAGGGAGACATTTTTTCCAGGAATCTTTAGGTTCTCCAGCCTGACCATGGAGAACCTCTAGCAGAGGGACCTTAGATACTCTAGAACTCACTAGGACTTCCTGCCTAACTCTATGGAGAACTTCTGGTAGATTAACCTAGACACCCTATAAGTTCTAGTTCCTCCTGATCTGACTATGTAGAACCTTTCACAGAGGAACCTAGACACTCTAGAACTCACTAGGTCATCCCGCTTGACTCTATGGAGAACCTCTGGAAGAGGAACTTAGACACTCTAGAACTCTGGCATGACTCTTCAGAGAACCTTCAGCAGAGGAACATACACTCTAGAACTCACTGGGTCCTCCAGGCATACTCTATGGAGAATTTCTGGAAAAGGAACATAGACTCGAGAACTCACTAAGTCCTCCAGCATGACTCTGTGGAAACCTCTAGCAGAAGCTGAGCCGAGAGTTGCACTGGAGGACTTAGAAATTCCTAAAAGAGAGCATCTTAATCAAATAGACAAAGTTGGAGGGCAGCATTTGAGATTCATTTACGTCGATGGAGGAGGCACCACCAATTGTGACTGGTCCAGATGACAATATGCCATCTCCAACATCCAACAAATAATGACTCTGTGTATTATTTTCTGTTGAACAATAAAGTTGCCAACATATGGGACACCTCATCAGCCATTATGTGAAGGGGATGGTGGATATTTGGTTAAAGCAGTGATTCTCAACCTGTGGGCCCCCAGATGTTTTGTCCTTCAACTCCCAGAAATCCTAACAGTTGTAGGCCAAAACACCTGGGGACCCACAGGTTGAGAACCACTGGGTTAGAGAATCCTGGAGAGAACACTTTTCTAGTGATCTGAAGGTTCCTCTGGTGGACCTTGACCACAGAAACATTATGTGTCCGTACATTCTGCAGATGTCTCCCTTTAGTCCCTATATTCTCATGTACTCCTGGTTTTACAGAGATGAAGATGTACTCTCTGGCCGTGACGCCCAACGGTCACCTGGAGGGCAAGGGCAGCATGCCTCCGCCTATCATCCTGCGCACCGCTGCTACGCCAATGCCCTCCCCAAAGGGCTCACCGCACATGGACTTGGTCTACCCTTTTCTGGACTCTCGGAGAGGGAGCAACGCTTCGGTCGACCCCATGAGCTTTGACCAGAAATCCTTGGTATTTGACAACCATTCGCATTGTGGGTAGGGGTGAGAAGATGGAATCTGTTCTGAAATGAGAGAGTTTGGTGCCATTTCAGACCATTAATACAATAGGGAGTGGGAGAATACATTTAGGACTTTGTGTGGATAAGCACAACTGCAACAAATAGCGAGCCCAAAATTGAATTACAGGCAATATGTACAACTGTGGATTGGTTGGATTGGCCTTGTGGTCGTAATGTATTGGCTAGCACTCCATATTGTAATTATGAACTTGGACGTAAATGGAGTTCGGTGGAGGACACTAATTCTCTAGGCATCACTAGATCATCCAGTGCAACTCTATGCTCAACTGCTGATAGAAACATAAAGCAACCTGGGGGACATAGGAAATGGACCTAACTTTTCATACATGGGTATATAAAACTATTGTTTAAATCATGTGGATATATGGATCATATTGTATTGATTGGCACTCCATATTGCATTTACGGATTTAGACACAATAGGGAGCCCAGTGGAATTGCCTTCCCTTTAACCAGAAGCTGGATGGTCATCTGTTGGGAATGTTTTGATTGTGCCTTCCTTTATAGCAGAAGGCAGTTGGACTGGATGACCGTTGGGGTCCTTTCTAGCCCTAGAAGTCTATAAAAAGGAATCTCACTGTACCTGTGAACTCATGGCGAGAAGAAACGTCATTTTACTAATTTGAATGAAGTTATGGAGATGTATTTTTGTGGTAGAGAGTAATCAAGGCCTCTGTGTGTGCCAGCCCTCACCTGGCTTCTCCCTCTCCCAGTCCAGCCTCCGCAGCACCCCTTGTGCCCACTGGGGCACCAGCAGCAACTGGGGCAGCCGCCGCTCCAGCTGGAACAGCCTGGGACGGGCCCCCAGCCTGAAGAAGAAGAGCCAGTGTGGGGAACGGGAGTCCTTGCTCTCCGGTGAAGGCAAGGGCAGCACTGACGACGAGGCCGAGGACAACAAGCTCAGTGCTGCGGGAAGGACACCCCTCCACTGCCGAGCCGAATCCTTGGATGTCCGAGGTGCCTTGGAGCTTCCGGAGCTGCTCCAGGTGTCCGGCGTCCATCACCCCTTGAGCTTGGCCCCCGTGGCTGTCCTGCCTGCCGAGTACCAGGACTGCAATGGGAAAATGCTTCACGTGCCTAATGAGTTCTACCTGCACATGGACGGCCACAAGGATGAACTGCTAGACCTGGAGGATGACCTGGAGGACGTGAGTCTCTCACTGTGCTCCTGCTCCTTCCGTCATGTTGCCCTTCATTTTGGGTACAGTTAGCTAAAGATAGAAAATGGGTATAGTTGGTTAGGGATAGAAAAAAGGGGTAGAGGTGAATTGAGATAGATAACGGATAAAAATTGGTAGAGTTAGTTAGTAGGCCTGTTTCCAATAATCAGATACATCTAATTTTTGGATTCTTTTTCCTGACTTCCAATAATTAAAGTGATATCAAGCACAGCGCCCCAAACAGGAAGTGGATTCACCATTCTGAGAGCTCTGTCACCATTCTTGGAAAGGGCTCGGATGTCATTGGTAGTGACGCCAATTTTATGTCCCATTTTTAAAATTGTTTATTAATGTGTTAACAGTGCCTAATATTTTGTACCAGTGGCTAGTTTTGTCATTAGTAGCAGTCAAAAATGGATGGAAAAGGGATTCTCCATCGTTTTGACTCTCCCTTCTGCTGATTTTCGCGCATTGCGCAATCGTGGACGCTATTTCCAAATACTTCCAAATATCGGAATACATCCAAATCCATTTCGATAACATCACTTAAAAAAATTGGAAGTGATTCACATCCGAAGCCAGAGCAAAACCAATATCCGAATCAACTTCCGAAATGCATTTTTCCGTTTGAAAACAAGCCTATTATTAGTTAGAGATAGAAAATGAGTGAAAATGAATAACATTTGCTAGAGATAGAAAATGGGTGAAAATGAATAAAATTTGTTAGTGATAGAAAATGGGTGGAAATTAGTAGAATCACTTTGGCCCTTCCACACAGCTGAATAAAATCCCACATTTTCTGCTTTGAAGTGGAATATATGACAGTGTGGACTCAGATAACCCAGTTCAAAACAGGTATTGAGGAATATTTATGCCTTGATATTTTGGGTTATATGACTGTCTGGAAGGGACCTTCGAGATAGCAAACAGGTGGAAAAAGTAGGGTAGAGTTGGTTAGTGACAGAAAACAAATGACAAAGCTTAATAAAGTTAATTAGGAACAGGAAACAGGTGAAAATTCCTCATGCTATAGTTTGTAATGGGGTTTCTCGACCAATATTCTTATTGGCCATCATTATATTCCTAAAGCTCAAGAAAACCCATTAAGAAGAACAGCATAAATACTTTTTTTGCCTGTTTTCTGCTGATATTTGCACAACTGGGTGCATCCCAGGGTGTTAACTCTGTATAGAAATGCATATGGGTATTTGGCACCAAAAACAGTGTGTGGTTTTTTGTACTATGAAATCATGGGAGACTTCTCTGCCCATGATTTCATTGTACAAAAGAACACACACCAAACTGGTGCCTCACCAAACTTAATTGCTTTGTGTCTCCTTGTGGAGAGAAAACATGGGGTATAAAAAAATAGAAACATAAACATGATGATGATGATGATGATGCCTTGATCCTTCCAGAGCTACTGCTACCGGATCCGTAAGGCCTTGGAGCCCTACAAGCCGGAATGGTGCAAGACTCATGAGGACTGGTCCCTCTATTTGTTTTCCCCTCAAAATAGGTAAGAGATGCCAAATAAAAATGTAATACTCTCCTTCTTTCTCTTTTTTTGTTGCAGTTGTTCCCAATTTCTTGCATGCTGATCTGTTGTGTTTTCAAGATCTGACAAACAGAATGCCCCTAGAGATCAGCCCCAATCCCAAACTCTGGGCACAAATAAAACCCACAGTATTTTGAAGCAATTCAATGGGTAGGGGAGGGAGTGCTATCCAAATGGAGACTAAAGAAAGATACATGGCTGTACTCTTTCTGTCACGTCTTGCATTCAAGGTTCCGGGCCAACTGCCAGAAGGTCATTGCGCACAAAATGTTTGACCACGTGGTCCTCGTCTTCATCTTCCTCAACTGCATCACCATTGCACTGGAGCGGCCAGACATTGACCCCAACAGCACGGTGAGTTGGTGGTCAGTCCATCCCCAAAGAGCTCCGGGTTTTATGTCGGGGTGGAAGGGCAAGTAGATAGTGGACTTCCACCAATATGGTAGCCATTCGGCACCCAAACTCAGCGGTCGTCTCCTTGTTCCTTTTTCCACAGGAGCGGGTCTTCTTGAGCGTCTCAAACTACATTTTCACAGCCATCTTTGTTGCTGAGATGATGGTTAAGGTAAATCCAAAAAAAGAGGGGTGGGTGGCCCAAATCCCATTCTGTACCCCAATTAGATTAAACCATGAAATCAATGAGAATGTGGTGTGTCAGCATTGCCAGAAGTCCCACAGATGTAGGCAGTCTAATCTGGATGGGTCAAACAACTGTATCCAGACTGCCAAATGAATACGGTTTGACGCCATATTCCTTGTCCTGGACTAAATGCTATGGGTTCAATGCTATGGGACCCAAGTGTAAACGTGAAATTCATTTATGATTCATATCCACCCGATATCCAAAACAGTAGATAATTTAATACAAGATTCGTATTAATTCTGTGCATGGAACAAAGTTTGTGTGCGTTGACCCATCAGAACGCAAAGGTGTTACTCTCAGTCATTCATAGGGACGATTTTCGGTTTTGCAACATTTTGGATGTCCAATAAAAACACTTGGATTACCATGGTTTGCGAGGAGATCTCAACTGCTTCTTCTCTTTTTGCAGGTCGTGGCCCTGGGCTTCTTTTCGGGTGAACACACCTATCTCCAGAGCAGCTGGAATGTCCTGGATGGGGTCCTGGTCTTTGTGTCCATCGTGGACATCATTGTCTCCATGGCCTCAGCCGGCGGAGCGAAGATTTTAGGGATCCTCCGGGTCCTCCGACTGCTGCGCACTTTACGGCCTTTGCGGTAGATTTTTGTGATATCGCTTCTGAGGGTCTTTTAACCAACTCACATTCTGCCCTTGAGTCTGAGAAAGAGAAAGGAAGTAAAAGAATAATCAATGCCCATGGAGATCAAGTTGGGAAGCCATCTTGATCTCCCAAAATATTTATTGTCCTACAGGATAAAGTTTCTCATTGTTGCGAGGTACAGATTCATGTGATTGGTCACCAAATGTGAGCGCCAATCATGTTCAGTCCCATTGAGTAGACCCAATGAGTCACTTGTTGAATAATGAGTCGATTCACCACAACTGAGTCCTCAACTCGATTCTAAATCAATTGACAATTGATACAGTGGGCCTGACTTATTGACAATTGATTCAATGGATCCAATCATATTTGCAATTGGTTTACTGGGCCTGATTGCGTTGATAATTGATTGAGTGGACCTGATCCTATTGGCAGTCGATTGAGTAGACAATTGAATTGACAACTGATCCAGTGAGTGGAGTTGATTTTATTGATAGTTGAGCCAGTGATTCTGTTGACAATTGAGCAGCCTTGATTGTATTGGCAATTAATTGAGTAGACTTGGTTCTATCGGCAAATGATTCTATTGACAATTGATTGAAAGGACCTGATTCTATTGAAAGTTGATCCAGCGATTCTGTTGACAATTGAGTGAACCTGATTGTATTGACAATTAATTGAGTGGGCCTGCTTGTATTGACGATTGATTGAGTGGCTCTGATTCCCTTGATGATTGATTAAGTGGACCTGATTCTATTGACAGTTGCTCCACTAATTCTATTGATCATTGAGCGGACCTGATAGTATTGACAATTAATTGAGTAGACCTGGCTCTACTGACAACTGATTGAGTAGACTTGACTCTATTGATAATTGATTCAATGATTCTATTGACAACTAATTGAGTGGACCTGATTCTATTGACAGTTAATCTACTGATTCTATTGATGGTTTAATGGACCTGATTGTATTGACAATTGATTGAGTGGACTTGATATTGACAATTGATTCAGTGATTCTATTGACAACTAATTGAGTAGACCTGATTCTATTGAAAGATGATATACTAATTCTATTGATTATTGAGTGGACCTGATTGTATTGACAATTAATTGAGTAGACCTGGCTCTATTGACAATTGATTGAGTGGACTTGACTCTATTGACAATTGATTCAGTGATTCTATTGATAACTAATTGAGTTGACCTGATTCTATTGAAAGATGATCTACTAATTCTATTGATTATTGAGTGGACCTGATTGTATTGACAATTAATTGAGTAGACCTGGCTCTATTGACAATTGATTGAATGGACTTGACTCTATTGACAATTGATTCACTGATTCTATTGAAACTGAGTGAACCTGATTCTATTGAAAGTTGATCCACTAATTCTATTGATGATTGAGTGGGCCTGATTTTATTGACAATCAATTGAGTAGACCTGGTGCTATTGACAGTGGATTGAGTGGATCTGGTTCTACTGACAACTGATTGAGTAGACCTGGCTCTACTGACAACTGATTGAGTGGACTTGACTCTATTTACAATTGATTCAGTGATTCTATTGACAACTAACTGAGTGAACCTGATTCTATTGAAAGTGGTTCTATTGACGATTTAGTGGACCTGGATCTACTAGCAATTGATTGAATGGACTTCATTGTATTGATGTTCGAATGGACCTCATTCTATTGGCAAATGGTTCAGTGGGCCTGATTCTATTGTCAGCCGATCCAGTGGATCTGTTTGATGATTGATTTACTAGGCACTCTTTTAAAAAGTTCACTAAATGTGAATGATCTCTCGGTGGTGGGGCATTTTCTGGGAGCAGTTTCTCAAAATATAGAGCTATCAAAGACCAGGAAAAAGTGTGATGATTCTCTTGAGTGCAGCAGGTAGATCAAATCAGGTGTTGATTTTCTTTCCAGAGTCATCAGCAGAGCTCCGGGTTTGAAGCTTGTTGTGGAGACGCTGATTTCCTCCCTCCGCCCCATCGGCAACATTGTGCTCATCTGCTGCGCTTTCTTCATCATCTTTGGCATTTTGGGAGTGCAGGTAACATTTTGTGCTTTTGGCCAGCAAATACCTCTTTCAGTTTTCCTCTTTGCAGTGACCAAGGCTGCATCTACATTCTCAAATTAATGCAGTTTGGCACTGCTTGAACTGCCCTGGCTCAGTACTAACATCTATTGATCATTGCATCTCATGGTGCAATATTCAAAAAATGTGCATTCCATTGGGACTTTTAAAAATATATGAAAAGTATTTCTCCATTTCCCAGCTGTTTAAAGGCAAATTCTACTACTGCGAGGGGCCGGACATCCGAAATGTCTCCACCAAAGGCGACTGCAAAAGAGCCCACTACAGATGGATCCGGCGCAAGTACAACTTCGACAACTTGGGGCAGGTAAGGGACAACAGAGGGGAGCAAATGCAGTGTCGTGGTTTAAAGGTTGGACTCTGATTCTGGGAGACCTGGGTTCAAATCCTCACTCTGACATGAAAGCTCACTTTCACCAAGACACACTCTCTCTGTCTCAGTGGATGTTGCACTCCAGGCCTGGAAACAGCGATGGCCTCAACACCACTCAAGGGTCCAGATTATAAGCAAACAGCTTATTGTTTAAAAAAACACATAAAAGGCATAGGAAAAATCAGGAATAAAGAAAGAATATGTATAATCCAAAAAGGTTTAGCAATAGGTGATAATCCAACAGGAATCCAAATGCCTCATACAGATTCAAAGGTAACACAGTCCAGGAATAGTCAAAAAATCACAAGAACTGCTAAAGTCCATAAGCAAAAGGCGTACTTTGTAAAAACTGAACATGAATACAAAAACAGAAACATAGAACCAGAATACTGGACTACAAAACCAAGGCTTGACTCGGAACAACAACCATGAGCACAGGCCTAGTTTCTCACTTGAACACTACATTGCCTGAACTAACCCTTAAGTAAACAACCTGCTATTTAATAGCCACCCATGAAAGCATTCCGTTTCCCATGAATTTTCTCCCCAACTTTCCCACGTAATCGCTCTGACATACAATGCCTATTTTCTGCTCTGATCTGTAAACAAAGGTGTTTCCCCCCCTGGGAGCCTTCTGTATCACCTAGCTCTTCACCCAATTCCTTATCTAATGTTGCAGTTTCTGGCTCCTCTGACTGACATTGAAGCACTGCACTTTCTGAATCAGATTTTGCACATTGAGAAGCATCATTCCCCTGGCTTGAATCTTCATCACTTCAAGCCCGAGGAAATCCCACATGCAATCCCACAATCCTCTCTAAATCAACAGTGACCCCATCAGCCTCAGGCTGATCTACAACAGTGGAAAACCTCCTCCCAATGAATCTTGCCAAGAAATCATTATTATCATCAATTACACTATGTAACATGATTTTTGTTCCTGGGTTATAAATGTCATTTCCTAATTGGTTCTATCATAAAAACATGGGGAAAGTTTATTAAACTACATAAACAGCAGGAGGGACATCCTGGAGCACATTTTGTTATAGTTTACCAATTAATATCTCATTGAGTCGCAATCAATTCAACATAGTTTGTAGCAGCCACAAAAACAATGTTTCTGGAGTAAAACAACTGCTTTCAAAGTAAGTGCCACACAATTAAATGGGAAATAACACTTTCAAACAAAGAACAGATTTTTTTTCAAATTTTGTTACATTGTACTATTTAACTTTTAAATAATAATAATAATAACTTTTTATATTCCGCCCTTCTCCCCAAGGGGTCTCAGAGTGGATGACAACATATAAACAATCAATGCCTTGCTACAAATGAGAATACAATGAAACACAAATACACAGACAAAGGCAAAGGCTTCTCCTTTCATTTCTGGCTCTGGAATTGGTGCTCATCTCTGGGTCTGTGGGAGGTGCTCTTTCACCATTTCCAAAACAAGAAGACACCACCTGGTCGTGTGGCCGGTGAAGTTGTTTGGAGCATCTCTTTGCCTTTTCCTGTCGATGTGGTACCTATTTATCTACTCACATTTGCATGTTTCCAAAAATGCAAGGTTGGCAAGACCTAGGGCTAACAGTGGGAGCTCACCCTGCCAACCTTCAGGTCAGCAGTTCACCAGCACAATTGTTTAACCCATCGCGCCACCACGGCTCCATGATATTTAATAGGCCTGGGCAATCATGGTTCTAAATGGTTGTAAAGTACTTACAAAACTAAAGTTCTGATGGTGAACACTAGATGGCGCTGGTGCTTTGCTTCTACAGTGTTGCTAAAGTTCTGGTGGTGAACATTTCAGAACTCTAACAAAACTTTCAAAACTTCATTATTATTTCATTATTGGCAATTTTAAAGACAGAACCAATTAGGAATTGCAATTTATAACAAAATTTTGAAGGTTTTGTTAGAGTTCTGAAATGTTCACCACCAGAACTTTAGTCACACTGTAGAAGCAAAGCACCAGCGCCACCTAGTGTTCACCAACTTTAGTTTTGTAAGTACTTTAGAACCATTTAGAACCCTGATTGCCCAGACCTAATATTTAAAAATATTTTTTTGTTTTTTTTCTTTGTTATAATGGAGTGTGAGGCTTTGAGAGCTAGACTTTGGAGGAAAGGGGATGGACGAGAGAGAACCTGGGACATTTCAAAAGCCAGAGGAAAATTGGGATAGCAGAGGATTAATTGGAAACTCCCCTGCAGAATTGAGTTGGAAGGGAGTTGTGAGGCTATTTTGGAACAAACTGAGACCCTGAATGGGCAGATAGGACCCCAAGGCCACTATTCCTTTACCTTTGTTGCCTTTGACCCCTTCTCTGGCTCTCATTTGTCCTACAATTCCTTTCAACCCTCTCTTTTCTTTCCTCCATTGTTTCTATGTCGGGTCATTGGAGGATCGCAAAGGCTACGCCACGAATGCATATTAGGCAGCAGTGGAGGGGGATCATTCCTGTTCTTGAGCCGGTTAGAGATATTGGAAGCAATGGCGGAGGCAGAGGTCAGCTCCGCGGAGAGGTCCTGCTTGGAGAGGTGGGGACGCAGCGTTAATTGATGGGCCAGCCTTGGCCCAGGAGCCGTGACCTCTCACTGCCGGAATGCCGCCTGGGATTCAAAGGCAGCCACGGTGGCCACGTGCACTGTGCCAAAAAAGGACGGATTCGTCATTGGAGTTTTAATTGGGGCCAAGACACAAAGGAGGGGGGGGGGGCTGTTCCAAAGGAAGCAACTCTTTTGCAAAACGGACATTAACTCATTTCAATTTCTGGCTGAAGATTAAATCATTTTCAATTGCAGGAGCCACAATCCACTAAATTGGCATTATGTCGTTGTTTGGGAGTCGGACTATGATTCTGGAGTCCAGGGTTTGAATCCCTTCTCGTCCTGCTCCTCCTCCTTCTTTTCCCTTTCCTCCTCCTCCTCTGCATCAAAGGGAGTCTAGTGCCTAGATCGAGGGAAGTCAGGGTGCCTCTCTATTCTGTTTTGGTTAGACCTCACCTGGAATACTGCGTCCAATTCTGGGCTCCACTGTTCAAAAGAGAGATTGTCAAGTGGAAGGTACCCAGAAGAGGGCAACTCAAAGGATCAAAGGTCTGGAGGCGATGCCCTAGGGGAGCATCTTCAACTACTGGGCCTGTTTAACTTACAGAAGAGAAGGTTGAGAGGAGGCATGATAGCCAGGTATAAATATGTGAAAGGATGCCATAAGGAAAAGGGAGCAGGTTTGTTTTCTGCTGCCCTCGAAACTAGGACTTGGAGCAATGGGTTCAAATGACAGGAAAGGAGATTCCACCGGAACATTCAGAAGAACTTCCTGACCGCATGAGCTGTTCAATAGTGGAACTCTCTGATTCGGAGTCTGGTGGTAGCTACTTCCTTGGAAACTTTTAAACAGAGGCTGGATTGCCATCTGTCATGGATGCTTTGATTGTGCTTTCTCTGCATGGCAGGGGGTTGGACTAGATGGCCCATGTGGTCTCTTCCTACTCTATTATTCTATGATTCTATTTCTCTTTCTTCATCTCCTCTTATCTTTCTCCTCCTTTTTCTTCTCCTTCTTCTTCCTCTTCTCTATCTCCTCCTCCTCCTTCTCCTTCTCCACTCTTCCTCCTCATTTTTCTTCTCCATCTCCTTCTTCACCAACTCCTCCTCCTCTTTCTGTTTCTGCTTCTCCTCCCCCTTCTTCCCCATCTCCTTCCTCTTCTCCATTTCATTCTCTGCCTTCTCCTTTTCTTATTTTTTCTTCTCCTTCTTCTCCTCCTTCTCCTCCATCTCCTTTTTCACCAACTCCTCCTCCTCTTTCTGCTTCTTCTCCTCCTTCTCTCCATCTCCTCCTTCTCTCACTCTTCCTTCTCCTTCTCTTCCTCCTCCTTCTCCTCCTCTCTCCTCCATCTCCTCCTCCTCTCACTCTTCCTTCTCCTTCTCTTCCTTCTTCTCTTTCTCTCTTCTCCATCTCCTTCCTCTTCTCCATCTCTTCCTTCTCTCATTCTTCCTCCTCCTCCTCCTCCATCTCCTTCCTCTCCTCCATCTCTTCCTCCTTCTCCTTCTGTTACTTTTCCTTCTCCTTTCCCCCTTCTTTTCCTTCTCCTTCTTCTCCATCTCCTTCCTTCTTGGACACCCATTGGGTGACCTCAACCAAATCACATTCTCTCAGCCTCGGCGGTTACATCTACATTGTAGAATGAATGAAGCTTAACCCAACTTGGCTCAATATTATGGAGTTTAGTGAGGCTCCAGCACTCTGTGGAGGAAAGGACTCAAGACCTTGTAAAGCTCCAATTCCCACGAGTCATGCCAGTTCAAGTGGTGCTAGACGGTACTCTTTCCTCTGTGTGGATGCACCCAGAGAAAGGGGGTGGCAAACCTTTCTTGAAGCAATCTTGCCAAGTAATAGGTTCCTGGAAGGACACCCTAGCCTTGCCTCAACCTAGCAGCCTCCAGAGATGCTGAATGACAACTTCCATCTGTTTGTTTCCACCTTTCACGCCTTTTCCCGATGGCTCTCTCTCCTTCCCTAGGCCCTGATGTCCTTGTTTGTCCTCTCCTCCAAAGACGGATGGGTCAACATCATGTACGACGGATTGGACGCCGTGGGCGTGGATCAGCAGGTAGAAGCCAAGGCTCCAACTCTTTCATTCGGGAGGCATTGGAGTGCCCGTTGCCCAGTTCCCCGTGGCTGCCGGCTCCCTCTGCTGTCCTGGGTTGCTTTGGGGGTCTTTAAGTGTGTTTCTTCCACCCACTTTTGACTTGGGGAGTCACAAATATGGGGGCCATATGCACCACAAACTGTCCCCATCCATGGATTCGGGCAGGGTTGGGGGAACCACCTGATTCTTATCCTATGGTGTCTCTTCTTCCTTAATTTTTTTAATTTTTTTTCCTTCTTTGATTTTCTTTCTTTCTGCCTTTCTTTCTTTCTATTTTTCCTTCCTTCTTTTCTTTTTACTGTTTGTGGAACACCCTTCCTTCCCTTTTCCTCCTCCGTATTCTTTTACTTTCGTTTTCACTTTGCCTTTTCCTTCTTTCCTGCTTTCTCTCCCTCATTTTACTTTCTCTCTTCCTTTCCCTTCTCCTTTCTTGCTTCCCTTCCTCTTTTTTCCCTCCTGGTTTCACACCTTCCTTTACTTCTCTCTCTCTCTCTCTCTCTCTCTCTCTCTCTCTCTCTCTCTCTCTCTCCTTATGTCTGACTCACTTCCTCTTCCTTTCCTTCCCTCCCTATTTTCTTCTTCTCTTTTCTTCTCTGTCTCTCTTTCTCTTTCTCTCTCCCTGGCTTCTTCTTCCCTCCCTTTCTCCCTTTCCCTTTCTCCCTTCCTCTTCCTCTTTCACTCTTTCTCCCTCTCTTCTTCTATCCTGCATTCCCCCTCCTCCTTCCTTCCTTCTTTCTACCCTTCCTCCCTCCTTTCTTTCTCTCCCTATATCTCTTTCTCCTTCTTTCCTTCCTTCCTTCATGCCTCCTTCCCACCTTTCCCCTTCTCTTCCCTTAATTCTCCTCCTCTTCCCTCCCTCACTTTTACTCTTTCTCTCTCTCCTTCCTTTCTTCTTTTCTTCCTTCCATTGTGCCTTCTTCCTTCCCTTCCATTTTTCCATTCCCTCCTCTCCCTCTTTCTTTCTCTCTTCCACTCCCTTCTCTCTTCCCCTCCCTTCCTCCCCTTCCTTTCTTCCTCTCTCTCTTTCGTTCCTTCCTTCCTTTGTGCCTTCTTCCTTCCCTTCCTTCTCTTCCCTCTCCTCCCTCTCTTTCTCTCTTTGCCCTCCCCTTCCTTTTTCCCCCTCTCTCAATCCTTACCTCCTTTGTGCCTTCTTCCTTTCCTTCCTTTCCTCCCCTCTCCTCCCTCTTTCTCTTTCTTTCTTCCCCTCCCTTTCTCCTTCTCTCCTTCCTTTCCTCCTTTCTCTTTCCTTCCTTTCTTTGTGCCTTCTTCCTTCCCTTCCCTCCCTCTCTTTCTCTTTCTCTCTTCTCTTCTCTCCCTTCCTTTCTTCTTCTTCTCCCAATCCTTTCCTCCTTTCTGCCTTCTTCTTTTTCCTTCCTTCTTTTCCCTCTCCCTCCCGCTTTCACTTTCTTTTTCTCTTTCTCTCTCTCTTCTTTCCCTTCCCTTCTTTCTCTTTCTCCCTTCCCCTCTTCCTTTCCCTCTCCCTCCTTCCTTCCTTCCCTTCTCCAGCCAAGCCAGAACCACAACCCATGGATGCTGCTCTACTTCATCTCCTTCCTGCTGATCGTCAGCTTCTTCGTGCTGAACATGTTTGTGGGGGTGGTGGTGGAGAACTTCCACAAGTGCCGGCAGCACCAGGAGGCGGAGGAGGCCCGGCGCCGGGAGGAGAAGCGCCTGCGGAGGCTGGAGAAGAAGCGCCGGAGTAAGGCGATAGACCTGTCCGGTCGGTAGACAGCGGTACACAGCACCCTCCCTCTCAGCCTTGCCTGCGGCCACAGCCAAACTGGGCCCTTGCCGTTTCCACCTTCCGAGGCTTATTTTTTGCCTTGCTTCGGTTTGACCATCAGGAGAGCAGAAGACCTCTTTTAATTTCCTTTTTTTGTTCCATCTTTGAGCGGTGCTTTAAGGGTCAGAGAGGAACCCGAACTTCCCTCCCCGTCAATTCTCGATAGGCGTTCATTTATAGTAGGCCCTCTATATTGGGCATTGGGCTTTCTCAAAAGCTAAAAAGCCATGAATTGAAAATATGCTATTTTTAACACTTCTCTAGGAAGTTCTAGACCTTTCAGTGCAACTCTGTGGTCGGCTTTCATAGGACATTGCCCAAAGAATCGCATTGGGAGACCCAGAAATGCTTCGTAGACCTTCCAGTAGACCATAGAACCACAATGGGAGACCTTTCTATGAATCCAGACCATGTCTAGAGTCTAGGAATCCTCCAAAAAAACTCTGTGGTGAATTTCGGTAGAACATTAACCATAGTATCACCCTGGAGGACCAACAAACGCCTGGAGAAGTATTCTCCATAAGGTTCTCCAATGCGACTCTATGGTCAACTTCCGTAGAACTTACAGTGGAGGACCTACAAATGCCTAGATGACCAATTCCAAGAGAGACCAGATCCTCGAATAATCAAATCTGAAAGCTAAACCCACCAATATGGAGGTCTGACTATATTTGCATATATTATTTATTCATAATGAGTGGGCAAAATATGGTCATTTTAATGGTCTCCACAAATGCCAGATTGTTTATTATCAAAATATTATTTTTTCTGGTCCTCTGGGACTTAAAGCATCACAAATGTTTTAAAAGGTGCGATGATGGGCCGATTATTATTATTATTATTATTATTATTATTACATTTTTGGTAGGGACAATTGGAGGGGCCATTGTTTTCTTTAGGGTCTTGGCGCATGGGCCTGCCGCATGCCATCAAGATGCATGAGGAAATAGGGCAAAATGGGTGGGAGGAGGGCAAGGGAAACAGCACCCCTAGTGGCCGGTGTCCATTGGAAGAGATGCAGATTTGGCTACTCCATAGGCAACTTCCATTAAAATAAAAGAACAGAACCATCTGGCTTTCAGGCAGGCTAGGAGATGCGAGAACTAAGTAAGATTCTCATCACACACACACATACATGTATATATTATTATTAATTGTTATTATTATTTCGATTTGTACACCGTCCCAAATTCCCGAGGAAGCATTGCAAGCATTGGCTGTGGCGCATGTCAGCGGAGCAGTGATTCCGCTTGGATTTTCCTCTTGAACTTGATCCAAAACCTCGAACTGATTGATTTCTCCATTGACATTGGAAAGAAGGCATATAGGCCGGCTGTTGGCCTTTGGAGAAATAGGGGTTCAATGAGAAACTCAGAATAAATGAATGAGTAGTTAAGTTTGCCCAATAATAGGGCCAGCTCTGTTTGGAGTGCATTGCCCAAGACCCTCATTCCGCCTTGGAAACCCACTGGGGGACCTCAAGCAAGTCACACACTCTCAGCCCCACAAAGTGCCATAACAGGGTTGCCATAAATGGGAAGAACTCCAAGATCCACAACAACAACACAAACTGTTTTCCCTGACTCGCAGCTGAGGCTGACCAGAACTGCTTCCCTCAACCTTTTCCCTTTTTGCAAATCCGTGAGAAGCCTGTTTTCCTCCTGAAGGAATGACTTTCTGAAAACAGCTGGAAGAGAAGTTCAGGAGGGCAGTGCTTTCCCCTGGAGAGGTCTCCCCAACAAAAGGGCATTTCAAACAGATGGGAGCTCTGTCCTCCATCCCATCCTCCCCGTTGCAGCCCTAAGATCGTTCTCAGATCCCTTGCCTTCCTCGCTCTTGGAAATAGAATGATTTCTTCTCCTTCTGCTCCGTCTTTCACTTTCCAAGAGGCCACAGGCCATAGATGGTCAAGCCACCCATTTATTTCCCCAGAGGAGGACCAAAGGCAGGCAGGAACATCCCATGTTTGGTCAATTTCTTCCTCTCGGCAGACTCAAGAAGATAGGAAGGGTGCCCCTTGTGCTCCTTGTAGGAGAGCTGTGGTTTATCTGTGTGCTTCTGTTTGTATGCGGGCGCATATGTCTCCATGGCACAAACCATGTCTATGGCTTGCCCCCAAAAATGAACCCTAAGGCATTTGGCAAGGGAGATGACTAAGAGAGGAATTGTGGTGGGAAAGGGTTGGAGGAGTCGGTCAGCATTTTCGGAAACATGCAGTTCCAACTCTAGAGAATGAGAATTGGAAAGATCAACCAAGTCTGAACTACTTGGGGACGGCTTTCTTCTTGGTTAGAGATCTTTACCCAAGAGGAGCCATATTTGCTCACCTTTCCTGCCCATAAAAAAGCCATGGAAGCCAATGGTACCAATGGGTTGATGTGAGTTTTCCGGGCTGTCCGGACATGTTCGAGAAACATTCTCTCCTGACTTTTCACCCATATCTATGGCGGGCATCCTCAGAGGTTGTGAGGTCTATTGGAAACTAGGCAAGTATATATGTGGAATAATCATCATCTTTATTCATACCCTGCCACCATCTCCCCGATGGGGACTTGGGGCGACTCACATGAGCAGCAACACAATAAAAATAAATACATATAAATAAAAACAATATACAGATAAGTATCTCCAATCACAAATAGTGTCCAGGGTGGGAGAAAGAACTCTTGTCTGCTTGAGGCAAGGGTGAATGTTGCAGACAAGAGTTCTTTCCCCCCACCCTGGACATTATTCCACAGATATATAAACCCCATTAGCATTGAATGGCCTTGCAGCTTCAAAGCCTGGTTCCTTCCTGCCTTGAGGCATCCTTTGTTGGGAGGTGTTAGCTGGAATTCCCTAGGGCCAGCAAACACCTCCCAACAAAGGATTCTCCCCAAGAGGAAGCAGCCAGACTTTGAAGCTGAAAGGCCATTCAGTACTAATCAAGGTGGCCAATTGCAACATTCACACTTGTCTCAAGCAGACAAGAGTTCTTTCTCCCACCCTGGACATCATTCCACAGATATATAAACCCCGCTTGCCTAGTTTCCAACAGACCTCCCAACCTCTGAGGATGCCTACCATAGATGTAGGTGAAACGTCAGGAGAGAATGCTTCTGGAACATGGCCATACAGTCCAGAAAACTCACAGCAACCCAGTGATTCCAGCCATGAAAGCTTCTCCTGACTTGCAGATTTGGGGTGAAGCTGAATTTGGCAGTTCAAATTATGGGCAAAGGAGTCCTTCTTTGTATTTCTTTGCTGAAACAGATTCAGTGATTTAACTGACCATCTGGAAGAGGTGCGGAGATACTACATCCGACAGCACAATGCATATTATTTTTATGATGGAAATGTGGTGCCAATGTGAATTGCAGCAATGCACCATGACCCACGATGCGAGATGTCTCCTTGCACAACTGGGGCTCCCCATGCACAACTAAATGGGTTCTGGGAGCGGTCATCCCCCAAATGAACATCTCCAAGCTTTGGTGGAATGTACCTTGCTCTTGGTTGCATATATGTTCATGTCCTCTCTGTGCAATCCATGCAACACAACATATGGAATGAGTAGTTCAGGTACAAAGAAGTATCCGTTCATATGCAAATGCAGTGACCATAGTGGTCAAGTGGGATGCACAAAGGGAAAGGGGGGTCATCCAGCACATGCGCACACAGCCCATGGTCTTGATGTGTCTTATCCGTGCCTTTGTCAAACCGCACACAAATTGACTTCAATGGGATTGCGCCATGTTTCCATGCAAGAGTGGACTTAAATTTGGTTTTCCCTGAATTGTGCAAACAACCCCCCTCCCTGTGCGTTGTCCTCCTTTCCTGGTGCATGAGTCACATCTCTTCTAATGGACGTTGTGGGGAAAGAGCATGGTTGGTGTGTTGCATGTGACTTTCAAAGCCGTTGTGGTGCCGGTGTGTTTGTATCCGTAAGGTGTCCTCCTCAGTGTCTCCAAATCCTTTCTGGAAGTATCTGGAGATGTTCCCTCATCCTGCTTTCGTCTCCATGCTCAGTATGTCAGGTGCTTCCAAACCCCAGTCTACCAATAGCCCAGAGGACAAAAATAGAGACTAGATAGATCAACCGACTGATTGATTGATAGATAGATGTTAGACGGAGAGAGAGAGAGAGAGAGAGAGAGAGAGAGAGAGAGAGAGAAGGAGAGAGATAGTAGATGATGGGAGAGAATGAAAGAAACAGAAGAGAGATCATAGAAAAAGAGAGAAAATCGAGATAGGACAGACTAGATAGATGATAGATAGATAGATAGAGCGAAACAGAAATAAGAGAGAAAGAGATAGAGCAGAAAGATTGGATAGATGGGCGGGTTGAAGATGATCGAGAAAGAATGGATAGCGATAGAACAAACGATAGATAGATGAGAGGGAGATATGGTAAAGAAAGAGACAGAATGGATAGAGATAGGACAAACTAGAGAGAGAAATACATCAGAAAAACTAGATGGATGGGCTTATGGATGGGTGGATGGATGGATGGATGACCGAGAAAGAGACAGAGTGGACAGAGATTGATAGATACAGAAACCAGATGTTGTTTATATGTTTATTTATATCCCACTTTTTCTCTCCACAAAAGAGTGGTACTCCACTGCTATTTAGTAGTAGTAGTGGCAACTACTACTAAATAGCAAATAGATGATAGGCAAGAGAGAGAAACAGAGGATAGGAGAGTATGAAAGAAACAAGGTAGAGAGAGGTGTTGATAGAGGAGGCAGAATGGATAGAGGCAGATAGAACAGACTACATAGAAGAAAGAGAAAGAGTATATGGAGCAAATGATAGGACAGAAAGAGAAGATAGAGCAGAAAAGAGAGAAAAGGTAGATAGATGATAGATAGATAGATAGATAAGATGATAGGAAAGAAAAGAGAGATAGATCAATCAAAGAGAGTAGATCAATAGATTAATAAAAGAGAGAAGATAGATAAAGCAGGTGATAGAAGAGAGAGAGAAGACAGATAGCTCAATAGATCAATACATAGAAGAGAAGACAGACAGACAGACAGATAGATAGATAGATAGATAGATAGATAGATAGATCAGATGATAGGAGATAGAGGAAGATAGGTAGGTAGGTAGGTAGATAAATCAGATGATAGGAGATAGAGGTGGATAGATAGGTTTAGATAGATCAGATTATAGGAGATAGAGGAGGATAGGTAGATCAGATGATAGGAGATAGAGGAAGGAAGGAAGGTAGGTAGGTAGATCAGGTGATAGGAGATAGAGATAGGTAGGTAGGTAGATGATGATAGGAGGTAGAGGAAGATAGGGAGGGAGGGAGGTAGATACATAGATAGATCAGATGATATGAGATAGAGATAGATACATAGATCAGATGATAGGCTATAGAGGAAGATAGATAGATGATAGATAGATAGACAGACAGACAGACAGACAGACAGCAGGTGGATATGAAAGAAATTGACAGATTTGTAGAGTTGGCTATCTTCTCAGCCCAAAGATGGTGGGTCAACTCTGAGCGGATTTCCATGGCTCTGGTTCCAAAGGGCAGAAAAGAGCAGCGTGTGCTGTTTGTTTTCTCTCTCTGGAGGGCAGGCCTAGGAGGAACATGGAGTGACCCGGTCAGAAGGCATTTTGACCATGTCCTTTGCAGGCATCCAGGGAGGAGGGGAGAGAGCAAACCATCCCTGCTGCCGAGGTCCCAGCTGCTGTGTTTTCCTTGTGATCCGACAATGTACATTCTGATCCGTTTGTCTCTGGCCCCAGCTGAAGGGCTTGCCAAGAAAACCTCAGCTGGAAAGAAATATTTCAAAGGCCAAGGCTCAGGAATGGAGAATGAAGGGTGACTCTTATCTCGAGTCCCATCTGTATTTTTCTTGTGCTTAGCCATGGAAACCTAGTGAGTGACCTTGGGTGAGTCACACTCTCTCAGCCCAAGGAAATACCATGAGAGGGTCACCTCATTGGAGACGTGTAGTGGCTCCATATATCACCCGCAATTCTTCCAATCTTCCCTCCATATACAGCTTTGTCCCTTTCTGAACCATTTACCAGAAAGGGACCTGCTAGATGACCACAGGGTGCCCCCTTTGCAGCAATCATTGCCCCTTGATTATGGGAGAGGCTCTTAACGGCTGTGTCTTCACTCCCCTTTCTTCCCAGAAGCTCAGAGACGGCCGTACTACGCTGACTACTCCCCTGTCCGGAGGTACATCCACACGCTTTGCACCAGCCACTACCTGGACCTCTTCATCACCTTCATCATTGGTGTCAACGTCATCACCATGTCCATGGAGCACTTCAACCAACCCAAGGTACAGCTCTGGGTTCGAATCCCTCTTTATTAAATGTGCTGGTGTCTTATTTATATATTTACTACATTTCTATACCGCCATTCTCAGCCCGAGGGTGACTCATAGTGGTTTACAAAGATGCTCTTACAGCATCCTGGGGAGGCCGAAATTGTATTCCTTTAAACCACGGATATGGAAACCCATCGGGCCACCATATCCGTCGGTCAATGGACTGTGACGCTGTAAGAGTATCTTGTCTGCGTTGCTGTGAGTTTTACGAGCTTTCTGGCCATGTTCCAGAAGCATATCTCTCCCGATATTTCGCCTGCATCTATGGCAGGCATCCTCAGAGGTTGGGAGGTCTTGATGAACCAATCTGGACCACTTGAACAACCACATCAGGCTACACAGAGAAGCCATTGGGATCCACAAGCATGTGGACAATTTCAACAGAAAGGAGGAAACCAAGTCTGGCTACCAGTATTAAAAGACTCTAAAATCAGGACAGTAAATAAAGAACATCACTCAGGAAACAATCAGGGCCAGCTAACACCTCCCAACAAAGGATTCCCCAAGCAGGAAGCAGCCAGGCTTTGGAGCTGCAAGGCTATTCAGTGCTAATCAAGGTGGCCAATTGCAACATTCACACTTGCCTCAAGCAGAAAAGAGTTCTTTCTCCCACCCTGGACATTATTCCACAGATATATAAAACCTCCCTTGCCTAGTTTCCAACAGATCTCCCAACCTCTGAGGATGCCTGCCGTAGATGTGGGCAAAATGTCAGGAGAGAATGCTTCTGGAACATGGCCAGACAGCCTGAAAAACTCACAGCAACCCCTTGATTCCGTCCATGAAAGCCTTTGACAAGACTTGAGTTATCCTTTGTTTCTTTCCTTGCAGTCGCTGGACGAAGCCTTAAAGTACTGCAACTACGTCTTCACCATTGTCTTTGTGATTGAAGCTGTTTTGAAGCTGGTCGCGTTTGGATTTCGGAGATTCTTCAAAGACAGGTGGGATGTGCAAAGACCCCAAAGGATTCTGTTCCATTCACAAAACCACAATGAAAAGAACAATGGTCCGCCTCCTGTTTTGGGGGAACCAGAGGACCATTGCTGACATTCCCGCTCCTGAGACCATGAGATCCCTCTGGATCCCTCTGCTTCTCATTCTTCAAACCAGCTCTTGGCTTCTTCCCCTTCTTTAGGTGGAACCAGCTGGACCTGGCCATCGTTCTCCTGTCCATCATGGGCATCACCTTGGAGGAGATTGAGATGAATGCAGCGCTGCCCATCAACCCCACCATCATCCGTATCATGCGTGTGCTGCGCATCGCCAGGGGTGAGCCAGGGCAGGACTGGACAGAGAAGGAAGGAAGGAAGGAAGGAAGGAGAGAAGAGAAAGAGATGGGCATAGGAGGAAGGAGAGGAAGAAGGGAGAGAAAAGGAAATAATTGAGGTGAAGGGAAAGAAGAGAGGGAGGGAGGAAAGAGAGAGAAGGGTATAGGAGGGAGAGAAGAGAGAAAGAAAAAGAAAGAATGAGAGAGAAAGGTTTAGGAGGGAGAGAAGAGAGAAAGAAAAAAAGAAGGAGAGAGAAGAAGGGAAGAAGGAAAGAAGGAAAGAAGGAAGAAAAGAGGGCATAGGTGGGAGAGCAGGAGGAGAGAAAGGAAAGGGAGTAGGAAAAAAGAGGGAGAGAGAGAAGAGTGTAAGGGAGGGAAGGAAGGAAAGAGAAAAGGAAAAAATGAGAGAAAGGGAGAAAGAAGATGAGGGAGGGAGAAGAGAGAAGGGCATATGTAGGAGGTAAGAGAGAGAAAGAAAGAATGAGGGAGAAGGAGGGAAAGAAGGGAGGGAGGAAAGAAGGAAGAAGAGACAGAGAGGGCATAAGGAGAGAAAGCAAAGGAAGAAAAAGGGGGGAGAGAATGGGGGAGAGAGAAGGGTGTCTGAGGGAGGGAATGGAGGAAGGAGAGCGAAAAGGAAAGAATGAAAGGGAAGTAAGAGAGGAGGGAGGGAGGGAAGAAGGAAGGAGAGAGAAGGGCATAGGAGGGAGGGGGAGAGAAAGAAAGAAAATAAGGAGAGAAAAGGAGAAAGAAGATGAGGGAAAGAGGAGAGAGAAGGGGATAGGTAGGAGGTAAGAGAGAGAGAGAATGAGAGAGAAGGAGGGAAAGAAGGGAGGGAGGGAAGAAGAGACAGAGAGGACATAAGGAAAGAAAGCAAAGGAAGAAAGAAGGGAGGAAAGAAAGGGGGGGAGAGAAGGGTGTAGGAGGGAGGGAAGGGAGGAAGGTGAGCGAAAAGGAAAGAATGAAAGGGAAGTAAGAGAGGAGGGAAGAAGGAAGGAAAGAGAGAGAAGGGCATAGGAGGGAGGGGGAGAAAGAAAGTAAGGAGGAGAGAAGGAGGGACAGAAGGGAGGGAAGGAGGAAGGAGAGAGAGAAGGGCATAGGAGTGAGGGAAGTGTGGAAGGAGAGAAAGCAAAGGAAAGCAAGGAGGGGTGAAAGAAAGGAGAGAGAGAAGGTTGTGGGAGGGAGGAAGCAGAGAAAAGGAAAGAATGAGAAAGGAGGAGGGAAAGAAGAGAGGAATGAAGGAAGGAAAGATAGAAGGAAGGAAGGAAGGAGGGGGGAAAGGAAAGAATGAGAGGAAAAATAAAGAAAAGAAGGAAAAAGACAGAGAGGAAGGAGGGAGGGAGAAGAGAAAGAAAGGGAGGATAGAAAGACAACACAACACTATATCCCAGAATAACAAGGCAGCAAATCCCACAATCTCTGCTTTAAACTGGGTTATCTCAGTCCGTACTCAGATAATGTTTGGGGGGCTCTGTTGTGGTCTGACGGGGCTCGCTTTTGCTTTGCAGTGCTGAAGCTGCTCAAAATGGCCACTGGGATGCGGGCCCTGCTGGACACCGTGGTCCAAGCCCTTCCTCAGGTAAGTCGGGGCCTCAGGTGAGCTGTTGTTTTCAATGGAGAGAAGAACACCTGTCTCTCATACGAAAAACCTCAAGTGGAAAAGCTACACCTAGAATACACTAGCGCAGGCATTGGCAAACTTTGGCCCTCCAGGTGTTTTGGACTTCAACTCCCACAATTCCTAACAGCCACAGTACCAGTTCAAACACCTCCAGAGAAGGAGACACCACAGGAAGAGACCCCCAAAGGACAGCTAATCTCACCCCTTAGCCAGGCAGGAAGAAACAGTCAAAGTACCTCTGGGTGATCATCTAGCCTCAATTTAAAAACCTTCAGGGAAGGAGGCTACACTGGGCTCCCAGGCGGTCTATACTTGATTGGAGTTAGAAGGGAACTCCAAAGGGCATCTAGTCCAACCTCCTTCAGACAGCCAGGAAAAGCACAATCGAAGCCCCACTGGACGGCCATCTAGTCTCTCTGTTCAAAAGCTTCCTGAGAGGTTTCAACCCTACAGAAGTAAAGAAATTTCAAACTTCATTTATATAGTGAAGGCTATATGAAACTTATATATGATATATAGTATTATTGCTTGGAACTCTTATAAGGGACTGGCTTAATCTCCAGTTTACTGTGTTACCATATCGCGAAAGAATGTATGTCTCAAAAGTGTGTCCTCAACATGGAAAGTTTGGAAAGCTCTGCAGTAGGCAAATGTACATTTATTTATTTATTTATTTACTTATTTACAGTATTTTTATTCCGTCCTTCTCACCCCACAGGAGACTCAGGGCGGATTACAATGTACACATACACGGCAAACATTCAATGCCATAGACACACAACACATATAGACAGTCAGAGGCTATTTAACATTCCAACTTCTGGCCACCAGGGGAGCTGTCGCTTCACCGTCCATCTGCAACACTGATGAAGTACTTTCCGCATTCCCCGCATGCTTTTGCTGGAGATTTTTTATGGCCTCATAAATTTTGTTAAATTAGCCTCCCCACATATAGGTGGTACCTAAATTTCCTACTTGATAGATGCAACTGTCTTTTGGGTTGAAAAGGTCGACAACAAGCTACACAATTGGCTGGAAGCTCATGCTGACCCGGGCTGGCTTTGAACTCATGACCTTTCAGTCAGTAGTGATCTTTAATGCAGCTGACACCCAGCCAGCTGCGCCATAGTCTCGATTTTGCAATTCTTGCACCACAGATCCAGCCAAGTTGAATTTACTACCTCTAGTAACCACAACCAAATGGATTATTGCAATGTTAGACTATTATTGCTCCAAAAGCCCATGAACGTTCATGGCCCGTCAGACTTTTTCCAAGAGGGTCTTTTTCCAAGAGGGTTTTTCCGTCGGGGCTGAAAGTGCAAACCGTAAAAAGCCAACCGAGCTTGCTATACAATTCTGGGAGTGCATTGACTTTGCATAATTTATGCAGGATTTTTCCTCCGGAGGACCTTTTCATTACTTGCTGTATTTGCCCAAGCGTTGAATGTACACAGCGGCATCCGGGGTGGATTTCTAGCATAACTCGGCCTATCTCGGTTGGGAAGAAAATCCTCTTGCCAATGTTAACGATTCAGTGCGCAAAGCCATGCGCCACACTGTTTCCTCCTCCTCCCTCATTTCCCAAAGGCTGTCCATTTGCAGCTTTATTCAGTCACCCAAGGACAGCAAGCAAGGGATGAGAAGTCTCTGTGAGAGAGTAATGCCTGCATTGAGATGTGTAGGTCATCTCCAGGGCTTGGAACTGAGCCTGGAAACAGACCAGCAACTTGGATGTGGGTGAACTATAACTGATGTCGAGCAATAATTTGGGGGTCTTGCTGTGAAGGCAGACCAGTCAGACCCACCAAAGAGGATCCAATATAGCTCTGGCGAGATAGGAAGCAGCCAATCCAATTTTCCCTGAATTTTCCCAAATAAAATCTCACCAAGTTGAAGAAATGCCACTGAGTTGTTTATTTCATTCCAGTTGGGAGCGGATGTCAAGCTGCAATCATTTGCCCAAAGCTGACATAAAGTGCAAGGCAATACAACACATTCTTATAGAGAAACAGAGCTGTCAACGTTCAAACTTCCTGCCCCCCGACCCTTTGCCGGCTTCACGCTGATTGGTTGGAGTCATCAGCTGGCTTCATGATTGGCTGCGCCTCAGCCAATCATGAAGCCAGTGCCGCTTCAGGCTCTCGTCCAATGAGAGTGAAGGAGGCGGTCCAAGCAGGAAACAATGAACCGGGATGAAATGATGAGTGGATTAAATGATTAAATGTTTGTCCAAGTGCCGGCGATTATTCCAAGAGTCCTCAAGATAGCTTCTCCATTGTCCGAAGTGAAGGAAATAAACATTTTGGTCTGGCGCGGATGCCAGACCCTAGTAGTCCTTTTAATCCGAGATATGGATCTATTGATGGTATCGTCACTGATTTTGGCCGAGGTGATGAAACAATGAGTCAGATAGGAAATCCAAAATCTCCCAAAGGCAGGATGTTCCTCTTTGTGACAAATGACAAAATCACCATGGGGCACGTCCCCCAGATGGACATGCTCCGATGTCTGAAGGTGTGTGCCCAAGGGACATATCCTTCAAATGGGCCAACTCTGAGGTTTGAGGGAATGTCCTTTGTTTTGGTCCACGCAAGTGTTCTTTGTTAAGTCCATTCTTTGTTTAGGGATTACTAGTCCAGGAGATTCCTGAGCCTTGGTATGCTGGGGTCACGAAAAGGTGGCATTTCATATTTTCATATAGGGGCACAAGGAAGGGGAAAACATATAAGGAATACATTCATATAGGAGGGAAATAGGAACCATATCATCCCATATCAACCCATCCCACCCACCAGAGTCCATTAGAATCCATAAATCATGGGGAGAGTCCATGGGGTTTGAAAGGAAAAAAATTCCAAAAAGTTCCTGAAAGTCCTTCAAAAGTAGGCAAAAGTCCATAAAAGTTCAAGAAAGTTCATAAGTGTGGGTTACAGGGGCATTGCCATGTGGGGCCATGGGGAGAGCCTTAGGTTCCCACATAGGGGATTATGAGATCATTCCAGCCTGCTGTTCTTGGTAAAACTATGAATTCCTTGGTTTTGAACTATCTTTTACAGAGTTTGGGGGGGGGGGGTCACTTCCGATATCATTACCCCCAAACCTCTTGCAGTAAGGGAGCTTGGGGACCCCTTGACAAGGGATTTCTCCATCCAATTGCTCTTATTGTGCACTTGCGATGCCTTCTGTAATGCTGCTTATTAGAAATTGTCTTTGTTTGGTTTTGCATTATCATAGTGGTCCCATACAGCTCTTTGGTAGTAGGATACACATGGGCACCCATCGTCAGTGGGGTTCACCAAGCTTTGTGATTTTGAGTAAACTACAACTTACATCATCAAATCAATCCACACACATACCCTCCAAACCCAACAAGTATGTTATGATGGCCATGATGAGTATTTGTTCCAAGTTTGGTTTAGATTACTCATTACAATGCTGTTGGTCATGGGTGAACTACAGCTTCCAAACCCGTGGGTCATTTTTTCCCCCAAGCTCTGCCAACATTAAAAGTTAGCCATGTTGGGTCTGTGTGCCAGGTATGGTCCAGATTCATTGTCGGTTGGTTTCTTGATGCAGGTAACTATAACTTCAAACCTCATGGGTCAATACCCCCCCCCCCAAACCCAGTCAGTAGTTTAGGTTGGTCCTTTTGGGTCTGTGTGCCAGGTTTGGTCCAGATCCATCATTGGTTGGGCTCACAGTGCTCTCTGGATGCATGTGAACTATAACTCCCAACCTCGTGGGTCAGTGTCCCATCCCGCCACACACACACACACACACACACACAAACACCCCTTCCAATATTCGAAATTAGCCATGTTGGGTGAACTATAACTCCCAAAATAAAGGACCATTCCCTGCAAACCCCACCAGCATTCAAAGTTGACAATATTGGGTCTGTATGCCAAGTTTGGTCCAGATCCAATATCAGTTAATTCAGAGTGCTCTCTGGATATATGCTGAACTATAACTCCCAAAAATAAAGGTCAATTCCCTCCAAAACCTGCCAATTCTTTTCTGTTGGTCATTGGGTTGTGTGTGTCAAGTTTGGTTGAGATCCATTGTCGGTGGGAGTCACAGGGCTTTCTGGAAGTGGGAGAAGTCTCATAAATCGCCCAAAAACATACATACATACATACATATTTTCACTTCTATTATATAGATAGATCGACACTTGTTTCTGAACGTAAACATCTCTCTAATTCTCCATCTTCCTTTTGTTTTGATTAGGTAGGGAACCTTGGCTTGCTGTTCATGCTCCTGTTCTTCATCTACGCCGCGCTGGGAGTGGAGCTGTTTGGGAAGCTAGGTGAGCCCTCCTCCTCCATCTCTTTCCTTTCCTCCTTCTTTCATTTCCTTTCTTCCACCGCAGTGACAGATGCCTTTGCTAATCCCCCGTCTTGGCAGGAAGGACATCTCAAGATGGGAAGAGAGCTCAGGGCTTGGAAAGGTTCCCTTTGGAAAGACTAAAGAGCCTGAAATCGGCCAGCTGGCATGGGCTTCAGGGGATGCTGGGAACAGCGATCCAAAATGGGAACGGACGGCCATTTGAGAAGCGTGCCGTTGAGGACTTAGCAATGAGACATATCCATGGATCCATACAATAGGGTTGCCACTTTTTGATACAAGAAATAAGGGACATTTACCTAAAAATACGGGATTTCTCACAACAATAAGGGACAATTAACACCTTCCAACAGGCAGGAAGCAACCAGGCTTTGAAGCTGCAAGGCCATTCAATGCTCATCAAGGTGGCCAATTGCAACATTCACACTTGCCCCAAACAGACAAGAGTCCTTTTGAGATGCTGCAACATTGGGTGCATCTACAAGGCACCAGTACTGCGGTCTGACACCACTTCAACCGCCATGGCTCAATGCTATGGAATCATGGGAGCAGCGGTCTGGCGGAGAAGGCTGAAGACCCCGCACTATGGCCTGGCTCACCTTCCCTGGTGCCCAGCGGATTGAAGGCCAAGGGGGAGCCACTTCCCTCAGCGACCGCAGGCTCCCTTCATTCAAAAGCGGGCGTCTCCGGCTCAGTCACGGCTGCGGTCCCAGTCATCCTTTCCGCTAGGCCGCTTTCAAGCCCGCCTCATAGTCCTGTCCCCCTGGGAGACCCGCTGCTCTAGCCCCTCCTCTTCCGGTCACCCTGCCAGGCCATTTTGGCCAATGGAGTCAGGAAAGAAGAATGACAGGCAGCAGGCATGTAGCCAGGGGGGGACCTTAGGGGGCTTCAGCCCACCCCCGAAATTCTCAGGGTGGTCCGCGAGAAGGCCTTACTGGTACATTATTTAAACTGTTATGTTTATTCATATCATGATCTGATCACCATGCTCATTACATCCCACATTCATGGGGTTATTGGGATAACAGCACAAAAGGTTTGGTAGGGTAGTCCCTCTCTCACTCAGACTCAGCCCCTCCCGAATCAAACTCAGCCCTCCCTGAATCAAAATCCTGGTTACGGCCCTGACAGGCAGGGATTAGGAATGGTGGGAGAAAGTGCCTTGTGCACATGCGTGAGAAGGCGTCTTCTTTTCTCCCACAGTGAGAGGCTAGGAGAGACAGGAAAGATTGGCTGGCGGTCACATGACTGGGTCACGTGACTGGCATTCCAGCCCAGTTGGCTGCAATGCCAATGTAATCAAATACGGGTCAGGAGCTGACAATATGGGACACGAAAATCAGAGCTAAAATATGGGGCATCCTGTATAATACGGGACATGTGGCAACCCTACCATACAATTATAGACCTAGGTGGGGATCCCAAAGGTCATCTAGTCCTTGTTAAATTAGCCTCCCCACACATAGGTGGTACCTAAATTTTCTACTTGGAAGATGCAACTGTCTTTGGGGTTGCAAAGGTCGACAACAAGCTACACAATTGGCTGGAAGCTCACTCCGACCCGGGCTGGCTTCAAACTCATGACCTTTCAGTCAGTAGTGAGCTTTAATACAGCTGACACCCAGCCAGCTGCGTCACAGTCCTGGTACTTAGAGCGCCATTACCTTCCTGCCGGAGTGGTACCTATTGATCTACTCACATTTGCATGTTTTCGAACTGCTAGGTTGGCAGAAGCTGGGGCTCACAGTGGAAGCTCACGCTACTCCCTGGATTCGAACCTGTGACCTTTTGGTCAACAAGTTTAGCAGCTCAGCGGTTTAACCCACCGCACCGCACACTGGGGGCTCCTCCAAAAAATCTACTCTCCCATAAAATGTCTTGTTTCTAGATTGTGCTCTCAAGAGACAAAAAATAAAGTAGACTTCATTAAAAGTAGCGTCTCTGGTTTACTCACAACCTTTTTTTCTCACAAATCCCCAGACTGCAGTGAGGATAACCCTTGTGAAGGCCTTAGCCGCCACGCCACTTTCAACAATTTTGGGATGGCTTTCCTGACCCTCTTCCGGGTTTCGACCGGAGACAACTGGAATGGCATCATGAAGGTGAGGTGACCTTTCCTCAAAGCCAGTTTTGGAAATTCCATAACCTATAGGAAATAAGTGCACCATAACCTTATTGGAAAAATAAACATGATGTCACATCCATTTGGCAAATGTGAATCTCCACAAACACCTTTTGAAAACCACTAGTCAAGAAAAGCATGACCTTGTTAGAAGGCAACCCTTTGAGCAAGTGAAATTCATAAGCATTCATGTAATGGCACACAGGTAACTCAGTTGTTAAACTGAAGAGCCATGTCTTTAAACTGCCAAGGAAAGAGACACATCACTCCAAAAATATATTGGGTTAGCAGAGGATGGTTGTTTCTTTGAAGATGAAATTGGCAGTTGTAATTGTAATTGCAATTGCCCAAAAGAGGTACAGTCAAACTGGCAGACCAAAATGTAAATACTAGGGCTGTTTCCGAATTTTGGATACTTCTGAATTTCAAAAGGTTTTTCCCTTCTTTTGACTTTTGAAGAAATTTCGAGAGCAGCCCTCCCAACAGGAATTCCAGAATTCCGAATTTCGGATGTTGTTTCCGAATTTTCTTGCTGATTGCTCATTGGCTGATGGCTAACAGCTGACTCTCCCTTCTGCTGATTTTTTTGCCCATTTTTGAAAGCAGACACCATTTTTAAGACTTCCGAAGACTTCCGAATTTCGGAAATACTTCTGAATCAATTCCGAGAAAAATTTCAAAAAATTCGGAAGTCAATCACATCCGATTTTTGAACGAAATCAACATCCGATTCCAAAATTGAAGCATTTTTTTGCCTTCGGAAACAGCCCTAGTAAATACAATATAGGTTAACAATTATACACATTTTCAAACAGTGAGAAGAGGCTTGGAAAGTTGTAAACTTCCAACATACAGCTTTCACCTGGGATTGGAGCCGTCTGAATCTGACTCTGGGGAGATTGAGACAAAACAAAACTATATCTTAGCCTCATTCAAGTCATATATGGTAAATCTGTGTTGTCAGGAAGGATCCTATGAGATGAAAAAAATGGAACCTGGAAAATTGGAATAACTATTTATTTGAACAAGTCCAATCAGATATCATTGCATGTATAAACCAAGAAGACTCACAGATAGACATAACAGAAGAAGAAATTAAAGAGAAATGGGGGACATATATGAAATGGATAGAAGAAGGAGAAGTCAGTCCAGAGATTGTACAGAGATTTCAAAAGCTGTGTTCGTGGTTAAAAATAAATATATAGAGAAGAAGTGGTGGGAGGGATAGGGAGGGGGGTTGGGGGAGGGGGGAGAAAAATAAAAAAATGTAATTATGAATGTTCTGTAAAGAATGAAAATAGATAATACAGAAATTATGTTTACTATAATCTATGCTTAAAATAGACAATGATTATCTGTTCAAATATGTTATTTTTTCCAATATTTTTTAAAAGGACCCTATGGGTTTCATTGAGGGAACTCTCCATAGTCCTGAATCTATGTAATCTATGTAATGATCCTAAAAGGGTTAGGTCAGTCATGGGAAAAACATATGAAGCATAATACAATGATCTTGTCCCATCATCTATAGTGTTATAACCCAAAATCCTGTTTAACCAATTCTCTATTGATTGATTCTCAACTCCCACAATTCCTAACAGCCTCGGGGAAAAGGAAAGGGCCTGAGGCTGATAGGAATTACGGGAGTTGAAGTCCAAATCACCCGGAGGGCCCAAGTTTGCCTATGCCTGCACTAGGCCAAGCCTTTCCAAACTGTATGTCAGGAGGAGGAAGGGTCCTCCAGTCCAACCTCCTTCAGCCAGGCAGGAAGACACAGTCAAAGCCCTCCCAACAGACAGTCATCCAGCCTCAACTCAAACACCTCCAGAGAAGGAGACTCCACTGGAAGAGGCTCCCAAAAGGCATCTAGTCTCATCTCTTCAGCCAGGCAGATAGACACAGTCAAAGCCCTCCCAATAGACAGTCATCCTGCCTCAATTAAAACCCTTTGAGAAGGAGACTCCACTGGAAGAGACCCCCATCTGGAGGGCCTAAGTTTGTTTGTCCACTATTTTAGACCTTTCCATGGCATTAAAGATGTAAATTTAGTCATCCAAACCATTATTTCCGTGTGCATTATTATATTTAATAATAATAATAATAAGGTCCTCCACCACTGGTATAGTTTAAAAACCACAGGTCAACAGGTATAGGTATAGATTAGAGAGCCAAGCTCATTCCAGACCATCCAGTTCCCCAAAGCCGAGCCAGGTTTTCAGGTCAGACATGGTGCCAATGTTGAGAGCAGGTAATTCTTATTATATTTAATTCTTTATTATTATTTCCTTTGAAATATTTATTTCAAAACATATGAAGCATAATACAATGATCTTGTCCCATCATCTATAGTGTTATAACCCAAAATCCTGTTTAACCAATTCTCTATTGATTGATTCTCAAGCTATTCCCAGGTTCTGAAGTCCACTTTAGTTCCAATGGGTCCATTTGGGGCCCATATCAGATAGTGTTGACCACTAAATAATGACCTGGGAAATAGGACAATAAAGTAGAGGAGATGTCCGAGAAGGTCCGCCCTGATGTCTTCCTTCCTCTTGACTTTTGGGGCAGGACACGCTCCGCGAATGCCACCGGGATGACAAGCATTGCCTCAGCTACCTGCCCTTCATCTCCCCGGTCTACTTCGTCACCTTCGTCCTGATCGCCCAGTTTGTACTGGTCAACGTGGTGGTGGCCGTCCTGATGAAGCACCTGGAGGAGAGCAACAAGGAGGCCAAGGAGGATGCCGAGATGGACGCCGAGATTGAGCTGGAGATGTCCCGGGGGGCTGGCACCCCCGTCCGAGGCCCCGAAAGTGGACCAGCCACCCCCAGGATTGGCTCCCCATTCCTGGCAAAACATCCAGCCCTGGTAAAAGCCGCTGAGAGGGAGGGTGCTTGGGGTGGAGGGAAAGGAGATCCACCAGTGGTCTCTTCCAACCCTACGGGTCTAGCGATATAGTCCTTGTTGAGACAGTGTGGAGAAAATGATCCACCGCCACATTGTGAGAAATTCAATCCATTCAGTGAGTTGATTGAAGTAGAACTGTTTGAGCCATTGCTGGATGAGAAACGGGCCCAAATATCATTGATCCACTGGGTGCGAGATGTCAAGCTCAAGAGAAGTACATTTGAGCACAGGGTCTCTTCGAAGCCTTTGCCAATGGTGGTTGCCATTGATTCAGTGGGTGTAAATCGTTGATTCAATGGGGCAAGACTTCAGAGAAGCACATTTAAGTACAGGTTCTCCCCTCCCTCCCTCCCTTGCTTTCTTTGAAGCCTTTGCCAATACTGGTTGTCATTGATTTAATGGGTGCAAGACTTCAGAGAAGCACATTTGAGCACAACTTCCTTCCTTCCTTCTTTTGAAACCTTTCTCAACGGTGGTTGTCATTGATTCAGTGGATGAAGATTTCTTGTAGATACAACTTTCAGAGAAGCACATTCAAGCACAGGTTCTCTCCCTCTTTTCTTCCCTCCCTTCCTTTGAAGCCTTTGCCAATGGTGGTGGGTACCATTGATTCAATAGGTGTAAGTCATTGATTCCGTTGGCCCAATGCCATTGATTCAATGGGTGCAAGACTTGAGAGAAGTATATTTGAGTATGGGTTCTCTCCCCTTCCTCCCTCCTCCAACCCTACCTTTCTTTGAAGCCTTTGCCAACTCTAGCTGCCATTGATTCAATGGCTGTAAGTCATTGATTCAATGGGTGCAAGACTTCGGAGAAACACATTTGAGCACAGGTTCTCTCTTCCTTTCCTTCCTTCCTCTCTTCCTTCTTTCCTTTCTTTCTTCCTCCCTTGCTTTCTTTGAAGCCTTTGTCAATGGTGGTTGCCACTGATTTAATGGATGTAAGTCATTGATTCAATGGGTGCAAGACTTCAGAGAAGCACATTTGAGCACAGGTTCTCTCCTTCCTTCCTTCCTTCCTTCCTTCCTTCCTTCCTCTCTTCCTTCTTTCCTTCCTCCCTTGCTTTCTTTGAAGTCTTTGCCAATGGTGGTTGCCATTGACCCAATGGATGTAAGTCATTGATTCAATGGGTGCAAGATTTCAGATAAGCACATTTGAGAACAGGTTTTTTTTCCTTCCTTCCTTCCTTCCTTCCTTCCTTCCTTCCTTCCTTCCTTCCTTCCTTCCTTTGCTTTCTTTGAAGACTTTGCCAATGGTGGTTGCCATTGATTCAATAGGTGTCATTGATTCAATGGGTGCAAGACTTCTGGAAGATGTAAACTTCGGAGAAGAACATTTGAGCGTGATTTATCTCCTTCCTTCCACCCATTCCTTCCTTCCTTCCTTTGAAGCCTTTGTCAATGGCAGTTAAGGGTTTCAAGGCCCCTTATGTGTGTCCTCCCCAGTCTTCAGTCTGTCTCTGACCATTATGACACACTGCTTGCTTTGTGGCCAACCCAACCTTGCTGCCACCCATGATCCCCAAAGTCAGTCAGTTCCCAGGAAACTGGACCATATACGGTGACTCCCACAATCCTCTTGACTTAAGGAGTTCTAGGCAGTGTAGTCCAAGCGAATAGATCAACGAGGCTCTCCAAGAAGATGGTTGGATGTGCCTTGATTCCACTCCAAACCATACACAGACACACACATATATATACAATGTATTCTGATGCCTTGTTGTCTCCCGATTTCTCGTCCCCGAAGGCATCTCTCCGCTTTGAGAGCATCTCTCTAGCCATCCCTGACCTAGACCTGCTGGAGGGCAGGGAGGACTCCTTTGCCTCCTTCCGCTCTTCTCCTCGCCGCCATCCCCTGATACCTTCCCACAATGCCCTGGGAGGAGAGGCCGAGGTGACTGTATGGAAATCCCTGCTCTTTCTCCCATCATGCTTCGGTGCTGTGGTGGTGTTGGTCGTGCCGTTGTCCTGGTGTCACCATTTGTGGTCCATGTCTTGCTGTAGTTTGTGGCCTCTTGTCTTTTCTCGACTATTCCTTTGGCTTCCCTCCATGATGGCTGCAGTTACAGGTTTTATGGATCTATTGTGGCTGAGTGCCTACACTAACTACTTGCATTCTACATGATCTAATAGAAGGGCTTTACATTCTCTGTTACATTCTCTCAATTTTCTACACCTGTTAAATGAAAAGAACAATTAATGCATCCTTTCCCCACATAATAATAACACTGTTCTAGCCCAAAACACCAGTAACTGAGGTTTGGCCCCATCTTTGCAGGAGGAACACAACAAATGGTTCTTTCTTAAAGTGAATTAGCGATCTCACCTTAATTAACATCGTAAGTTTATCCATTTCTGCAAGTTCACCGTTTTTCATAAGCAAACTGTCTTGTGTTGGAATCGTTGAGTCTTTCCATCTTTGAGCAGAGATCATCCTTGCTGCCCTTGTCACGTATAGCAATAACCGTCCACATTTTCTATCAAACTGTTCATCTAACATCCCAAGCAGATTAAAGTTCAGGTTTCACTTCAAATTTATCAGTGTCTTCTAAAATCATACAGTATATATTTGTGCCAAGTAGGCCTGGGCAATCATGGTTCTAAATGGTTCTAAAGTACTTACAAAACTAAAGTTCTGGTGGTGAACACTAGGTGGTGCTGGTGCCTTGCTTCTATAGTGTTGCTAAAGTTCTGGTGGTGAAAACTAGGTGGCGCTGGTGCTTTGCTTCTACAGTGTTGCTAAAGTTCTGGTGGTGAACATTTCAGAACTCTAACAAAACTATAAAACTTCATTATTATTTCATTATTGGCAATTTTTAAGACAGAACCAATTACAAACTGCCATTTATAACAAAATTTTGAAAGTTTTGTTGGAGTTCTGAAAAGTTCACCACCAGAACTTTAGCAACACTGTAGAAGCAAAGCATCAGCGCCACCTGGTGTTCACCACCAGAACTTTAGTTTTGTAAGTACTTTAGAACCATTTAGAACCCTGATTGCACAGGCCTAGTGCCCAGTGCACTAGGTCATGTGGGGAAGCGAAGCCTGAAGTCCAACACTTCAACTACTACGACAGATTGGCTCTGTGGATCCATAGCAGCTCTGTATCCAGGTGGCATCTATGCTATAGAACAGTGGTTCTCAACCTGTGAGTTCTACAACTCCCAGAAATCCCAGCCAGTTTACCAGATGTTAGGATTTCTTAGAGTAGCAGGCCAAAACATCTGGGGACCCACAGGTTGGGAACCACTGGTTTAGAAGGAATGACGCCATTGCCATGGCCCAGTGCTACAGACTCATGGGAGTTGTCGTTTTACAAAGTCTTGAGCCATTTCTATCAATGGTCCTTCAGAGTGAACCATAGTTCCGTCAGAGGGTGCTATCAAAGGGTTGAGTTACATTCACACACATACACACAACTGACGGAGCAGGGGATGATGTGAGTTGTAATCCTCTGCACAGCGGGAGTTGTGCATGAATGGACTTAGTATGCTCCGGCTGACTGGAAAAACGCAGCTGTTTTCCCCCACACAGGCGACAACGTAGACAGGAGAAGCAGACAGTCTTTCTTGCCAAAAACGGCAGGCAACATTATCTTTTATTGTTCAGTTTCTTGCAAAAGCTTTAAACAAAAACATTCATATATATAAATATAGATAAAGTAAATAATAAAGTTCAGCAATTTGCTTCAACAAAACTTGCTTAAACTTCAGCTTCAATAATGGCAAAAACAGAAACAGTAGATAAAGGCAAAACCCAAACAAAACTTTTCCCTGCTTCTTCTGCCCAGAAGCCACTTACTGTTCAAGCAAAATAATGAAGCCTTTTACAGCAGATTCATATAAATAATACACTGCTACTTCTTCTAGCTCTCTCTCAAAAAAGTTGTAAGCAATCCAGAAGCATACTCAGCTTCTCTTTCTGAGCAGCATAAACAATGAGCAACATGGGGGAAATTATAGCCCCAAGACTCCGCCCACCCAATTAGCCCAGGTGAGCCTGGTTAATTAACTGTACTCAGAACTTGCATCTAGCTGTAAAACTACACAGGCTAGGAATTTCTTATACTCAAGTATACAGCAACATAAACCCCATTTACTCACAAGTATACCCAAGTAACCAAACACTCATTTCTTTTTCTTTACTTGGATTTTTACAAATCCCAACAACAACCAAAATAGCTCCACCATTTTGGATAATGCTTCCAAATTTTGAACTATAACCCAGAGAGGATTCAAGTGCGGTGCCGTGAGGTTGATATGAGCCAAAATTGAGGAACTTTGGTAAGAAAGCCATGTTTGTGGTGTAAACGCCTTTACAGTTTGTTCGGAATACAAGAATCTTGCACTACTGCCTGACCATATAGACCTAGCTACAATATCATAAATCACTCAGGAGTCCTAGAACCTGGAGCGAACCCCTTTCCACATTCCAGCGCCCACTCCCCCCAACACCACCACACACACCCCTTGGGCAATTGACTTTTATGGCTGGTTCAGATGTCCTGTGCTCCCTTTTGGCCCATGGGGGCATGTGCTCTGTGTCAGTTGAATGGCATGAGATAGAGATTGTGACAGTGAGTAGCGTCGAAGTGGGGAAACCGAGTGGCGAATGGATGCAAGACAATGAACAAACATTAGCAACAGCCATGTACAGAGCAGAGAAGATGGGCTCGAGTAGATTTGTGTCATGAATATTTTTTGAACCTTGAAAAATTCTTTAATCCATTTCAATGGGGCTGAGTATCAGGCACTTTCACACAAACTCCAGTGCTGGGTTTTATAACAGCTACGTATAATGGTTACACAGACAAAGGGGAAACACCACATATACTGAGCATTCACTCACATACATTCACATTCATACTCACCATTCCTTCTCCAGTCAAGAGAAGAGAGGCAGGTGGACAGAATGCTGCATCCCTCACAGATCTGCCACACAACTGAAAAGGGAAAGGGTCTCTTTATGTCATAATTTTTGGTTATCCATTACTTGGTTGTTTAGATAATCTCCATCATTCAGATCAGACTTGCTGGTGCCTTATTGATCCCGGAACAGATCGATTGTTTAACTTCTTTCTTAAAGTAACATTGTGTCTGACTTTGTAAACAGGTGTGGTGGACACCAAATATTCTCTGATGGGTTTCTGGATTTCTCATTAGAACTTTTCGTGCCAAAGTTAATGAATTTTTCACCCCCTCCATAATGCCATTTTCAGGTTCCGTTTTATTTACTTTTTGGATGGTGTCTTCAGTCTTGCTAGACCTTAATAGGCCCTAGCCAGACCCCAATCATGCAATTTCATTCAATCCATTCATCACATTTGTATGCTTGACTTGGTGAGCTGAAGTTCTAATCAAACCATGTTATCACCCTATAAATGCCAAGCTGGTCATGGAAACTAACCTACCATCAGAGGAACCGTATTGAAGGTGGCCAGAACATCCTCCGCTTGCCCTCAACCCAACTCTGCCTCTGTCTCTATCATGCAGGACGTTGCCCCTGGCCTCGGAGAGCCCCAGAACCTTCTCACCGTCCGCAAGATCTCAGTGGCCAGGATGCACTCCTTGCCCAACGACAGCTACATGTTCCGCCCAGTGATGCCTGCCAAAGCCCCCTTCCCGCTCCATGAAGCCGAACTGGAGGCCTTCTCTTACAAGTCGCCGCGAGGTAAAGCATAGCTTCATAGGAGACAAAGTTGGAGACAACGTCCTAAAGCCTCCTGGTTGGTCTCAACCAGAGCAAATACATTGTCCTGAGTCTTGTTGCTGTTACCCATTAGAATAAACCCATTGAATCCATGCATTTTATCAAAATGGGCCTAGTGTTGGGATTGTCCATAGAGTTCAGACCATTGGGTTGTCGTTCACTGCCATCAAGTTAACTTCGAGTTACAGAGACCTCACAAATGAGAGACCTCCAAGTCCCCTTGTCTTCAACTGAAGTCTTAATTCTAACGTGTAGCTTAATCATTGGTAAATCCCATTAATTTAATGCAAGGTGGTGGTGGTGGTGGGAGAATGGCTGGAACCCAAATGAGCCGACCTCCCACCAAGATCTTGTATTGGGTTCCTCCAAGGGCTCCATCATTACTTGATGCTTCCAATAGCAATAGTGTCCCTTAGAATCATAGAAAGGGAAGAGACCACATGGGCCATCCAGTCCACCAACAGATGACCATCCAGTCTCTATTTAAAAGCCTCCAAGGAAGGAACTTCCACCAGTCTGTAAGAGAAAGAGTTCCACTGTTGAACAACTCCAGGAAGTTCTTCCTCATGTTCAGGTGGGACCTCCTTTTCTATCGTTTGAACCAATGGCTCCATTGAGGCTTAGCCTCCAGGACAGCAGAAAACAAGCCTGTTCCTCCTTTATTATGACAGCCTTTCAGATATTTAGACATGGCTGCCATGTCTTCTTTCAACCTTCTCTTCAGGAGGCCAAACAGACCCAGCTCTTTAAGTTGCTCCTCAAAGGGATTATTCATGGTCTCCAGACCTTTGATAATTTAGTTGCCCTCCTCTGGACACCTTCCATTTTCAATATCTCTCTTGAATCGTGGTGCCCAGAATTGGACACAGGGTTATTCCAGGT
Organism: Anolis apletophallus; assembly: GCA_030556195.1. Classification (NCBI taxonomy): domain Eukaryota; kingdom Metazoa; phylum Chordata; class Lepidosauria; order Squamata; family Anolidae; genus Anolis; species Anolis apletophallus. The sequence goes on from JARBWK010000011.1 coordinate 108,500,160, forward strand.
GAGGTCTAACCAGAGCAGAATAGAGGGGCACCATAATACGGAGTTTCCTTGCTACTTTGTGGTTCACTTTTAATGGACTCACTGTTTCACGGTTTTTAAAAAGTATTAATTTAAAATATACAGTATATCATGGACTGTGGTACAGCTGGCTGGGTGTCAGCTGCATTAAGATCACTACTGACTGAAAGGTCATGAGTTCGAAGCCAGCCCGTGTCAGAGTAAGCTTCCGGACAATTTTGTGTAGCTTGTTGTCGAACTTTGCAACCTGAAAGACAGTTGCATCTGTCAAATAGGTAATTTGGGTACCACCTATGTGTGGGGAGGCCAACTTAACAAATTTACGAGGTCATAAAAAAATCTCCAGCAAAAGCATGTGGGGAATGCGGAAAGTACTTCATCAGTGTCGTAGATGGACAGTGAAGTGACAGCTCCCCTGGTGGCCAGAAAAAAGTTAAATAGCCTCTGACTGTCTGTCTATATGTGTTGTGTGGCTATGGCATTGAACGTTTGCCATGTATGTGTACATTGTAATCTGCCCTGAGTCCCCTGCGAGGGGAGAAGGGTGGAATATAAATGATGCAAATAAATAATAATAATTTCACTGTTTTATGGGTTTTTGCTGCCGCCGCTCTTCAATACACTTTCCCTCCTCCCTCCCTCCGACCTTGAAGAGCCTTTCCTTCCTTTCCTTCATTTTATTTTAAGTTTATAAAGACTTAAAATAGTGTATAACTACTAAAATAATGTATAATTAATATTTAATTTTAAATATTAAAATAAATAGCACGTTCCTACATTGCGGGTGGTCCTGGAACGTAACCCCCGCAATAAGTGAGGGAACACTGTATTTCTTTCAATGCAGCCCAAAATCCCATTGGCCTTTGGAGCTGCAGCATCACACTGTTGGCTCATGTTCACCTTGTGGTCCATGAAGACTCCAAGGTCTCTTTCCATGTTGTGGAGCCAGTTTCATCCTGTATCTTCTTCTCCTTTTTCCAGGCTCCATCACTTCGATCCGTTCCCAACCGGTGGGGACCTGCTCCTCGTCGCTGAGGGTCCCCCGGGACACCTTCCACCCAACGACTCCGCCTCCGCATCATGAAGGGGTCCCCTGGAAGCTTCGCCCCCCACAACCACCACCATTATCTCCCAGCGTCCACAGGCTTCTGTGCAGACAGGTGGGACTCCTGGGCATTCAACAGATCTCCTGCAACAGGGAGAAGTCGGGTGTGCTTCCCCAGCACCCAACCTAAGGAACATCCCCTTGTCATCTTCTCTGAAGATGTCAATAGACGGATGGGCTAGCTGTTCTTGTTGACCCTAAGCCCAACCTTTCATGGGGTTGTCTTCGCGAGACACAATGTTTGCCGTTGCCTTGCTTCTTAGGATAGAATGAGGATTTGAAATCTGAATCTAGCCCTCAACTCTTCACCTTTGGGGTCTTCAAAGTGACCCCAACTTAGGCCAACATTATTGTGAGGTTTACTTGAGGATTTACTTGGGAATTCTCCACATACAATTAAAGTTACAGATATTATAGTTCCCATATTCCTACACATGAAACCGGGCTGTGTGTTCGTTCTACACTCTCAATCCAGAAATGCCTATTTTTCCTCTCGATAAACACAAAGTATAGGGTGCACAGCTGCAAAGTATAACTGCAATGTAAAGGATACAATCCAAATTATAGGGTGCACAACTACTATATAATGCAAAGTATAGGATTCATACCTTTTTCTTTTCCCGTGTCAGGGGTGACTTGAGAAACTGCAAGTCGATTCTGGTGTGAGGGAATTGACAATCTGCAAGGACGTTGCCCAGGGGACGCCTGGAGGTTTTACCATCCTGTGGGAGGATTAGTTCATGTCCCCGCATGAGAAGCTGGAGCTGACAGACAGGAGCTCACCCCAGATTCAAACCGCTGACCTTTTGGTCAGCAGTCCTGCCGGCACAAGGGTTTAACATAATGCAACATACAGTAGACTCTTAGTTAGCTGGAATTCAAGCAACCAAAATTCTCAACTGAAAACAATGGAAGATATTATACTTTAATTTTTAAAACTGTTTTTATTATATCATAAAAGTATGAGTTAGGCCTATTCATACAACCCCTATTCATTCATGGGTGTTGTAGGGCAGTGTTTTTCAACCTTTTTTGAGCCACGGCACATTTTTTACATTTACAAAATCCTGGGGCACACCACCAACCAAAGTGACACTCTAACACAGTAATACATATAATTAATATGTTTTAAAATGTATTTATACACCCGGTGTGAAACCTGGGCCTGTTTCAATGAACACAACATAGATATCCTGGCAGGAATGGCAGAAAGGCACACACGAAGGTATTGCTCAACAGCTGGGAGTTATAGTTCACCCGCAATCAAAGAGCATTCTGAACTCCACCAATGATGGAATGGAATCAAACTTCCCACACAGAACTACCATAAGCAAGAGAAAATACTATAAGAGTTTGGTGGGCATTGACCTTGAGTTTTGGAGTTGTAGTTCACCTAGATCCAGAGAGCACTGTAGAGGGGAGGGAGGAAGATGTGGGGAGAGTCTGCGCAGTAGTGCCCACACGGGTCACGTCTTCCTCCCTCCCCCCTCCCGCAGAAGCGGCAGCGTGAGCAAAGCGAGGCAAAGCAAGCAGAGCGAGGCTGGGAAGAAGGGAGCCTGAGTGGAGAAGAAAAAGTGTTTGGCAGGAGGGGGAAGAAAGGGTATTGGAGGTTCCAATTTCCCACGGCACACCTGATGATCGCTCACGGCACACTAGTGTGCCACGGTACACTGGTTGGGAAACACTGTTGTAGGGTAACTAAAAGTACCGTGTAGAATGCACAACTGCAATGCAAATTATAGGCTGCACAACTACAGGGCATAGTATAGAATGTACAACCACAGTGCAGATTCCAGCCCTGTTCTATCCTCCCAGTAAGCCATTTTAAGGATATGACATTTCTTTATTGGCTTCTCTCTTTGCTTTGCAGGAGGCCATCCAGAGGGATTCCTTGGAGAGCCAGGGGACAGATTCAAAGGAGAGCACGCAAACAGATCCCGGTGAACCCCGCCGGCTGAAAAAACCATCCCAGAGCTCCTTGGGGCCCCCTTTGCTCCATCCGTCCCCCTCATTGTCCCTTCCGGGGAGTCCTCCTGTCCCGCATACTTCCCCACATCGGTCGGCGAGCCTCCGCACCCGCAAACACACCTTCAGTCAGCACAACCTCTCAGGCGATGACGGCCGCAATCCCAACAGCTCCCTCTTTGAGTCCTCGGACCTAGCTGATGAAGAGGTCAGCCACATCAACAGCTCGGCAGAGGTGTGGCGGGATGGAGTGAATGGCAGGGACCGGTCCGAGTCCCCGCCTCCATCCCCTGTCCCCATTAAGAACGGCAGCACGTCCAGCTTGACCTCGGCTGGAGGAGCCAAAGAGAAAGACCTGAAGAAGTTCTACAGTGTGGACACCCGGGGCTTCTTGGCCAAGCCGACGTGGAGCGATGACCATCATCGGCGCCACTCCATCGAGATCTGCCCCTCCATCGCTGATGGGGACCGCAGCTTCTCAGAGCTGTCGTCAACAGAGGAGCGGAAAGCCATCCACTCTGAATCCGAATATATCCACGGGGCACGCCGCAAGAAGAAGATGAGCCCCCCTTGCATTTCGATAGAGCCTCCCATGGAGGAAGAGAAGAACACTTCGGCCCGCACCAAAGCTTCGGAGAACAGCCTCTTAAGGAGGAGGACCCCCTCGTGCGAGTCCACCGCGTACAGGGACCCTTCGGAGGCCTGCGAGAGCCAAACAGGGGACCCGAACGCCAAGGCCGAGCGCCGCGCAGGGCAAGCATGCCGTGGGGAGCTCTTGGCAGTCCCCAACTTCTCCTTCGAGGCGTCCGATGGCCCCGTTTCGAGCGGCCTTTCCGAAGGAGTCTCGGCGGACGGTCCCTCATCGGATTCATCTCCTGACGACAGCATTTCACTTGAACTACGGAAAGCGGACCACTTAAAGACAGAAGTGGGACTGCGGGGGTCAGGCCACGAGGCTCGGAGCCCCCTCCGGAGACACGGACTCGTCACAGCGACAGACGGAGTAGTGGACGAACCGGTATAGCTCCTGCCGTTGAGTCAGGGGTGACGTTTCAAAGGGCTTTTCTTGCCACCGCAAGTGGCTTTGAAGTGGGAGGAAAAGGTTGGAGAAAGTCACAACTCCGTAATGGGACGCTTCGTTCCCCCTCCAAAAACAAAAAAAATATTACTTGCCTCTCTTTTTCTCTCTCAAACTTTTCAGCGCTGTGAAGGTTTTGTTGTGGATGTTTTCCAATAAAATCAAAGAGCAAGCTGGCTTTTTATATAAAAACAAACAAAAACAAAGCAAGGTTCAGGGTCAAGAAAGGCGGCTTTGCGCTCCCCTTTCTGAGCATCAAAATACACGCAAAGTAACTTTTCCGATTTAACTTTTCCTTCTCCCTTCTTCTCCCGTCCCCGGCGTGGCCTCGATCACATTGATTTGGGTTTTGAGCCTTTATCTTATTTTTTAAAGATAATAGAATAATAATAGAATTTGCAAAAAAAGAAGAAGACTTTTTCGAACTTTTCGAAACGGCACCTTTTGGTTAGGATTTATTGCACGGAAGATTGTTTTTGCAAGAAAGTGCCCCGGGGAGATGCGAGTTGTATATTGTCTGTATATCAGCAGTTCATTATCAATAGAAAATAATGTATTCGAGTTTCTTTTACAAAGGGTAAAACTGAAAAAAAAAAGGCAGACACGCAGGCACAACAGTTCCGCACACGTAACATACATCCCCCATTCACACCAACACTTTCCCTCATTATCATGCACTTGTTTTATAGAGAACGGTAGACCCGATTCGTATCCTGTTATTTGCATTATCCCTTCGAAGCTCATGGAAAAACTCAGGTTGCAACCGACTTCATCCTATGACTTCCGAAAGAAGGGATAGGCCACTGGAAACCCTTTTGCAATAGCCCTGATCCAGCTAAAGTGGCCCAGTTATCTCCCATTGAAGCCCAGTAACTGGCCCCATTTGAGTGGTGGGGTTTAGGGATATTTTCCCTTGTTTTTGGAATACATTTGGGGAATGTTCTGGATTATTATTTCATGTCAGAAGCAACTTGAGATAACTGCAAGTGGTTTCTGGTTTGGGAGAATAGGGCATCTGTAGAGATGTTGCCCAGGGGACGCCCAGATGTGTTAACATCCTGTAGGAGGCTTCTCTCATGTCCCTGCATAGGAAGCTGGAGCTGACAGGTGGAATCTCGCAGATTCAAACAGCCAACCTTCAGGTCAGCAGTTCAGCTGGCACAAGGGTTTAACCTATTGCACCACAAAGGCTCCTGGTATGATTTGGGGCCAAAATGGGCCAAAAATCATTTGGAGTGTTAGATACATACATATGTGTGTCTGTGTTTTATGTGTGTGTTGTGTGTGTGTGTGTGTGTGTGTGTCCAAATGAATGTTTTGAGGGCAGAAATGGGCCCAAAATCACTAAGTAAATAAATTCATTTACACAAAACTCTATGTGATTTTGGGCCCATTTTTGCCTATGTCTGCGTGTGTGTGTATATATACATATGTGTGTATATATACATAGATATGTATGTACGTACACACATACTTACACATATATGTATTATCTAGCAACAGTCAATCAAGTGGCAGCACAAAAGGCCACTGTTTTGCTATTGTCATCAGCAGCCTTTATGGCGCAGCACACACACACATATTTTGACTTTTTTTATCGTGTCAGAAGCAAATTGAGAATGTATTGCAAGTGGCTTCTGGTGTGTGTCAGAGAACAGGCCATCTATAGAGATGTTGCTCAGGAGACACCCAGATGCGTTACTATCCTGTGGGAGACTTCTCTCCTGTCCCCGCATGGGAAGCTGGGGCTGACAGTCAGGTGCTCACCCTGTCTTGCAGATTTGAACTGCTGATCTTCAGCTCTTCAGGTCAGCAGTTCAGCCGGCACAAGGGTTTAGCCCATTGCACCACCGCAGCTCCTATTTTGACATACACACATACATATATATAATATACATTCACACATATAGGTCTCCACAAAGTTTTGATATGAATATAACATAAGATTTCAGCCGGAGATGCTACTAACTTTAGCTGGATTTGGGGCCTTCTTTGTCGAATGAATGCAGTTTGCTCCTGTTTGGACTGCCACGGCTCAATGCTACGAGATGATGGGAGCCATAGCTTGGTACTTTTTTGGAACTACAACTCCCAGCATCCCATAGCATTGAGTCATGGCAGTTGAAAGTGGTGCCAAACTGCATTAATTCCGCTGTGTAGCCGCACCCTATAGCCCACCTATCCCAAAACTTTGTTGACCTCAGTGGAAAATGAACCATGATGTTGTCTACTGTTCTCTTTTATTATTTTTTTCAGCCCCAATATATACCTCCTTCTCCTCCCCCGTTTGCATCCTTCAAGCTTCCTTCACCTCAGTGGACCTTTCCAATGTCTTTCTCGACATCTCATTCTCCGCCTTGTTTCCATTTCGCTCGACAGTGAAACAACAAAAACCAAAATTACTACTGAATTGTAGCCAGTGCAATAACAGAAATAATGTGATTCTTATGGGTAACAAACCTGTCCTTTTGCTGATGATGATGATTATTTTTTAAATGTGTAATCCAATGAGGTTGGTTGGCTGGTTGATTTTCACTTTCTTCAAAAAGGCAACCTTCCCCTTCTCTGTTTTCTTACGGAATTCAGGTTAAATGTCGCAATAATCTGAACTATTCAAAGTGCACAACGAGGGAGGGAGGAAGGAAGGCGAGGGAGGTTTGTTTTGTTTCCCAATGTCTAGGGGAAAATACAAAAAAACCCACAAATAAATAGTAAATTATTTAACGATGGCTTGTTTTGTTTGCTGTTCTCAGGAGAGTCTTCCAAACTCATGTCGCATCATGTCTAGAAAGCAGGTGAAGTGTGCAAAGACATCCCTGCTGCAGAATTAATTCACATTGTGATAGTCGTTTTGATCTACCAATGTACTGCCCTCTTGTGGTTGCATCTGAGCACTGCATACATACATAGAGACTAACAGCTAATCCTTTCTATCTGTGTACTGCCCTCTTGTGGTTGCATCTGAGCACTGCATACATACATAGAGACTAATAGCTAATCCTTTCTATCTGTGTACTGCCCTCTTGTGGTTGCATCTGAGCACTGCATACATACATAGAGACTAATAGCTAATCCTTTCTATCTGTGTACTGCCCTCTTGTGGTTGCATCTGAGCACTGCATACATACAGAGACTAATAGCTAATCCTTTCTATCTGTGTCCTGCCCTCTTGTGGTTGCATCTGAGCACTGCATACATACATAGAGACTAACAGCTAATCCTTTCTATCTGTGTACTGCCCTCTTGTGGTTGCATCTGAGCACTGCATACATACATAGAGACTAATAGCTAATCCTTTCTATCTGTGTACTGCCCTCTTGTGGTTGCATCTGAGCACTGCATACATACATTGAGACTAATAGCTAATCCTTTCTATCTGTGTACTGCCCTCTTGTGGTTGCATCTGAGCACTGCATACATACAGAGACTAACAGCTAATCCTTTCTATCTGTGTCCTGCCCTCTTGTGGTTGCATCTGAGCACTGCATACATACATAGAGACTAACAGCTAATCCTTTCTATCTGTGTACTGCCCTCTTGTAGTTGCATCTGAGCACTGCATACATACAGAGACTAATAGCTAATCCTTTCTATCTGTGTACTGCCCTCTTGTGGTTGCATCTGAGCACTGCATACATACATAGAGACTAACAGCTAATCCTTTCTATCTGTGTACTGCCCTCTTGTAGTTGCATCTGAGCACTGCATACATACATAGAGACTAATAGCTAATCCTTTCTATCTGTGTACTGCCCTCTTGTGGTTGCATCTGAGCACTGCATACATACATAGAGACTAATAGCTAATCCTTTCTATCTGTGTACTGCCCTCTTGTAGTTGCATCTGAGCACTGCATACATACATAGAGACTTAACAGCTAATCCTTTCTATCTGTGTACTGCCCTCTTGTAGTTGCATCTGAGCACTGCATACATACATAGAGACTAATAGCTAATCCTTTCTATCTGTGTACTGCCCTCTTGTGGTTGCATCTGAGCACTGCATACATACAGAGACTAATAGCTAATCCTTTCTATCTGTGTACTGCCCTCTTGTGGTTGCATCTGAGCACTGCATACATACATAGAGACTTAACAGCTAATCCTTTCTATCTGTGTACTGTCCTCTTGTAGTTGCATCTGAGCACTGCATACATACAGAGACTAATAGCTAATCCTTTCTATCTGTACTGCCCTCTTGTGGTTGCATCTAAGCACTGCATACATACATAGAGGCTGATTTTAATGTGACTGGAAGATAACCCTCATGTGCAATATTTCACAAGTCCATTGCTAAGGGCACACAACCAGGATGCAAAGGACAGGGTGCACAACTGCAATGCAAATTCCAAGTCTAGTCTCCTGAATTGAAACTCTAGAGTTAGGTGCCCATTGGGGTCCCCTTCAACAACAAGATATTATTTTTTTCCAGAGTGCGGCTACAGATCAAGAGAAGACAAGAAACACTTCCACTTTCCTATGCAAGATACATTAAAGGGCAGGGAGCAAAAAAGGTCAGGAAAGGCCCTGTGTCACTTTAAATAGAGGGCACTGGGCTATTGAGTCCAGCCATAAGCTGCAGAACATATAGAGGAGGAAGGTAGTTTGCCTTCTGGAAGGGCATTAAGGACATTATGGAGTCGTGGATGCAAAATACAAGAGAAGACATTCCAGCTTCCCAATGGTAAGTGTTGTTCAATGGTGGAATATCCTGAATCCTGTGCAGTCTTCCTCTTTGGAGGTTTTGAAACAGAGGCTAGATGGCCATCTGTCGGGAGGGATGAGATTGTGTCCTCCTGCCTGGCAGAAGGGGGTGGACTGGGTGACCTTTGGCGTTCCTTCCAACTCTTAACATTCCCATTGACTATTTTTAAAGGTATTCACAACATAAAATTGGATTTGTAGCTTGGGGAAATACTAGAGCTCTCTGCCCCAAACTACAAATCTTGGGTTTCCACCAGATGAGGCCCTGCCAATCAAATCTATATCAAAATGCTATAATTATGTAGGATGAAAGAGACCTTAGAACAGAATGGATATGCAAAGACATTCCAATGTTGGTAGTCCAATGCCCAAACTGCTTAGATAACTGGGTTGTTGTGTGTTTTCCGAGCTGTACGGTAATGATGTTCCAGAAGCATTCTCTCCTGATGTTTCTCCCACATCTATGGCAGGCATTCGCAGAGGTTGTGAGGAAACTGTTGGAAACTTGGCAAGTGCGGTTTATGTATCTGTGGAATGATGTCCAGGGTGGGAGAAAGAACTCTTGTCTGTTTGAGGCAAGTAAGAATGTTGCAATTGGCCGTCTTGATTAGCATTTAATGGCCTAACTGTTTTCAATGTCTGGCTTCTTACTGCCTGGGGGAATCCTTTGTTGGGAGGTGATTAGCTGGCCTTTATTGTTTCTTGTCTGGAATCCCCCTGTTTTTATTTATTTATTTATTTATTTATTATTTACTATATTTCTATACCGCCCCTCTCAGCCCGGAGGCGACTCGAGGTGGTTTACATATTTATTATTATTATTATTATTTACTTCATTTTTGCACAGCCATTCTCAGCCCGAGGGCGACTCATGGCGGTTAACAAGCGGAACTATTCAGTGCTCATAATAATATAAAAACCGATAAAAATCACATAGCTAAAATCACATACATTATTAACATCAATAAAACATAATAAAAACATAACTCCTCCGCATTTCATAACCAATTCATTGTCTAGTCACGTTGTCCAGCCATTCCGAGATCAGAGGTCATAGCTACACTGCATTTGGAAACTCCTGCTCAAATAACCAAGTTTTTACTTTTTTACAAAATGTTAAGAGGGTGGGGGCCGATCTAATGTCCCTGGAGAGGGCATTCCATAGCTGAGGGGCCACCGATGAGAAGGCCCTGTCTCTCGTCCCCACCAGCCACACCTGTGAAGATGGCCAGACCAAGATCAGGGCCTCCCCAGAAGATCTTAAATTTCTAGATGGTTCGTAAGGAGAGATACATTCAGACATAGGTAATTAAAACTCATATTGCAATTAAAACTAATAAAATAAAACACAATCAAGAACAATTAATACGATAATCATATAAAAACAATAAAAATTAGCAGTTAAAACCATAAAATATAAATCTCAGCGTCTCATCGTTAAAATCATTTTTGAGTGTTGTCCTTTATTTACTCAAAAACACGGGAATTCCAGACAAGAAACAATCAGGGCCAGCTAATCACCTCCCAAGCAAGCAAGATTTCTTTCCCCCACCCTGGACATCATTCCACAGATACAGAAACCCCGCTTGCCTAGTTTCCAACAGGCCTCACAACCCCTGAGGATGCCTGCCATAGATGTGGGCGAAACGTCAGGAGAGAATGCTTCTGGAACATGGCCAGACAGCCCGGAAAACTCAGAGCAACCCAGTGATTCTGGCCATGAAAGCCTCTGGCAAAACTTTCATGGCTCTCTTTGCTTTTAAGATGAGAATGATTTAGGATCAATATCCTCAATACAGATGTTTGTGGGCAAAAGAGGGCTGAGATCCACTTATGGATCTGTTTCTTGGGGTCCGGAAACGAAGATCAACCTATGCCTGAAACGACTTTTCTGAGCTGGCTTTGAAAGAGACGTGCTTTTTTTACGAGAGAGAGAGATCGTTGTTCATAATGCCTCTATAAAGAAAGGGGGAAAGGACTCTGTATCATTAAAATGCATCCCTGTGCCTTAAAAGCTTTTTCGGGGCAGGTTTTATGGATCGAGTCAATTTAATTATTTGTCCCGAAAAGCTTGGACAAATATTGAGGCGTGCTTAATTAGTATTCGCGCCAGCTCAGTGGCCTCGTAAGGAAGACGGGGAGATTAAAGGCAGCCTCTAATTTAATTAGGGCTGGGCCCATGTTGCTTTTAGGGCTGGGAAGCAAAGGGCCCTGTTTTATGCTTGATTGATGGAAAAGGAGGGGGATTTCTAGTTCCCAGAACAACCTCCAAGTCCCTTTCCTTGAATGACTCCAAACTGAGAGCAGAAATTGTCCTGTAAGATGCCTTTTGATGCCCTTCAACATTTCGAAAATGTTTTAAAAAACTGGGACATATCAAGGCTACAAAAGAACAAACAAGTTAGAAGCAGCAGCAGTTTGCTTTTGCCGTCATCTGCAGCGTTTCTCAAACTGGGGACTGGGACCCCTGGGGGGAGGGTAGTCCCAAGGGGGTGTCAGAGGGGTCGCCAAAGACCAGTGTTCTCTGTTGGTCACAGGAGTTCTGTTTGGAAAGTTTGGCCCAATTCTATCATTGGTGGGGTTCAAAGTGCTCTTTCATTGTAGGTGAACTATAAATCCCAGCAACTACAACTCCCAAATGTCAAGGTTGATATTCCCCAAACTCCACCAGTGTTCACATTTGGATATATTGAGTATCCGTGCCAAGTTTGGTCTAGATCCATCATTGTTTGAGTCCACAGTGCTCTCTGGATGTAGGTGAACTACAACTCCCAAACTCAAAGTCAGTGCACACCAAACCCTTCCAGTATTTTTTGTTGGTTATGGGAGTTCTGTGTGCCAAGGTTGGTTCAATTCCATCGTTGGTGGAATTCAGAATACTCTTTGATTGTAGGTGAACTATAAATCCCAGCAACTACAACTTCCAAATGACAAAATCAATATCCGCAACCTCCCCAGTATTCAAATTTGGGCTTATGGGGTATTTGTGCCAATTTGGTCCAGTGAATGAAACTATATCCTGCATATTAGATATTTACATATGATTCCCATAGCACTAGCCAAATTACAGTTATGAAATAGCAATGAAAATAATGTGATTGTTGGTGGTCACCACAACATGAGGAACTGTATTAAGGGGTCGTGGCATTAGGAAGTTTGAGTAACACTGATCTACTGGGTCTATACCTTGAAGGGATCCCACCCATGGAGTCATTGCCTTAGAGGACTCCTTCATAGCCATTAATGGGTTCAGCATCTTAGAGAGAGTCTTCATAACTATAATAGGTTCAATATCTTGGAGCCATCCTTCATAACCATCAATGGGTTCAGTGTCTTGGAGAAAGCCTTGGTACTCGTCCATGGTTTCATTGTCTTGGAGAGATCCATCATAAACATCCATGGGATTGGCATACTGGAGAGATCCTTCATAACTATCATGGGTTCAATATCTTGGAGAGATCTTTTATAACCATTAGTGGATTCAGTATCTTGGAGAGAGCCTTGATACCCATCCATGGGTTCATTGCCTTGGAGAGATCTCTCATAAGCATCCATGGATTCAGCATCTTAGAGAGATCTTTCATAACTATCATGGGTTCAGTATCTTGAAGAGATCCTTCACAACCATCCATGAGTTCAACAACTTGGAGACATCCTTTATAACTATCTGTAGGTCCATCACCTTTGAGATATCATTAATAACCAGTTGTGGGTTCAATGATTTGGACCCTTCATAACTATCATGGGTTTAGTAGTTTGGAGAGATCCTTTGGGACCACCTATAGATTCATAACTGTGGAGCGGTCCTTCATTACCATCCGTGGGATTAGCTCTTTAGAGAGATTCTTCATCCATGGGTTCAGCATCCTAGAGAGATCCTTCATAATCACTTTTGATAGATCCTTCACAACCATCCATGAATTCTGCACTTTGGAGACCTCCTTTTATGAACATCCATAAATACAACATCTTAGGACTTTGGGAAGATCCTTCAAGCTATCCAGTGTTTCAGCTCATTGTAGAGATTCAGCATAGCCACCCATGGGTACAGCCCTAAGGAGAGATCCTTCACAACCCTCTGAAGGTCACACACCTAGGAGGTATCCTTTATAACTATACAGAGATCCTTCACAACCATCCTGAGATTTTGCGCCTTGGAAAGGTGGCTGAAAGCCACTTATGGATTTAGCTCTTGGAGAGTTGGATATGCGTAAGGTGCCATTTAAAACTATCCATGGGTTGGGCACACTGGAGAGATCCTTCCAAACAGTCAATGAATCCAGAACCTTGGAGAGATCCTTCATAACTATCCATGGGTTCATCATCTTGGAAAGATCCTTCAAAGTATTCATGGGTTGAAGATTTTGGGAAGATCCTTCAAGCTATCCAGAGTTTCAGCTCATTGTAGAGATTCTGCATAGCCACCCATGGGTACAGCCCTAAGGAGAGATCCTTCACAACCCTCTGAAGGTCACACACCTAGGAGGCATCCTTTATAACTATCCATAGGTTCATCACCTTTGATAGATCCTTCGTAACCAGCTGTGGGTTCAATGATTTGGAGAGATCCTTCATAACCATCCATAGGTTCAGTCCTTTGGAAAGATCCTTCATAACAATCCCTGGGTTCATCATCTTGGAGGGATCCTCACAGTCAACTACGTTCATCCTCTTGGAGACCAACTTGTAAGCCATCCATAGCTTCAGTCTTGGTTTCCTCTGGAGAACAACTTCAGCACTCTTTGAAAGTCAGCATTAAATCCTAGAGAACCTCCATCCCCTTTCAGAGGGTTAATTATAGATCCTCGTCGAGCTCCTTGCCTTTGATCCAAGGATGAGTCACTCATGAAGGCCAAGGGCAGGCGGCTGTGCCTTCGGTCTCCGGATCCCATTGTTCCAAAGCAGGGCCAAGAGTTCATCCACTGACAAACAGCTTTCACCTCCCTTCCTCCTCCTCCTCCTCCTCCTCCTTTTTTATTGCTCTATGAATTAAGATTGATATGCCCTTCCCCTCCGAGGAAGGTTCTGATTTATTCCTGTTACACAAGGTTCCATTGAAAGAAAGCAAAAACAGGGAGAGGCAAGGAGAAAAACAAGGAACGTGTCCAACCTTGACCAAGGGAACAAGCTCATTTTCAGGTCTTGGGAACGGAAGCGCAGGGGTTAGATTTAACTCCCTGAAGATAACTGGGTGGGTTTTGTGTGTGTGTGTGTGTGTGTGTTTTCCCTTTGAAGTAAATAAAAAATTCAATCCCATTCCATGTTTTCTTTAGAAATATTTGAAACTAAGAAAGGACAAAAAAAAACCCTAATCTTGTCTGTGGATGTGCCTTCAAGTCCCTACTAACAGCAAGGAGTAGTAAAGGTCAAGGTTTCCCCTTGACATTAAGTGTAGTTGTGTCCGACTCTGCGGCATGGTGCTTATCTCCATTTCAAAACCGAAGAGTTGTGCTCATCCTAGATGTCTCCAAGGTCATGTGGCCAGCATGACTACATGGAGCGCTGTTACCTTCCCGCTGAAGCGGTAATAATAATAATAATAATGAACTTTATTCGTACCCCGCCACCATCTCCCCGAAAGGGACTCAGGGCGGCTTACATGAGGCCAAGCCCACAAATACATATCAATACAATAACATAAAAACATAAAACAACATTTCAAGTAGAATAAAACAATCAAATCAAATAAAAGGAGTGGGCCCCATGTGCAAGATACAGTGATAAAAAACTAAGGATGAGATAAGATTAAAAACATATATATTTATAGGGGAGATTCAAAGACAATGCAATGTGAGGACGCCCATTAGGGGAGAATGACAAGGGACGTGAGAGAGCATTCTCCAAAAGCTCAATGGAAAAGCCACGTCTTGAGGTTCTTCTTGAAAGTTTCCAGGGTGGGGGCTAACCTAATCTCGCTAGGCAATGCATTCCAATGCATTCCGGGCCACAGAGGAGAAGGCTCTCACCCTCTTCCCCACAAGCCGGATCTGTCATAATGGAGGGGGCAAAAGGATGGTCTCCCCCGAGGAACGAAGGGACAAGGCAGGTTGGTGGGGGGAGAGGCGGTTACAAAGGTAGATGGGTCCCAAACCGTTTAGGGCTTTATAGGTGATTATCTGCACCTTAAATTGGAACCAGAAGATAAATGGCAGCAAGTGGAGCTCCTTAAACAGGGGGTTGACCGCTCCCTGTAATTCACCCGTTATTAATCTGGCTGCTGCACGTTGGACCAATTGAAGTTTCCGGACTATTTTCAAGGGAAGGCCCAGGGAAGTGCATTACAATAGTCCAGTCTAGAGGTAACTAAGGCGTGGACCACCATGGCCAAGTCGGATTTCATGAGGCATAGTTGCAGCTTTAATTAAAACGAGTTTTAATCGTGCAAAGGCCCTCCCAGCCACAGCTGACACCTGCGCATCAAACGTCAGCGCTGAGTCCAGGAGGACCCCCAAGCTGCGGACCTGTGGCTTCAGGGGGAGTGCAACCCCGTCCAGCACAGGTTGCCACCCAATACCCTGGTCAGACATGTGACTGACCTGGAGGACCTCTGTCTTATCGGGATTGATCTTCAGCCTATTCGTCCTCATACAGACCGACACAGCAGCCAGGCACTGGCCCAGTATTCGAGGGGCTTCCTTGGAATCTGGTGGAAAAGAGTAGTGGAGTTGAGCATCATCTGTGTAGAGGTGGCACCCAACTCCAACACCCCGGATGACCTCTCCCAGTGGTTTCATAGGAGACAGAATAGAATCTTGCGGTACCTATTGATCTACTCACATTTGCATGTTTTTGTACCGCTGGGTTGGCAGAAATTGGGGCTAACAGCAGAAGCTCACTCCACACCCTGAATTCGAACTGCCAATTTTTCGGTCAGCAAGTTCAGTAGTTCAGCAGTTTAACCCACAGCACCACCAGGGGCAAGGAGAGGCAGGTAATAAAGTATTATTACTATTATTCTTAATAATAATAGCACTATAAATATTATTAATAATAACAACACAATATATTAGTAGTAGTAGTAGTAGTAGTAGTGTTATAGGGTTTGGGGGCAATAGCCTCTGGATGATGGCAGTGGCAATATTATTATTACTATCCCAGCAAAATAAGATCAACTTCTTACCTCCTATCCTTTAGAAAAAAATTAAAAATGTGCCTTTGGGACCAGGAGTTTGGTTGATGTGGAGCAGCGGAGAGACAATTGAGTAATGACAAATGTTGTAGAGGCAGACTGTGGATTGACTTGGACAGCCTATGAATGTAGAACAGGGATTATGTAGTTGTTTTGATATTTAACTGATTTTAATCTGTTGTTGTAATTGATATGTTGTTGTTTTGTACTTTGTATCCGGCATTGATTTGTTGCCCTTCGTTAGCCGCCCTGAGTCCCCCTTTGGGGGTAGAGAAGGGTGGATTATAAATGAAATCAATACATAAATAAATATTATTTCTGGTATTTGTATCCCATCACTTCTCAACTCCCGAAGGGGGACTCAGGACGGCTTACATTAGTAACGGTACAGGGCCGCTACATTACAATTACAATAATATAATCACGATCACATACATAAACATTAAAACAATTACATCATTAAAATTGGTACATATAGCATTAGTTAAAACCATAAAAACAAATCGCAGTGTCAACTGCCACATCGCCATTCCAGTGCGTTCCATAGGCGGGGAGCCACAGCCGAGAAGGCTCTGTCTCTCGTCCCCGCCAAACGCATTTGCGATGCTGGCGGAAGCGAGAGCAGGGCCTCCCCAGATGATCTTAGATTGCAAGATGGGACATAGAGGCAGATGCGTTCGGACAATTAAGCTGGGCCAGAACCGTATAGAGCTTTATAGGTCAAAACCAGCACTTTGA
This sequence comes from Anolis apletophallus, assembly GCA_030556195.1. Classification (NCBI taxonomy): domain Eukaryota; kingdom Metazoa; phylum Chordata; class Lepidosauria; order Squamata; family Anolidae; genus Anolis; species Anolis apletophallus. Next base: position 108,516,896 of record JARBWK010000011.1, read on the forward strand.
ATTGGGCTCGGAGATGGACCGGCAGCCAGTGGAGCTGACACAACCGGGGGGGGGGTGTTCCCTGTATGTCGCCCCAGTTAGCAGTCTGGCTGCCACTCGTTGGGCCAGCTGTAATTTCCAAGCCATCTTCAAAGGCAGCCCCACGTAAAGCGCATTGCAGTAATCTATCTGGGATGTAATGACCATAGCCAGATCAGACTTCCCAAGGTATGGGAACAGCTGGCGCACAATACCTACACCCACATCCACAGACCACTGTGAACCCTTCCAACGATGGATCTGGACCAAACGTGGTACACAGCCCCCCGTGAATACTTCAAATACTGGTGAGGTTTGGGGGAAATGACAGAGGATGATGGGACTTGCAGCCTACCTATATCCTTATCCTTTTTCTAATAAGACCATTCATAAAATCCATACGAACAATGACTTTTCCGAATGCCTACATCCTTTCCAAAAGACCTAACCCGGTTACTCCGTAACTTTTGTTTATCTTGGGCTTGGTCCCCATGTAAGCCTCCCCAAGTCCCTTCAGGGAGATGGAGGCGGGATGTAAGACTAAAGTTGTTGTTGTTGTTCTCACCGGGTACCTAAGCTAGTATATATAATCGGAGGGAAATATATTTGTGGGTATGGATTTCGGGAATTATAGTTCACCCTGCATCCAGGGAACATTGTGACTCCTATCAACAACAGATTTTGATCATTTTCATGCTTTCCTCCTGTTGAAACGATCCACATGCTTGTGGATATCAATGGCTTCTCTGTGTAGTAGCTAGGCTTTGAAGCTGCAAGGCCATTCAATGCCCAGGGTGGGAGAAAGAACTCTTGATTACTTGAGGCAAGTGTGAATGTTGCAATTGGCCACCTTGATTAGCATTGAATGGCCTTGCAGCTTCAAAGCCTGTCTGCTTCCAGCCTGGAGGAATCCTTTGTTGGGAGGTGTTATCCGACCCTGGACATTACACAGATCTATAAACCCCTCTTGTCTGACATGGGGGTTGTTGGGGTGGTCCAGCATTCCTGTGTTCTCAAATAATATGTTGTATCCAGGTTGGTTCAGGGAATTCCAGACAGGGAACAATCAGGGCCAGCTAACACCTCCCAACAAAGGATTCCCCCAGGCAGGTAGCAGCCAGGCTTTGAAGCTGCAAGGCCAGTACATGCTAATCCAAGAGGCCAGTTGCAACATTCACACTTGCCTCAAGCAGACACCCACCGTGGCCTTGCAGCTTCAAAGCCTGGCTGCTACAGATACATAAGCCTCCCTTGCCTAGTTCCCAACAGTCCTCACAACCTCTGAGGATGCCTGCCATAGATGTGGGAGAAACATCAGGAGAGACTGCTTCTGGAATGTGGCCACACAGCCAGGAAAACTCACAGCTACCCAGTTTCTATTGTAAATTCCGGCGCTAGGACCGCGCGGCGCCTTCCCCGCCTCCCTCTTGCCCATCTCGACAGCCCTCCGCGCTGCGAAAAGAAAAGGAGGAAGATTGTCCCAAACGTCGCGCCGTCTCCGGGCGTTTCTAAGGAAGAACGCGGCCCTTAGCGACGAAGTGGCGACGCCCTTAGCGACGAAGTGGCGACGCCGCGCCGCCATGGCGGCTTCACCCAGCCCCACCGTCTTCCTCCTCATGGTCAACGGGCAGATCGAGAGCGCGCAGGTGAGGCCCGAAGTCATTTAATACCTTCTCATTTAATACCACCACCACCCCTCTCTGGTGCCAACTTGGTCTCTCCCGCCTGGTAGCCACAGTAGGTAGCGGGCGAAACCAACACCCGGTTGAGGGGGGACGATTCCATGCCTGATTGGCATTAAGCTGTTCGTCTTCTTTTACCCCCCTTGCTGGCGCCACCTTGGTATCTCCCGCCTATTAGCGGCTATAGGGCTCGGGTGAAACCAAAACGCAGTTGGGGGGGGGGGGGATTGGAATGAGGACGAAACCAATCCTATTCTCAAAGGGTCCATTTTTAATGGGCACCACAACTGAAGGGAGATGTTGGGAAGCTGGAATGTGTGCAGAGGAGGGCGACTCAAATGATCCAGCTTCTGGAGAACAAGCCCTATGAGGAGCGGCTTAAAGAGCTGGGCATGTTTAGCCTGCAGAAGAGAAGGCGGAGAGGAGACATGATAGCCATGTATTAATATGTGAAGGGAAGTCATAGGGAGGAGGGAGCAAGCTTGTTTTCTGCTGCCCTGGAGACTAGGACGCAATGGAAGAATGGCTTCAAACTAAAAGAGGAGATTCCATCTGAACATGAGGAAGAACTTCCTGACTGAGAGAGCTGTTCAGCAGTGGAACTCTCTGTCTCTGAGTGTGGTGGAGGCTCCTTCTTTGGAGGTTTTTAAACAGAGGCTGTATGTTCATCTGTCGGGGGTGATTTGAATGCGATTTTCCTACTATCTCAAAAGTCAGTATGGGGCCATACAATTAGGACCAGCCTTTCTCTCTTTGTTCCACCCTGGCCTACTTTGCAGGGTTGTTGTTGTTGTGAGGGCTAGGCAAGATAAACGGATAAGTGAATATGTTGTCGAGGCCAACAGCTCTCAAGCCGCAGGTCGTTCCACGAGTGAACAAGTCCCAACTTCAGCACGCACGCCTGTTCCCGGGTGGAAACCCACACGTCCTTTCCCTTAGCCCCGCTGGAAGTCTGTCCAAAAAGGTTCTTTCTCTTTCTGACTTTCTCCCCATTTCTCCTGAGTTTTTATATATATTTTTTCTCTCCTCCCGCTTCCCGGGCGCCTTAAGACTGCAAGGAGAGCTGCGTCCAAGAGAAAGATGTGGTAGCTCAAGCGGCAGAGCCAAGGCCGCTTGGGATGGGAGTCCAGGTTGGGACCCCCAAAGGGAGAAAGGAACTTATTTTGCTTTTACATTTTTATCTTTATTTTTATCTTTCCCCTTTCTCTTCTGTCTTGGGACACCTCTGAGCTCAGAAAGAAAGGTTTTGAAAAGGAATTGGCCTATGAAGCAGGGGCCACATCTGTTTGTGTTGGGCTGACAGCAGGAAAGCAGAAATCATAAATAAGGGTTCATCTTTGTATCTGTGCATCTGTACAATATTGCCTCCATGTCTCCCTTGACCCCTTGTAACCCTTCCCTTCCCCCTTTTGTCCTTGTTGAGAAAAGACTGCCTTGAAAGTGTTTTGTTGCATTTGGCAAGAGGAAATGCGGCTGAGCCCTGTTCCCAAAACCTTTATGGATCACCATTATTCATATTGCATGCGCTTTCTGATGGAAATCTTGTTATGGATAAGCTAAGCTCTTGACTTAAGCCCCACGTTTCATCAGTCCTGAGGCAGTTTAACGGTCGGTTCCAGTCTAACTAAACTCGTCTTTGGAACCTGGACAATAAAAGTTTGCTCTTCACAGCGGGTGTCACAGCTGGCCTCGGAAACCAGGTGTACCCCAAAATAAGTCCTTTTGTCACCAAAAGGGTCTGAGTAAATCACCAGGCCTTCTTCCCCTTCTCCCCCCATTCACATACGGATGGGACACATCAACTCAATGATTTCATCACTTCCAGGTGTTGCCCCAGGTCGTTACCTGGCTCGGACTCTTTGTTTACATTCATATGCCAACCTGTCAGTAATCCCCGCCTAAGCCTTCCTTCCTGGAACTCCATATATGGCCACAGACCTCTGATTGGCGAAGCCGGCAAATGGGAGCGGCGCTGATAGGCTCCCTGGAACTGACCGGCCTCCGCCCATCAGCTGGCCTCAAACGTTCCAACCAATCACCAGCAGAGCCGGCCCAGAAGAAGGCGGGCGGGAAATTCAATTGTTTTGACAGTTCTGTAACCTTTAAAAGCCAATGTTTTGAATGTATATGCATGCGTTCTTTGCGGGAATCAGGGTATTGCGGTTCGCATTCTCTCAGCTGAGCAGAATAAACAATTTTGTGGCATCTACCTTGCAGCATTGGTGAGCATAATTGGATCTACGGGAGGCGGGTAGGCTACGAGGACCTAGTCGCTCCGGGCTCGCCAGGTTAACTGAACCCTCGCGGTCTCTGCCCCGTGGTCGGTCCACGGGGCTTGCCCGGTTGTCTGACAACAGGCCTGGGGGATTGGCGGTTGTTCGATAACAAATATATAGCAAAACCAGCAAAGGTTGAGAATTGCGTGATCACCTTCGGTTTCATAAACATGACATTATTCAAGATCATTGTGTCTAAAATGACATTATTATTATTTACAGCATTTATATTCCGCCCTTCTCACCCCGCAGGGGACTCAGGGCGGATTACAATGTACATATACACATGGCAAACATTCAATGCCATAGACACACAACATATATAGACACTCGGAGGCTATTTAACATTCCTCTTCTGATAGCTCAAGGCAGGGTACAACTAAGTCAGATTGAAGTAGAATTAAACGTACAAGTCAATTAAAATTGGCTGTCGCCTGGCTTTGGCAAACATGTATGCTGGAACTAGCATAGAGCCAGATGCAGTAAAATTAAAGTATGGATTTCTTTTTTCCAGTTCCCAGGCTTTGATGACTTATATTGCAAGTACTGCTTCCTCTATGGATACGACTGGGCCCCGACTTCGGTATGTCTTTCTCCCGCCTTCCTCTCATGTTCCTTGCTGTATACTTTTTGATTTAATTTAACTACAGCTGAGCTTCTCCCCTTGAATGAATTGGATCAGGTTTGGTCACATTTGTTTTTTGCTGTAGTTTCAACGAACCTGTCTTTGGGTGGCCTAGGTCTGAAACAACCTGAAGGCACATGACAGAGAATTTACTCAGTCCCATCACACAGGATTGCCCCCTGGCATCTTAGAATTAAAGACATACAGTGGTTATATTTTGTAGGTTTTCAAGGTCAGTCCAGAGAGGAAAAACTGGACACAAATAAGTAAGTTTTGAGGATTATTATTATTATACTGCACTTCTGCTCACAGGAAGGGAATAAGTAAAGGTTTTCCCTGGCATTGAGTTCAGTTGTGTCCAACCCTGGGGGTTGGTGCTCATGTCCATTTCTAAGCCGAAGAGCCGGCGTTGTCGGTAGACACCTCCAAGACATGTGGCCTCACCCTTTCTCTCTTTTGTAGGGTTTGGAAGAAGGGATCTCGCAAATCACCTCAAAAAACCGAGACGGACCTCAAGAACTTGTGTGGAATTTTCCCATCGAGATAACCTTCAAAAGCACCAACCCCTTTGGCTGTAAGCAAAGCTCTGCAAAACATCCGCCTGCTGAGGATTTGATTTTTAGCACGTTTTTGATCCGTTGTATAGACACATAGTTGACTTGTCGGCATGTATCACTTTCAACCCCCCCCCCCCTTTTTAAAAAACCTGTAAAAGCAGTGCACCACTTGAGAACTCAGCTAAGTTGAAGCCCTATCCAAAATCTTGCAGCATTTTTCCACCTGTCCTCTTGGACCTTGGTGAGATTTCAGTTTGGTGGAAGGATGGATGAATTGATACAAACAGATCCTTCTTGCTTAATAAAACCTATCAGGGAAGTCCTTCATTCAGTATGCCCTCCCACAAAACAACAACAATGGCTTAAATATCTGATTAGCTTGCACCCAAAAATGCCAGAACAATTCCATGAGATGCTGCAAACTGGAAACATCAGCAAATGGATAACTGGGAAGACATATTTGATACAGAAAGATCCAGCAAAAGAGATAATACCAGGAAACTACAGGCCAATAACGTGTCTGACTACAATGTTCTGACAGGCATAATAGCTGATCAAATCTAGGATTACTTGGAGGCAAATAACATCTTTCCAGTAGAACAAAAAGGCAGTATTACACTGTCATGAGAAATAACACTATATAACAAAATTTGGGAAGGGGGGGAGGACATGACATTTATAACCCAGGAACAAAAATCGTGTTACATAGTGTAATTGGACCTCCATTGAATTGCTTTTGTCCTCTTCTTCCTTTCAGGGCCACAGATAGTTATAAGTGTATACGGCCCCGATATTTTTGGGAACGATGTGGTTCGGGGATATGGAGCTGTCCACATTCCCTTTACTCCAGGAAAGTAAGTGGATCCTCATGTTCTGTATTTCTCTCAGAACTGTTTGTATAATTCCTTCTCAACAGCTTAATCTTCACAGTCTTAATTCCATTCCAGGCACAAGAGAACTATCGCGATGTTCGTTCCAGAATCAACATCCAAGCTGCAGAAGTTTACAAGGTGCAGAAAGGAACGCGAAACATCAACAAAACTTTAAAGCAGAGTTAAAAATAAATCGACCAGAGTATCCCCAGTCCAACACTCATCTTTGCCTGTTGAAAGTGTAGCGCCACCCCTTCATCCCATGTGGACTTGCATTTCTCCAATTTTGTCTCTGTGGTTCTTTGAAATATCAAAAGCTTAAGCCAACCGAGCCAATGGCCAGGGAGTCTCGAGAGCTTTTTTTCCGTGTCAGGAGCTACTTGAGCAGTTGCAAGTTGCTTCTGATGTGAGAGAATTGGCCATCTGCAAGGACGTTGCCCAGGGGACGTCCAAATGTTTTGAAGTTTTACCTTCTTGTGGGATGCTTCTCATGGCCCCACACAAGGAGCTGGTGCTGACAGATAGCTCTCCCCGCTCCCCGGAGTCGAACTGCCAACCTTCAGGTCAGCGGTTCAGCCTGCACAAGGGTTTAATCCATTGCACTATCAGGAGCTCTGTCTTGAGAACTGAAGTCCCCAAACCATGGAAGACCCCAGTTTGTGACCCATGAGATCTCCATAAATTGGAAGCTCCATGAAACTGTCTCCTTGGCTCTAGATTTCCCACCCTCACCATCTTCTCCTCTTTTTGCCCCAAGACATTTGTAACTCCTGTAACTTAGTTATTTGACTAGAATACCCATCACTTGCATAATGGAGGAGACCCCACCATAGTGTATACCAATGCCAGTCGGATGATATATTGATTGATTTGCTTACATATTGCCTTCCTGCTCTATATCTGAAAAATAAAACCAACTGAGCACAACTTAAACCAGTAACAATACAGTGAAGACTATAACGTCTGTCATCCTTTCTTCCAGCTGGTTGACAGGAAGACGCCCGGAGTTCACCGATCCCAAGGTGGTTGCGCAAGGAGAGGGCCGTGAAGGTAAAGGCTCAAGGAGGAAGGGTCCTTTGGGCTCAAGGTGGGGAGGGAGGTGCATGTTCCTCACCTGGATTGGGCCCAGAGTGTCCCCTCACTCAGAAGTGATTCATCTGGACACCATTTATTTTATTTTTGACCAGTTTTCCCTGCTGCTGCTGCCCCTAATCTTAAACACATTTTTTAAAATGTCAGGAGCGACTTGAGAAAATGCAAGTTGCTTCTGATGTGAGAGAATTGGCTGTCTGCAAAGATGATGCCCAGGGGAGGCTTCTCTCATGTCCCCGCATGAGACAATGGAGCTAACAGACAGGAGCTCATCCTGCTTCCTGGATTCGAAGTGTTGGTCAGTAGTCCTGCTAGCACAAGGATTTAACCCATTGTGCCACTGAGGGCTTCTATCTTGAACACATGAGAAGGATGAGCAAATGAAACCACTGCAAAAAAGGGGGGGGGGCTTCCTTGTGCCCCACATTTTCTGCTTAGTATGTTTGCTTCTGATACATTGGAATCAAGGCAACAGGAATAACTGGAGAGGGCTGATCTGACTTGTAAATGGACATTCGCAAATATCAAACTTGAGGGTTTTTGGACTCCTCTCCCAGAGCTGAAGTCCAGACCACTCAGAAGACCATAGAATCAAAGCTGGGATCCCATGGGGCCATCCAGTGCAACCCTCTTCTGTCAGGCAAGAAAAGCCCAAAGCACCCCCAACAGATGACCATCCAGCCTCTGTTTAAAAACCTCCAAAGAAAAAGCCTTTGTGGGACTACAAGACACAGGGTTCCACTGTTGAATAGCTCTTACTATCAAGAAGTTCTTCCTAATGTTCAGGTGGAATTGCCTTTCTTGAAATTAGAAGCTATTGCTCTGCATCTTAGGGTCCTTCCACACAGCCCTATATCCCAGAATATCAAGTCAGAAAATCCCACATTATCTGAGTGTGGACTCAGTTCAAAGCAGATATTGTGGGATTTTCTGCCTTGATATTCTGGGATATAGGGCTTTGTGGAAGGGCCTTTAGTCTCCAGAGCAGCAGAAAACAAGCTTCCCCTCCTCAATGGGACCTCCTTTCAAACCATCTCTTCAGCAGGCTAAACATGCCTGTCTCTTTAGGACGTTCCTCATTTTGAGAATATACAGAGTTTGGGAATCACTGGAATATATAATCCTACAGTGAATTACTCTTTTTAATAAATATATAATAAAATAGAACTTTATTCATACCCTGCCACCATCTCCCGAGGGACTCGGGGCGGCTCACAAAGCACTCAAAGGTACAAATGCACAAAATACAAGTGCATAAACAATAACACAAAAGCAATAACAACATATCATAAAAACTCGCTGGTTAAAATAAAATGCAACAGTAGCTGCAGATATAAAACAACTGCAATCAATACTAAAGTACGGTAGCGCCTTCCCATTTGATTCTGGGCTGTCATTTTTTCTCCAGTGACCCGGGTTCGTTCGCAAGGCTTCGTCACGCTTTCCTTCAACGTAGTGACCAAGGACATGAAGAAGCTGGGCTACGACGTGAGTCCCAGCATTACTTCCAACCAGTCTCTGACATCGGTCACCGAAGGGGTCCATAAATATTAAGCCAAGATGGCCCCTATCAGCAAATCCAGGGACTACTCCAGATGCAAACTCAAGGTGGTTATTTTGGTAATGGAACCAACACAAAGTTATGGTTAGGATGGATCCAAATGTTTGATTCTAGAGCAGCTACATCCCAGCAGAGACTAAATACAGGTGTAATGGTGGGGAGTAGTCTTTCCACTTGCCACCTTTGTATTTTTTTTAAAGCAACTTAAATCCAACAAAATGGAAATGGAAAATACCAACTGCAAGAGTGGAAATCAGCTGGGCCTCCAAATATTGGGGTGCTACCATTCCCAGTAGCCCCGGACTGCAATGCTGAGAGTGCCAATCCACCAATATCTGTATGGCATGATTCAATATGGGCCCTACAGTCAGAATGCAGCCTGTTCCATTTCCATTTTAGCAGTAGACCTCACAGAGTGGCATGCGATTTGAAGAAAATTCTTCATACAGCATGCTTTGGCTTTTTGAATTGCTCTGAAAAGTATTTTCACTTTAAAAACTGGTGCTTTCCTCTGCTGAATTATCCATTCTTCTTTGAGGTTTGGTCACTTTTAAAAATCTTTGCTTTTTGTACCAATTTCTGCAATAAAGAATACTGGTGAGGAAAGGCTTCCTGATATTATACCGGTGCATGGATTTCTTTTTAAACTTGCAATGTACAGAGGAACTAGGGCTCTCGGACCACTGTTTGGTGGCAACCACGTAAGATTAATGTTTTTCTGCAAGCTTTCCAATGAGAAAATAGGTGTCTGGAAAACAAAATACAGTTCAGATGAATAGTAGTGAGAGATCCACCTAGATGCAAAATCCATACAAATAAGAGGATGTGTTGTCGAAGGCTTTCATGGCTGGAATCACTGGGTTGCTGTGAGTTTTCCATGCTGTCGGACCATGTTCCAGAAACATTCTCCTTTTTTGGGCTGCTGTGAGTGTTCCAGAATCATTCTCTCCTGACGTTTCCCCTACATCTATGGTTGAGAATGCCTGCCATAGATGTGGGTGAAATATCAGGAGGGAATGCTTCTGGAACATGCCCAGACAGCACAGAAAACTCACAGCAACCCAAAAAAAGAGAATGTTTCTGTAGCTATAGTACTCTGTTTTGGCATGAAATGAAATCCACTCTGGATTTATAATAAATTTATGCAATTTATGATACATTAAATTGTAATTTATGATTTATTAAATCTAATTTAGGGTAAACTGAGTTGTGTAGCTCCATTTATCACAAACTTCCATAATATTACACTATTTCCCCCCCATATGCACAATGCAATACCAGTAGGGGGAACCAAATCCCTGTGAAAAACTACACTGCCTTTATGTAAAATACACAGCAGTATATTCTTGTGTGCCTTCAAGTCCTTTGCATAGTGACAATCTTAAGGCAAACTTATTATAGGATTTGTTCAAAGGGGGTCTCTTTTGCCCTGCTTTGAGGCCAAGAGGTTGTTATTAGAGGGAAAGCATAATTGGGAAACAGCTTGAAGATAACACAACCACAGCAATACATTTAACTGGGCAGAAATGACAGGAGTAAATAACTCCAATGCTAGAATCATGTACTAAGAAAGGATCCAGTTCACTAGGAATTAAATTGAGCAGAAATAATAGAGGGGGAATAAGAAAAACCAGACTGCAAGAGCGGGCGCGCCACAAAATGAATTAAAAACAGTTCTGTTGAAAATGAGAAGGAAATGTTCTCCATGAGCTGGAAATCTGCCTTGCTGGTCTGTCAGGCTTTGAGAACAGATGGCTGGATCATCCGTTTAATTGCAGGAAGGTACACAGAAACCCGATGCAAAATTAATCACCGAGGGACTGGGGCTGACATCAGCCATGTTCTCCTGGGATTGAAGAGAGTGCAATGACTGGCATACACAACCCCATCAATTCCTAGAGTTGGAAGGGACCCAAAGGGCCATCCAGTCCAGCCCTTTTCTGCCATAAAGTAAGGCATAATCAAAGCCCTCCTGACCAAAAAAAAAGCCATTCAGCCACTGTTCAAAGATCTCAAGAGGAGATCCATCATCATTATCATTATTGAATCTTAAAGAGTTGGAAAGGACCCCAGGGGCCATCCAGGCCAAGCCCCTTCTGCCAGGCAGGAAGACACCATCCAAGCCCTCCCGACAGATGGCCATACAAGCTCCACCAGATTCTCAGGCAGTTGTTTATAATGATAACAAACTCATACACATTGATAGGGAGCCCCAAAGGTCATCCAGTCCAGCCCACTTCTGCCATATACAAAAACACCATCAAAGCACTCCCGACAGGCAGCCATCCAGCCTCTGCTTTAGAAACCCTGGGGAAGGAGATTCCACTGGACTCCAAGGCAACATATTCCACTGTTGAACAGTTCTAATTGTCAGGAAGTCCTTCTCAATGTTTAAGTGCAATCTCTCTGCCTGCCACTTGAATCCATGGCTCCCTTGTGCCCTAGTTTCTGGAGCAGCAGAAAAGCAGCTTTCTCCCTCCTCAATGGGACATCCTTTCCAATATTTAAACATGGCTATTATATTAACATTCTCTTCTCCAAGCTATACATCCCGAACTTCCTAAGCCCCCCTCCGAGGGATTTGTAGTTTCCAAACTTTTGGCCATTTTGTTGGCCTTTCTCTGGACATTTTCCAGCTTGTGCATCTTGAATTGCTTAGTCCAGAACTGGACAGTTATTCTTCCACGTGAGATCTGACCAAAGCAGAACAGAATGGGATTAGGACTTCCCTCCATCTCAACACTGTCCTATTGATGCAGCTCAGAATCACATTGGCCTCTTCAGCTGCTGCATCACACTCTTGACTCATGTTCAGCTTATAGTCTACTAAGACTCCTAAGGCAGGATTGTTGTCAATGCACTGTGTGAGTTTTTCAACGATGCAAACATGGAACAGACTTTTTATTCCTAGAGACTTCGGGGGCCACAAAAACTAGACCACACTTTCTCCCCACCTTTACACAAATGAAATAAATATCTATTTCTCCCTGCACTCTGGGCCTTTTCCCAAATTGAATTCTACACTACAAGTCCCTTGAGGACATCGGTACTTTGGACCTTCGTATTAATGGAGCAAGGAGTCAGTCCCCAAATATATCCCTTCCAGCTTCTGAAAAGCCACAAGAGCCTGGAATATCACAAGCAACACAGGTTTTAATTCTGACAAGAGGCTCCATTCCATCTTTTCTATGGCTTTCGTGGACCAGCACAACGAGGGAAGAAAAGGGCACAGGTACAAGAACCTTTTAATGACACAACAGTACAAATTATAAATTAGAGCCATACAGTGATGAAGACTTCAAGAGCATGGATTCAGCTGAAAGGAGCCAGCTCTCTCCCAATCTTTCAAAGACATAAGTTTAGAGAACAGGGTATACAAGAGTGACATATCTGCCTTATTCTGCTGTGAAAAACTGGAAAAGCTATCCCTCCGCTTTTGATTAAATGTGTGTACAAAGTATATGTTATAACGTATTTCTCCAGCAGAGGGAAAACAATCGGCTTCCAAACGGTTTCTTTCAAGACAAGACCATCAATTATTATGTTTGTTGTTGTTATTAATACCCCATCTCTCTACAAAAGAAACTTAAAGCAGCCTATATAATATACTATAGAATTGAAGTAATTTGATGCCACTAGAATTTCAATGGCTCTATGCTAAGAAAACCTGGGAGTCGTAGAGCAGAGTAAAGACCTTGTTAAACCACAACTCCCAGGATTCCATAGCCTTGAGCCATGGCAGTTCAAGTGGAGTCAAACTGCATTAGTCAGCCGAGTTCAGCTTAATAATAATAATGTTATTGTTTGCCTCTATTGTTTGCCTCGCTGTAGATCGGATGCTGTTAAACCTTAGGAAGAATGTCTTAACTGTGTAAGGTCTTAGGCCCTCCCTATTAATGCCCCACCAAATTATAGCTCCAAGGGAGTGACAAACTGCATCAACTCTATAGTATAAAAGTAAAAGGTAAAGGTTTCCCTGGTCTAGCTGCGTCCGATTCTGGGGGGTGGTGCTCATCTCCATTTCTAAGCCAAAGAGCCAGCCTTGTCTGTAGTCACCTCCAAGGTCATGTGGTTGGTATGACTGCTGTTACTTCCCACCAAGGCGGTACCTATTGATCTTACATTTGCATGTTTTTGAACTGCTAGGTTGGCAGAAGCTGGGGCTAACAGTGGGAGCTCACCCCGCTCCCTGGATTCGAACTGCTGACCTTTTCCTCAGCAAGTTCCCCAGCTCAGTAATTTAACCCGCTGCACCACCAGGGGCTCACGCTATAGTATAGATGAACCTAAATAAAGCAATTGCTTTGCCTGACACTGCATTTCATGTGAGCCTGTGTTGCAGTGCACGAAAGCTGTACAGGCAGGACAATGCTGTGTCTCTCTTTTTAATATCTCCCCTTCCCTCTTCTCTTCACCATCTACTCATGGTAGCCTCCTCCAAAGGCCATTCAATGGCAGAGAACTGGAGAAACATTTGGATAGGGTCCCCCCCTAACTAGACACAAACCTGATGCATCACCCACCAGTACCTTCCAGAGCTTTTCTGTGTCTGACACATATTTCACCAAAACTAAATCAACATCACTGCAAGGGGCACCCCATGTATGGAGCCCCTAAAATGGGGGGAAACGTGAGCCTTAGAATTGATGAAAAATTGTATTTACTTTGTGCCCGGATACTGGGCCACAGACAGGCATTTCCTCCCATCCCACCCATTTTCAGCCACTAAATGACCAGCGATGGAGGCTATTGCAATAAAACCATGATGCTTTGGGAGCTCCAGTTGTTTCACAACCACAATAATCATATAAATGCATATGCAGATTACCCTGGACTCACGTACTTACACAGGTTGCCCATCGAGATGCCAGTTGCCTGACATCTATGACCGATCCAAATTTTTTGTCTGACTGTTAAGAGACAAAACGGCTGGACATTGCTAAACATGAGAGGTAAAAATATTTAAAATAACAATGGAAACATTGTGCCACTTGACTATTGTTAGGCTCTTTTGATATGATGGAAACAACAACTGAATCATCGTATTAGTATTATCTTTGATGGAATCACAATGATTTGAGAAGATAACACAATGCTCTGACATCCAAAACGCCACCCAACACAAGTCCCAAAATGATGTTAAATAAGAGGTGACCAGCAACAACACAAAAAATAATGGTTATCAGACTCAGATGTTTTGCACGTTCGGAAGCCAAGTTCGCTTTTCTAATAGCCAGCCCACCTCCCATCCCCCGAAAGCAAGCTTTCAAAGACTTACACATGATTATATGACGTAAATGAGAACAAGGCCGACAAACCGACAACGTTCACGTTTCGCAATGAAGACTGTAAACAGAGCCATCTTTAGTTAGAGGAGTTTAGTTGATTAAAATTAAACATTCATACAACCGTGGTTGGTTTTGTTTTGTTTTTTCCTTTTAAAAGTTTCTCAAAAGTATTATGAGAGAGAGAGAAGTAGAGTCTCTTTTTCCATGATCTTCTGTCTTTTATAATAAAAGGTTTTGTTTTGTTTCTCCCGGACATGTCGTCATAAAACAGGGAAGGAGGAAAGGCAACTGTAGTGTTATTTTTTCCTTTGAAATGTCCTATTAAGCATCACATTCCACCGTCTCCATTTCGCATCAAAAACTCTTCCATTTCCAAAGCAAGCGGTGTGTCTCAATATTCCCTTTTAAAACTCTTTGTGGAACCCAAGAGCTAAAATATTCATATATATAGATATAGATATAAATAAGAGGGCACTGAATCATTAAAAAAAAAGAGAGACGGTATCTTTTGAGGCCTACGCTAGACTGTTAAATAAGGGCATTATAAAACAAGACGCAAGAAGTGAAAGTGAGCCTTGCAAGCTCAAATCCCAAAATGGTACTCTGTTTTAAAAGTGCAAAAAAGTAGACACGGATAACTGCATAATAAATGAGGAAATCACGGCAAATGCATTCCCCCCACGAGGGTGAGGATTCCCGTTATCACTCTGCTCTTCTTTCCCCTTCCTGTTTTTTTTCCTTTTTAAACCTGCAACCCCAGGTCGAAAGAAGAGATAAAAATAAAGACACACACAATAATTTCCCAAACCAAGTCACTAATGGGACAATATGGCCACCAATCTCATGGACCTTCTTGACTGCCACTAACGGATCAACAGGACAATAAGGCCGTCCTTTTCCAAAATTCCAATACTGTTTTAGGATATTTTTGTTCTGTTCCCTTTCTGACTTGCGTCGACTTTTGCATCAAAAGCAAACAAAAAAACCTGGGCAGTTTCAGTTTCTGATCATTCGCTCCTATGCACATCAGAGTTCTCCTCCTTTTCCTCTTCTGTTCTTTTCTTTCTATAAGATCAGTAAGGACTATGGGTGAGCCAACAGTCTCTAGAAGAATACATGGTTGTTTGCATTTGCTAGCACTTGAGAGAGTCTCCAAGCTATCATTTAAGAGCGAAGGGTTTTGAACATCCAAGTTTCAAGGATATAAAACATTGCAAGGAGGACTATACTTAAAAGGGACAGTTCTTCCTATAATACTGAAGCAAGGAACCAAAAAAAACGCAAGGGGAATATAGGAAGGAAAAAACTAACTTTGGCGACAAAACAAATTCTAAAAACGTTGGAGGAAATGAAAGGGAGGGGAACTAATTTTGGCGTTGAAAAATCTAAAATAAAATAATACAATGCTCCCACAAGCCCTTGGTGAAGAAAAATAATAAAAGTATGTTCTGCAGCAAATGCTAGGTGAGGAGTGAGAAATCTCTTCTGTAAACGGCAAACACACATGCCTCTGAGGGTCTTTCCGCACAGAGTTTGGCTCAAGCCGGCAGCAGATAAAAGTAACACAAACCGGGCTCCGCTCCACTATAAAGTGAGCCTTATAGGAGGAAAGGGTTAGTCGTGTTTTCAGGCTGTGAGATGGAAGGGACAAAGCCAGTACTGTGTAAAGGGGCCACCATTGGCCCTACGAAGCCCACCACCATCCCCGGAGCAGCCATCCTGGCCAAGGAGGCAGCCATCGGTGCCACAGGCTCCGCAGCTGGGACGGCAGTGAAAGATGGGCTGCTGCTGCCCATGACAGGGCTGGAGCGCATCTGGTTGAGGGTCAGGGGCTGAGGCTGGTTCACTTGGAAGGGGTTGACCAGAGCCGGCGTGGAGGATGAGGAAGGAGGAGGTGCCGCTGCCGAGGCCGCTGTCCCTAGAGAGAGACACAGAAAAGTCCCATCTGTAAATCATAGATTCATAGCATTGAAGGAGACCCCAAAGGCCATCCAGTCCAATCCTATTCCACCAAGCGGGAAGGTACAATCCAAAACCTCCTGACAAAATGGCCATCCAGACATCTAAACTTCCAAAGAAAGAGACTCTGCCTGACTTCCAGGTAACATTTTCCACCATCAAACAGCAATCAACCTCATGAACTTCTTTCTAATGTTTCAGTGGAATCTCTTTCCTGCACTTTGAAGCCATTGCTCTATGTCCTAGTCCAGAGCTTTCCAAACTGTGCATCGTAACACGTTAGTGTGTTCGCTGCAGTGTGTAGTTGTGTCGTGTGAACTTAAGGAGAAACCTCTTAGTTATGTGCAATAGGCAATGAATAATATATTTTTAAAATTATAAATGAAAGGTTTTTATGAGATGTGCTGTGTCCCCATATATTTTGTTATTACAATATATGTATGTGTTCATATCTCTTATTAAGGGATTGGTTTAACCTCTGGTTGGCGATAAAAACTGAATAACTATGCCGCGAAAAGATGCATAGCTAAATATTTGGAAAGCTCTGTCCTAGTCTCTTTGGAAACTGTGGGTACTGATCCCCTCAGCTCAGTGTTGGGGTCCTGCAAAATCTGGCAACAATAAAAGTTTTCTGACTGTCACTCAATGGCTGTTTTTAATTACCGTATATTCTCGAGTATAAGGTGATTTTTTCAGCCCTTTCTTAAGGCTGAAAAAGCCCCCCTAGGCTTATATTCAAGTCAAGGTTATTTATAATTTTTCCTATTATTATTACATTTATTATTGTACTCTATTATTACATTTACATTATTTCACTCTACTATTATTTTTATTACATTCATTATTTTACTCTATTACTGTTGTTACATTTATTGTTTTTATTATTGTTACATTTATTATTGTTACATTTATTATTATTATTATTATTATTATTATTATTGGAAGGATACGTAAGCATTTACATTGAAGGAGGTTAGAATAATGGTTCAGAGTTGGACAGCCTTTTCTTAAATTACATTTTAAAGTAAATATTCAAAAGCATTAAACCTACTGAAGCCTCAATTAATGTAATTTTATTGGTATCTATTTTTATTTTGACATTTACCCATAGCTTCTGTATTTTCCACCCTTGGTTTATGGTCAATACATTTTCCCAGTTTTCTGTAGTAAATTCGGTGCCTCAGCCTATATTTGGGTCAGCTTATACTCAAGTATATATGGTATTCACATTGAACTGTTGTGCAGTGTTTACTTGCAAAAAGTGCTTCAGCTGTACTGCATAAAAAGGAAACATGGCCTATTTAGCAAGATATGCAAATACTGATTTGTTATCAGCAAATGTCTGGGTTTTTTTATACCTGTTTTATATACCTCGAGTCAAAAATAAATTTCTCTGGCCAAAAAGGAGTCATGGGTGGAAAAAGTTTAAGAAGCCCTATGTCTAAAGCAGTAGAAATTGAGCTTGGCCCCTTCTTCTCAATCCAACACCCTTTCAAATATTCAAACCTGGCTCTCCTGTCCTCTTCTCCCAGCTAAACATCCCCAGCTCCCTCAGCCACGCCCCAAAGGGATTCATGGCTTCCAGACCTTTACCCGTGTGTATTTCACTCTTTTCATTCTTATCTTTCCAATTTATGCTCTGAATTGTGAAAATCTACAGTTTTGCACTCAAAAAGGCATCAGGTCAGCCCTGGATGTTGAGATGTACCTGGAGCCAAGAAAGGGTTCAGCAAAGGCGCAGCTTGCGGAGGTTTCGACACCAACGAATCCAAGTTCACCAGTGCAGCATTGGGCCCTAGAAAGGATTCTGGCGTCTTTCGGGCCATGTTCTGTTTGCCGGAGGCTGAGCTGGATGGCTGGGATTCAAAGAGGTCTGGGCTAGTTGTACCACTGTTCTGAGCTGAGAGCGTGGAGCTGGAATCTGCCGAAAGAAAGAAGCGAGATATTTTTGGTAAATTTAAAAAGGGGGGGGGGGGGGACCAAACAAACAATCACTTGATGTTCAATGCTATTATGACACAAACCTTGCTTTTTTGCGGTCCGAAGGCTATCAAATTCAGAAAAGTCATCTTTAATCGTCCCGTTCAAGTTGCTGAAGAGGTCAAAGGACTGACTGCCTGCAAGACAGAACACCAAAGCATTACTAATATATTGCACTGGGTTTTCTGGCGAGCCACTTTGAGTCTCTTTTTTTAGAGAGTTAAAGCAGAATATGAAGAATAAGTTGTCTTCCATTCTACAGCCCAAAACCTACAAGAACACTTCCTTGTTTGTCCCCTATTGTTTAGAATCAGCAGGAATACAAAGTTTATTCTGTCCAAGAGAGTGCATTAATCTCTTTCATCCAACCTGACAGCAATATGTCGTTAAAAGGCTATTTGCTCTTAAGGGCCGAAATGCTATATCCACTGGATGAGAGCACAGGAAGAGAGCATCAAAACCCCAGTGACCATGTCAGCAATTAATAATAATAATAATACCCGCCCCTCTTTATGGCTTGAGGCAGGGTACAACATTGTTAAAACACTATCAAAATATGGGATACACAGAGTTAAAGATCTAGACCAAACTTGGCACGAATACTCCATATGCCCCAATATGAACACAGATGGGAAATAGACTTTTACAATTGGGAGTTGTAGTTACTGGGATTTATAGTTCACCTACAATCAAAGAGCATTCTGTACTTCACCAATGACGGAATTGGGCCAAATTTCCCACACACAACCCCCATGACCAACAGAAAATACTGTGTTTTCTGGTGGTCTTTGGTGACCCATCTGACTTCCCCTCACAACCCCACCCCCAGGGGTCCCAATCCTCAGGTTGAGAAATGCTACCTTAAGGCCATCCAATCCAACTCCCTTCACCAGGGCAAGAAAACAAAGCCCTCCTGACAAAGATCTATCCAGCCATAGATATCGATAGATCTATATGATACACACACACACATATATGTATATGACAGATGTAGTATCATAGATTTGAAAGGGACCCCTAAAGAAGGACAATAATATGTTGCATTTTCCAGAGTAGGCAAACCAACACTTTCTCATTATTTTATTTTCCAGATCACCAGACTGGGCCACAGCAATGCATGGCAGGGGACAGCTAGTTGTTAATAAAGAAGGAATCCTAAGCAGGCAGCAATTGTGATGGCCAAATGACAAAGAGTGTACTTTTTGCTCCTGTGCATTACATTCAGCAGCAAATACTTTTCCTCTTTTTTTTTGGTTTCTGGGTTTTGATACTTGAGGTTGGCATTGGATTTGACAAGACATTAGATTCAAGTCAGTACGGTAATATATGGTAACAATAACAAGGATTGATGTTTTTTCACTTTCAATGTCAAGCAGGTCGAATCTGCATATTGTAACCCTGCAGAGACGGTGGGTATCTGCCATCCCATTCCATTTTTCACAGGAACTTTAACACTCATGGCATGCAGATGGCCAGCCGTATTTCCCAGGTGTGATTATTCAGCCCAGCCAAGGCCTGGGGTTAGCAGGGAAAAGGCACAACATGCCAAAATGTCACTCACCAGAAGCAGAAATTGACTTATTTGGAGGCCCCCAAGGGTCCGCTTTCGAGGCTACAGAGGATGGCTGGGAGGGAGCCCAAGGGTCTGCATTCTTTGTGGGAGGCTGTGCGGAGGAGGAAGAGGAGGAGGCGGACACAGAGGAGGCTCCCCACGGATCAACGGAGGCTGCCGGTTTGGCCCCTGCAGGGAAAGACAATAACAATAGTTATCCAAAAATGTACATTTAAAAAAAATAACATTTCAGTATGCAATGTGCTTTTCCTGCATGTCAGAAGAGGTTGGACTGGATGGCCCTAAGGGGTCTCTTTATATTATTATTATGCAAAGGTTAGATGATCATCTGTCAGGACGACACTGAATGTACTTTTCCTGCAGGCATAACAGGATCTGACAGGATGACCTTTGGGGTTCCTTACAACACTAGGATTCTATGATCTTATAAATCTTAATAAAGGATGCAGATCTGGCCAGAAATTCAGAAGTTGGAGAGTATTTTTCCCTTTGTGAACATAGGAGGGAATGCTATTTTTGTAACCAGAGAGGATACTTGTCTAGGAAGTCCTCCAGCATAGTTCTATTTGGGTCAACCTTTGCTGGAAGCTGCCCACAGATTCACATTGAAGGACCCAGAATGGGAAGCCAAGCTAGACTTTGCAGACAAGCCTCTTTCTGATTTGTTGCATTACAGATTATACCCAGAAACTTTGTTGCTCTGTTTTTTCATTGTGTCTGTTCTTGTTTGGTATTTTCAGTTCCCTTCATTTCTCTTTTAATTAACCAAAATAAAACCGTTTCCCTTTCTCTCTCTTTCTCTCTCTCTCTCTTTCTCTCTTTCTCTCTCTCTCTCTCTCTCTCCCTCCCTCCCTCCCTCCCTCCCTCCCTCCCTCCCTCCTGACTAACATGGTTGCAGACAGGATAAATAGCCCAAGCCCATTAATGAATGGATTGCAGCAACATTACCAAATGCAACCCATCTGAGGCAGCCTTCAGCATTGCCCAAATGGACAAGCTGAGCTGGGGGAGCTGGTAGTTATAGTCTTCTGGAAAAGTATAGTTTTCAAAGCCTACATTAAGGCTTTTATACTTTTTAAAATCCCATCCTTGGCTACCTAATTGGCAAATCAAAAATCCATGGGAGTTGTAGTTGAATTTGCTGTGGCCTCAAATACATTTTAATTAGTTTTAAAGATTTTATCTGTTTACTTTTTAATACCATTAATATTTAATTCTATTTTAATGTTTGTATATAGTTTAGTTTTTAAATTGTACTTCATTCGGTTTTACTGTAAGTTGCTTTGAGTCTCTTGTGTAGAAAGAAAAAGCAGGGTATAAATAAACGTATAATAATAAATATCATCATCATCACCATAGGGTTGCTGTGAGTGTTCCGGGCTGTATGGCCATGTTCCAGAAGCATGCTCTCCTGACATTTCTGGAACATGGCCATATAGCCTGGAAAACTCACAGCAACCCAGCAATTCCAGCCATGAAAGCCTTTGACAACACATCATCACCATAGTTTGATAAGGCTTTGGGGCTTCTCTGATACCACACCGAATTTCAAAGCATTAAAGCTGCATCTCCTGAACTTTAATGATCAAGATAACAAATTAACATCCTGATTCCTCCAGCCTTAATTTTCATTGCGTTAAAAAAAATAAAAAAAACCATCCACCAAATAAATTTAGATTATACAGGTCCTTCTCAAAAAATTAGCATATAGTGCTAAAGTTCATTGTTTTCCATAATGTAATGATAAAAATTAAATTTTCATATACTGCACACCAACTGAAATATTTCAGGTCTTTGTTTGTTTTGTACTGATGATTTTGTCATACAGCTCCTGAAAACCCAAAAATACTGTCTCAAAAAATTAGCATATTTGGTCGGCTGGAATATGCTAATTTTTTGAGATATGTATGCCAAAATCATCAGTATTAAAACAAAAAAAGACCTGAAATATTTCAGTTGGTGTGCAATGAATTGAAAATATATGAAAGTTTAATTTCTATCATTACATTATGGAAAATAATGAACTTTAGCACTATATGCTAATTTTTTTAGAAGGACCTGTAGATATGTATTTAAAACATGCATGCATATATGTATGTATGTGTTGCTTTAAAAAAAACCAAGCCAGGCTTGAGAATAGCAGAGCCATTTGCTCATCGACAGGTGTCAATTTTTGGTTCCAACTTCTGTTATTTTGCAATTTTTTTTAAAAAAAAAGAATAGAAAAGAAAAAAGATGACAGGAAATGCTGAAGAGGCATTGGCGAGAATGCAGCGAATCTCATCCTATTTCCTCCTCTTTATGAATGATCCCATGCAAGAAATGCAAATCGCCCGGCAGGGAAGCCCTACAAGGAAGTTTCCCCAAACAGTTGCTCTTTCACAAGAGAGATAACAAAGTCACAGGGAAAAAACAAGGGCCTTTGAGGAGGACACCTTCCTTCTGAGAAGGCCCTTATGAGTCGGATTCAGATGCATAGATCTGAATTTCTCTGCAAGGATCGGAGCCAAGCAAAGAAGAACAAGGGGCTCTTATCGCTGATGTTAATGAAACACTGAAAGACAGGGAGGAGGGGAAAGCACAGCTGCAGCCGGACAAGTTTTGGCTTGTGCTGCCTGTGGATTGCGCATCCCTGGGCCGAGAATACTCTTTTTAAAAAGACGTACAACAGACCTTTCAATCCCAAGAACTATCAGTCCTCAGTGTGGCTTCTCCAAAGCTCCATTTTGGCTGCAAGAAACAAAGGGCAAGCTGACCCAAGGAGCACGAAAGCAAGTGCAACAAACACGCAGTTAACTAACTGCTCGTTTTGCATGCTGTGGGTTGGCTCTCCATATCCATGAATTCTGTAGCCACGATTGGAAATATAGTCCCCCCAAAATTCCATAAACTAAACGTTGATTTTGCCATCTATAGATACAAAAGTGAAATTATGTAAATCTGTATGTTTATTCTACAATATCCCCCTCCATGGTTTGATGGATCTGGACCACACCTGGGACACAGACATTTCGTGATCCAAGTTAAAATACCACTGGGGTTTCAATTAAACAAATCAGTTCAGCCCTGAAAACTATTACTCAAGACTCTCCTGCAATGTGTTTAGCCTTCCCAAATTTAGACCGACTGTCTATTGCACAGATTCTTGAACAGCAGGTCCCAACTCCAAATGAGATTTCCTTATGCCAGACCTGCGGGCCCCAAGTGATCCTTACAAGCCACTGGTGCAGCCCACCAATTGCCCCCCCCACCCCCACCCTGAACACCTCCACAAAGAAAGGAAGTAGGAAGTGGGAAAAGAAAAAGAGGGAGGGGGGAAGACAGGGGGGGGGAGACAGAGGGAGGGAGGGAGGAGGGAAGGGAGAAGGAAAGAAAAGGAAAGTGCAGTAGGAAAAAGAGAGGGTAGCAAGGAGAGGGGAAAGGAAGAAAGGTAAGTAGGAAACTGAGAGAGAAGGAATTCAGAATCCAGAATGTGCGGCATAGTGGTTTGAACCCACTGGGAGATTTCAGACAGTCCCACTCTCTCAGCCTCAAAGGAAGACTAATGCAAATCCCCTTTGAATCAACCTTGACATGAAAACTCAGTGAGAGGCTTGGCCTCAGTCTGAGATGACTTGAAGGCACACAACAACAAAAATAACAACCTGAATTAATTATTAAATATACCATGATTCGGAAGTGGGGTGCTACATAACCTATTTGGGGTCCCAAGAGGCTTAGCCTATCTAATGTTGGCTCCCTATGACTCACAAGTTATTTTATTTATTTATTTCATATACTTGTACCCCGCCCTTCTCACCCCCGAGGGGGGACTCAGGGCGGCCTGACAGCAAACACCATATGGTGCCATCATAATGATAAAAACAATCAACAAATTCATTGAAACAAAACATTAAATAAACAGTTGTTAAAACACGCCAATTAAAATCCGGGTCTGAGTCAATTCATTGTCCCTTTGAAATTGCTTTCCCAAGGTACGGGAGCAGCTGGTGCACAAGTTTTAATTGTGCAAAAGCTCCCCTGGCCACCGCTGACACCTGGGGTTCTAGGCTCAACGATGAATCTAGGATCACTCCCAAGCTGCAAACCTGCTTATGTAGGCCTGCCTTAAGTCAATGCTGAGGTTGCACAAAGTTTGGCCAACAGTAAAGGGTTTCTGAAAGCCACTGAAGACATTTACACAAATCTGTTGGCAAGAGCATGTAGAGTTTACAGTGGGATCTGCAAAAAATGTTTAATTTCTATACCTATTTTATCTACCTATATATCCTCAAGGGTCATGAAAAAAATTGCTTTGGCAGAAAAAGGGTCATGAGTGCAAAAGGTTTAAGGCCTATGGCATTTAAATGTCTCAAAAATAAAATTAACAAACCTACAAGGCATGTGTGATGAACAAGATAAGTGCTTCTTATTGTGTACCTTCAATCTATTGTAACTTATGGCAACCCTATTGCTGGTTTTCCCCTACAATAATAATCATCATCAAAGAAATCTGGATACTCCACAACTATTCAATAAAAGCAATCAGTTCAATAGACATTATCAAACTTTCAAAGAGTGAAAAACCAAAACGATTTCAAATACCATATAATCACATTAGTTCAATATAGGCCATAAATGTAACCCGGGGCTAACGAAACAGTCTCAAAGTATACTTGAAAACCATACTCTCAAAAGGTTAGAAACCAAAATCAGATTCCAAATGCCATCCAAAAACATATGCACATTGCTGGCATATTTCCCTTTTCTAGAGAGGGGCCACATTAAAAGCAAACTAATTCGTGGCCGCAACACTGCTAATTATAGCAGCATGACATAGGCGTCTGTCACGTCGGCATTTGCTAACAGGCGCCTTATGGCAGGGAGATTGGAAGCCCTCCTCCAAAGGAGACCAGCCATATCAATTGCATGGAAAGAGGGAGGTATTGTTTTATATATGATAAAGCGGCATACAAATACACGGGATGATCCCACTGAACACAATGTTCAGAAGCATGCTGCCTCTGACCCAAAAACCTATATAGTCATATTTTTCAAAACCATGAAACAGTGGCAAAAAGTTAACTTTTTTGTCATTTGGCCAAAAAAGATGAGCATTAGATTTGAGTAAATACGGTACAGTCACAAATCTTCCAAAAGTCCTTTTTATACCTCCCTTATCTGTAAAGACAAAATCCATTGTTTTATTACTTATTCTTTCTTTTATGGTTCCACATTTTTTATTAAGTCATCCATCTAACATTAAAAGAAAATGTCCTCCAATCCACTTTTTCCATCTTTTCTGCTGTAACAGTTCCACATTTGCAGGTTTTATTTTTACAGATTTGATTAAAAAGTTTGTTTTGAGGAATCTATAGGTCCTCCAGTGCAGCTCTATGGTCCACTTCTGCTGGAAACTAATCATAGAGCCATGCTGGAGGATCCTGATATTCCTAGAGAGCTGTTCTCTCATGGTTTTTCACTCATGATCCTGTACTCCTAACCCAAATGAATATGGAGGGCTATTTGAGCTTTAACTTATGGCAACCCTAATGAATGAGAAACATCAAAAGAACCCAGATCAGCAGCTGCCCTTCTCAGATCTAGCAAATTCAGGACAGTCACGGCTTCCTAGTTGCAATCAATCCAATTAACCATATTTCTTCAATTCTCAAACACCACTGATTACAAGATGCGAAATCATTTCAGTACTGCCGAGAGAAAAAAAGCTTTATTTATATATTTAGATAATAAAGCAATCTGAAGAGTCAATCCATTTTTAGAAGTGCTTATATGTCAAACAAAGCACACCTTGGAATCAACTAAATAGGGTATAATCTGCTTGGGGAGTTCTTGGGGCTTCAGTCCAAAACAGAAGGACTCTCCTAAGGTCCAAGTCAGTCTTCACAAAGAAAATTTGCAACAAGGGACAAAATTGATAAATCACAACAGTGGGTCTGAGTCCCTTCGGGTTAGAAATAAATTATTATTAATAATAATATTATTGTTTATTCTCACCAAACGACTGCCAAGGATCCGAGCCAGTGCTGGTGGCTGCAGGAGCCCCCCAAGGGTCCGTTGGGTTTGCTGCATCCGGGTGGGGGCCCCATGGCTCTGCTTTCTGGGTGGTCGGTGCCGAAGAGGGCAAGGTGTCCATGAGATCCAACAGAGTGGTGCGCTGGGGGAGAGAAGAGTATTTATATTTTGCTCTGGGTAAACCACAATCCATAAGGGGGGGGGGACTTTCCAAGGAGACAGTGCATCACTATTTTTCACGTTCTTGCTCAATAAGGCTTTATTCAGGGGGTAGACAGTATAGTACTGCAGATAGCCCTTTAGAACAACGGTCACAAAATGATTATTCTTATCATTATTCTTATCATTATGCATACTATCATCATCCTTTGATCTTTTCATTGAGACACAAATAGCCTTTAGGGAGTACAGGGAGCATTTCTGGCATGTTTTTAAGGGTCTCACTTGTCCATATCACACCCAGAAGAGGCCTTTTTAAAGCACAGGAAGTGATGCAACTCTCCATTATGACAATTGTCCACCCATTTTGTTCCCCAGAGGTCACAAAATGACAACAATAAAAGATTGTGATTATATTTATTTATCTCCCACTTCGATGGTAGAGGAGATATTTTTACCATGCTTTTCAGACCTCCCTTACCCATATAAGTGCAGAAGAGATCTTTTTTAAAGACAGAAAGTGATGCAACACACTGTTGTGACTGTTGCCACCCATTTTGTCCACAAGAGATCACAAAATATGCCCAAACAACTTCTTGGGGGTAAATAAGGCATTTCATCCATGTTTCTCAGGCCTTTATGGCCCATATTAAGCACAGGAGAGGCCTTTTTTCAGAACAGGAAGCTGTGCTCCCTTTGTCTTATCCTAATATAGAATTCCCATGTCTATCAAAACAATGTGGGGTAAGTGACACTTAGAAAAAGGCTGGACACCACAGATATAAAATGGGCAATGCGCTACAGATCGAACGACTTCACTTTGTTTCTCCAGAACCATTCCCGCTAGAAAGAGATTATCTCCCCGGGACCTACTTCTTTCCTTTTGGGAATTTTCACCGTATCTCTGCGGCTCTCCTCCAAAGCCATCTGCAACCGCAAATCGTCGCCACGGCGAAGGCGTTCCTCCTGCCAAAATGGGAGCACGGGGTTTTTTAAGACAGATGCCCAATTGTTACTTACTGCTGGCGGAGTTACAGCTCTTTTACTGAACCCTCTATTGACAGTATTCAGAATGGGCACATGTTTGAAAAAGGCAGCACAATCTCATTTAACAAGCCTCACATTGGGAGGGGGAAACACTTATATAGGATTACATTTTTAAAACCCTCAGGCTATTCAAACCTACAAAACTTTAAATATCAAAATCAGTTTGCCAGCAAAGAATGGAAAAGCCAAGGCTGGGTCAGAGACACACACAATCAAAAGCTAAAATAACTTCATGTTGTCTTTCACTTCGCCTCATGATTCCAAGAAGGAACCTTTTGGGGAGATACTATGGCAGAGGTTTCAAAACTTTCCATGTCCGGGACAAATTTTATAGACAGGCTTCCTTTCATGACATGGTCATTCAGTTTTACTAGCAAGCCAGATATTAAACCAACCTCTTAAAAAGTTTTATACAACATATATAACATATAACATCATGTGTGTGTTTTTTATATAATCTTTACTATATAAACAAAAGTTTAGAATTTTTCCCTTTACACTTTTTATTATTTATTTATTTATTTATTTGATTTTATATTCCTGCAGGCTCGGGCGGATTACAACAGCAGATTCAATAAAAACAACAAAATACACAATATTAAAAAATATAGGTTGCTTACCTGTAACCGTAGTTCCCCGAGTGGTCACCTGTGAATTCGCACATTTGGTATTTCCTGCGCCTGCGCAGACAGTTCGGATTCTATTAAAAAGATATTATCACTTTAAATGGTAGCCCCGCCCACACTCCCCTTGAGCATATATAGCCAGTGGGAGGGGCTGCCACCTCAGATCCTTTACTCCGCCGCAAAAAGCAGCTTGAAGGACTGAGGCATGACAACAGCGGGGAGGATGGGCGGGGATGTGCGAATTCACAGGTGACCACTCGGGGAACTACGGTTACAGGTAAGCAACCTATATTTCCCCATCGTGGTCCCTGTGAATCGCACATTTGGTAGTACACTAGCAAGCTAATAATGCGGCTAGTGGGCGTCATGCCATCACCAAGAAAAGGACTGCACTGTTACAGGCTACACCTTACCGACAAGAAGTATCAAGCCTGCTATGTATGATGATGGTGAATAGAGTAGACCAAGCATCTATCACACAGCGATCTTGGCCAAAAAAGCCCCTCAGAAAGACAGTGGAGGCTACCGCAGGTTTAGTGGAGTGACCCTTAACCTGCTCAGGTAAAGTGCACCCAGTCACATGGTAAATCAGACAGGCCGTCGAGATGATTGAACAAGTCAATCGGTGTGGAAAAACTGGGAGGCCACTGGCATCCTCCCGGTACTCGAGAAATAGTGTAGGGGACTTATTGAGTCCCCTTCGCCCCACAAACATCAAAGCCAGAGCCCTCTTGACATCCAATACAAGGAGGGGGTTAACAAGGCAACCTACTACGATATGGGAGCGTGGGTTCAGCACACGTTACCACCTTGTCCCAGTAAATTATCAAGTGGCCAGAAAAGAGTGAAGATCATACACACGACTCCGCAAAGTCATGCAGCTAAGAAGATGTTTCACTAATAAAACACACTCACGGAAGCCAAGAGCCAAAGCGTCATTCAGAAGGACGCACTATCCCCAAGCGTGAAGACGAGGCAAAGAAGATGCGCTGACGAGGGGCACACCTCCCAAAGGCTACAGAAAGTGGAGCTGGGTCCGTCGCAAGCACAAGGGCACTTAGAAAAAGCTCTCTAAGCCGGCTCTATAACAGCTGTCAGTTGTGACAGAGGTGGAATAGGTGTTAACACCCATCCAACATATACCCAAATGCTAGTTGGGTGAGGGAATCAGTGCTCTTGAGATGTGAGAAGTTTAAAATAATTCAAGGTGTGCCCCTGGTCATCCCAGGACATCTCGAGGATGGAAGAGAAGCATGGCTGGTACAGCAACCATGGGACAATGAGGATACAAACCATATCGCCCACTGGTAAACTAGACACCATTCGAGTGCAAAGAGAATCAGTAAAGGAATGCCGAGAGGAAGCGCCTCACTAGGCCTGTGCTCGGTTTAAGTGCTGACACGATAGAGCAAACAGAGAATGTCATGACCAGATCTATCTCCAAGTTGCAGAGCAATATGAAGTTATGTGCACTGAGTACAGAACTAAGTGGACACAATGTAATAGTATGACTAATATACCAAGTAACGAACCTAAATGTCATTATGGTTAAATTTCTAATTGACAAACTTTCTTAAATGTCAGTCAACGAATAAACGACACTTAAGACGTAAGGAGGATTGAGCAATTCAAGATGTTTGGCTGGTGCAACGTCCGGATGCTAGCCACTATTTCTCCCAGGTACTCAGTAGCAGCAGGAGAAAAGCAAGGGAAGAAGACTGAAGGATGCAATTGGCCGCCTCCTCTTGTCATAAGGTCTGGACCTCCCACACAGGGAGGGGAGGCAGATGTCAAGTGCTAATAGCACACTGCTGGTCGACTATAACACATCATAAGTTACCCACTTGGGGCTATCCCATACCCTACTGAGGCTAAGGCCAGTAGCGTAAACACCAATACAAGTCACTTAATAAGCTCCACACAGAAGATCATTAAGGAGACACTCAAAGAGCAACATAAATGTTGCGAGTGAAAGAGTACAAGAAGAGTTGAAAGCATCATCATGGACATTTCAGGGATGAGATACAAGAAGTGTTGAAAGCATCATCATGGACATTTCAGGGTTGATCAGGAAAGCAACGTTTGTGGGCTGTCTGATGCCTTCTCTGCTTATGTTTCAGCATCTTGCCCGTTCCAAGGAAGGTAACCCTTGATCACATCAACATCTGATAGGACCATATAAGCATCATATTGGGCCAGGCTAGTAAGCAAGCCTGGTGACACATGCACCTCTCCTCCCATAGGGTCAGTTTTCTTGCTCCCATTGTCCAATGGAGTTGTCAGATTTACAGGGTTGTCATGTCCACTATTACTGAATTTAGTTTCAATGAGCGAGCCACGTATTGCGGGGGTGAGAATGACCCACTAGAGAGAATCTATTTACCTTGCGATAGGAAGGACGAACACCAGCACAATGCCTGGTAATCCAGCTAGTCACCCAAAGAAGGGTAACAAAGGTAATATTGCATGAGCCAGCAAGTGGTGCTGCTCCAAAGGAAAGTGTGATCACCCCCTGGGGTAGATGTTTCCCACATGGGTTAGCTCAATGCCCTTGCCATATACACCCTATGGGCCGGAAAAAACGTCAGCCTCATCAGAGGTGGGTAGCTTTGGCTCCTGTGGAGTGTCCCCGGTCTGTGAGGTATTTTTCAAAGGGCCAGAAATAATACCTACGAGGGAAAGGAGGTACAAAGTGGGGTCCAAAACATGCAAGTGTGGAGAAGAGCAAATCACAGACCAACCAATTCAATGCAGCCTGAGTCTTGTAATGTACAGTGGGAGACTTCCTTTTAGCAATAGCAGAGGCACTCCAAGTTTTGAGCTACTGGTCAAAGGATATTTACTAGAATGCCAAGTTTGTACTTGTGTTACCTCAAATACATTGATTTGCTCTTTATACAATAAATAAATACTCAGCAATCAAGAGTCCAAAAGTGGCAGGCTGAAAACCTCAAACCCTAGCTGATACCAACTATATTAATGCACACCATGATTCTAGTACCAATCCGAAGAAGTAAACACCTCATTATTATTATATGAGTAAAAGGTAAAGATTTCTCCTGACATTAAGTCCAGTTGTGTCTTGGACTCTGGTGCTCATCTCAATTTCCAAGCCAAGAGCCCGCAATGTCCATAGACACCTCCAAGGTCATGCGGCCGGCAAGACTGCATGGAGCGCTGTTATCCGCTGGGAGGGGTATGCCGATATCGAGGGACCAACCAATTGAAGGTGAGGGAACAGCTCCAACAACCTAACGTTGAGGAGGGCCGAATGGAATAGCCCTCGTTTGCCCCAGAGTCATTAACCCTTCATTGTGGTTCCCTTTAGGTGTCCCCTGTTTGCAGCCTCAGTAACAACAATATTTGACTTCTGAGGGCGTAAAACCTTCAATAGAGGGAAGTCAATTTTAGAAGCATGGTAGAGCTTGAAAGGCCGTGGAGGCCGATGGATTCTGTTCATTAGGGGATCTTGTCCAACCTATGTGGTTTTTTTGTTTTGTTTTATTATTTTTGGACTGGATACCCTCTGGGATATCTTCCTACCTTTGGACTCTACTTTAAGTGGTATCATTATTAGTATCATTAATATTAAGGAAAGACTGGATGGCTCTCTGTTGGAGATGCTTTAATTGGGTTCCCTCCCAAGTGCAGGATGCTGGCTCCTGAGAGTTTTGAATGTGCCCAATATTGCCTGGCAGAAGAGGGTTGGTGGATGGTTCTTAGGGTCCTATCCAACTCAGGGATTTGATGTTGCTGCTGTTATTATTAAGCCAGGGATAGCTGGCCCTCTGTCAGGAGGGCTTAAATTGTGCCTTCCTTGCAAAATCATATCATCTCCAATGAGAATAACACAATTAGTGCGCACCTGCACCAGCTCTCCTTCGTGTCGATATCGACACCAGTGCTGAGCCCCTGTGCATGCACCGTTTGCACAACAATAGCAGAGGAAGGAGCTGGTATTCAGCCGCAAACCCAAACGCAGGGCCTCTGGTATGACAAGCATGCTCTTGATGCCGGCCAGCACCAATCGCATGATGCCGATGGTGGAGCAGAGGCGCTGTGGCCTTGTGCATGCCGGACGCCAGAAGGCGGGGCAGAGGCGCTGTGGCCTTGCGCTTGCCGGACGCCAGAAGGCGGGGCAGAGGCGCTGTGGCCTTGCGCTTGCCGGACGCCAGAAGGCGGGGCAGGCGCTGTGGCCTTGTGCTTGCCGGACACCCAAAGGCGGGGCAGAGGCACTGTGGCCTTGCGCTTGCCAGAAGCCAGAAGGCGCGGCAGAGGCGCTGTGTCCTTGCGCTTGCCGGACGCCAGAAGGCGGGGCAGAGGCACTGTGGCCTTGCGCTTGCCAGAAGGCGCGACAGAGGCGCTGTGTCCTTGCGCTTGCCGGATGCCCGGAGGAGGGGCAGAGGCGCTGCGGTCTAGTACTTGCCAAATGACCATAGGTGAGGGTTGCCGAGATGGCTAAGGCTGCGCCCTACAGGATGGCTGCAATACTGCCTGCATAGCATTTCTATATACAGTAGAGGGCGCTGTTCCCTCTAACTCCAGGATCCTAATATATCATTATTATTATTCTCATTATTAAACAGAGGTTGGATGGCCATCTGTTGATAAGGCTTAGATTGTGTGGGAAGAAACCTTTTTACAAAAAGCAGCTTAAGGCTTTCCCTCAATATGAGGCTGACAGAAACTCTGCAGGAGAGTGCACCACCTATAGACGGCCAGAAGTAATTCCAGTCAGGGCTGAAAATAATTACCTCAGAGATGGCGCCCTCTGACCAAACTCTGCCAACTTTGAGGAGACTAAGAGAAGCTGTATTTATGTGGGAAATTAGGGTATCTGAGATCCCACTACCCTCTTTTGAGGAAGGAGAAATCTTCCTTGTGTATTACACAAGCATCAGAGAAAACCTCTGAAAAGGCAAGTGGATCCAAAATGGAAAAGAGTGGCCCCTGATGCTTATCCCGCAACATTTACAAGCCTGAGGTAATCTCAAAGGCAGTCAGACTGAAGAGAAATAAAAGCCAACGAAGGCTCCCAAGTCGCAATGGAGGCAAGTGGTGATAAATCTACCACAACCGCGACAAAATAAAAAAGTAAAAATACAATAATATAAAATAAAAATATATCTACCAACAAAGCAAATAAAGTAAAATTTTACGCAGTCCATAAAGCTAGTCAAAGAGAGAGAGATTCCTAGCTGTCACAACACGGCGGAAAAAAGGATCTGAGGTGGCAGCCCCTCCCACTGGCTATATATGCTCGAGGGGAGTGTGGGCGGGGCTACCATTTAAAGTGATAATATCTTTTTAATAGATTCTGAACTGTCTGCGCAGGCACAGGAAATACCAAATGTGCGATTCACAGGGACCACGATGGGGAACCATAGGTTACAGATTATAAAACTCAACACATGGTCATAAAATATTTCCGGGATTAGCCGAAAGCGAGTACGAAGAGGGCAGTCTTGCACGCTCTCCTGAAGGGAACAAGCTCTCGGATCGGGTGGAAGGGAGTTCCACAAGGTAGGAGCCGCAACAGAAAAGGCACGCTGCCTAGTTGTG
This sequence comes from Anolis apletophallus, assembly GCA_030556195.1. Classification (NCBI taxonomy): domain Eukaryota; kingdom Metazoa; phylum Chordata; class Lepidosauria; order Squamata; family Anolidae; genus Anolis; species Anolis apletophallus. The sequence goes on from JARBWK010000011.1 coordinate 108,549,788, forward strand.
GATAAGTGACAGGAGCGGATTGATGGAATTTCTAGTAGATTCTGCTCCTCTGAGCGCAGTGATCTCAGGGGGACATACGGGGTAAGGCGGTCCCTCAGGTACACAGGCCCTAGACCGTGTAGGGCCTTAAAGGTTAAAACCAACACCTTGAAGGCAATTCGGTACTCGATAGGAAGCCAGTGCAGTTGCCGTAGAATGGGAGTAATGTGCTCCCTCACCGGTGCTCCCACCAGCAAGCGAGCAGCGGCATTCTGCACTAGCTTGAGTTTCCGGATTGTCGACAAAGGAAGGCCCACGTAGAGGGCGTTACAGTAGTCCAGCCTCGAGGTGACCGTTGCTTGGATCACCGTGGCCAGGTCTTCCCTGGACAGGTAGGGCGCCAGTCGCCTAGCCTGTCGGAGATGGAAGAATGATACTTTGCTGACCATAGAGACCTGAGTCTCCATGGACAGCAAAGGGTCCAGGTGAACACCTAGACTCTTAATGAGGGATGACGGGCTAAGTTGCTCGCCATCCAGGGTAGGCAATCGGCACTCATCCAGACCAGGGCGACCAGGCCACAAGATCTCCGTCTTCGACGGATTCACCTTCAACTGGCTGGAACGCAGCCATCCAGTCACGGCTTCAATGCAGTGGTGGAAACAATCGGGTACGGTGTCCATCCTGCCATCCATTCTCAGCAGAAGCTGGGTGTCATCAGCGTACTGATAACACTCCACAACAAAGTCACGGGCCAGCTGGGCCAGGGGGCGCATGTAGATGTTGAATAATAAAGGAGAGATGATGGCCCCTGGGGACCCACAAGTTAATGGGAGCCTCCCGGAGACCTCCCCCTCCCCTCTCCACGTTTTGTCCCCGGTCCTGGAGAAAGGAGGCCACCCATTTAAGGGCAGTCCCCCTCACCCCAGTCGCGGCTAGACGGTGGGTCAACAATGCATGATCTACTGTATCAAATGCTGCTGTTAGATCTAACAAAACAAGCAGGGCTGATCCACCCTGGTCCAGCTGGCGGCGAAGTTGGTCTGTAATGGCGACAAGCACGGTCTCCGTCCCATGCCCAATACGGAAGCCGGACTGGAAGGGATCAAGTCCAGCTGTGTCGTCTAAGAACCGCTGCAGCTGATCTGCTGCTGCCCTCTCAATTACCTTGCCTAAAAAAGGCAAATTTGACACAGGTCGGTAATTGGAGGGAGCCGAAGGGTCTAAATTCGGCTTCTTCAGCAGCGGTCTTACCATTGCCTCTTTCAAACCCCCTGGGAACACTCCTTGCTCAAGGGAGCTGTTGATAATCTTTCCCAGGGGGTCTCGTAACCCCTCCCGGCAGGATCTAACAAGCCAGGAGGGGCACGGATCGAGGGAGCAGGTAGTTGGTCTAGCTGCAGCGAGAAGCTTATCGACAGCTGCTGCGTCCAGCAGTTGGAAACGGGTGAAGGTGGGCCCGCCGAGTGGCGGCGGGGTCTCGAGTTCACATACTGCAGGGCTGTCCAACTGGCGGCCCTGGGGCCGTACACGGCCCCCAAGCCCCTTCCCACGGCCCCCTAACCCCCTGCAAGACATCAGGTTTTTTTTTTTTAAAAAATTGGAAAAAAATTTGAAAAATTTCGATCTCGGGGGGGGGGCGGCGAGGAGGGGGGGCGGCACAAGTGAGGAGGAGGCGGAGGGAAGCCACGTCAGATGCCCTAGGGGCGGGACTTCCCCCGCCTCTTCCTCGCTCGCGCAGGGCCGCTCGCGGGCAGGATCTGCGAGGCACCCTCCCCCGTGTCCTTGACTCTTGCAGCGGCCGCGCCTGAAGGAAGGTAAGCTCCCGGGCTTACCTTCCTTCAGGCGCGCCACTGCAAGAGCTAGGGAGACGGCGGCGGGCGGCTCGCCGATCCCCCGGCCCGCCTCCCGCCCTGGCGCGCATGCCCGGCACCTTGCACGACCCGCCCCTTTTCGGCGCCTGACGTCACCCCGCCGAAAAGGGGCGGGTCGCGCAAGATGCCGGGCATGTGCGCCAGGGCGGGAGGCGGGCCGGGGAATCGGCGAGCCGCCCTCCGCCGTCTCCCCCTAGCTCTTGCAGCGGCCGCCTGAAGCCCGAGAGCTTACCTTCCTTCAGGCGCGGCCGCTGCAAGAGTCAAGGACACGGCGGAGGGCAGCTCGCCGATCCGTCCTGGCGCGCAAGCCGCGACCCGCCCCTTTTGACGGGGCTGGGTGACGTCAGGCATGGCGCCTGACATCACCCCGCCGAAAAGGGGCGGGCCGCGCAGGACGCTGGGCATGCGCACCAGAGCGGGAGCGGCCCCGCCCCCCACGAGCAGCCACGCCCCCGCGAGCAGCCACACCCTCCGCTCCGGCCCCCAAGGTGATCCCTCACCTGCATTCCGGCCCTTGGGCCCGAAGATGTTGGACAGCCCTGACATACTGTATCAAGAGTGGCCGGGATGTCCCGGCGGAGGGTCGAGATCTTGTCGGCAAAGTAGTTCTGCAAAACCTCAGCCGAAGGAGCCAATCCCCTATCGTTTGGGACAGTCGGGATTTCTGTCAAGGACTTGATTCTTGTATAGTTCCTTCTATAGCCACTCCATAGGGTTCATCACAAGAATCCTTGTCAACAGATTTCAATTAGAATCTTATCCATTTTAGTGGTAATTACTGCAACTGATTCAACAAATTATGCAAATTATAAAAGTAATAGTCGTATCTACATTTGAACAACACTAGCACTCCACTTCTGTAGGGATTAAACCTCCCTGGAGGTTTTTAACAGAGGGTGGATGGTCATCTGTCAGTAGTGCTTTGATGGTGCATTCCTGCACGGCTGAAGGGGGTTGGACTAGATGCCCTTTGAAAGCCTCATCGAGGGGGAGCATTTTTCATACAACACACCTGTGGACTTAAAGTCGACACACTAGTACGTCCCGACACATCGTTTGGAAAGCTCTGTACTATGGCATTGTGGTATCACATTTGAGAAAAATATGCAAGGCCTTCACCATATGGCAAACTCTGACTCTACAATTTCAGCATTGAAGGCTCTGTAATTTATGTTAGAAAACTAGAAGGCAAATACCAAAATGTCTGTAATTCTCATTTAAAAGTCCTCTCTTTTTTGTTTTTCCATTCTGCGGACACCACCTTTGTCAGCTGCACAGCACTGATGTTTCATGCCCAGAATGGAAGAATCCACGATTGTATGGCCACTTTCGCACTGGAGCGTGGTGGCCCCAGTTGTCACTTCAACACTTCTCTTCACTTTGAGAAGTGTGGCCAAGCATTATCACTGAGATTTGCCTCTTATCATGTGAGGCAAGAGTTCAGTCACAGGACCTGAAGCTGTGTTTCCCCCCTTGCCTTTCTATCACCTCAGCTTCAGTTGCTTAATAAGGAAAGGGACTACCGACCTCCACACTTTGCTTTAATTAGAATTAAGTTTCACCTTTTCTCCGAAATAGCCAGTGGCCAAAAGGAGGGCTGAACACAATGGTCTTTGACTATTGGCCCAAGGGACTCCCAAAAGGACTTAAGAGTCGTACAAGCATAGTGTTAGAAGAGATCTCTAAAAGTCATCCAGTCCAACCCCTTTCTGCCAAACAGGGAAACACATAAGCCCTCCAAACAGATGGCCATCTAACCTCTGCTTTAAAACCTTCAGGGAAAGACTCCATCACACTCTCGGGACTGTGGTGCAGCTGGCTGGGAGTCAGCTGCATTAAGACCACTACTGACCAAAAGGTCATGAGTTCGAAGCCAGCCCAGGTTGGAGTGAGCTCCTGACCAAAATTGTGTAGCTTGTTGTTAACCTTAGCAGCCCGAAAAACAGTTGCATCTGTCAAGTAGGAAATTTAGGTACCACTTTGTGGGGGGGGGGGGGAGGGCTAATTTAACTGATTGATGAGGCCATAAAAATCTCCAGGAAGTATGCCAAGAATGAGGAAGTTGACAGCTCCCCTGGTGGCCAGAAGCTGGAATGTTAAATAGCCTCTGAGTGTCTGTCTATATATGTTGTGTGTCTATGGCATTGAATGTTTGCCATGTATATGTACATCGTAATCCGCCCTGAGTCCCCTGTGGGGTAAGAAAGGCGGAACATAAAGGATGTAAATAAATAAATAAATAAATATTCTGAACACCTTTTTCTTTCAGGAAGTTCTTCCTAATGTTTAGGTGGAATCCCTTTTACTGCAATTTGAATCAATTGCTCCATTATGTCTGGATTTCCAGAGCAGTAGAAAACAAGCTTGCTGCCTCCTCAGTTGGACCGCCTTCAAATATTTAAACAGTCCCTTTCTTTCCACCTTCTCTTCTCCAAGCGCAACTCCCTCAGTTGCACGTCGGAGGGATTCATAGTTTCAAACTTTGTCATCCAGCCAGTTTGTCAAGATCCCTCTTGAATTGCTTTACACAGAACTAGACACAAGATTATTCCAGGTGACCAGGGGTGAATCAAGTGAGACTGCCACTTCCCTCAATCCGAACACTAGACTTCTATGGATACAGCATAGAATGGCATTGGCTTTTTGAGCTGTAACATCACACTGTTGACTACTGTTCAGCTTGTGGTCTACTAAGACTACTAGATTCATTACATGTTGACTGTTTTTTCCCCACACCAAATGGACTTCCTTCCACCTGAGCGCAGCCACCAAGAAGGCCCTGCAAATCAGGATGCCTTATTGATGCAAAGGAAGGAGTGTGGATTAGAAGGAGCTCACCTGTTCAGCCACTTCCCGGCTCATGGCCAAAGCCAGCTGCAACTGGAGCTCTTCCTCGCCACTCGTCTGAGGCCGTGCCTGTTCCAACTCCGAAGACACTCGTGGTGATGTAGCTGTTGGGGGAATAGGGGTGGCATTATAATGTGTAAGTTTGGTTCCATCTGAAAATATCAGCACGAATTTAGATGTTCAACCACATATACCTTCGCCTCGGCTGCAATTCTTTTCATGGAACTAGGTATTTCCAATTATATTAACCAAGGCGAACTCGACAGATTCAACACCACTTGCTTAAATAAATACAAAACTTCAGCTTTCAAAACCCATCTGACTTTAAAGTCATTTTAAAGCTTCTCCTTATGGGGCCTGACTGGTTGTGTTTCAGATTGAGACCTTACAGTCAGCCTTCCACATTTGATTTTATTTATTTATTTGTGGATTCAATTAAAAAGTGTTCTCCAGGTTCTCCAGTGTGATTCTATGGGAAGGACAAAAAAGTCATTTTTAATTCACTGTATTTGATTTTCATAGGGGGTCCTATGCCTCTAATACCAGTGAATACTGTACTAGTTATACTGAGCCAGTTCTTACAGAACTGCTTCTGTGTACTAAAATGATGTCTTGTCACAGTTTTCATGAGTAATTTAAAATCACCCGGAAAGAAACAATATGAAGATGCTGCATCGGCATCTCATCTGGCACCAACCTCTGATCTTTTGGATTGTCAAAGCCTTCCTGTTTTGGCAACAAAGATATTCGGGAACTCTCTTGCTGTCAAGAGGATTTTGCCTTAATAAGGCTACCACACAAAGAGATTCTTATGCCGTTGCACACAGCACATGACAGTTAACTCAGATGTTTATGCAAGATGGCTCTGAATAGATCCAATTTAGATGTCCTAAGCCCTGCTAGTAGAAAATGTTGAGATTAAGGCTTTTCGGGATGTTTACTGTTACATAAAAACGTGATTAGCTGGCCTCTAGAAATAAGCTTTCAGCCACTGTGAGACAAATAAACATTCCCGACTCTTGATAGCCACTAAAGCCAGATTTGACCCCTTTGTTTTTCTCTATGGCTAGTAATGACTTTCCATACGCTTTTTTATAACCAGACTAGAAAGTCTTTGTGGTCTCTTCCAATTCTATGATTGATAGCTCTAATCACATTTTACAAATACACTTACATATATATTAACAGGTAAAGCATTAAAGTACTAAACTGTGGTCAGAACGAGTTAACATAGGATTCTGATCTACTTTGAGGGGGGACTACACAAAAAAGGATTAATGGGGGACAGAAAGAAAAGACAGGAAGAACATTAGGATCTCTTAGCAGATCATCAGGTGATTTGCAGAAGATTTCCAGATCCCAATTGCCTAAACAAAAATACTCTTCCCTTCCTGAAGCAATAGCTGAAAAGGAGTGTTGAAATGGGGGGCCCTTAACTGAATGTTAGGGTCAAAAAAATTGTCAACAGGAGAAGGTTTCTGAATGCTATCACTTACACAATCTGCTAGCAAAAACTTGCAACGTTTGCAGAGGATTCTGCAGAACACTCTTAAAGCTGTACTCCAAAAAACATAAAATTAGCCTGTTTAGCAAACCTTGGAAATGCCGATTATCAATGTTTGATTTTATACCTATTCCAAATCCCTATATATGTGGATCACACAAAAGATTCTCAGTCAAAAAGAGCTTGCGAGTGGGAAAAGTTTGTGAACCCCTACTCCTCTACAATCAGCATCCATCAAAATCAATCTCTCTCATTCATCTATGAATGGTTTGTTAGGTCTATTGTGACTTACTAATGTTAGTGTATTACACATATGTTTATTTATTTACTTCCTGATTCCTTTGGTTTGTTTGCCTTTGACTAGTCTTGTGAATCAGATGCAACATCCCTTTCCAGTTTCATAACTAAAACAGGCTGGGCGTGCCCTGCTAATGACAACTCTTCCATTTTCCCACTGTGGCTATCGTCAACACTAGCAAATAGCAAAGGTTTGGCTCAAGGTTTTGCAGAAAAAATAGGCAATTCGGAGAAAGCACAGAGGCCTCTTGGCTTAGTGTGGACGTCTGTACTTACACCCGTGGTAGGAGGCCGGAGACCCTCCTGATTTGCCATACTCCTGCTCCGAGTAGCTAGTGGAGAGGTTGGGTTGACTGGATCCCCGGCCAAAGGTGATCTGGTTGCTCCCGACCCCCGTGGCCACCTGCGCCATACGCTCTTTGGTCTTCAGGGCCTGGGCCCGCTCTGCCTTGAGCCGCTCATCATCTTTGAGGAGGGTGACCAGCTGCTTGGACTTCTCCCGCACATTGATGCCCTGGTCTTTCCCATCCCGGTCAATGTACTGGAAATCTTTCAGAGTCTGGATGGCAAAGATGTTCTCTTTGCACTGCTGGGCCACCCTCTCAGACCCAGTTTTGATCAGGTAATCCAACAGCGTCAAGGCCTTGTAGACATGCCGCCAGTTCTTGCCATGGTCGTTTAAGCGCTTCCAGATCATGCTCATTATTTCAGAAAAGGCCACCACATTGTAGGTCAGGTCAGCGATTTCAGTCATCAAAGAACTGGACGGGCCCCATGGGTCATTGGATGTGGCTTCCCGGACCTTTATTTCAGCCTCCGAATAATTGTTCACAATGTTTTTCATCTGCCGCCGGATTGATGAAGTGGTCATTTTTATCAGCTCCTAAAACCAAGGCAGTTCTCTCCCCAAATAAATTATCTCAGAGACCGACCTTTGTTTTTCCTATTTTGTGAGTTCCTGTGCTCAGAAAATGCCGTATGTGCATCCAACTTGGAGTAAGTTCCGGTAAAGTCATTTCATCACGTTCCAAAAAGGATCAAAGGAACTGGAAAGCTGGCCTGAAAAGGGGGAGATAAAACACAATTGCATTAGCTTCCATTTGTATTGTTGTCCTGCATTTTGTAAGATGACCAAACAAAACATCCATACATTCCTTGCTCCATCACTTAAGAAGTTTTTCTTTTAGAACCATGGAAAGAAAATGAAACCACACAGAGACACACCATACATAGATTATTTGCCCCTTTATTTGTTTTTCTGTACATCATATTCAGAAGCAAGACCCAAATTATTGGGATCTTTTCTAAATTCCAATAATGTGCCAGACAAGACTTTCTATCTCTTCCAGGATACCGATTCTATGGTCACTGACAGTAATGAAAGTTCAGGGTAAATCTGCAGATATTGCAATTGATTGCTGTGGAGATGCTCTTAGCTACCTGAATTTTGTCTAAATATTAACATTAATATTGCATTCTATATTTTATGTGTTATATTGTATTTTAATATTACATTTTAACAGACAAGATCTGTACACCAATTACTTCATACAGTACTTTTATAGCGTTTCATATTGTATTTATTAGTTTATATGCAAATGGACAATGTTGTAGGTATTCATAAACAGTATATGGATGAATGAAATCTAAACCAGGGCTGTCCAACAGGCGCCCCGGGGGCCGTACACGGCCCCCGAGCCCCTTCCCTACGGCCCCCTAACCCCCTGCAAGACATCAGTTTTTATTTTTTTTTAAAAATTGGGGAAAAATTCCAAAAAATTTCGTCCTCGGGGGGTGGGGGGGCGGGTTAGGAGGCGGAGGGAAGCCACGTCAGATGCCCTAGGGGCGGGACTTCCCCCCGCCTGTTCCTCGCTCGCGCAGGGCCGCTCGCGGGCTTGCGCGCCAGGGCAAGATCGGCGAGCCGCCCTCCGCCGTGTCCCTAGCTCTTGCAGCGGCCGCGCCTGAAGGAAGGTAAGCTCCCGGGCTTACCTCCCTTCAGGCGTGGCCGCTGCAAGAGCTAGAGACACGGCGGAGGGCGGCTCGCCGATCCTGGCGCGCAGCCCTCGAGCGGCCCTGCTGGCGAGCATGAACAGGGCGGGGAAGTCCCACCCTAGGGCATCTGCGTGGTGATGTCAGGTGCCGCCCTGGCGTGCATGCCCGGCGTCTTGCGTGACCCGCCCCTTTTTGGCGGGGTGATGTCAGGCGCCGAAAAAGGGGCGGGTCACGCAAGATGCCGGGCATGCGCGCCAGGGCGGGAGGCGGGAGCTTATCTTCCGGCGAGCCGCCCTCCGCCCGTGACCCTAGCTCTTGAGGGCGGCGCCGAAGGAAGGTAAGCCTGGGAGCTTATCTTCCTTCAGGCGCGGCCACTGCAAGAGCTAGGGACACGGCGGAGGCGGCGCGCCGATGTCACCCGCCCGAAAGGGAGGGCCGCGCAGGACGCTGGGCATGCGCGCCAGGGCAGGAGCGGCCCTGCCCCTGCGAGCGGCCACGCCCCACTGTGGCCACCCCGCTGCGGCCACGCCCCCGCGAGCGGCCACGCCCTCCGCTCCAGCCCCCAAGGTGATCAGTCACCTGAATTCCGGCCCTTGGGCCCGAAGAAGTTGGACAGCCCTGATCTAAACAAAACTAAAGCTTTTTTGAACAGGTCTGGTTCCTGAATTAAGTATCAGACAAGAAGAGGGCGAGGAACTTGGATTGTTTTCCTTGATCCCCTTGGAGAGATAGGGCAAAATATAAAGTTTTTATCATTGTTGTTATTATTATGGTTTAAATTCTACTGAAAATATCTTCCCCGAAAGCCAACCATTAATGTTTGAAAACGTTCCTACACAACTCATGTACAACAATCCATCTACACAACAGATACAACCATCTACTATGGAGGCTTGAGGCATCAGCAAGAAGGATGGGTTCATAACACCAGTATATTCTCATCTAACCCTCCTTCCTGGCTACATCAATCCTAAAGCCTTTGCCAAGACGTCACTTGACAGAAAATATCTGGAGGAGAAAGAGAGATCACATTATGAATTAAGGAAACAATGCATGGCACATTACTTTCATGAAAAGTGTGCCATTGTAGGACAAGGAAATTAACCACTTTAACCAGACCATGGCAGATTATCCCTTCGCTAACGAAAAGCTAAGTGAACTTGCGAGCTCAGCATTAGCAGTGTTCCAGCCGAGCAAATGAAGTTGCAATGGCAGCAGGAATAGAAATTGAATTTGAAAATACCAGCACAGGAAAACCCACAGGATTTTTTTAGCTGCCCAAAAGTCACAATATCTACATGGTGCTGCTATTGGAGGAAAAGCAATAATCCACTTTGAAACAAAACACATTCCAAATCCAGTTTTAAAATCTTGAGTGAGCTTGGCAGGAGGTCGAATTGGGTGGAATCTGAAATGAGAAGTGTGGGGACATACAGTCAGTCCCCAAGTTATGAACAAGATAGGTTCAGGAGATTTGTTCTGAAGCTGTATTTGTATGTAAGTCAGAAAAGGGACATTTTTAAAGTGTAACTAGCATATATCACATGTATATATGTATGTATATATGTATGTATGTTACTCTGGATAACATTTGTTTTGCTGTCTGTGCCCCTGTTCAAAAGATTTTCCCTCACTTTCTGACCTGTGATAATTGGATTTTGAACATTTTGGCTTATTATGGAAACAAGGATTGGCGAGGAAGCTTCACTGGAGACACCTTTTCCATATGATAACTCTTTCAGGAGTGGATTTCATTTTCGATCAGATTTCTCTCACTTCCTGTTGTCTCATCCCCGTTCTTAACTATGAGTTGTATGTACGGTAAGTTGGATGCTTATAACTCAGGGACTGTCTGTATTCTGATACTTTTACAAATATTTCCAATATTTAAGAAGCTGCTGTTGATTTTTTTTCCACCTGGAGCTCTTGAAATGATCTTGCCAATGATCGTACTGAGGACACTGCATGAGTCATTTAGACTTGACAGAGAGTTGGATTTAATCACTACTTCTAACATTTCCTCCGGAGATAGCAGCTACTAGGCAGGTTGGACAAGATGCTCGATCCGTACCAACATACCTGCCATGCTTTTTAGTACAGCCTACAATTTGGGGGGTTGGGGTTTTAAGTGTTGCAGGTTTGCATTGATAAAGCAAAACCCAAGGAAATATATGGTACACAAAAACATGGTTTTAAAGAGGCTTCCTATTCAGGTTTAACTGTCTTGAGTCCTTTCAAATCAACTACAGTGCTAGAATCACATACCAAAAAACAAACCTATACAATATCAGAGTGTGTTTTACAACTGAAAATATTTCAAAACAGATGTCACCTCCATGTTCCCAGACAGTTATTGCAAACAGAACATTTCGGAACAAGAAATTCACAAGAACGGGATGCATCTGGCCTACTGGGAACAACAGAGGGAAACAAGAGTGTACCTGGTGTATTTCACAGGATTATAAAAGCCCTTTCTACCCTGTTTCTGTGCAATACTTTAATGTCCTGCCTACTCAAATCACAACACGGAAGCATAGCTGAGAGGGGGAAAGCACAAAAACCACCAAAGTTTGTCATATTAGGTTTTCTATTGAATATTCTACCACCACTGCTTTGGAGATCTGATCATTTCTCCTATGAATCGCAGCAATTTGCACAAGTATCGACCTTTTGGCCTCAAAAATTTGCCAAGGGGACGGTGAGCCTCACACACGGGGATAAGCAACACTAAAATAAAATAAAACAATTCCCCCTCTAATAAGAAATGATCTCTGGGCTATCGGTATTTCCATCAGCTAAAGTAATTGGAGCCCAGGCAGTAATCCAAGGGCCTTTTTTCAAATGCTTAAAAAGTTTTAAAGGAATTAAAACCCAACTGATCTCACAGTTACATAAACCAGGAAGAAGAAACCATTACAAGGGAATGGAAATGTCTACTATTTCTGCTTACTCTCAATGACGGAAACATTAAAAACAAATTGCTGCCCATTAAGTTTGCTTTTTTAAACAACAGGTTTTCGAGAAGCAATAGAAACCATGAAGACAAGGGAGTAATGAAGGACCTCTCCTAAGCACACATTCCTTCCCTGTTGTCTTTCTCCAAGTAGGATTTACTTGAGAACTTGCCTAAATTAAGGCTGGAATTTAAACAGAGAGAGAACTGAATTACATTTGATCACTTTCTGCAAACACGTCAACCCGCAGGAATGTCTTTGAATTGATGTACAACAAAAGTAAAAATACACTACAGTCCTTTGATTTCACTACATTATGGGATCTGTAGTTTGAGGAGGCACCAACAAGTTGGCAGAGAATGCTAAAGACCCTTCCCTAAACTGCAAATCTCTAGACAATTGGAACATAGCTATAAAACAATATCAAGGCTCTATGACAGTGTTCTGCCTAAAAGCAGATATTAAAGAGGACCAGAAGTCTGTGTAATACTGATAGACTTGTTTCCTTGAAATGGGGGAAAGTCCAATATGTTTTAAATCTATGTTGTCTTTTTTATTATTTTATCTTTTAGAAAATAAAGGGGGGATAGAGTTTTGTTCTTAGACCTAGTTGGGAATGTGATGCGGTGCCAATTTTACAGGGTCATTTCTGTGTCAGGTCTTTCGGCTTATTTTTGTCTCTGTGTTTGTTGGCATTTTTATTTTTGATTCCGTGTGAAACTTTTAAAATGCACTATACAGACAGTTTTCAAGTTACAAACAAAATAGGTTCTGGAGTTGAATTTTTATGTAAGTAAGAACAGGAACATTTTCTAAGTGCAATTTTAGCCTATATATATCCTATATATAATCCTTGTTTCCACAACAAGACAATTTTTTCAAAATTCAATTTTCACAGGGACAGAAAGTGAGGTTCAATTCCCTGGTCAGAAGGTTTTGCCTCACTTTCTGTCCCTGTGAAAATTGGATTTTGAAAAATTTGGCTTTTTGTGGAAACAAGGACTGGTGATAAAGCTTCAGTGGAGACCCCTTTTCTCCATGATAATAACCCTTTCAGGGGTTGATTTCCCTTTCCAGTGGTAGATTTATCTCACCTCCTGTGGTCTCACACCCATTCTTCATTAGGAATCATTTGCAAGTCAGATGTTTGTAACTCAGGGAATGTCTGTATTCCTTTACCTTCCACCAACACTTTTCAAGGATTCAGCACAACAAGTGGATTATGTCATTAAGCAAATGAGTTTTATAGAGGCGTGCAAATATGCCATTCCTGTGAGTAGGCCAACCAACCTCACGGAGCAAGGACAATACAAAGGAAGCAAAGCTAGATGTGCCAATCGGATGCAGGAAGCTTTTGTGATTCATTCCCAGCAAAAGCAAGAGATAAACACAATGGTATCTGTATATGCCGCTACTGAAACACCCTGAAATATCCATGCCTACAAGCCAGGACTCGCAAATCCCTCTCCGCCTGGTTTGGCTGGTTTCCTCCCATCAGAAAATTACATGAGAGGCATCTGTTAAGATCAGAAGGAATTATGGTAATCTGAGAAGATGTCAGTAAATAACGTTGCTGCAGAATACTTTTCATTTTGATGAGGAATCCCTGCAAAGCCCCATGTAACTCAGTAGGGATTACTTCGGAGTAAACACAATGTTAAGGAAAAAAGATTACAGAATGTCTGTCTCAATTAGCTTCGAAGATCGCAATCCAGCAGACTTGTATTTCCAGAACATTGACTGTTGTTGTTGAAGTTTTATCCACCTATCAGGAATGAGGCTGACTAGAGAAGACTGATCCATAAGAAGTTTAACAAAGTAAAATGTGGGCTACATAATACTACTATTAGGTGGGTTTGTAATTGATTAAATGACCAAATCCAAAGCATGCTCACCAATGGTTACTCTTCATCCTAGAAAGAAGAGACGTCTTGGGTGCCATAAAGAGGTTTCTGTCCTGGGCCTTTCAGGGCAGTTCAGGATCTTAATGACTTGAAGCAAGCTTACCGGGTTTGTACATGGTGAGCTAATACTCCACCCTCAACAAATTAGAGAGCTGATTGGCCAAAACTAACAAAATGAATTTCATCAAACGTAGGATATGTCACTCAGGCAGAAAAAATGAAATGCACAGATACTGGATGGGTGATGCCTGGCTCCACAACAGTGTTACATGTAAAAGAATCCTTGGGAGTGTTCATGGCACACAAACTGAACATGAGCCAACAGAGTGATGCAGCAGCTAAAAAGGTCAATGGGATTTTGGGCCGCATCAAAAGGAGTCTAGTGTCCAGATCAAAGAAAGTCATGGGGCCCCTTTCTTCTGCTTTGGACAGATGTCTTTACCTAGACATCTGTTCCAATCTGTTCCCTTTGTTCCAATTCTGGGCCCCACAATTTAACACAGAGATTGACTCTAAACTGGAAGGGGTCCTGAGCAGGGCGACTAAAAGGATCAAAGATCTGGAGATCACGAATAATCCCACTGAGGAGCGGCTTAAAGACCTAGGTCTGTTTAGCCCAGAAGAGAAGGCTGAAAGGAGACATGATCACCATCTTTAAATATTTGAAAGGCTATCATAAGGGCAGCAGAAAGTCCTACTTTATTGTGCCGTGGCGACTAGAACTCAATGGAGCCATGGGTTGAAATGACAGGAGATTCCACCTGAACCATAGGAAGAACTTTCAACCATAAGGAGAGCTCTTCAGCAGTGGAACTCTATGTTTTGGAGTGTGGTGAAAGCTCCTTCTTTGGAGGCTAGATGGTCTTTGTGCTTTTTCCTGCGGGGCAGAAAAGATTGGACTAGATGGCCCCCAGAATTTCTAACAATTCTATGATTCTAGAGGATATGTCTTCTCCTGAGGCTGAGTTTGACTTGCCAAAAATCAGGAGTATTTAAAACCTGATTTATCAGATTGAGATTATTAAATTTAAATTTATTGTGTTTATTTATAGCACTACAATCATGGGTTCTTATTTACATTGACCTCAATTTTGTATCTGTGTTTGGTAAAATATTTTTAAATATATTTTTGTGTTTTTACTTTTTTGTACCCCACCTTGAGCCATCAACAAAGGTGAGTAATACATAAAATTATTATTATTATTATCATTATTATTACAGAGAATAAAGAAATCTCACATATACCTTTTCCATTGAAAAAGTTAATAAACTTCCAAAATCAGCACACAAAATACACCATGCAGCAGCCAAGACAGTAAATCTTTACAGTAAATCAAGCATTGATATTGTATTGATTTACAGATCAATACAATATCAGAAGTAACACACGTCTTATGAATAATTAATCACAGTCATGCATTCCTGAAGAAATGTACTCCTTTCTGAAGCAAACAACCCAAATTGGACACGAGTAGTCAGGTTTGAATTGTGAGCAATGTTTGATGCAGAAGTTATAGAGCAAGGCCTTTTGGCCATTCAATGAAAATTCTACATAACCAAGGAGAAGGGCATTCAGTTTAATGGTGTGTCCAATGCAACCAAGGATAGCAGAGGAAGATATTTCAGGACACAAATCTTACTGCTATCTCTTCACAGTTCCTTTTTTAATCAAATACAGTCTAGACAGACATGAAAAGGAGATATTTTGCAACTAATTGTTGTCCTGGCATTGCCAAGATAAGCTGTTCACTTCCTAAAGTACCCTATACACACATTCCACAAGTATTTCAGATTCCTGAAAAGCATTCCTAACCCTGTTTTTCAAAAGTATTTTAAAGCTATCCAACCCACCTCCTGCAATGCCCTACTACTGTTAACCCTTGTATCAGTACAGCATCCCTTATCTGTAATTCCAAAACATAGTTTCTGATGGTTCATGCATAACATTATCACAAATATTGTATACTATTACCTTCAGGCTATACATATAGTAAACATAAATGTATGTTGTGTTTAGGCTTGCATCCCATCTCCAATATATTTTACATATATGCAGATACAAATATTCCAAAATCCAAAAACAATCCAAAATTGATATACCCCCAAAACCAAGCCCCTCAAAATATTTTTAATAAAATCAGTAATAATAAAAAATAATAACTACACAGGGAGCTTTTCTAATGCAGCAAGCTCTTTCCTTTACAATCCCAAACATTTTGGGAGAATCCCCCCAAAAACCACATTTTCCTCACAGAGACACAACTAAACCACATCACCAGAAAATATTTTAAATAATAGGAATAATTAACAGCCAGTGATCGTTTGCAACCCAGCAAGATAGTCTTCCCATTTTATGGCAATCCTTTTAAATAATTAATAATAATCCATTTTATGGCAAGCCTTTGTAGGAGACAACCCAAATGCCACCATTTCCCTATAGAGACAGCCTTAAATCCAAGTAGGGGAGAGGGATATTTTAGATAATAATAATAATAATAATAACCATAATAACATGAACCAGACAGGTTTTCCCACCCAGTAATTATTATTATTATTAAACTATATTTGATGTGGCTTAGTTTGGGGCTCTCCCTCAAAGGAATAGAAGATATAAGAAGGGAGTCGCTTTCTGGGTTGGAAAACCTGAGCCTTATATATTATTTATTGCTTTTATTAAGTAAGCTATTCTGGTGGGGCTTGGTTTGAAGGATTTTAGGAGGGTTCCCTCAAACTCACTCAAACTCCCAAAATGCCAAATTTCTCCCACTGACAGACATTTGTTTCACTGTTTTATGAACATGTAAATTGGAAATAAAAAACAATTTGCAAAAAGCCCCCTCGCTAATAGTATTATTGTATTATTAATAACAATAATACTAAATCAGACTGAGCTATTTCAGTCCAGCAAATCACTTCCCCCTTATTATAATCCCCCACAACAATAATGCAAAAACAGGTTTTCCAATCCAAAAAGCCACTCCTTCCCCATTTTATTATATCTTCTATGACTTTAAGGGAGACCACTAAAAAGGTGCACAAACCAAGGTCCACCAAAATTGTGTGTGTGTATAATGAAAAATAAGACTCAGCTTTTCCAACCCAGAAAGCCATTCCCTCCACATTTTAATTATTTTTTCTATGCCTTTGAGGAAGACCCCCAAACCCAGCTCCATCAAATACAGTTTAGTTTTAAAATATAATAATAATAAATAGTAATTATAATAAAATATGAATATAATAATAATATAATAATAATAATAAGGCTCAGCTTTTCCAACCCAGAAAGCCACTCCTGCCTCATTTTATTATATCTCTATGCCTTTAAGGGAGACCCCAAACCAAGCCCCATCAAATATAGTTTCCTTAATAATAATAATAATAATAATAATAAGGCTCAGCTTTTCCAACCTAGAAAGCCACTCCCCTTTAATAATAATACAATAACAAACAAAGCTCCATCCAATATAGTTTACTTAATAATAAAAAAATAATATAATGCTCAGCTTTTCCAACCCAGAAAGCCACTCCCTCCTCCTTTTATTATCATCTATATGCTTTTGAGGGAGCCCCCAAACCAAGCCATGTCAAATGGTTTCCTTAACAACAATATTTTATTATGTTATATATATATAACATAATAAAAATAATATGTAACAATAATAAGGCTCGGCTTTTCCAACCTAGAAAGCCACTCCCTCTTCATTTCATTATATTTATATGCTTTTGAGGGAGACCCCCAAACCAATCCCCAACAAATATAATTTCCTGAACAGTAAATAATAATAATAATAATAATTCCAAATTCAGACTGACAGGGTTTTTGAGCACTATTCTCCCGACCTCACAATTGTGTTAAAAACCAAGTATGGATCATTGATGTTGCAATCCCAAGGGACAGCAGGATCGAAGAGAAACCACTGGAAAAGCTGACACGATACGAAGATTTAAAGATCGAATTGCAAAGACTCTGGTACAAGCCAGTCAAGATGGTGCCAGTAGTGATCGGTATACTGGCTGCAGTGCCTTAAGACCTTGACCTGCACTTAAACAATCCGCACTGACAAAATAACCATCTGTCAACTACAAAAGGCCACCCTACTGAGATCTGCACGCATTATTCCCTGATACAACACATAGTCCTAGACACTTGGGACGTGTCCAACATGTGATCCAATACAACAACCAGCATAGTGATCTTGTTTGCTGTGTACTAATCTTGTTCTGCTTTAAATAATTACATAATAAAAATAATATCTAACAATAATAAGGCTCAGCTTTTCCCACCTAGAAAACCACTCCCCTCTGATAATAATACAATACCAAACAAACCAAGCTCCATCAAATAGTTTACTTAATAATAAAATAATAATATAATGCTCTCCTTTTCCAACCTAAGCCACTCCCTCCTTTTATTATAATTTATATGCTTTTGAGGAAGACCCCAAACCAAGCCCCATCAAATATAGTTTCCTTAACAAGAATATATTATATATTATATGTATTATAAAATAATAAAAATAATATCTAATAATAAGTCTCAGCTTTTCTAACCCTGAAAGCCACTCCCCTCTAATAATAATATAATCATAAACAAAGCAAGCTCCATCGATATAGTTTACTTAATAATAAAGTCATAATTTTATTCTCATCCCGAAGGGGACTCAGAATGGCTTACAAATACGTACAATATATTATGTATCACTATATTGTACTATACCACTATACTATTATTAGTAATAGTACATGTAATATAAAATATAAAATAATTATATTTTATTATTAGTGTTATATTGTATTACATTATATTATCAATATAATATATGTATACATTATATTAGCACAGCACAATATTAGTATAATAATATTAATAATAATGTAATGCTCAGTTTTTCCAACCTAGAACACCACTCCCTCTTCATTTTACAATACTTTTTTCTGCCTTTGAGGGAGACCCCAAACCAAGCCCCAGTAAATACTTTCCTGAGCAATACACACACACACATGTGGTGTGTGTGTATATATACAGTATGTACACACTAGCCGTCCCCTGCCATGCGTTGCTGTGGTCCAGTTTGTGTATATGTGTTTTGTGTGTGTATACATGTGTATATATTTGTTTGCATATGTGTGTGTGTGTGGTTTTGCGCATGCATTGTAATGTATTTTTGTGTTTTGGCTTTTTAAGTCTATTCTGCTGTGTTTTCCAGTGTTTTTGTGAGTGATAGTCACTCATTGGCCTGATACGCGTCTTGTGTCCACATTTGGTGTCAATTCGTCCAGTGGATTTTGAGTTATGTTAATCCCACAAACGTCATTACATTTTTATTTATATTGATTTGATGGGGCTTGGTTTGGGGTCTCCCTTAAAGGCACAGAGATATAATAAAATGAGGCAGGAGTGGCTTTTTGGGTTGGACAAGCTGATCCTTGTTGTTGTTGTTATATTATAATTATTATATTCATGTCCAAATTTGGTGTCAATTCATCCAGTGGTTTTTGAGTATGTTAATCCCACAAACAAACATTACATTTCTATTTATTTACTAGCTGCCCCCTGCCATGCATTGCTGTGGCCAGTCTGGTGATCTGGAAAATAAAATAATGAGAAAGTGCTGGTTTCTAATATATGTAATTTCTTTATGCTTGTGGGCAAACAGTATTTCTTGCTGTTTCTTTGTCATTGTTGATGTGGAGATTGTCTGGCTTGTATACGCCGGAACATGCAACATACAACTGTCCTTCTTTAGGGGTCCCTTTCAAATCTATGATACTATATCTCTGTGTGTGTGAATCATATATATCAATCTATATCTATGGCTTGTTGGCTCCTTGTCAGGAGGGCTTTGATTACGTTTCCTTGCCCTGGTGAAGGGAGTTTGCCCTCGAGGTGTACAAGGGAGTTGGAATGCTGACTAGATGGCCGATTAATGGCTCTTCTTATTTTGTGTTGGTCATTGGTCATAGGGGTTCTGTGTGGGAAATTTGCCCCAATTCTGTCATTGGTGGGGTTCAGAATGTTCTTTGATTATAGGTGAACTATAAATCCCAGTAACTACAACTCCCAAATGTCAAGGTCTATTTTCCCCCAAGCTCCACCTGTGTTCATATTTGGGCATATGGAATATTCGCGCCAAGTTTGGTCCAGATCCATTTTTGTTGGAGTCCACAGTTCTCTCTGGATGTAGGCGAACTACAACTCCCACATTCAAGGTCAATGCCCACAAAACCCTTTTAAGTGTTTTCTGTTGGTCAAAGGGGTTCTGTGTGCCGAGATTGGTTCAATTCCATCATTGGTGGAGTTCAGAATGCTCTTTGATTGTTGGTGAACTATAAATCCCAGCCACTACAACTCCCACATGACAAAATCTTCTCTTTTTTGAGTGATGATCACTCCTTGGGCTAGTGGGTGTCTTGTGGCCAAATTTGCCATTAGTCCAGTGGTTTTTGGGTTATGTGAATCCCACAAACGAACATTACATTTTTATTTATATAGATAGGTATTCTACGAGCTATTAGGAATCGCCTATGTAAGAAAAGCAAATATAACATAATAAAAATAGTATCTAATAATATTATTAATAATAATAATAATGGCAAGGACAACCCAGAAGGCCCTCCATGCTGATTCCTGTTGGTGGCCCTTTAAGAAATCCCCCCAAAAGGCCTCCTTTTCCCCTCACAGAGACAGGCAGCCCTCCTCCAAGCCATGCCCCTGCCCTGAAATAGATTTCCATTCAGACAGAGAATAATCCGATTTAACCCGCGAGGAACTCTCCCCTCCCCTCGTTTCAATCCCAACCTCACCTGCTGCTGCTCCGGAGCGGCTCCGGATTGCCCGCCGCGGCGACGCCAGAACCGGGTTTGACACCCGACGCCCACAGGCGCCATCCAAGATGGCGGCGCCAGAGAAGGGGCGTGGCCAGGAGGAGGAGGGCGGGGGCGCCACTCTGGGTTCTCACAGCGCATGCGCACGCATCACTCGCTCTTCCCTAGCCTCCCTTTTCAGAAAGAGGCGTGGGAAAGGCGAGCTCGAGCTGTCGCTTCTGCGCCTGCGCAGCTCCTGGACCCTAAACTTAAGAGCCTTTCTCCTGGTTTCCTCTCTCTGCAGTTTGAGCCCCCTTGGAATGGATCATTGCTCATGAGTCCTGGGAGTTATAGTTTCCCAGGCGGTGGATCCCTAGTACTGTAGAATAAATGGAGTTTGATACACACATACCCAGATTGAACTGCCAATGGAGTCCTGGAAGTTCTAGTTCTTCAAGGTATTTGACCATCTCTGCTTCGCCAAACTACAAATCCCAGGATTCCAGAGCATTGAGCCATGGCTGTAGAACAATGAAGGCAGTTCTATACCACTTGGGCTACCAATGAATCAATGCTAATGGATACTGGGAGTTGTAGTTTCACAGACGGTGGGTCCCTAGTACTGTAGAATAAATGGAGTTTGATACACACACACCCAGATTGAACTGCCAATGGCTCAATGCCATTGAGTTTTGTTTTATTTTTGTGGTTTTGATGGTTTTGGAATGTGATTTAAGGTCTGTGTAGGGTTTTGGAACGTAATTGATGGTTTGTGATTGTTATCTTTATTTGCTTAATTGCGTTTATTTTATGGTATTTTTTATTTAAATCAATAATAATTTTATTTCTTATTTTATAATAGTATGTTATGTTATATTATGTCAATATATTGTATTATAATATAATAATTATAATGTGTATATTTATAATAATATATAATGTTACATTATATTATAATGTCAATATATTATAATATAATAATTATAATGTAGTATAATATAATATGATATAATATAATATAGTATAATATGATTATGGGATAATATATTGTATATACATATAATATTGATAATGTTGTAATGTGATACAATATAATACTACTAATGATAATGTGATATTATAATTTTATATTTTGTGTTACATGCAATATTGCTAATGATATTGTGATATAATATTATAGTACAATGTGATCTGTAGTATTGATATTGTGCTGTGGCAGTAATATAGTATATTGTATTTGTATTTTGCTTGTAAGCAGCTCTGAGTCCCCTTCGGGGTTGAAAAGGGCGGCATATAAAAGTCGTGAAATAAATAAATAAAATAATGCTATGGAGTCCTGGAATTTCTAGTTCTACAAGGTGTTTAGCCATCTCTGCTTCGCCAAACTACAAATCCCAGGATTCCAGAGCATTGAGCCATGGCTATAGAACAATGAAGTCAGTTCTATCCCACTTGGGCTACCAAGGAATCAATGCTAATGGGTCCTGGGAGCTGTGGTTTACCAAAAGGTAGGTCCCTACTGTGGAATGAATGTAGTTTGAGCGCCCTTGGAATGGATCACTGCTAATAGGTCCTGGGAGTTGTAGTTTCCCAAGGGGTGGGTCCCTACTGTAGAATGAATGGAGTTGTAGTTTGCCAAAGGATGGGTCCATCCTGTAGAATGAATACAGTTTGATATACACTCACCCAAAGTGAACTGGCAATGGCTCAATACTGTGGAGTCCTGGGAGGTCTAGTTCTACAAGGCATTTGGCCATCTCTGCTTCGCCAAACTACAAATCCCAGGATTCCAGAGCATTGTGTCATGGCTGTGTAGAACAATGAAGGTAATTCGATCCCACTTGGACTGCCAATGGCTCAATGCTAATGGCTCCTGGGAGTTGTAGTTTTCCAAAGGGAGGGTCCCTACTGTAGAATGCAATTTGAGCTGCCTTGGAATGGATCACTGCTAATGGGTTCTGAGAGCTGTAGTTTCCCAAGCGGTGGGTCCATCCTGTAAAATTAATGCAATTTGAGCTCCCTTGGAATGGCTCAATGCCAATGGGACCTGGGAGTTGTAGTTCCCCAAAGGATGAGTCCACACTGTACAATGAATGGAGTTTAATACACACACCCAAACTGAACTGCCAACGGCTCAATGCTATGGAGTTCTGGGAGTTCTAGTTCTTCAAGGCCTTTGGCCATCTTTGCCTCGCCAAACAACAAATCCCAGGATTCCACAGCATTGAGCCATGGCTGTAATGAATGCCGTTTGACCCCACTTGGGAGTGCCAATGGCTCAATACTGCACTGTGAATATAATATAATATATAATATAATGAATATACATATAATATTGATAATATTATAATGTATTACAATATAATACTACTAATAATATTATATTATAATTATATATTTTATATTACATGTAATATTACTCATAATATTATACTCATAATATATGTTATAGTACAATGTAATATATTGTACTATATATAATGTTATATATAATATATATAATATTAGTTTTTTGCTATGACAATAATATAATATATTGTATTTACATTTTACTTGTAAGCCACTCTGATTCCCCTTCGGGGTGAGAAAGGCAGCATATAAATGTCGTAAATAAATAAATAAGTGAGTACTATTCGACTCTGAGAGCTGTCGTTTTCCAAGGTCTTAGCGTTTTCTGCCCAAGAATGCCAAGCTACATCTCCCAGGATCCCATAGTCTTGGACCTGGAAAGTTAAAGAAGTATCAAACCGCATTTTTCCTAGATGTATTCTGAGAGACCAGCCACGTATCTTGGCTAAAATTATGGATTTGGGGATTATTTGAGCAATAAATAAATATATTTATTTCCTTGCGGTGGAAATGGATCAATCTGAAAGCCCACCTTCTCGAACCCACCAGCTTTACCTGAGCTAATAAGCACCGAAACCCACAAAGCCTTTGTAATGAGCTAAGCCTCTAGCCATATGGCTTCTAAGGCCTGGAAAAGCTTTTTAAAAATTGCATGTGTTTTAAAGAAAACTCACAGCAAATGAGATATTGGTGTTTCCTGATAGAAATCCATGCTGTTGTTTTAATTTCCCGTGATAGGGATGCATGTTCTTCCTTCTGTCCCCAAATCTTGTTAGGATAATTACTGGGTCCTCCTTGCACTGCAATTCAATCTTCAAATTGCAGTGGGTTGGCTCCATTAGAGGCCCATTAAAGAAATCAATACCAGGACAAAAGCCACCATTATGTCTTTTATGATCGCAATTTCTTATTCATGATCCCCGGTGCATCTCCTTTGTGGAACAAATGCTTTGACAACCATGACTCAGTGCTACGGGACCCTGGGAGTTGTAGTTTGGTGAGATATTTACCCCTCTCCAGGTGCATCTCCATTGTATAATTAATGCAGTTTGAGACCACTTTAAATGGCATAGCTCAATGCTGTGGAATCATGGGATTTGTAGTTTGGTGGGGCTGTAGCACACTAGGGCAGAGATGTCTCAAAAACGTGGGAAACTACAACTCCCAGGATTGCATGGCCCTGACAGCTAATGTGGTGTCAAACTGCAACCCCCAGGATTCCATAGCCCTGGCAGCAGCCTCACCAAACTGCAAATCCCATTATTCCAGAGCATTGAGCTCAATGCTTTAGCACTCTAGGATTTGTAGTTTGCACTCTTAGGCAGAGAAAGCTGGAGACCTTGGGAAACTACAACTCCCAGACTCCCAAAGCATTGAGCTCAATGCTCTGGAATCACAGGATTTGCAGTTTGGTGAGGCCGCTGCCAGGGCTATAGAATCCTGGGGGTTGCAGTTTGATGCCACTTTATCTGTTGGGGTTATGCAATATGGGAGTTATAGTTTCCCATGGTCTTGAGCCATCTCTGCCCTAGTGTGCTGCCGCCTCACCAAACTACAAATCCCATGATTCCACAGCATTGAGCTCAATGTAGTTTGGTGAGATATCTACCCCTCTCCGGGTGCATTTCCATTATATAATTAATGCAGTTTGAGACCACTTTAAATGACATAGCGCAATGCTGTGGCACTCTGGGATTTGGAGTTTACACTCTTTGGCAGAGAAAGCTGGAGACCTTGGGAAACTACAACTCCCAGACTCCCAAAGCATTGAGCTCAATGCTCTGGAATCATGGGATTAATAGTTTGGTGAGGCCACAACACAGCAGAGCAGAGACAGCTCAAGACCTTGGGAAACTACAACTCCCAAGATTACATAGCCCTTGCAGCTACAGTGGCATCAAACTGCAACCCAATGAGCGCAATGCTTTGAAATCATGCGAATTGTGCAACTCCCAGAATTCCACAGCATCCAGCCATAGCTGTTCAGAGGTACAGTGTAGAATGATGCACCCCAAGATAGTTCAGTTGTGATGTCTTCCCAAAATAATTGCAGTGATTAGTCTGCTTAATTTCCTGGCGGTCTCATCAAGGATTCCATAGCATTGAGTCCCAAATGGGATCTCCCTATTGCGCTTCACCCTATGGATGAATGAGACATTGGTCTTTCTCTTACTGTCTGTTGTGCAACGATGAAACTAAAGCAGCAATGCTCATTGCACACACTTCAACAGAGGGATCGCTGCCTTGGTCCTTTCACTATTAGTTGCTACTTCCTGGCGGATGTCAGGTGGTGCAATACCGGCTAAACAGTGTAATTTCTCCAGTCGTGTAGGGCAGTGTTTCTCAACCAGTGTGCCGTGGCACACTAGTGTGCCGTGAGCAATCATCAGGTGTGCCGCGAGAAAAGCTCTCTGCCCCCCTTCCTTCCCCCTCCTGGCGAACTCCTGCTGCTTGGGAGAGGAGGAGGAAGGGCCGGGCAGCGGCAAAGAAAAATAAGAAAGGACCGGGGCACTGCCTCCTTCGGCCGTTTCCCCAGCCAGCCTTCAATCCGCCAGGACTCCCGCCATGACTCTCGCCCCTTGCTTGTTGAAGCCGCGTGGAGGAGGAGCCCCGCCTACTGAAACCTGTCCTCATGATCCTCCTCTGTGGGAGAGCTGAAGCTGGGGGGAGGGGGGGGGCATGACACAGCCTGGCTCCTCTCACAGCTTTGCCAGCCTTGAGGGGGCAGTGCCAAGCCAGCAATGGCAGAGCCAGCACAATGCTGGCTTTGCACTGTCCCCTCAAGGCTGGAGAAGCTGTGGGAGAGCTGAAGCCGGGGGGAGGGGGCGGGGCATGATGCGGCCTGGCTCTGCCCCCTCCCCCAGCTTCAGTGCTCCCCCAGCTTCTCCAGCCTTGAGGGGGCAGTGCCAACCCAGCGGTGGCAGAGCCAGCACAATGCTGGCTTGGCACTGCCCCCTCAAGGCTGGAGAAGCTGTGGGAGAGCTGAAGCCGGGGGGAGGGGCGGGGCATGGCATGGCCTGACTCCTCCCCTGGCTTCGGCACTTCCAGCAGCTGCTCCCAGCAGGCCACCATCCCCCAGCCGTTCTTTACTGTGTTACAGTGTTAGAGTGTCATTTTGTGTCATTTTGGTTGGTGGTGTGCCCCAGGATTTTTTTAATGTTAAAAGTGTGCCGCGGCTCAAAAAAGGTTGGGAAACACTGGTGTAGGGTGCAGACACCCCGTGATGATGCGTATGTCTCATTGAGAGTCACATCCAGTGTTTTAGCATGGTGAGATGTGTTTCACACTGGGTATGCGTACTTGGCACGTAGACCTGGTTGATTTTTAAAAAATGGTTCAAAACCCATTCCGCATATAGGAGGCGCTGGCACTTCAAATCTGATTGACTTCCAAAATTTTTGAAACTACAACTGAAATTTTATGAATTTTTCAGAAATTTCGGAATGGCTTCGTTAATGGCGGACACGCATATGCAGTAGGAAAGAAACAGCACTGGTTAAACACCCAGTCTGAACGCGGATGTCCTTCCCTCTGTGTCAGAACTGGACGAGAGCTGTGTGTTTGCTGGTTCCTTTCCGAAAATGGCGGCTTCAAAGTGGCAAATTCACTTCTGGGTTGCTTGCATCGCTTCGAAACTGCTTCAGAAGTGAATTTAATCTGAATTCATTCCGATTTTACGAGCATTCCGACGAACCTACCCAGGCCTTCTTGGCAGCAGAGTAGCCAAGCGCAAGGGCAGATGTCTTCACTGTGTCTGGTTGTGATCCCCAGGTTGTGCCAGTCAGCTTTTGTATGATATTGTTTCTAGCGCCCATGTTTTGCTTGATATTCAGGCAGTGTTTCTTGTAGGTCAGAGCACGGTCCAGGGTAGCTCCCAGGTATTTGGGTGTGCTGCAGTGCTCCAGTGGGATTCCTTCCCAGGTAATCCTCAAAGCTTGGGATGCTTGTCTCTTCTTAAATTGAAAAGCACATGTCTGTGTTATAAATGGATTAGGAATCAGCTAGTTTTCCCTGTAATAGGCAGTAAGACAGTGACATCTCTGACCCATCCCCTGTTTGGATATCAGCCAGCATGCCAATGCCTTAAATCAAGAAATAGTCTTTTAACATCTACAGAGATACTCGCAGGAACACCTCAGCAAGCGAGAGTCCAAAAGTGGCAGGCTAAAACCCGTAACCTCAACCCATGGCTGATACTGAATGAGAATCTCCCTCCTGGGCACACAGAAGATTGGGCGACTTGGAAGGCTCTGAAGAGGCACCACAAGATGCAGAGCCAACCTTAAGAAATGGGGCCACAAAGTGGAGTCCACGACATGTGAGTGTGGACAAGAGCAAATCACAGACCACCTACTACAATACAACCTGAGCCCTGCCACATGCACAATGGAGGACCTTCTTATAGCAACACCAGAGGCACTCAAAGTGGCCAGCTACTGGTCAAAGGACATTTAATATAGTGTCAAGTTATACTCCTAATGTCAAGTTAACTCCAACTAGTCCAACGGTCGGAAGCCAGATTACTTGCCGAAGCAACATACAGGGAGCATATCACCCCCTGCCACGTCAGCTCCACTGGTTGCCGGTCCAATTCCAAGCACAATTCAAAGTGCTGGTCTTGACATATAAAGCCCTATACGGTTCCAGGCCAGTTTACTTATCCAAGCGTATCTCCCTCTATGAGGCACCTCGGAGTTTACAATCGTCTAGGGAAGCCCTGCTCTCTATCCCTTCACCCTCGCAAGCACGACTGGCAGGGACGAAAGACAAGGCCGTCTCAGTGGTGCCCCCCAATATATAGAATGCACTCCTCAGTGAAATCAGGGTGACTCCCTCTCTCCTATCCTTTAGGGGAAAAAAGCTTAAGTCTTGGCTCTGCGACCAAGCATCCTGGCAGCTGACCGAGCAGCAACTGCAACAACTTATTTATTTATTTACTATATTTCTATACTGCCATTCTCAGCCCGCGGGTGACTCATAGCGGTTTACAAAACGGCACAATTTGATGACAATATGAAATCGCTAAAACATTTAAACATAGAGAACTTATGAGAACTGTCAATGTATTTATCCTGATACAATAAATAAAAGGCTCAGCCAGCTCCCCGGGCGTTGCCCAACCAATCAGCTTCATGCATCTTATTTTAAGTTGACACACACACACACACACTAATTTCTTACATGCTCCCTTATTGTCCATTGTGCAACGATGACACCAAAGCAGCAATGCTCAATTGCGCACACTTCAACAGAGGGATCTAATTCGCTCCTTGAACTCAGGCCAAGAATCAAAGATTATCCCTCCCTGCCACATCTGTCAACACCAAATGCAATGTCAGGACTCATTTGATATGTCTATGTCCTTCAAACTGGGGAGGAGAAAAGACCTGGAGGTAAACACACTTCCCGATATCTCCAATTTGGACCTCCAAGGCTTCCCCAAATGGCCACATCCATTTCTCCTTCATAGCGTCCTTCTGTGTGTTCATAGCTGTGGCACAAAAAACCCACCTCCCTTTTTCTGCAATGTATGGAGACTCTTCTCTCTCACGAGTTTTTCTTGGTGCAGAAGAGTTGTCTCTGAGGCCGAGATTCAACCACGCTCAACCATTGGGTTTCATTGACTGAGCAGGTATTCAACTACTACTCCACAGTATTCCAACAGGCTTTTTTTCATATCAGGAGTGACTTGAGAAACTGCAAGTCGCTTCTGGTGTAAGAGAATTGGCCATCTGCAAGGACATTGCCCAGGGGACATCCAGATGTGTTATCATCATGTGAGAGGCTTCTCTCATGTCCCCATATGGGAAGCTGGAGCTGACAGGCAGGAGCTCACTCCGTCTCACTAATTTGAAACGTTGACCTTCAGGTCAGCGGTTCAGCTGGCACAATGGCTTAACCCATTGTGCTGTGGTGGAACACCCCAGGTACCCCTGCAATCAAGTTGATCTGACACGCAGCAGGGAGTTCCGCAGTTCCTGGGTGCCCCGTTGGGCCAATATCAGTTGGAAGTATGGCTCAACAGACATTCTGCTTTCTCCTTGCCTTCTTTTCCCAACCCAAACATTGTAACTAATCCCCCAATAAAAAGTATCTAAATTGCAACTTTTCTTCTCCATAGTGTTACATTGTGTCCTTTACTGTCTCAAACTAATCCAAATCATAAACCCTCCCGTTTCTAGGCCACGGAGCACCGCAGGCCTGCCTGGGATGCTTCTGTGGCATCCCGGGAAGATCGGGGCTGCGTTCCTTTGAACCACTGATATGGAAACCCCTCGGGCCCCTGTATCCACAAGTCAACGGATCATCTCCATGTTGGTGCCATATTTTTCCTACTCTAATTCTAACCCTATCTGCTATCTCGGATTTTGCATTCGGGTCTCTGCGCCCCAGGAATAACCTCTTTGTTTCAAATAACAAGTAAGAGATCGCAGAAACCCACGAAAGGCCTGTGATTACAAATGAGTGTGCCTTCAAAGTAGTTTGAGTCTTGAGACCTGGCTTCGAAGCCTCACTCAGCCAAACTGTCTTAATCATACATTTCCATCCAGGTGTGACATCTCCTGTTTCACACTCCGCCTGGATGTTGATGAAACCAGGATTAATTTGATGTCTCACCGGGGCGTTTGCCACCCGATCCTTGTTCCGCCGGCTTGGCTTATGACTGCTCTTATCATATGTGCCATCCATTCCTTCGCAGTGGCATTCTTGGCTTGAAAACTGCTCACAACAACCTTTTGAGGCAGGCTAGATTCGCACTCGCATCTTGACTGTAATTCAGCAGGATTGTGTTCACTGCCATAACTTGATGCCATATTAGGATCATGGGATCTGCAGTTTCTCAAGCTCTCAGAACTTCTCTGCAAAAGAGTGCTGGTGCCTCACCAAACTGCAAATCTTAGGATAAATTCTACAGTGCATTATATATATATATATATATATATAGATATAGAGAGAGAGAGAGAGAGAGAGAGAGAGAGAGACTGTATTTAATAATATAAATTACTAGCCGTCCCCTGCCACGCATTGCTGTGGCCCAGTCTGTGAATATGTGTTTTGTTGTGTATATATGTGTGTGTGTTTGCATATATGTGTGTGTGTGTGGTTTTGCCCATGCGTTGTAATGTATTTTTTTAGCTTTTTAAGTCTCTTCTGCTGTGTTTTACATTGTTATTATGAGTGATGGTCACTCATTGGCTTGATAGGTGTCTTGTGTCCAAATTTGGTGTCAATTCGACCAGTGATTTTTGAATTATGTTAATCCCACATGCGAATATTACATTTTTATTTATATAGACTAGCAGTCCCCGGCCATGCATTGCTGTGGCCCAGTCTGTGTATATGTGTTTTGTGTGCTTGAGAATGTGTGTATATATTTGTGTATATGTGTATATATGTGTGTTTGTGCCGACACCTATGACTCCTCGAACGCTTTCATCAGTGCTGTCTTTGCACAATCCTAAATATACACCGGACCGACTATGTGACAAATGTTGCTGTCCTTGAGCAAGCAGGGATCACCAGTGTTGAGACCATGCTATTGAGAACACAGCTACGCTGGGCAGGGCACGTCTCTAGGATGGAGGACCAGCGCCTCCCAAAGATACTACTCTACGGTGAACTCACCATGGGTCAGTGCAAGAGAGGCGCCCCCAAAAAGAGATACAAGGATTCCCTGAAACAATATCTCAGGCTCGGCCAGATTGATCACCAGCAATGATCCACCCTGGCCTCACATCGAGAGGCATGGAGACGCACTATCCACAATGCTGCGGCCTTTTTTGAGAAGTCATGCTGAACGGGTCTCGAAGAGAAACGACAACGCAGAAAGAACCGCAACTTGGAAACAACATCACCCAAGGAGACTTTCTGCTGTGCTTTTTTCTGCTTATAAAACCGGTCTTGCTTTTTCTCAGATTGGCCATGCGCTTTTGGTCAGTCTCTTCTGTGTTTTTCAACGTTGGCCTTATAAAAAGCGTGGGATGAGTCCTTCCTAAAGAATCTTTGTTCGCGAAGTAATGCCGAGTATATATGTGGTTTTGCACATGCGCTGTTATGGGCTTTTTTTTTGTTTTTTAAGTCTCTTCTGTGTTTTTCAGTGGTCACTCGTTGGCCTGATAGGTGTATTGTGAACAATTTTGGTGTCAATTCATCCCACAAACAAACATTACATTACAGACAGACAGATAGATACAGAGATTCTACAGTGAAGATATTCTCCGTGCAGTTTGATCCGATGGGAGGCATCTGCCCTCTTGTGCCCAAAGCAAAGCCTGCAGCTGCTGAAATGTGCAATTATTCTTCAGTTTATTGTTGAAGGCTTTCATGGCTGGAATCACTGGGTGGTTGTGTCTTTTCCGGGCTGTCTGGCCATGTTCCAGAAGCATTCCCTCCTGATGTTTCATCCACATCTATGGCAGGCATCCTCAGAGGTTGTGAGGTCTGTTGGAAATTAGGCAAGTGGGGTTTATATATCTGTGTGTGGAATAATGTCCAGGGTGGGTGGAAGAACTCTTGTCTGTTTGAGGTAGATGTGAATGTAGCAATTGGCCACCTTGATTAGCATTTAATGGCCTAGCAGTTTTCAAGGTCTGGCTTCTTACTGCCCGGGGGATCCTTTGTTGGGAGGTGATTAGCTGGCCCTTGTCTGGAATTCCCCTGTTTTTGAGTGTTGTTCTTTATTTACTTTTTATGTGGACAATTTCAAAAGAAAGGAAGAAACTATGAAAATGTACATTATCTAGCTACCAGTATTTTTTTAAAAAATACTCTAAAATCATAATAGTAAATAAAGAACAACACTCAAAAACAGGGGAATTTGAGAAAAGAAATAATTATATGACTTGAAAGGAGTTGTAGTTTGGCAGGGTCTGTCGCCTTTAGTGCCAAAGAACACTTGAGTCTCTCCAGACTCTATCTCCATAGTGTGTCAAAGTGCCCCAATTCTATAGTGCACATGCACCCTTAGAAGTCCCAGGAGTTGTAGTTTCACTAGGTCTGACACCTTCTCACCAAACCATGACTCCCAGGATTCCATAGCAGTGGGGTCAAACTGCATTCATTCTACAGTTTGGATCAGTGGTTCCCAACCTGTGGTCTCTGGACCACCCGTAGTCCGCAAGAACTAAAATATGGTCTGCAGCCTCACTGTTACTACTATGAATAATAACACAGCCCAACCAAATAATTTTTTCTTGGTGTCTTGTTTTGAGGCCTGTTCCTGTGGATTTTGGGTACTGATTCAGAAAATAGCATTGGATAGACCACATCAGCTCTAGATTGTTAAATATGGTTTTCTGTGGGCCAGAAGATGGCGACTGCTGGATGGCATATGTTCTGTATCAGAAACTAGAGCTGATGTGATCTATCCAATGCAGTTTTCTGAATCAGCACCCCAAATAACCAAACTGAATCTAAAGTTAGCCAAAAACCGATTCATAATCCTTTTGGTACTAATGCTGGAGAGCGGTCCCTACTCAAAGTGGCCCCTGCTCAAAGTGGTCCCTGCTCAAAGTGGTCCCTGGTCAAGTGGTCCCTGGTCAAGTGGTCCCTGATCAAAGTGGTCCTTGCTCAAAGTGGTCCTTGCTCAAAGTGGTCCCTGGTCAAGTGGTCCCTGGTCTAGTGGTCCCTGCTCAAAGTGGTCCCTGGTCAAGTGGTCGCTGGTCAAGTGGTCGCTGGTCAAAGCGGTCCCTGGCCAAGTGGTCCCTGCTCAAAGTGGTCCCTGGTTGAGTGGTCCCTGGTCGAGTGGTCCTTGCTCAAAGTGGTCCCTGGTCAAGTGGTCCCTGGTCAAAGTTGTCCGTGGTCTAGTGGTCCCTGGTCTAGTGGTCCCTGCTCAAAGTGGTCCCTGGTCGAGTGGTCCCTGGTCAAGTGGTCGCTGGTCAAAACGGTCCCTGGCCAAGTGGTCCCTGCTCAAAGTGGTCCCTGGTTGAGTGGTCCCTGGTCGAGTGGTCCTTGCTCAAAGTGGTCCCCGGTCAAGTGGTCCCTGGTCAAGTGGTCCCTGCTCAAAGTGATCCCTGGTCGAGTGGTTCCTGGTCGAGTGTTTCCTGGTCAAGTGGTCCCTGGTCAAAGTGGTCCCTGGTCGAGTGGTCCCTGGTCAAGTGGTCGCTGGTCTAGTGGTCCCTGCTCAAAGTGGTCCTTGCTCAAAGTGGTCCCTGGTCGAGTGGTCCCTGGTCAAGTGGTCGCTGGTCAAAGTGGTCCTTGCTCAAAGTGGTCCCTGGTTGAGTGGTTCCTGGTCGAGTGGTCCTTGCTCAAAGTTGTCCCTGGTCAAGTGGTCCCTGGTCTAGTGGTCCCTGCTCAAAGTGGCCGCTGGTCAAAGTGGTCCCTGGTTAAAAAAAAGGTTGGGAACCACTGGTTTAGATGCCCCCTAAGTCCGAACTTTAATGAAGCTATGCAAGTCACTGGACTTCATTTAAAGATTGGGCAGAGTTTCTCCAGTCATGCCCTTTGGTGCTATGTCTCACACTCTTCCCCCATACCAGATGTAGGTGTTAAAATTGAAGTTCTTCCGGGCAGAAAACTACAAGGAATGCCTTCTTTCTGCACCAGGCAACCGAGGTCCATCTACACAGATGACATTTCTCTTTTTCTGTCTTTCACACCTTCCTTCCCCCCACAAAGGTGTTTCCTGCCTTGTCTTCACACTTGGGTTATCCCCCCCTTTGCTTCTTCTTTTCTGAGTTCCTGTGAACGAGGCAGCCAGAAAACAAAACCTTAGTGCTTTCACAAAGCCGGACGCATTGATTTGCGGAAGGAAGGCTTCGAACAGGTCTTCCCCAAAAGTCCAGCTTCGAAAAAGGGGTCCATCTGCAAAAAAAAAAAAGCCAGCGAGGCTCAACAACAACGTAAAGGAAAGCCGCATGTCTTTCCTGGTCTCCGTTGGACCCCAGGATGGAAGCCGTGGCGCTCTACAACTTCCAGGCAGAAGAGAAGGATGAATTGGCCTTCAAGAAAGGAGACACACTCAAGGTAAATGTGGAATTTGTGTGCCCATTATATAGCTCAAGTAAATAAGGCATTGGGAGGAACACATGACATATTTTTGAACGGTTTTCTAGGTGAATTAATGCAGTTTGGCACCACTTGAACCACCATGACTCAATGCTATGAAATTGTGGGATGTGTAGTTTGGGGAGGCTCCACCATTCTTTGGCAGCGAATGCTCAAGATCTTCCATAGGAGTTGCAGTGTGACAAAACATGGGGACCCTATGAAGGCAAGTCTCCACTCGCCCCTATGAGACTTGCATTACCCTGGCACATTGGTGCCATTTCTTTGTGAAGACATCGGATTCATGGAGCAGGAGAGCAGTCTGTAGGGCAAGTATGGGCAAACCCAGGCCAGGGGGATGCATGGGGCCCCTTGGCTCTTTTCTCAGACCCTCCTCTCTCACTCCATCCTATCCTTCCTTCCTACTCTCTTTCCTTCCCTCCCTCTTTCTTCTTCCCCTCCAGCCTTTCATCCTTCCTTTCTTCCTCTTTCCTTCCCTCCCTCCCTTCTTCCCTCCCTCCCTCTTCCTCCTTCCCTTTTATCTTCCTTCTCTTTCCTCCCTCCATTCCTTTCCATCCTTTCATCCTTCCTTCTCTCTTCCCTTTCTTTTTGTCCTTCCTTGACTCTTTCCTCTCTTCCCCTTCTCCTTCCTTCCCTTTTGTCTTTCCTTTATTTTTCCTTCCCTTCCTTCCTTCCATCCTTCCTTCTCTTCCTCCCTTTTGTCCTTTCTTCTCTTTTCCTTCCTTCCTTCCCTTCCACTCTTTTGTCCATCCTTCCCTTTGGTTTTTACTTCTCTTCCTCTTCCCTCCTTCCCTCACTCCATTTTCTCCTTCCATCCTTCCCTTTCTCCCTTTCATCATTCCTTCCTTCTCTTCCCTTCCTTCTTCCCTTCCTTCCATCCTTCTCTTCGTCCCTTCTTTTTCCTTCCTTCCCTTCCACTCTTTCATCTTTCCTTCTCTTTTGTCCTCCTTTCCCTCTTCCCTCCCTTTCCCTTACTCCGCTTTCTCCTTCCATCCTTCCCTTTCATCCTTCCTTCCTTCTCTTTCCTTCCCCTTCCTTTCCTTCCTTCCTTTCATTCATCCATCCATCCTTCTCTTCATCCCTTCCTTCCTTCCCTCACTCCTGCATTCTCTTTCCATCCTTCCCCCTTCCTTCCATCCAGCCATTCTTTTCATTCCTTCCTTCTTTTTCTTTCCTTCTTCCTTTTCCCTCCTTCCTTCCTTCTCTTCCACTCTTTCATCCTTCCTTCTCTTTTGTCTTTCCTTCCCTCCCTCTTTCCTCCCTCCTTCCCTCACTCCTGCTTTCACCTTCCATCCTTCACTTCCTCCCTTTTGCCCGTCCTTCTCTTTTGTCTTTCCCCACTTCTCTCACTCCTGCTTTCTCCTTCCATCCTTCCCTTCCTCCCTTCCTTCCTTCCTTCCTTCTCCCCTTCCTTCCATCACAGGGCAGCCAACCCTCCTGGCAGGGAGTGCTAGCATGTGACCCCCAAGTTAGAAAGTTTGCCCATGTCTGCTGTAGAGGCATCTACTGTGAAACAAATGCAGTTTGCTTCCAAACGAGCTGCCATAACTCAGTGCTTTGGAATCGTGGGAATTGTAGATTCACAAGGTCTCTACAGCCTTCTCACCAAACTACAAATCCCAGGATTCTGTAGCATTGGACCACAGCAGTTTCAGTGTGGTCAAAGTATATTAATCTACAGTGTAGATCAGGCATGGGCAAACTTGGGCCCTCCAGGTGTTTTGGACTTCAACTTCCACAATTCCTAACAGCCTGCCGGCTGTTAGGAGTTGTGGGAGTTGAAGTCCAAAACACCTGGAGGGCCAAGTTTGCCCATGCCTGGTGTAGATGCACCCCTGGATGGATGAGAAGCAAGACTTGCTTCTAATCTAACTATTAAAGGCACAGGAGCCCTATGCAAGTTTAAAGTTGGCAACCTTCATTCTGATTCTTTTCTCCCATTTTTTTGCATCTGGTTACTTTTTCTGTCTGCTGCAACCCACGTACACCTGCTAGTTGTTTGGTTCCACCAAGTCCCAAGAGACATACTCAGATCCTCTTTTTGTTTCTCACGCTGAGTGGCAAAAGAAGTGAAAACCTGCCTTTTGGAAAATACAGGCCATTCTCACATTGTGACTTCGCTTTAACCAATGAACCGCACCCATAGAGTTCCTAATGCACCGCTATATCTTTCTTTTCGGGGGGGATGACCCTTCCAACAGATCCTGAACATGGAAGATGACCTCAACTGGTACAAAGCTGAGCTCTTTGGCGTCGAGGGATTTGTCCCCAAAAATTACATCAAAATGCGTCCCCATCCGTGAGTATTGGAGTGTATTGCCAGGAGCACTGATGCCCCTAAAGTTGGCATCTTTGTGATCCCGTTCTTTGGCATCACTTATTTACTTAGGCGATCTCTCGTAGCCTGAGGATGATGGTCCTCCAAATGTAGTGTCTTGGCGATGGGTCCGTAGGAATCAGTGGAGCCCTATTCTTGAACCGTATGTTCTCCCGCAGTGAGGACATCGGCTTCCAGGTGGAAGGTGGTCTCAGTCAGTGTTGGCTTGACATGCCTTCCTCTTGGCACATTTCTCCCTTTCGCTCTCCATTCATACCTATTCAAATTGTACAGCTAACCTCCAGTTAAGAGTGCTCAAGGGCCAGGGCTTCCCAGTTCTCGGTGTCTACGCCACAGTTTAAGGGTGGCTTTAAACCCATCTTTAAATCTCTTTTCGTGTCCACCAACATTACATTTTCCATTCTTGAGTTAGGAGTATACGAGAGTTGAATGAAAAGTAATGCCTCCACCTTCGTTATTTGGGTTTGGATGGGAATATTTTAATAAATCAAACGCAGAAATAATCCTTAGAATGTGCTCTTTAATGCCCACTATTCACTTTCCCACATAATCACCAAACAATTGGATATATTTCTACCAACAATGAACAAGTTTTCTGAAGCCATCATGGAAGAAGTCGACACTCTGTTTCTGCAACCAGCGTCTCACAGTTCTCTCAACATCTTCATCAGAAGCATCATGATGTCCCTGCAGATCTTCTTTAATTGTTGGGGGTAGATGGAAGTCAGACTGTGCTAAATCTTGACTGTATGGAGGATGCCGTACGGTGGTGAGATCCAGTCTCTGAAATTCTGCTGTGTACCTATCGTGCACAGATCTTTCAATAGCCAAGCAAAGCAATAATGTGACCCACATGTTCTTACGAAATGCCGATTATGCCTTAAAATTCTCTCCGAGTGATATAACAATTGTACTGAATCACTTTGTCAACCTTTTGCTTGTGAAACTCTGTGGTTACTGTCACAGGACATCCACACAAGTCAGATGTTCCCACCTCAAAATCTTTAAACTTACTCGCCCAACGACGCACAGTACTCACATCAACACAATCACCATAAACAGCTTGCATTCTCTGATTAATCTCCTTTGGGGTGACACCTTCTGCTGTCAAGAATTCAATGACCGCACGTTGCTTAAGTCGCATTGACCGACCGTCTGCACAGGGTTCCATACTTCGCACTTTAACAACACAACCGTTCAATGCTAAGGCTTCCTGCCAAAATGGAACTGTAGAGGAGTTACGAAGGCGGAGGCATTACTTTTCATTCAACCCTCATTGTAACTGCTTTGGGAGACAGTGATCGGGCATTCGGACAATATGGCCTTCAGTCCAGCAGAGTTGATGGCAGAGGCGCATCGCTTCATCGCTTCAGTGCTGGTGGTCTTTGCTTCTTCCAGTGCACTGACATCTGTCTTCCCAAGAGATTTGCAGTAGTTTTCAGAGGCAATGCTGATGGAATTGTCCCAGGGGTTGAGAATGATGAACAGTATTATTGATGGCACTCTCTGGCTTTCTCTCACACAGGTGGTACTCCGGCAAGATTTCGCGGCAAGGGGCCGAAAAAGCGCTCCTCAAACGCCAGTTTCGGGGAGCCTTTCTCATCCGAGAGAGTGAGAGCAGCCCCGGAGACTTCTCCATCTCTGTAAAGTAAGTTGGGTTTGACGTAACAGGTGGTAGGTTTGATTTCATCTAAATATTTTTCTTACAGTAGTTATATTCCTCCCTTCTCACCCCAAAGGGGACTCAGGACAGATCACAGAACATAAATATGGCTAACATTCAATGCCGATTATACAATGAGAAGACAGGCAACAGATAGAGGTATATTTAGGATTTTTCCTCATCATTCGGCATCTTTTGGAGGCTGTGCTTGGTTCCAGCCACAGGGGGGTGCTGTTGCTCCATCTTGTCGAAAAGCTTTCTTTGCTTGTAACGCTGTGCCTTAAATACCTCCCCGCATAATGCAGTGCCTATTCATCTACTCACATTGTTGTTTTCGATCCACTAGGTGAGTGGGGAGCTGGGCTGAAAGTCAGGAGCTCACCCTGACCCAGCTTCGAACTATCATCCTTTT
Organism: Anolis apletophallus; assembly: GCA_030556195.1. Lineage (NCBI taxonomy): Eukaryota > Metazoa > Chordata > Lepidosauria > Squamata > Anolidae > Anolis > Anolis apletophallus. The sequence goes on from JARBWK010000011.1 coordinate 108,587,712, forward strand.
AGTTGGCAAGATTTACTGCAGCTGCAGCTGGGGATTAACCTGCTGTGCTAAAGCCAGTTTAACAGTCAGAAGGGATTGACAATGTGAAACTAAAACTTTTGGGAGCTGTAGTTTGACAAGACCTTCTGCCTTCTCTGCCAAAGAGTGCAAGCTCCAAGGATCCCATAGCTTTGAGCCACGGCAGTGAAAGTGAGTCAAGCTACATTAAATGTTTTGGATTTTGGGATACCTGCATTTGCATCTAAGAAATATCTTAGAGGTGGGACCCAAGTCTTAATGCAAAATTAGCCTGAGCATAATTTCAAATCATATGTTCATAATAATTTTGTGCAATGTCCGAGTACATCGGAAAGCAAAGGCATCCCTTTCTCGCCCATCCAGGTGGATGATTGAAAATTCCAGAATTCCAGGGAAGGGATGTTCAGCTTGTCCTATTATTCTTATGGACACAAGAGGGCAGGCGCCTCCCATTTGACAAAGTGAATGGAAAATTATACAGTTAGAATATTTGCAGTAACTATGCATTGAGTTAATGCAGCTTGACATCACCTTCATTGTCACATAATTTTGTGCAATGTCCGAGTACATCGGAAAGCAAAGGCATCCCTTTCTCGCCCATCCAGGTGGATGATTGAAAATTCCGGAATTCCAGGGAAGGGATGTTCAGCCTGTCCTATTATTCTTATGGACACAAGAGGGCAGGCGCCTCCCATTTGACAAAGTGAATGGAAAATTATATAGTTAGAATATTTGCAGTAACTATGCATTGAATTAATGCAGCTTGACATCACCTTCATTGTCACATAATTTTGTGCAATGTCCGAGTACATCGGAAAGCAAAGGCATCCCTTTCTCACCCATCCAGGTGGATGATTGAAAATTCCAGAATTCCAGGGAAGGGATGTTCAGCCTGTCCTATTATTCTTATGGACACAAGAGGGCAGGCGCCTCCCATTTGACAAAGTGAATGGACAATTATATAGTTAGAATATTTGCAGTAACTATGCATTGAGTTAATGCAGCTTGACATCACCTTCATTGTCACATAATTTTGTGCAATGTCCGAGTACATCGGAAAGCAAAGGCATCCCTTTCTCGCCCATCCAGGTGGATGATTGAAAATTTCGGATTCCAGGGAAGGGATGTTCAGCCTGTCCTATTATTCTTATGGACACAAGAGGGCAGGCGCCTCCCATTTGACAAAGTGAATGGACAATTATATAGTTAGAATATTTGCAGTAACTATGCATTGAGTTAATGCAGCTTGACATCACCTTCATTGTCACATATTTTTTGTGCAATGTCCGAGTACATCGGAAAGCAAAGGCATCCCTTTCTCGCCCATCCAGGTGGATGATTGAAAATTCCGGAATTCCAGGGAAGGGATGTTCAGCCTGTCCTATTATTCTTATGGACACAAGAGGGCAGGCGCCTCCCATTTGACAAAGTGAATGGACAATTATATAGTTAGAATATTTGCAGTAACTATGCATTGAATTAATGCAGCTTGACATCACCTTCATTGTCACATAATTTTGTGCAATGTCCGAGTACATCGGAAAGCAAAGGCATCCCTTTCTCACCCATCCAGGTGGATGATTGAAAATTTCGGAATTCCAGGTAAGGGATGTTCAGCCTGTCCTATTATTCTTATGGACACAAGAGGGCAGGCGCCTCCCATTTGACAAAGTGAATGGACAATTATATAGTTAGAATATTTGCAGTAACTATGCATTGAGTTAATGCAGCTTGACATCACCTTCATTGTCACATAATTTTTGTGCAATGTCCGAGTACATCGGAAAGCAAAGGCATCCCTTTCTCGCCCATCCAGGTGGATGATTGAAAATTCCGGAATTCCAGGAAGGGATGTTCAGCCTGTCCTATTATTCTTATGGACACAAGAGGGCAGGCGCCTCCCATTTGACAAAGTGAATGGAAAATTATATAGTTAGAATATTTGCAGTAACTATGCATTGAATTAATGCAGCTTGACATCACCTTCATTGTCACAGCTGAATGCTATGCAAACCTGGGAATTGTAGTTTTAGTGAGGCACAGCGGTCTTTGGCAGAGAAGGCTCAAGACCTTGTGCAATTAAAACTCTGGGGATCCATAGCACTGAGCCATTGGTGTTAAACTGCATTACTTTGACAGTGTAGATCAGGCATGGACAAACTTCGGCCCTCCAGGTTTTTGGGACTTCAACTCCCACAATTCCTAGCAGCTGGTAGATGATTAGGAATTCTGGGAGTTGAAGTCCAAAACACCTGGAGGGCCCAAGTTTGGCCATGCCTGAGGTAGATGCACCTCAAGTCACACCCTGAGGCTCATCCAACATCCAACTTTAATAGCATCTCCACAGCCTTGGCATGACAAATACCCCCATCACATGCCAAAAACAATGCCCCAGAGGAAGGGAGGGATGGGCCAGATCCAGATTCAAGTTGAAACCCATCTTCCCAAAGAAGGTGGCAACACCCATGCCAACTGCCTGGCACGCTATGCCTCCCAAGCAAAGGGCAGACCCCAAACTGCGAGGCTATGCGCTTATCCCAATTCCATGCCAAGCTTTGAAAATGCAAACTCTCCGTCGCTTCAGAGCGCCGGCCATGTGCTTCTTTTCCATTTGGTTAGCAAAAGGACAATCCACAGATATATAAACTAGACCTGTTTGATCCAGAAAAAAAAGGTTCAAAACTGTTCCAGATGTAAGGGGTACTGGCACTTCGAGTCTGAATGACTTCCGAAATTTTACGGAAATTTTTTGGAATTTCCCGAATTAATTCAGAAATTCGTTAATGGCGGACATGCATGTTTAACCCAGTTTGGAGGTAGATGTCTTTCCCTCCACATCAGAACTGGAGTGACAGCCACATCCAAACTCGGTTAAACATGGCTGTTGCCCTAGTTCAGATGCGGAGGGAAAGACATCCGCCTCCAAACTGGGTTAAACAGCCAATGAGAGGAAAAAACCTTGAGAGGGGCGGGGCGATTCCTTTCCGAAAATGGCAGCGGTGGCTTCAAAATGGCAAATTCACTTCCGGGTTGCTTACATCACTTTAAAACCGCTTCAAAAGTGAATTTAATCCGAATTCATTCCGATTTTACGAGCTTTCCGACGAACCTACCCAGGCCTAATATAAACCTCACTTGCTAAGTTTCCAACAGACCTCACAACCTCTGAGGATGCCTGCCATAAATGTGGACGAAACGTCAGGAGAAAATGCTTCTGGAACATGGCCATTCAGCCCAGAAAACTCACAGCAACCGAGTGATTCCGGCCATGAAAGCCTTCGACAACACAAAAGGACAATTCTTTTTCCTTCCTCTCCATTAATTGAGAAGGACTTATGCACTTTGGGGGGAAAGGAAGAGGCCTGAGGGTGTTAGGAATTGTGGGAGTTGAAGTCCAAAACACCTGGAGGGCCGAAGTTTGCCCAGGCCTGGTCTATATATAGCCTTCTGTGCCCAAACGTGCAAACAACAACTCTTTGCTTTGAGCAATTAAAGTAGTATCAAACTGTATTAATTCAACAGTGTAGTGGCATGGCTCAGTGCTATGGGATCCTGGGATGTATAGTTTGGTCAGGCACCAGATCTCTCTGGCTAAAAGAGGATTAAAGATGAAATGACTCGCCGGTGGGTTGCAGCAAGCATTAAAAGTAATCAGATGCAAAAGAGAGAATACTCAGAGTTAAGGTTGCCAAATTTAAATCTGCGCAGGGCTCCTATGTCTTTAATGGTTGTATACAAAAGGGAATTTCAGCCATGTAACCATGGGTGCATCTACATTTTGAAACTACAATTACCCTGATTCTGTAGTATTGAGTTGTGGCAGTTCAAGTAGTGTCGATCTGTGTTCATTCTGCAGTGTGGACGCAATCCTAGCTTTCTTGAAATGTGAGTAAAATTTATGCCACAAGTCATGGGCATACATTGACCTCATTGCCGTTCTCCTCCCATCCGGCTCCGAACTTCAAGTGGGAAAGGGATATTTAAAAAACCAGACATCATTCATCTGGGAAACAAGGCAGTTCATAAATCTGTTTCATTGGGACGTATATTTTTTACAAGGTACAAATCTTATGATGTCATTTTTTTGCCTCAGGGCAGAAAACGGAGAGCATCCATGGTACCTGCCTACACTAGCAAATATTTTACTTGCTTGGGGCATGCATCCACACTGTAGAGTTAATGCAGTTTGACCCCACTTGAACTGCTGAAGCTCAATGCTATGCAATCTTAGGAGTTGTCGTTTTAGAAAAGGCTAAAAACCACGTAGAACTCCCATCACATGGTGTCAGGCAACTAAAGTGATGTCAAACCGCATTAATTGTACAGTGTGGATCAAGCATGGGCAAACTTTCTAACCTGGAGGCTGGATGACAGCACTCCCTGCTAGGAGGAATGGCTGCCCAGTGATGGAAGGAAGGACAGGAAGGAGGAAGGAAAGAGAGAAGGAAGGGAGGGCAAAAGGGAGGAAGGAAAGGATGGAAGGAGAGAGAGAGGGAAGGAGGAAAGTAAAAGGGAAGGAAGGAAGGAAGGAAGGGAAGAAGAGAAGAGAAGGAGAAAAGAAGGATGGAAGAAGAGAGGGGGAAGGAGGGAAGAAAGTGGAAAGGCAAGAGAAAAGGGAAGGAAGGAAAAAAGAGAAGGGAGGACAAGGAGGATGGAAGAAAGGAAAGGAAGGATAAAGGAAAGAGAGAAGGAAGGAAAGACAAAAGGGAAGGAAAGAAGGAGAGAGGGGGGAAGGAAGGAGGGGGAGAAAGAGGGAATAAGGAGTGAAAGGGGGAGATAAGGAATGGAGGGAGGCAAGGAGGAAGGAAAGAGAGAAGGAAGGAAGGACGAAAGGGTGAAGGGAAGGATGGAAGGCAAAAGAGATAGGCGGGAAGGAGGGAGGAAGGGAAGAGGGAGGGAAGACTAAAGGGAAGGGAAGAAAGAAAAGAAGGAAAGGTGAAAGAGAAAGATGGAAGAAGAAAGAGTGAGAGAGGAGGGAAGAAAGAGGGAAGGTGAGACAAAAGGGAAGGAAGGAACGAGAAAGAGGGAGGGAAGGAGGAAAGAGAAGGAAGGATGAAAGGGTGGGAAGGATGGAAAGAAAAAGAGGAAGAGAGGAAAGGAGGAAAGAAAGAGGGAAGGCGAGACAAAAGGGAAGGAAGGAAGGAAGGAAGGAAGGAAGGAAGGAAGGAAGGAAAAAGAGAAGACAGAGGGAGGGAGGGAAGGGAGGAAGGATAAACAAAAGAGAGAAAGAAGGAAAGCCAAAAGGGAAGGAAGGAGAAAGAGGAAGATTGGGGAGGAAGGATGAAAAGGCGGAAGGGAAAGAGAAAGAGGGAAGGAGGAAGGAATGAGAAGGAAGGAAGGATAGGATGGTGAGAGAGAGGAGGGCCTGAGAAAAGACCCCAAGCAGCCGCATCCGGCCCCCAGGCCTGGGTTTGCCCATACCTGGCGTAGTTGCATCCCTAGAGAACTCAATTCTGATGTCTTCCTAAAGAAACTGCAAAGATTAGTTTGCTTAACTTTATGTATGTCCCACACTTCTGCATTCATGGGATCATTCTAAGCTGAAGATAATTGACTGAATCTTCCATATTTAACTTTTCTGGACATTCCCTGGCCTTCTTCCCATTGGTTTCTGTGCTGCTGTTCAGATATTTCTCTTGCTAAACATACTGGATGTGTTTCCTGGCTCTCAAACCACACGGGGATCATTCAAAAGAAATGTTCCTTGCATCATCTGACCTGCTTTCAAGTCACCGCTTGAAGCCGAGCAGTCAATCTCCATTTCAAAAAGTACAATTTTCATGCCAACCTTGTAAACGACCTGCTTCAGCTGACGTCTGATGGCAAACGAGGGCAAAGGAGGCAAATTACATTTTAATGTGAACATTACGGTCATATTTGGCTAGCCACCAAACACCATCCCATGCCTCCGGGATGGGACAGGCAAGACAGCTATGTCTGCAATTGTTTTTTTTACGAGTTTATCTTAAATTTGGGCGTTGAAGAGAATGGCTTCCACATCAGCAGGGCAATCAATCCGCTCCGGGCTTTAGTCCAAATTTTAAAGGCGGTTCCCAACAGCTCTTTTCCAAACCACGGCAAATGGATGTAAAGTCAATTTATTCTTGACTACACTAAGGGAAATATCATGGCTCTCCCTTGCAAATAATCCGCTCCTGAGTTTTTAAAATCATTTTATTGTACATGCGGCCCGCTCACTGTCACTGCGTTTGTTTATTGCTTTCTTATGTTTTGTGTATATTGCTCATTGTATTCATATGTTTTGTATTTTACTGTGATATTGTTTGCATTTTGCTTGTTATTTTATTGTATTTTATTGTAATTTGTTGTTTGGGCCTGGCCTCATGTAAGCCGCCCTGAGTCCCCATTGGGGAAGATGGTGGCGGGGTATAAATAAAGATTATTATTATTATTATTATGGAATCCTGGGAGTTGTAGTTTGGCAAGGCACCAGAGAAGGCTGAAGACCTTGGACAACTACAACTTCCCAGATTCCATATCCTGGGAATCCTGGGAGTCGTCATTTGGCAAGGCACCAGAGAAGGCTCAAGACTGGTGAAAACTACAACTTTCAGGATTCCATATTCTGGAAGTTGTAATTTGGCAAGGCACCAGAGAAGGCTTAAGTCCTAGGGAAACTACAACTTTCCGGATTCCATATCCTGGGAATCCCAGGAGTTGTCATTTGGCAAGGCACCAGAGAAGACTCAAAACCTTGGAAAACTACAACTTGCAGGATTCCATATCCTGGGGATCCTGGGAGTTGTAGTTTGACAAGGCACCAGAGATGGCTCAAGATCTTGGAAAACTACAACTTGCAGGATTCCATATCCTGGAGATCCTGGAGAATTGTCATTTGGCAAGACACCAGAGAAGGCTGACGACCTTAGAAAACTACAAATTCCAGGATTCGATATCCGTGGGGTCAAGCTGCATTCCATTGACAGTGTAGGTTCACCCTTAGTCTCCCCTTTATGTAGTTTTAATAAGTGTGTGTGTTAGTGTATGTATGTATGTATGTAGTTTGCGTGTGTGTGTATACCCCACATTAGTATATGTTACTATTTCAATAGGTCTATTCTAGTTGACACTGTGTATACTCTGTGTATATGTGTGTGTATATATCTCTATCTCACATTAGTATATCTTACTATTTCAATATGTCTATTCTAGTTGACACTGTGTGTATACTCTGTGTATACTCTGTATATATATATGTGTGTGTGTGTATATCTCTATCTCACATTAGTATATCTTACTATTTCAATATGTCTATTCTAGTTGAACTCAGGGTGCATCCACACTGTAGAACCACATGGTAGGCTGTTAGGAATGGTGGGAGTTGAAGTCCAAAACAGCTGGAGGGCCCAAGTTTGCCCATGCCTGGTGTAAATGCACCTACTGTCCGTTCTCCTGCTCCAAGTCTGATACCTTTCCAAAAAAAGCACACAGATTAGCCTGCCTAAGATCACAGCGGTCTCATGGGGATAATAGGGTTCTGCATTCAAACTACAACTCCCATGATCCCATGGCAGTTCAACTCGTGACAATCTGAATTCATTCGACAGTGTGGATGCACCTTTGGAGAACGACAATGAGTTTGGAGAATGACAATGAGTCAAACCAAACTCTTTCCAACTTTCCTTCCAGCTGCAGCGAGGAAGTCCTCCACTTCAAGGTCCTCCGGGAGAAGAGAGGAAAGTACCACCTCTGGGATGAGAAGTTCAACTCCATCAACGAACTGGTAGATTTCTACCGGAGCCACAGCATCGGCAAGAAGCGGGAGGTCTTCCTCCGAGACCACGGCGAAATGCAAGAGGTCAGGCGGCTCCTCCACACTGCACTACTTGAACGGCCATGGCCCAGTGCTATTGAATCCAAACTACTACTCCCAGGAGTCTATAGAACTGAGCCATGGCAGGGAAAGTGGTATCAAACTCAGGCACGCTCCAATATTGACTCTAGGTTGAACTACGTTTCTCTTACTCAGTGTCTCTCTTCCATCCTTCCTTCCGCAGCCCAAGAAGCCAAAGTTCGTCCAAGCCCAGTTCAATTTCTCAGCCGAAAACCCTTCCCAGTTGAGTTTCCGCAGAGGAGATGTCCTTGAGATCCTGGACGCTTCCGACCCCAATTGGTGGAAAGGGAAGATTGGGGTCAAGACGGGCCTCTTGCCCCGGAACTATGTCTTCCCCTTGCGCCTGTGACCCACTTTCGACCAAAAACCGATTGGGAGACTGGTTTGTGTACTGTCCAAAACATCTCCAGAACTTATCTGGTTGACCTCAATGGCTCTCCTTCTTGGATCTCCTTCCAGAAAAAGATAGACATTGGTGGGAAAATGTTTTTCACATGAAACTGGAGACAATTAACTTGTGGTTTTCAACCTTAAGGTGCAAAACTATGGGTGCTTCTATAAATCCGACAATTGGCTAGAGTGGATCTACACCAGGGGCTGGGAACCTATGGCTCGCAAGCCATATATGGCTCTTTTGATGATTGCATCTGGCTCCCAGGCACGGCAGGCACCAACAGGAGCAAAACACACCCAAACAAAAAGGCCAGATGCCAGGCCGCAGGCCCCTCCCTGCCCAAGGAGTTGCCGGAAAGTGGTCCTGGGCTGCGTGGTGGACCCCGCCAGACCTGAAACCCATAACGAGGGAGGCGGGGAGAACCGGGGCAGGCCGGGCCTGCCACATGGTGTTTTCCGTGGCCCAGGGAGGCTTTCCGGCAACTTCTTGGACGGGGAGGGGCCAGATGTTGGGCCGCAAGCCCCTCCCTGCCCAAGGAGTTGCTGGAAAGTGGCTCTGAACTGCAGAAACTGCCACATGCCAGGCCCTGCTGGGCCCGAAACCCACCACTAGGGAGGCGGGGAGGACCGGGGCAGGCCGGGCCCGCGTGGACGGCAGGCGGAGACATTTCCCCACCCGACCGGAAGCCAAGCCAGGGCCAGCGGCGAGAAAGGGGGGGAGGCACAGCCCCCCCCATGAGCACTCCCCCTAACAGAGAGAAAACATGGCCAGAAGAGAGGCCGGATGCAGGGCAGGTCCCCGCTGAACCTGGCACAACAGCGAGGGAGGGAAGAGTGCGGGAGGAGAGCTTCCCCAAACAAAGGAAGGAGCGGAAGCCATGCAGGTAAAGGTCCTTGCCGAAGGCACAGCTGTGCAAGGGGGAATCCTTTTCACATAGTATGTACATATATACTCACATCTAGTTGAATTCAGTGTTAAAATACTGTATATTATATATATTATATGGCCCTCACTGAAATAAATTTCCAAATATTTTGCTTTTATAGCTCTCTGAGTCAAAAAGGTTCCCGACCCCTGATCTACACTGTCAAATGAATGTGAGTTGTAGTTTTGCAATGTCTTGACCCTTCCCTGCCAAAGACTATCCACAGTTTGGTTGAACTGCCATGGCCCAATGGCGTACAATCCTGAGAGTAGTACTTTTGCAAGGTTTTGAGCCTTCTCTGCCATGGCTTAATGTGATGGAATCTTGGGAGTTGTAGTTTTGCAAGCTCTAGAACCTTCTCTACCATGCCTCAATGCCGTGCAATCCTGGGATTGTAGTTTTGCAAGACCTTAAATCTTCTCTGCCATGGCTTAATGTGATGGAATCCTGGGAGTTGTAGTTTCACAAGGTCTTGAGCCTTCTCTGTCATTGCTCAATGCCCATTCAATCCTGGGAGTTGTAATTTGCAAAGTCTTGAGCCTTCTTTGCCATAGCTCTGTACAACAAAATCCTGGGCGTAGCAATTTGATGAGGCACCATAATGCCTTGGCAGAAAAACTACAGCTTCTATGACTCCATAGCACTGAATTATGGTAGCCAAAGTGGTATCAAACTGCAGTAATTTGGCAGTGTAGCTGCATTCTAGGACAGGCTTTGGCAGTTTGCTTTTGCTTGAACTGACTAGGAAGGGTAAAAATTTACTGCAGTTGCAAAACTGGTTTTCCACTTTGCAGCAATTGAAAGAAACTGAGGATAAAAGAAGAAGAGAGAGAAACCGGGACATTTCAAAAGCAGCGAAAATAGTTGGACGGTAGAGGAGTAATCTGGGCAATCCTTGCTGAACAGAGACTAGACTGCATTTTTTCTCTTGCTGAAAAATACTGGGGGGGGGGGGGGGACGACACCGAGCTCAAGTGTTATATGGAAGACTCTTGTTTTTCCTCCAAAGGTCAGGTTCTTTATCTCAGGTCATTGCAAGAAGGCCAATGCAAACATCTACTCCTGGACGGAAGCTCCAGCAATTGCCTCTTTGACCTTTGCCAGACTTTATGGAAACCAGAATGGTTTGCAAAGCGTTGGCACAAGGGTGCATCTGTGCTGTAGAATTAATGCAGTTTGATGCAACTTGAACTACCATGGCTCAGTACTCTGGGCTCCTGGGAGTTGTAGTTTGATACTCTTTGGCAGGGAAGGCTTATGAAAATACAACTCCCAGGATTCCATATCATCGAGTTATGGCAGATAACGTGATGTCAAACTTTAGTAATTTGCTATGTTGTCGAAAGCTTTCACGGCCAGAATCACTGGGTTTCGGTGTGCTTTCCGGGCTGTATGTCCATTTCCCAGAAGCATTCTTTCCTGACGTTTCACCCACATCTATGGCAGGCATCCTCAGAGGTTGTCAGATCTGTTGGAAACTAGGCAAGTGGGTTTTTACAGCATAGATGATCCCAGCAACTGCTGTTTTGTTCCACAAGCCAGATGTCTTCCCAAAGAAAATGCACAAATCAGCCTGCTTAATTTCATGGAGGTCTCATAGGGGATCATGGAGTTCTGTATTCGTACGTCCTTGCATTTAATAATAATAAACTTTATTTGTACCCCGCCACCATCTCCCCAACGAGGACTCGGGGCAGCTTACATGAGGCCAAGCCCATCAACACAACAACACAATCAAAACAATCAAAAACAACATAATCAATTACATAAAACATCAACTACAAAATACTACAACCAATATAAAATTACAATAAAATAAACCATATATGACACAGGACATTGAGCAGGCCACATGTACAGATTAAAATAGAAGGATAAAAACAGGGGGGTGAGATAGGGAGTTTTATGCCTTTTCGGATACAGGATGTCCCTTAAGCAAAATAAGCATAGAAAAAGACATTGATGGAAATGAGGATGATTGCATTTATGTTGCAGAAGCGAGACCAGAAGACGGATCTGGACACTGGGGCTCTTTCCGTTTCCACAAAAATATTGCAAAGTTGTTTTTTGGGAGGATCTGTTAAAGAAAAAGAAAAGAGTGAAGATTTCCTATATAATAGCCTCATTATCCCTTGGCCAGCAAATCCTTGGAGCTAAATTCAGTTAATAAACATGGCCAGAATCACTGGGTTGATGTCTGGCCATGTTCCAGAAGCATTCACTTATGAATGATTTTAATGTAATTTTATTGGTTGTTGTATTCTTATAGTTTATGTTTGGTTTTTTTATAATTGATTTTGTTGTTGTTTCTGTTTTGTTTTAATTTATTGTATTGCGTTGCTGGGCTTGGCCTCATGTAAGCCGCCCCGAGTCCCCATTGGGGAGATGGGGGCGGAGTATAAATAAAGATTATTATTATTATCATTATTATTATCTCCTGACATTTCACCCACATCTATGGCAGGCATCCTCAGGGGTTGTGAGGTATGTTAGAAACTAGAAAAATGGGGTTTATATATCTGTGGAATGTCAAAAATGGAAGACAATCAGGGCCAGCTAACACTTCCCAACAAAGGATTCCCCAAGGCAGGAAGCAGCCAAGCTTTGAAGCTGCAAGGACATTCAATGCTAATCAATGCAGCCGATTGTGACAGTTATACTAATAATAATAATCGTTATTTATACCCCGCCACCATCTCCCCCAACGGGGACTCGGGGCGGCTTACATGGGGCGAAGCCCAAACAACAGAGTACAACAAAATAAAAACAAAATATACAAAGCAACAAATAACAACATCATAATTGCATAACAACACAGGAATACATTGAGCAGTTTAAAATCAATAAACACAATCACAAAGACAATGGCCTCCAGCAGACAATTGTTCTTTCTCCCATTCTTGACATTATTCCACAGATATATAAACCCCACTTGCCTAGTTTCCAACAGACCTCACAACCTCTGAGGATGGCTGCCATAGATGTGGGCGAAATGTCAGGAGAGAATGCTTCTGGAGCATGGCCAGACAGCCCGGAAAACTCACAGCAACCCAGTGATTTCGGCCATGAAAGCCTTTGACAACACATTGCACATGGAAATACTTGTTTTGGCTGTTGGATTTTGGAACAGAAGTCTTGGAACATCATGAAACATCATGGAGATTGGACACATGTCTGAACATGAAATCCACTTCATAGATACTGGGAGTTGAAGTCCAAAACACCTGGAGGGAAAAGTTTGCCCAAGCTTGGGATAAGATATGTCGTAGCTATATTTACTTGAAGCTATTTTGTATCTTTGTATATTTAGAAGCTATTTTGTAGCATTGTATATTTAGATTACATGCCTTGCTCCATTTGTTTTGCAATATGTTGGTTTTGGTTGTTTTTACGATTTGTTTTGCTACTATATCATACAGCTTTGCATTGTGTTATTCTTTCATTCCCTCTCCATCTATATACTTTTTCGATTCTTACAACATTTACATCTACACTGTGGAATTAATGCAGTTTGGCACCACTTTACATTTATTTATTTATTTTATTTATTTACTCGGCTTCTATGCCGCCACTCCCAGTAGGCTCGGGGCGGCTCACAGCCAGAAGGTAAAACAACATACAGTATACAAAGGGTTAAAATACAAATAAAATACACAGTAAAACTATACAATAAAAACGTTATTAAAAGCACACGGTTGGGGGAGTGACAGTGGTCGAGCAATATTAGCATGGCTGGGGGCCCCAGTGGACCTAAGCCTGAAACGCCAGCTGGAAGAGGTGGGTCTTACATGCCCACCTAAACGGGAGTAAGTCTGAGATTGCTCGTGTAGCTGCCGGGAGGGTATTCCACAATATCGGCGCTATGACCGAGAAGGCCCTTCGGCGGGTGGCAGTTTTCTCAGCCGTTTTAGCAGAGGGGACGGCTAGCAGGTTAGAGTCCTCTGAGCGGAGTGATCTCGCAGGGTAGTATGGGGTGAGACGGTACCTCAGATACACTGGCCCCAAGCCGTGTAAGGCCTTAAAGGTAAGAACCAACACTTTGAAGGTGATCCGGTGCTCAATAGGCAGCCAGTGCAGATCCTGCAAAATAGGTGTTATGTGACATCCTGCTGGAGAACCAGACAGGAGCCGGGCGGCAGTGTTCTGCACCAGCTTGAGCTTCCGGGTCACCGACAGAGGAAGGCCAACGTAAGAGCGTTACAGTAATCTAGCCTCGAGATGACCGTGGCTTGGATCACCGTGGCCAGGTCGGACCGGGACAGATAGGGGGCCAGCCTCCTTGCCTGTCGGAGATGAAAGAAGGCGATCTTGCTGACCGCAGAGACCTGAGTCTCCATGGCCAGCTGGGAGTCCAGGTGGACTCCCAAGCTCTTCACGGAAGATGATGGGCATAACGCCGCACCGTCCAGGGTCGGAAGCTGGACATCCCCACCGCCCGGGCGACCCGGCCACAAGATCTCCGTCTTCGCCGGATTCACCCTCAACCTACTGGCTCGCAGCCATCCAGTAACGGCTTCGAGGCAGCGCTGGAAATTATCGAGGACGGGTCCCGACCTGTCCTCCATCCTCAGAATGAGTTGGGTGTCATCAGCGTACTGATGACACTCAAGCCCATAACTCCGCACCAGCTGTGCAAGCGGCTGCATGTAGATGTTAAATAATAGAGGGAAAGGATGGCCCCCTGCGGAACTCCACAAGCTAATGTGGAGCCCTCGGAGACCACCCCACCCCTCCTCACACGCTGAGACCGCTGGTGGAGAAAGGAGGACAGCCATTTAAGAGCTGTCCCCCTCACTCCAGCCATGGCCAGGCGGTGGATCAAAAGATTGTGGTCGACCGTGTCAAACGCTGCCGTGAGGTCCAATAACACGAGCAGCGCAGACCCGCCTTGGTCGAGCTGGCAGCGGAGTTGGTCTGTGATGGAGACCAGGACCGTCTCCGTCCCATGCCCCGAACGGAAGCCGGACTGGAGGGGGTCTAGCCATGTTGCATCATCTAAGAAGGACTGCAACTGCTCCATTACTGCCCTCTCAACTACCTTCCCCAGGTACGAAAGGTTCGACACTGGTCGGTAGTTGGAGGGAACCGACGGATCTAAAGACGGTTTCTTCAGTAATGGAGCTACCACCGCCTCTTTCAAGCACTCTGGAAAAACTCCTTGCTCAAGGGAGCTGTTTATGATATTCAACAGAGGCCCACGTAACCCCTCCAGGCAAGATCTAACAAGCCAGGAGGGGCACGGGTCGAGGGAGCAGGTGGTAGGTCTGGTCGCAGCCACAATCTTATCAACAGCATCTGCGTCCAGTGGCCGAAACCGGTCGAGGGTGGTCCCGGCGGAGGGCCACGGAGTCTCCAGTTCTCTTACTGTATCAACCGTGGCTGGGAGATCCCGGCGGAGGCTCAGTATCTTGTCTACAAAGAATGCCTCCTGCAAGGAAATCATGAGAGTCATATGTATTGTCGAAGGCTTTCATGGCCGGAATCACTGGGTTGCTGTGAGTTTTCTAGGGTATATGGCTATGTTCCAGAAGCACTCTCTCCTGACATTTCACCCACATCTATGGCAGGCATCCTCAGGGTTTGAGAGGTCTGTTGGAATCTAGGCAAGTGGGGTTTATATATCTGTGGAATGTTAAAAATGGAAGACAATCAGGGCCAGCTAACACCTCTTAACAAAGGATTACCCCAGGCAGGAAGCAGACAGGATTTGAAGCTGCAAGGCCATCAAGATGGCCAATTGCAACATTCACACTTGCCTCACGCAGACAAGAGTTCTTTCTCCCACCCTGGACATTATTCTATCTATATATATAAAGGAAGACCCATCATCGAACGACCGTCCTAGGCAGAGAAACCTTACAAGGCAGAGACACCAAACTTGCCAACAAAAACAGGCCTCAGGCAAGGAAGGTTTTTAGCAAAGAAACTTTCCCCCCCAAAAAACCTAGAAGGCCCCCAAAACAACAATTAAAAGAACTACATTTCCCAGCGTCCTCTGCGGCCGCCAGCGAATCCCATTGGCCAACATCGGCCCACATAAAATGCAGGGAGGATGAGTTCCCATAGTAACGGTGGGCGGAGCCAGCCAAGGCTAGATTAGAATGCTGAGTGATTTGAGTTTTGTCAGTTGGTGTTTGTGGGTTAAACTGCCAAGGCCAAGCTCTAGGAGGGAACAGATTCCCACACTCGAGAAACACAATCCAAAAGACCAAGCCAGCAAAAAATACCACACAACCCCAATATGCAGAAGATACACAACTATGTGCACAGAGCACATACATACCACTCACAGGACAAAAGACACCCACAACAAAAGACACCCACTTTACAAACACCACTCCCACAACATGACAGCCACACAACTCGCGATGCCTACCTCTACAGACCCACAACACAACAGACACACAACACACACAACGCATACATACCACTGCTACACAGAAACCTACACAGTACACCAACTAACACAGGAGGACATAACAACTACCAGGAGGACAAAACACTAACACAAATAGGGCACCAGGGACACAGGCACCACTGACAAACACATACCGCCGGAATAACACAAACTTGCAAAACCCACCAAAAAAAACCCAATCCTGCAACACAAAAACCCACCCCAACCAAAATTCACAACAAACACCACTGGCAAAAGCAACACCCCCTCCACATCACAACCAGCACACAGCCAGACTGAGACAACTATGTCACCACAACACACACAAAATACACCCCACAAATACCTGACAACTTCCCCAACACAAAACCCAGGACTGCACTCACTACTCACCACCACACACACCTCCAAATACACACACACCCCAGACACAATACTCCAGCAATTCCTACCCACACAACACAACACAACTTCCTATCACAACCCATCCCCCCAACCTTACGGGACCCCGCACACACAACACCTACCACCACCACAAACAAAAACCAACTCCACCTATACTCCAACCACAACACAACACTGTACTGATACTCTACAAACACACACAAACACCCAAAATACCCCACCCACACAAGCATCAACCTCTACATCAACACAGCAGACGGAAAGACAAAAAACATTGTATATCCACAAGCTCTGCAGAATGCCAGCAACACCACACACCGACAACTCCACAGGACTTCCACATCCCACCCACCAGAACAACCCACAACGACACAGCCATGACCCCACCAAGACCATAAGTAACATCAATTCCAACCCTTACATACTCAGACTTTCTCGCATCGCCTAAATAGGGCACAGCAACGCGTGCCGGGTACAGCTAGTAGATATATAAACCCCACTTGCCTAGTTTCCAACAGCCCCTCAGCCTCTGAGGATGCCTGCCATAGATGTGGGCGGAAGGAAAGAATGCTTCTGGAACATGGCCAGATAGCCTGGAAAGCTTACAGCAAGCCATGGGTGTTACAGTTTGCCACTCTTTACAGGAATTGAGGTATCATGAAACTCCAACTCCCAAGACTCCATAGCATTGAACAATACATTGATTACTTCACAAAAGTACCATTTTTCTCTGATCCGCAGAAGCCGTTCTCAGGCAGCGATTTGGGCGGGTCGGCAAGAGAGGGTCCGTCGTGATGATTCAGGGTCCACCACGTCACATCCTTTAATATCTTGCATTGTTTTATATTACATGTAAAAGAAAAAATACACTTGGATTGAGTAGTATTTAACTTGTAATTACTTGTTTAAGGAACAGGCAATACATCATTTCGATGACAGGACAGCAAAGCTCTTGACGGAAAAGCCGAGGCGGTGTTTCCCTAAAGGATTAGCAAGTGCTCTGCAGAAGGAAAGCCCACTTTAACTGCAACGGTTCAATGCTTTGCAATCCTGGGAGTTGTAGTTTGACGAGGCACCGTCACCCTTTGGCAGAGAAAGCTTTGTAAAACGACAGATTGCATGGCATGGGACCATACCAAAGCGGTGCTTGGTACATTCATTCTAACAGTGTAGCTCAGGCATGGGCAAAGTTTGGCCCTTTGGGTGTCTTGGACTACAAGTCCCACCATTCGTAACAGCCTCAGGCCGCTTAAGTGGCTGAGGGGGGAAAGGAAAGGGCCCGAGGCTGCTAGGAATTCTGGGAGTTGAAGTCCAAAACACCTGCAGGGTCCAAGTTGGCTCATACATGAGCTATCTCAACCTACTGATTTGCATATGGTTTCTGATTGGCCAGCCTCAACATTCTAACATTTTTAAGTGGCTGAGGGGGAAAAGGAAAGGCCCTGAAGCTGCTAGGAATTCTGGGAGTTGAAGTCCAAAACACTCGGAGGAACAAACTTTGCTTGTGTTTATAACTGCTTCCTTTGTGTCCTAAACCCATGTTGCAATTCAAACAATGATTCGGCCTTGAGTGGTCAAGGGCCATTAGCTTTATGAAAAACCCGCTCCTGGTAGGAATGAAAATAGCAAATGGGGGAATTAACGCTGGTTATTCCAGGCAACTAATTATTGGGATGCCCATTTATTGTGATATAAGGTTTACCTGGGATTCATTGGGAGGCGTAGTCCACCAACTGATGCCCACAACGACGGCCGCGGTCAGCAGACAGAGGAAGAAGGCAAAGTGGAGGTAGTGGATGTCCTTCACGACTGATGGACGAGTGTCTGGGACACCACAGCCGGGGACCGGATGGGCAAACTCCAGTGTCATGCGAATCAGGCCCAGGACCAAGCCCAGCATCAGACCCCAAAAGGCCCCCTGGAAACCCAGAAGGAGCCCAAGTAAAGGTAAAGGTAAAGGTTGTCCCTGATATTAAGTCCAGTCGTGTCTGACTTTGGGGGTTGGTGCTCATCTCCATTTCTAAACCAAAGAGCTGCCGTTGTCCATAGACACTTCCAAGGTCATGTGGCCGGCATGACTGCATGAGGCGCTGTTACCTTCCTGCAGAAGTGGTACCTATTGATCTACTCATATTTGCAGGTTTTCGAACTACTAGGTTGGCAGAAGCTGGGCCTAACAATGGGAGCTCACCCTGCTTCCCGAATTTGAACCACCAACCTTTTGGTCAGCAAGTTCAGCAGCTCAGCAGTTTAACCCGCTGCACCACCAGGCAGCCCTGTAGATAGGTATAGGTAATACAATAGATTAGATAGATAGATAGATAGATAGATAGATAATACCTTGGCAGCAATAGATGAAAGAGAGAGATGATACATTGATACGAGATAGATAGAGGTACTACATAGATAGAAGAAAACTAGCTGGCTACCTAGGTGATAGACAGAGAGATAATTGATAAATAGACTAGATAGATAGATAGATAGATAGATAGATAGATAGATAGATAGATAGATACACATATTGATTCAGATGACAGATAGATAATCTATTATATAAATGGGTTCACGTCATGTGATGTATACCTCAAACAAAGAAACCATACAACGCAGACACACAATACTTGCCAACAGAAATAGGCCTCAAGCAAGGTACGTTTGTAGCAAAGAAACTTTCCCCCCCAAAACCTAAAAGGCCCCCAAAACAACGAGTAAAATAAAACTACATTTACCAGCATCCTCCGGGGCAGCCAAAGACTCACCCAGCCTCTACATTCTGAACAACATGATTGGCTGCCAATAAGGGCGGATTTGCATAACTGCTGCACTGGCCAGCCAACATGAAAATTCCGATCCATAATAAACTGCCAATCCCCAACACAAACACCCAAATCACTTCCAACCGAAAAATCACAGACCACGCCCAAAATTGACAGTAAGGCTTCATTAATTTGATTTCCCTAACTAGCCCTCACTTACTGGGAAGCTGTTTACGCTCTAAATTGACAGTAAGACTTCATTAACTTGATTTCCCTAACTAGCCCTCACTTACTGGGAAGCTGTTTACGCTCTGAATTGACAGTAAGGCTTCATTAACTTGATTCTCCCGACTAGGCCTCAGCTCATTGGACATTGTGTATGGCCTGAATTGACAGTAAGGCTTCATTAACTTGCTATTCCTAACTAGGCCTCAGCTCATGGGACATTGTGTATGGCCTGAATTTACAGTAACCTACCTTGGCACACAGAGCCCCGACCATGCATGATGGGACTTGAAGTACCACCATGGAAAATGGGATTTGTAGTACTTCAAAACCCATCATTCCCCACAGACCACTGTGGCCCAGAACCAAGACCAATAAAGACCCAACTTGGCACACCATGCCCCCCATGACCCACACTCCATCCAACTGCAGTTTAGAGGAGGGCACACCGTGGATGATTAGACTTTCTCGCATCTCCTAAAAGGGGCACAGCAACGCGTGCCGGGTACAGCTAGTTGATCCATAAATAGATATATTACATGGATGGATAAATGATACATATATTGATAGATAGATAGATAGATAGATAGATAGATAATGTATAAATATAGATACTAGATATGTAGGCTAGACAGATAAACA